>CM038676.1:294662753-295366863 GCA_021605205.1 Aegilops longissima
GGAGTAGCGCCATGGGTGAGGCGGATGAACAGGAGTCCATTGTCACACGCCTAATATGCGACCTATCCAAAAGGAACTCGACGGTCCCACCAAGGATGAGCCGCATATTGAAACGCTTTTGCAAGGTGGATATCATTACATCAACATTACATAATAGATGGGGATACATACAAAAGGCACAAATGCCACAAGAATACATCAACATCATATACAAGATCAACATCCACTACGGATGAAACATAAACAGTAAACTCAAACGACATCCACTTCGCTAGTCCAGGCTGCCGACCGAACCTATCCCCGATCAAGAAGCGAAGAAGAACTCAACACAAGCAAGCATCGCTCTCACGTCATGATCATCGATAACCTGTACCTGCAATCTGGTGTGTAGTAATCAGGAGCCACGAGGACTCAAAGAATCCCATTACCATGGGTATCAAGACTAGCAAAGCTTAAATGGGAAAGGAAGGTAAAGGTGAGGTTGCAGAGCGACTTAGCATATATGGTGGCTAACATACGCAAATGAGAGCGAAGAGAAACAAAGGAACTGGCCAACTAGTAATGATCTAGAAGTGATCCTGAACCCTACTTACGCCGACATAACCTGTAAACCGTGTTCTCCTCTCGATCAACCCCAAAAGAGACACTCACCACGCACACGGTTGGTGTATTTTAGAAGAGTTTACTTCAAGTTTACTACAACCGGATATTAACAAATTCCCATTTGCCACATAATCAAGGCACGGCTCTCAAAGTTTATACCCTGCAGGGTGTCCCAACTTAGCCCATGATAAGCTCTCGCGATCAACGAAGGATATTCCTTCTCCCGGAAGACCCGATCAACTCGAATCCGGCTACAAGACATTTCGACAAAGAATAAAACAAGACCAGCAAAGTCACCGATGCAACCGACAATCCCGATAGGAGCTGCTGCACATATCTTGTTCTCATGGCAACACCGATGAGACTAGCTACAAGTAAAACCAGGACCTCGAGTTGCTCCGAGGGGGCCCCGCAGTAGCTTCAGTCTGGCCAAAGACTTAGAGAAGCATCGGCCCGGGGCTAAAATAAAGATGACCCTGGGCTCCTAAACCCAAGGGAAAAGGGCTAGGGTGAGGCAAATGGTAAAACCAATGTTGGGCCTTATTGGAGGAGTCTTATTCAAAGCGGAATCGTCAATGGGGTCCCATAAATCACCCGACCGCCGTTAGGGACGCAAAATCCGGGAACATAATACCGATATGACGGAAACTAGCGGCAAGAGTGGAACAAAACACTGTGCATAAGGCCGAGCCTTCCACCCTTTACCAAGTATATAGATGCATTAATTAAATAAGATATATTGTGATATCCCAACAAGTAAACATGTTCCAACAAGGAACAACATCTCCATGTTCGACAAGGAACAAACTTCGCCTTCACCCGCAACTAACAACGCTATAAGAGGGCTGAGCAAAGCGTAACATAGCCAAACGACGGGTTTGTAGGAAGGGCAAAAGGTTAGAGGCTGACATGGCAATTTGGGATGGCTTGAGGAACAAGGATAGGTAGCAGTATAATAGCGAGAACGAAACAACTAGCATAGAAATGATAGTAGTGAGATCAGTAGAAGCGGTCATCTTGCCTGAAATCCCGTAAGGAAGAAGAACGAGTCCATGAAGAAGACGAACGGATGAAGTTTAACCAAGCGAGACGAACGAATCCTCACGATCGCAACGAAACAGAACTAACAAGAAGAAGCACACAACATGGTAAACACACCACACATAGACAAGACATGATGCACAACCAAGCATGATGCATGATAAGACTACATGAGGCTAGTCATGGCAAGAGATGATGCAAACAAGAGCAACACATCAAAGCAAGTGTAAATGAGGCCGAAACAACATAGAATAATTCCTAGAAGTCCTCATATGCAAATTACGAAATTGGTTCCAGATCTGATTAAAACTTAAGTTCAAGTTGTTAAACAGCAAGTTAAGATGCACCATGATGATCTACACGAAAATCTAGTCAAGTTACATATAAAGTTCATTAGATTCGAGCTACGCCTAGAAGATATGAGCAAAACAAGATAAGCATGGCATTGATGCAAAATGCATACAAACATCAAGCAAACACCTCAAAACAAGGATGCAACATGATAATATGAAACTACATGCAATTCTAAGAAAGTTTCATATAGAGCACACTCAAAACGGAGCAACGGTTCAACACATACACATGAAACAAGTTATAGCAACAATCTGTCCAAAACAGCAACTAGGCATATTGCAAGCACTAAAACAACATGCTACAGCATCTCAACGTAATAAAAAAATGCATGGGCATGATGTACAGGTAAAGCATGACAAAACATGAACACTGAGCTATCTCCAGAAACAACTAGAACATGCTCAAAATGACATGGCAAGATTGCAAATAATAACAGTTTCAGGCTTTAGCAGAAATAACATCAGGTTGCAATGTTTAGAGCTATCAAACAACATGTTATAGGAACTTATCAATGCAAACAAAGGCATGGAATGAATCTACTAGTTGCATAGATCAAAAGTCCCTTACTAACCATAAGCCAAAAAGGATCATAAAATATGATGGCACCAATGTAAACATGGCAAGATATATTACTGATTCCTACATGGCAGGAACAACGACAGTAGGCATGTTGGTGAGCTTGAACCACTCACCACAGAGCAATACATGGCATGGCATGGCAACCAACAGCAAGAAGACATGGCATATAAGCTATACATGGCAATAACAACATCATAGCACACGGATCAACTACTAACAACCTTGGCAAAATTGAATAATATGTAAACAATCTGCTCAGAAACATTTTATAGCAAAAGTAGAGCTCGATTGACTCAAGCTATGGCACTCCATAATTTCAAACAAGGGCATGGATGGATATAGAATAACCATATGTTCAAAACATCCCACTGAAGTATCTCAAAATAAGCATGGATCTCTCGGTAGCATCAAGTTTACATGGCATAAAAATATCAGAAGAGGGGCTGAAATCAAGCAACATCATGAAGCCTCGTTTGCATGCTTGTGCTAGTCACCACATTGATCACAAAAATACATGGCATACACCCTGTAAAGATGACATGGCATATTACAAAACACATGTAGGACTCAAGTTCATAGGGTGCACACATCAATCATGGAAAAAATGACAAAAGTGCATGTTCTGATAAGAAACTGAAACTAACATCACATAGCCCTCTTCTAACAGCATTTCGGGCATCAAGATGAGCTCAAATGAAAATGATGCAATGAGATGAAATGATTTACTCGTCGAGGCGAACAGTTTTACATATCACACGCCCAAAACGGAGCTACGGATGCAGAGTTATGGCATGATGAAAATGCAACAAAATAACGATGTAAAAAGACTTAGACGAAACGGGGCTCGGGGGAAAGTCAACCTAGGCGCGGATCGAGGATGGCCGGGATCTCGCACGAGATGGACGTGGAGGGGGCCGGAGAGGTGACGGGAGGTGGATCCGGACCGGATTCGCGGATCCGCGGATCCCGGCGAGGGGAGGCGGAGGAGGCGACCGGGCGGAGTCAATGCCGGATGGCTTGGGCGAGCGCGGGCGGCCGGGCAGAGGCTGAGGAGGGGCTTGGTGGCGCGGGCGCACCCAGCGGCGGGCGCGTTGGGGGCGACGACGGCGGGCCAGGGCTTGCAGGCGGAAGGCGGCGGCCGCCGGAGAGGAGGCGCGGCTGGCGATTTCAAGGCGGGCGGCGGAGATCGCTGCTGGCTCAGCAGGCCCCTGCTGGGTGGGCGGCAAGGCGTTTGCCGGGTCGGGCGGGGCCTGCCCTGGGAGCGGCGGGTCGGTGTGCGATGGAGTTGGGCGACGTGGCGCCCCTGCTGATGGAGCGCGCCGGGCGGGCGGTCCCGCGCAAGGAGGAAGAAGGGCTAGGGTTTCGGGAGTGATTACCGCTAATTTTGGGAGAGGCACATATATATAGGTAGAGGGGGTAGGAGTGTCCAAATGAGGGAGTTTCGGCCACGCAATCGTGATCGAACGACCAAGAGCATGGAGGGGAGTTAGATGGGTTTTGGGCCACTTTGAAAGGGTGTTGGGCTGCAAAGATAAGGGGCTTTTACGGTTACCCGTTAACTGTTGGAGTACCAAACGAACTCCAAATGACATGAAACTTGATAGCGGTTCACCGGGATGTTATACCAAGGCCGCTTGACAAACCTCGGTCCATTCCGAGAACGTTTAACACCCGCACATGAAAAGAGGTAAAGGGGGGCGCTGGGAGACATAGGAGTGCCGGATTGCAAAACGGACAACGGGGAAAATGCTCGGATGCATGAGACAAACATGTATGCAAATGCGATGCACATGATGACATGATATGAAATGCAGATGATGACATGGCAAAATGCAACACGCAAGCACATGACATGGCAATGACGGGCGTAATAATCGGGCGTAGACACTGGCGATCGAATCCGAGGCGTTATACCCGTGGGAGGCTGGAGGAGGTCGACTGGTGGAGATGGCAAAGATCCTGCGGAGTCCTGCTTTGTATGCCACACCCTCCCGATCAACAGGACCTGTTTCGACCTTTTAGAGGTCCGCTTCCTCCGCTTTATGGGTAACGCCACACCCCCTCCCGATCAACATGACCCCTGTTTCGACCAGTGAGAGGTCTGCTTCTCCATTTTGCGGTACGCCACACCCATCCCCGATCAACAGGACCCGCTTCCAACATGGCTGGTCGAACACAAGGCCGCTTTCTCCGCTCAGCAGACGCCATGCCTCGCTTCCATCGCCTATTCCATCCAAGGCCGTTGGCTCCCACGCATTCCGGCTGCCTCCGGATGAACACGACGCATTTCGCTGCCTCCCCATGAACACGACGCATTCCGCTGTTCTCCCATGAACACCACGACGACGCTGTTTCTCCGCTCCGACCCAGCCATGTACGTATGCGCCGAGTAGGCGTTAGAGACCCTGCCCGTATGTATGTACGTGGGCCGATTTTCTTTCTTGCACCCCAGCCGCTAGTATGTATGCAGTACATGCTACGCGGCGCTTCTACTCACGACACGCACGCCTCTACAACGCACTCAAGATGTACGCATAACGTCACGCGACTGCATGACAACGCCACGCACGCTCACCCGGTGGGTCCCGACCGCCGCACTTCCTGCGTATAAGATGTAGCTGGTGGGTCCCTAGCAGCGATCGGGGCGAATCGCTTTTTTCCCCGACGCACTTCCTTGCGTGCGAAGATGTAGCCGGTGGGTCCCAGCAATGGGGGCGTAATAGTTTTGTTTTTTTTGCCCGATGCACTTCCTTAAGTGCAAAGGTGTAGCTGCCGGGTCCCAGCAGTGTGGGGCGAATCGTTTTTTTGCCGGACGCATTTCTGCGTACGCATGGTGTAGCAGGTGGGTCCCATAGATTGGGGCGATCCTTTTTTTCTGGACGCACTTCCTTGCGGCTTGAAGATGTAGCCAGTGGGAACCAGCAATCGTGGGGCGAATCGCTTTTTTCCGGACGCACTTCCTTGCGTGCATGAAGATGTAGCTCGTGGGTCCCAGTGCCATGGGCTTAATCATTTTTTTGTGAAATACGGTGGCCCGTCCGTGGTCCCTCAACCGCCGTGGAGGAATAGTTATTTTGGCGTGTAATAAGGAGGCACTTCCTTGCGGCCGCCGGGACCCAACTATCGCCCTCTCCACGCATGACCCACGCCCGATGGAAGTCGCCTGACCACGCTGACCACGCTGGGCGCCAAGAGCACCACGGCGGTGGACGATGGCGCAGGCCTAGGAAGGGGACGCCGCGGAGTCGGGAAGACGCGCTGCTGATGCACACGCGAGAGGAGTACGAGGGTTCACGGGTTCGGCTTTCGCTGGCCACCACCATAACAAGGGGTGGGTGAGTGGAGGGATGGCTCGCCACGGTGGGAGTAGTAGCAGTGGTGAGGCCCACGGCAAGACACGCCGCCACGGGGAGGCGGAGGCAGAAGCGATCACCACCGGGCGGTAAGCTGGGCAGCCGGAGCAAGAAGACCAGAAGTTGAAGAAGCACGACGGCCGTTGGATGGACATCGATGGTCACTGCAACTAGAATCGTTTATATTGACTAAGTTGACAAATCCTTGGTACGTCAACTTAGTAGGCCCACTGTGCCGCTTCCAAACGGTGCGCCCCCTGATGGCAGTGGGGAGGAATCATTTTTGGGCGGGTGAAGCTAGAATATCCGAGATTGAAGAAGAAGACGATATCCGTTGGATGGACATCCAACGGCCTTTGCTCGCTAGAACTGTGTGTTCACTATAAGTTGACAAAGCCTTGCATACGCGCCAACTCTGTTTTTTAGGGACGCACAACTTAGTAAGGCCAAAAGTGTGTGCGTAGAACTTATAGCCCATTTGAGATTTGTAAGAATGTGTAGCCCATTTTTGAGTTCTAATGGAATTTACTACAGCCCATTTACAGTTTGTTAAAAGTACAACCCATTTCAACCAACTGCTCAAAACAGAATTCAATAAAATTTCCCACATTTTGATGGGATCCATATATTTTTATCCCGAAATTTCTAGTCGATTAAATACAATTTCAATATAAATTTATATTACGTAAAAATCCAACTAAACATTGCGCCAAGAACAATTAATGAAATTAAAATTTTCAATATCCAAAATAATAATTTATAAAGTAATCACGTGTTTGGTGCATTTTTTATAGTTACTGTCCAGCTTTTACAATTACATCCCATTTATTATTTCTTAAAGCCCATTTTCTTGTTAAGCCTAATGCATCCTCCTAGGAAAGATTTGCAGCCGGGCGGAGAATAACAACTTGACCTTGCCTCGGGTATTCCTAAAAAAAGTATAGCTGGGCTAGCCATTTTAGCTTGAAAAAATTAATATCTGGGCTGGATATCTCGGCTGGGCTAGACGGGCCACAGCCCACCAAGTTAATACCGCTGCAGCGATGTTTTCGTTGTTGTTCAGAGGAGAAAAATTAATATCTGGGCTAAACATCAAAAAAACTCTGCACAAATACTGCTCGAGCTGCTTGGTCCCAAATTGCCGGCCGCTTGTGCAATTCTCGCTTATTGACTACTTCAGAGGTTGACAATGGGTGGGACCTGTGATGTCAGAAACCAGGAGGAAGCAAAATAAATTATAGTTTTATATATATATATATATATATATATATATATATATATATATATATATATATATATATATATATGTATATATATATAAAATAAGGAGGCATTTATGCAGACGTGAGGCTATGGACCTGTGGGTCCCCATTGTCATCCTCTCCAAGTAAAGTCATCTCGCTCGCTGGCTTCCGCTTGAACAGGTTCAACACCGCCGCCCGGCTCCCGTGCAAAGCGATTGTTCGCTTTTCAAACGACACAAGTGTCGCCCGGTTCGCCCATCTGCCACCCACATTAATGATATCGCGCTGCGGTTGCCGAGGCTACTCCGGCCGCCACACGTCCGCCCCTCCTCCCGCCCACCATTGTTATATAAATCGCTTGCGCCCGGCTATAGCCGCAGTCATCCGTGATCCGCTCCTTTCTCCCGTCCACACCACTACTGCCCATCATGGCTCTCGCTAGCCCAAAGCACTCTTCCGAATGGGCGACGACGGACCACAAGGAGATGGCGGCTATTGCTGCCGACCGCTGGCCCGGTTAGCAGTACCGGAGGACGACATCGCCCCAATGGATAACATGGTAGTCGACGATCCAGCGCCAACCCTCCTCCCGCCATCCTCGCTGGTGCATTGCACCATGACCATCGGCGAGGCCCGTGCCCAATATGTGGACAGAGAGAGGAGATGTGAGAAGAGCAGTTCCGGAGGCGCAGGCCGACGCCGCCACAACCACCATCTCTCTCTGTGAGCACCCGCAGTGGTGGAGCAGATCGCCGCGAGCGGGCGGAGCAGAGGCGCTGTCGACTTCAGTCACCGCCCGCCAGCAAGGGCCGCGCCGGCAGCGCTGGCAGACCGCATGTCGCGGAGGTCGGGCACCGCCACAAAGAGGCTAGCAAAGAGGGCGGCGAAGCGGGCGAGGCACTGCTTACGCGAGACCGAGGACGAGGCGCAGGACGGCGCCGCCCGACGAGTCCCTTCAACAAGGCCGACGAGGCAGAGGACATCGCTTGCTCAGCCGAGGCCCCCCCACGGCAACATGGGGAGGATTTCCACCGCACGAGGCGCCACTCACCGCAACGAGACAGAGGACATCGCCGCTCACGCCGAGGCTCCTCCTCGCTGCCAACGAGGCCGCGCGCACATAGAAAACGAGGAAGAGTAGAATGGTTGGTCGCCGCCGCCGGTCCAAGTAAGGCCACCGCTACCTCCGTTGAAGCTGCTTAGGCGGGTTGACCATTGATGGCCGTTAGCTTCTTGGCGGCGACGTGGAGTCGGAGAGCTGCGCCGAGAAGAACGCTGCTTTACTTTAACTGCTGGTGCGCTATCGATCGACACGTGGGCCCAACAGCCACATGTCGCTTACGCAACTGCACCTGCAGCTAAGTCATTGAAGCTTCTTGCTCGCCTGGGACATGTGGGTAGCTTCTGGTTAATTAATTATACCTCCAAGCAGACTTTTTAGTTGAAAATGTATGAAATGTAATGAAACCGCATGTTTATATGAACCGACCGTATTAATGAATTTATTTCGATTAGTTCAATTCTGTATCACTAGCATTGGATGAACATGTATGCACTAGCATTATTCCTGTGGTGATCACCTCGCTTGCAAGAGCCACATGTACTCCTCCGTCCTTTCTAGTCTGCATACAAGTTTATCTCCAGTCAAAGTATCTCTACTTTGACCAATCTTATACAAAAAATTATGCACTTTCACAATGTGCTAAGTAAAAGGAATGTATGAGTACAAAGAGTTTGAGCAGCTTTTTAGCGCTTTCAGACATTGCAATCAAACACACAGGCCTCGGCAATTCCTAGAAAACATTCAAAACAATCGATGATTATGCATCTCAGCGACTCACATGTCGATGCAATATTTACTTCACAACTAAAGAATAAAGAAAAATGATCGACGACACGACAAAAAGGGCGCCCCATTCAAAAATATCAAATGCATGTCTTGCTAAAATCAATGAGCAAAATTTGACAAGGTTGTCCCATTCCAAAATATCAAATGCCTACGATTGTGGAATGGGCAGGGTTTGCCATCACTCGACATTGACATGGCACCTAGTGCTAAATAAACCAGCTGTTTCTTTTGTGCGCTCCACCAAAATCAACCAAATTGCGCGTAGCTTGTATGATTTCACTCTTTATATGTTGCAACGCCTTGAACTTATCGGCACCTCCTTTCTTGTGGTGGAAATGAATGATTCGATGTATTCATGAACATTTTGTGCAGTTCCCATTGAAATCAAGTTAGCACCCCTGTTTGCACAAATACAAAAAGTGATTAGTATAAAGCAAACTGTACTATGATTTGACAGTTTCAACAGTACATACATGGTCCATGTAGAGCACACTTTTAGAAAAATGGAACTCACCAGAAAGAATCCTAGAACAACATTGTACTCACGCATCACAAAGCAAAAAAATGGAGATTTGTCACCTTCCGAGCTGAAGTTAGTTTGGTCTTGTGGGGAGTAATGTAACCATCCTTCAACCGCTCCTTCGATGAGAAGATAGACAGGCTTCTTCATCCCGCATAATCGGAATTAGTCACTTAATGCACTCCATATTCTTCTTCAGAGGAAGATGATCCTGTTGTGCAAAGACAAGAGGACTGCTAAATGCTAGCATCCATGTTTGCTCGAAAAAGGAAAGGAAATATTTAAAACAACACAGATGAAACACTTCTCAAGGACAATACCACTTTTTCATGATAGTATCTAAACAGTAGCACAACACCAATAGAGATGACAAAGCTCAATCATATGGATGAAATCAGTGGGCGTAGTACCAACCTTTGTCAGAGGCTGATTGTGTAGAGCATATGATGAAGCACTTCTCCCGAACCATCTGTTGCTATCTACGGGTGGCCATGCTTACTATATACTCCTCGATTAGTTAAATGTTTCCAACATCTTCTTGTGCAGTTCCACTAAAATATATGGTATCTTCAAAGAAGATCCCTGTTTGCACAAGTAGAGATAATTACGTATGGCATCAAATCGGTGGCAAAACAATTGCTCGCTCCATCCATAGCAATAAATTAAGATGCAAAACTATATCATTACTTGTGTCATCACTGTTCCAAAGGTTTCATTACAAAGACTGGAGTTGATTTTTTCTTCCGCTTGTTCTTCCCTTCATCACTTTGTTCAATAACGAGACAAGCTTCGCTTCAATGTAAGATTTGGCATGTCAATTAGGGAGCACAAGTATAGTAATGAACTTAATTTTCTGATGAAAGTGGCAAAATACAGGCCAGCAGTTGTGAAATATCCTTATCTTACCTCAATGGGATATTACGGTGCACATACAGATTGGAAGTCTTGTCTCCATTTGTGCAGTTCACTAAAATCAAGCAACATTATTGTACAAGTAGCACAACATATGAAAGCACACTGCAGAATCATGTGAAAGAAGGCTAGTACTAACCTCTCATGATGTGGAATTCAAACAACTCACAAGAAGAAGATCTGAACCAAATTCGCCTTAACGGATAGGAAGTAAGATCTCACAGTGCATGTCGGATTTCGGTTCCGCAGACCCTTGAGGTTCAACACTGGGGTGCGGAGATCGAATCCTTCCACCGCTCCTCGCACCTCGCCAATCGCTGGGACCTAAACTACTAAATGGAACAGCACAAGAGACACGAGATTTATACTGGTTCGGGCCACCATTGTGGTGTAATACCCTACCCAAAGGTGTGGTGTGGTGGATTGCCTCTGGGCTGATGAGGAACAATACAAGGAAGAACAACCTCGCGAGGGTCTGTTCTTGGCGGGTGCGATGAACTGCTGGTGGATTTCATCGCTCTAGCCACCGGGCTTCTTGATGAGGGTTCGATCTTCGATCCCCCGCCTCGGGGTGGCTACTCCTATTTATAGGCGAAGGCCTGGGCCTCTTCCCAAATATTGAGCGGGAAGGGCGCCAACAATTGGCCATTTTGAAGGGGAACAGCGGGTACACTTATCCCGACTAAAGTTGGTCCTCACCGCCAAAGGCTCGTGATGACGCTTTCGCTGGCCTCCATGATGACTCCCTTCCAGCCGCTGGGCTGGTCTTGGTATTGTTGCAATCAAACGGATGCCTTTGCTTGATGATCTCGCCGCGCTTGCTCCCTTTGCACCAAAGAGGAAAGGAGGACATCTGGCGGGTGGCGCCTCGATCGCGCCTTGGTCGTCATGGCTTGCGCCATGGGCACCTCGCGAGGTACCGCCTTGAATTCTCCGCCTCCTCATGAGCCAACCTGACGAGGCCGTGCCCGAGGAAGCTCCTTGTCGCCCGCCTCATGAGGCTTGGCCCCTCGTGAGGGTCTTGAGCTATGCGTTGATGAAGATTGGCCGTGCTGGGCCTCCTTCGAGCCACGCCACAGCCGCAGCGAGCAAGTCTGGGGACCCCTGCCTCTGAACGCCGACAGAGTAGCCCCGGCCCACGGGCGCCGAACTTGGCCGAGCAGAGGTGAAAGGGCAAGTCGAGCGTCGCCGGGCCCTAACAGCCTGCGGCCTTTGGGCGCCGCGTGGCGGTTGATTGACGCAGGCGCATCGCTTCCACGATGCCTCGGTAACTACCCGGATTCGACCAGTCCTCCGATGCGAGTCGGCCATGATTACCGGTGATCATGGAGGCCGATGGTTGGCCTTCGGCTGGCGGCACGGAACGGCGGCGCCCTTCCAGCCTATCCTTCCGCTTCTCCTCCTCCTCGTTTCGTCTGCTGCTATGGTCCGATCCACCGGTTCTCCACGGAAGAGAAGAGAAAGGCCTCAAGAGGATCCCGACCTGCTCCCCAAGAAGCGGCTTGCCCTCCAGTGTTAGGGACAAGAGCCGCCAGAGGCGCCCATGCCCTGGCGAAGCGGCCGCCACTGTGGTTCCCTCTTCCCTTGTATCGCGCGACATTGGCGGCTCAAGGAGGCGACGCCGGCGACACGAGCGGCGCCACCGACGACCCGACGGGTCACGGCGGTGTGCGCCTTCCCCGAGTCCACGCCGAGGGCTTCTGCGCCGGAGTGCGTGGTTCACGCCGCCACGCCCCTAAATCTTGATTCGCTCTTCCTTCTTTCTTTCGCCTGCCGTCCGCAGGGGGAACCCCGACTCTGGCTGCAAAGACGCCGGGCTGCGGCACCCCGCGACCGCAGGCGGAGGTCATGTAGTTGCCCAGGCGAGGTCTTCATGACTCGAGGCTGGGGGCGAGGTCGCCTGGTCTGCAGGGGTGAGGGCGCCTCGATCCACCCGGAGTACGGCGGTGCCGGTGGTGTCCTCGAGGTCTTCACGCTGGAGGGTCGTCGGCTGGAGTGCTGCCCCGAGAGGTGGTCGAGGTCCCTGCGGAGACAGAGGCCGACCGACCACTCCTTGGCAGCTCAGCGGCAAGGCGCCTGAGGATCCAGCTGACTCACGAGCTCTTTCGCGATGCCGAGACGAGCGACGGCAGCCTACGAGCCCCCGAGCTCTGCGCCCGGCCTCGAGAAAGGGCGGCTCGCCAGCCGTCGCCGCCCCTAACTGGATGGGGTTGGCGCTGCAGTCTTGGACGGGCCATCGTTGATGACGGCGTCTGCCGCGGTGGTCCCTCAGAGGTAGGACTCCTTAGGATTTGCATCTTTTGTTCTGCGTAGGAGCCAAGAATGTGATCATGGGGCTTGTAAGATGTTTGTAGCTTCGTTTGTCAATATGATCCTTATTGTGAAGCAGCGAGATGCTTATTCCGCCTTAGCTTAGTTTCTTCCTTTCGACCTCGTGAGGGCTTGATGCTCACACGACAAGTCCTGGGGCCCAAAGGCGGCCAGCCGCTGGTATGCCAGTCGCGATGCCGTGGTCAAGGCCGGAGGTGAGCGCCCGAGGTCCGTAAGAGCCTGAGTCGCGATGCTGGGGTCCCCTTGGCGCCAAGCAGCCATCGCTTGGTGAGAAAGGATAGCGACGTTGCTAACACGGGGTTGCATTGAGTGTGGGGATGGTGTTGTGATAACTAGTGTGTCCGGAGGGTGACTTATCTCGAGGGTCAGGACAATGCTTCCTGGTGCGGCGCTAGGTCCGTGCCTTGGCCGGCGAGAGATTGCGTGGCGAGGTTGCTTCGTGCTCCTTGGAGGGACCCTGCAGGTTCACCACAAAAGGAACAAGAGCTCGCCGTGGCGATCATTAGTTTTGCCGTTAGTTGCTTGGGAGAGGCGCGAAAGGCCTCGCGAGGGTGTTGGGGCACCCGTGAGCCAGCAGCAGACTCCACGGGCCCTACCTCAAGGCGGGTTGCGCCTGCTCTGGCCTTATCTTCGAGTGTGTTCTGCAAATCTGGCCAGATGTCGGAGCTCTATGTCTTCGGGTCCCGGCCTCGGCTGGTCTCAGCAGCCGGGCAAGCTGTGTCGCGATGCCATGGACAAGACCAGAGGGTGAGGGCCGGAGAGCCGGTAGAGCCCTGAGTCGCGATGCTCAGCACCCCCTTTAACGCTGCAAGCTGGGTTAGATGACTGAAACTCTACATCCTCGGTCCTGCTCGGGCTGGTCTCGGCCGTCGCCGGGCAAGCCAGGTCGCGATGCCATGGACAAGACCAGAGGGTGAGGGCGAGAGCCGTTAGGAGCCCTGAGTCGCGATGCTCAGCACCCCTTTAACGCTAAGCTGGGTTAGATGACGAAACTCTACGTCCTTGAGTCTCGGCTCTCGGGTTGGTCTCAGCCGTCGCTAGCAAGCTAGGTCGCGATGCCATGGACAAGACCAGAGGGTGAGGGCCGGAGAGCCGGTAGGAGCCCTGAGTCGCGATGCTCGTGCACCCCCTTTAACGTGCAAGATTCCGCCACCCAGAAAAGGCACCAATAACAAGCATGGTGGAACGAGAGCACAATCCTAAGGGAAACGTAAGAAGGATACATGCCGCTGGGACAGGCCCGAGCGGCTTGGGGATGATGCAGCCCGAGGGGCGCCCCCAACAGGATAGACTAATGACATGAAATAAAAGGGATACATGCCGCAGGATTTGACCCACGCTGCCTGGGAATAATGCGGCCCTCAAGGCGCCCCACCGGGAATAAAACTTAAAGATGTCACTGGTGATGTTGAGGACGAAGGGGTGTTGGTGTAGCAGACTCGGTGGGTCGCGGAGCCGATCTCACGAGCCCCAGCCCGGGGCCTCGGGGAGGATCCGGAGGCGCCGGGCGGCTCCTCGGGGCCATCTCCATCTTTGCGAGGCTGTGGCGTGCTGACCTCTCGAGCCTGTGATGGCCTCATGAGATGTGGTGCAGCAGCAGCTGCTTGACAGGCCGTGAGGCATGCACGTAGCTGTGGGCGGGCTCTCGAACGCCCTGGGCCGCGAGGGCCGGAGGCGCTTGAGACGCTGGCCTGTTGAGCCTCGGCATGTCGATGCAGATGCGCAGCCCACCATCCTCGCCTGGATGGGGGCCACAGCTGGTAGGCGGCGGCTGCCCTCATGACCCTTGACTCAGTAGCTCCTGAATGGCCTTGCTGACGAACTCCCGAGGGTTCACCCTCCTTGCCTTGCTCCTGCTTGGAAACATGCTTCAAAGCACGCCCATGTGGTGCCCAAGCGCCTCCCTCGTGACTTGGCGAGGTCGGCGGCCCTCCGTGGAGAGCCCCGAGCCCGCCCGAGGAGGGCACCGGTGCGCTTCCTATGCGATGGAAGGGAGAGCCTGGCCCGGCGCGGGCCCTGTGGGGCCTGCCTCTTGAGGAGCCGGGCGGTCGATGTCTTCTTCTTCTTGGAGTGCGGCCTCGGGAGGCCTCCCGCTCTTGTGGTCTGGTCTTCTAGCGATGCGCGGCTCAAAGGCTCGCTCCAGTGGAGCACCTGCTGCGTCTCTCTCTTCACAGTGGCACCGTGATGACCCGCCGCTTCTCGGCATCTTGAGGACGCTGTAGCCGTGGTGGGTTATAGCCATGAATTTGGCCGCCGGGTACCCAAGGATGGCGTTGTATGGCAAAGTAATGTGGGCGACGCTGAAGTCAATGAGCTCGGGCGGAAGTTGTCGCGAGCCCTCAAGGTGACAGAAGGCGGACCTGCCCGATCGGGACCGTGGAGCCGCTTATGACTCCAGAGAAAGGCTTGGTTGGCTGAAGCCGACTGTAAGGCACTTGAAGATTGTTGAATGTTTCCATGGACGGGACGCCGAGTCCTGCCCGCCGCCGATGAGGGTCTTGGTGACCAAAGACGTTGTCGATGATTGGGGAACAAAGCATCGGGAGAACTCCGCCGTGGGCCAAGCAATTGAGCTGATCCGCTGAGCCGAACGTGATGGCGCACGCCGACCACCCGAGAGGGCGCGCGCCTCGAGCTTGGGAGGACGGCATTCACTTCATGCGGGCGAATGCTCGAAAATGCGCCGAGAGGCTGGGGCTTGAGCTCCGCCTAGGATGCAAAGCGACAGACGCGTTCCCGGAAGCCCCAGCCCCTCGGCCCCGATGACGGTCCTCATTTCTCCTTGGCAGCGGCGGCGTGAGGGAGGCTCGTGCCTCTGCGGGCGATCCTCGCGAGGCTGATCCTCCATCCTCCTCGCGAGGCGTGGTCTTGCTAACGGTCTCGCGAGGTTGGTCATGCCACCCTTGGCGTGGGCGCGGTCTTCCCAGGCCCCTGCATTCCTTCCTCCTCTCGTCAGAGCCCTGGTCGCTGCGCTCGGGCGCTCGGCCGACCTTCCTTCAGCGTCAGACGCCCGGAGCTGCTGGATTTCGGGTTCCGCAGACCTTGAGGTTCGAACACTGGGTGCTGCGCGGAGATCCAACCTTCCACCGCCTCACACCTCGCCCAATCGCTGGGACCTAAACTACTAAACAGAACAGCACAAGAGACACAAGATTTATACTGGTTCAGGCCACCATTGTGGTGTAATACCCTACTCTAGTGTGTGGTGCGGTGGATTGCCTCTTAGGCTGACGAGGAACAATACAAGGAAGAACATCCTCGCGAGGGTCTGTTCTTGGCGGGTGTGAAGAACTGCTAGGTGGTGTTCAGTTGCTCTAGCTACTGGTTTCTTGATGAGGATCGGGCCTCGGATCCCCTCCCTTCTCTCTCTCTTCCACTTGCCCCTCTCCCTGCATGCCTCCAGCTCGAGTGTGGCTACTCCTATTTATAAGCGAAGGCCTCGGCCTCTTCCCAAATATTGAGCGGGAAGGGTGCCAACAATTGGCCATTTTGAAGGGGAACATCGGGTACACTTACCCCGACTAAAGTTGGTCCTGCCTCGCCAAAGGCTCGTGATGACGCCTGCTTGGGCTCCACGATGACTTCTTCCAGCCGCTGGGCTGGTCTTGGTCTTGTTGCATCAAACGGATGCCTTTGCTTGATGCTCGCCGCGCGCTTGCTCCCTTTGCACCAAAGAGGAAAGGAGGACGCTGCACGGGCGGGCGCTCGATCGGGCGCCTCTTGGTCGTCATGGCTTACGCCATGGGCACCTCGCGAGGTACCTTGCCTTGAACTCTCCGCCTCCTCATGAGCCAGCCTGATGAGGCTGCGGCTCGAGAAGCTCCTTGTCGCCCCGCCTCATGAGGCTTGGCCTCGCGAGGGTCTTGAGCTATGCTGATGAAGATGGGCCGCCCTGGCCTCCTTTGAGCCACGCCGCAGCTGCAGCGAGCAAGTCTGGGCACCCCTGCTCCTGCAACACCGACAAGAGCCCCCGGCCCGCGGCACACCAACTTGGCCGAGCAGAGGCGAAGGGCAAGGCTTGAGCGTCAAGGCCCCTAACAAAGATGCGGGTTTGGGCGCCCAGGAGCAGTTGATTGGACGGGCGACACTGCTCCCCGCCTCCTCATTTCAGGCCTTGCTAGGCGGACACGCTGCTGTACACATCCGTTCCTCTCTCTGCTGCTCAGGCGCTCGTCCTTCCCCCTCTCGAACTCCAGCTTCCATTTTCAATCCAATCTCGAATCTTCCCCCCCTTTCAATCGCCATGGCTCGGACGAAGAAGGGAAAGGAAGAAACCTGCCTCCGCCGCCGCCATTTGGCGGCCTCCGCTGCCCACCCGCCGATCATACTCAATCTAGAGGGCTTGGGTAAGGTTAGTTCGGCTCGCCACCACCTTCAACGAATGCGGAGGACGACGGCCTGGCCCGCCCCACTTCTCCACCGGCTGTGATAGTCAATGAGGTCCGTATTTTGTCGACGCCTGCGGGGCGGGTTGGTTCCCCTTCCGATTTCTTCAATGCCGTGCTTTCCCACCATCGATCCACATGATGCATCCGGGTCCTGAGTCCATCACTCTCCTCTCGGTCTTCGCCTTCGCTTGTGAAGCTATGATGGGCATCCTTCCTTGGCTGCCTTGTTGCGCCACTTCTTCTCTCTGCGCTTTGTCGACTCCCCACCCAATGCTCGGCATGTGTGAGCTTCCGTCGCTACTCGAGACATCGGCCTCGTGGATTGACTTCAGCCTCCCTCCGCCCGGGCTGAGTTCCATGAGAGGTGGTTGTGCGTGGATGGGGTGCCCAGCCCCGCCATCGGAGCCAACCTCGCCGCTGTCCCCAATTCAGCCGGGCCGAGGCGCTTTCCACCCTCGGCTCATCTTTGTCTGCACCGTCATGCGTTTCGAGGTCGCTTGTCGTGATAGCGCCCAAGGTGGTGAAGGAGTTCTGATGTGCCGCTGTTGCTCCTCCAACGCCATTCCCACTGGATGTGGGCCTTGGCTGGCCCAGTGATCGTGGTGAGGCTCCGTGAAGAAGACCTGACTCAAGCGCTAAGGAAAGTGCTCCCTGGTCCCGACTGGTGACCCTAACCCGGTGGCATCCGGCATGGAGGGGCCTTTGCTGTACCTGCCGTAACAGGGGTGATTTTGTGAACCAGATGCCTATTTCGATGAATGGGGGCCGCACTCCGCTGGTCTCCAGGGGCCTCGCGAGAATCCAGTGATGGTGACAGCCCTTCCAGTCGGCCAAGGCGGCTCCTCAAGTGGTGGAGCAGGGAGGCACGAGCCGCCAGAGGCCGAAGGGACCCCCGCCGGGGTGACAGCGTCGGGCGACGCTCATGAGGGAGCATCTCCCGAGGCCCGCGCCGCCGTGGCTGAGGGCGGCAGGCAACTGCCCGCAGCGCCTGCGACTGAGGCTCCCGAGGCCCCAGCCGCTTCTCTCGGTGAGGCGACCAGCAGCGTGCGCCAGGTGGACGCCCCTGACGCAGGTCGCCTTGATGCTTCTCCCTCGTCACAGGCTGACCCCTGCGCTCAAATCTTGGGTCGCTTCCGCGTGGACTTTGAGGCCCTCCGGAAGAGAAGGGAGGCCCTGGGCGATGATTACCCTTGTCGCCTGCTGAAGCGTAGGAAGTACTTCGCCACTAATGAGTAAGCCTCCTCCTTCTCCAGCTCCCGATCCTCCTGCTGCTTGTACTGATCCTTGCCCTGCAGGCCCCTTCCTACCGAGCTCACGGGGACGGGTGAGGAGCCGTTCCCCTGGCTTCGCCCCCTCCCCCGTCCTTGAGTGCTCCGAGCGGTGGAGCCTTGTGGTGTGGCGTCGATCAGGCGAACCGCCTCGAGGCGCTGCCGAGGTTCTGCGCCTCGCGACCCTTCTTCGCGAGCCTTCTGCAGCATAGCTAGCCTGCCAGTGGGCTTCTCGCCTAGTAGTGGACGGCGATTGGTTGAGGCGCCTCGCGCCTCGTCTGGGTGGGCTGGCCTGTGCCGGGCTTGGCGCGGCATGCCCGGCCGTCGCGAGGGTGCCAGCCTCAGCCCCGCCCGGAGGGGAGTGCTGATTCGTGGCTCCGGCGCCGCACTGGGCGGTTGATGGTGTGGAGGACGTGCAGAGTGCGCCCGGGGCGCGCCTTCGCCAAGGTTTCTTGAAGGCGGTGACGCGGTGAGCCTTCTCGGTGAAGAGCTCGCTGACGAAGACGCGCGCCTTGAGGCTGAGGGCCTGCTGTAACACCCCGGATGTAACTTTCCATATTTGTAACTCCAACTCTTGCCATTTTCGGCATTGTGATATGATATTCCTCCGTGGTTGGGTTTTTGTCTTTCGTTTTGCATTTTGTTTATGTCATGCATCTCATATCATGTCATCATGTGCATCTCATTTGCATACGTGTTCGCCTCATGATTCCGAGCATTTTCCCGTTGTCCGTTTTGCAATCCGCACTCCTATGTCCCCAAGCGCCCCTTTTACATTTTTCCGTGAGCGGGTACTAAACTTTCTCGGAATGGACCGAGGTTTGTCAAGTGGCCTTGGTACACCACCGTAGACCACCTGTCAAGTTTCGGGTCATTTGGAGCTCGTTTGGTACTCCAACGGTTAACCGACTCGCAAAGGCCTCTTTTAAGTTGCAGCCCAACACCCTTCAAAACAGCCCAATAACCCATCTAAGTCACTTCCATGCTCTCCGTCGTCGGATCACGATCGCATGGGCGAAAACTACACTCCATTTGAGCTTCCTAGCTCCTTCTACCTATAAATATAGCCTCCCGAAAATCCGGATCATTCCACCCTAACCCTAGCCTCATCTTCCTCCTCACACGGACGTCGGACGGGCGCCTGACGCGCGTCCAGCCGCCGCCGCCCGCCCAGCGGAGGCGCCACATGGCACCCGGCCGCGCACGCCGCCCGTCTGCCGAGCCCAAGCCCGGCCCCAGCCAGCCGCGCCGCGCCCGCGCCCGTCCGCCGCCGCTCGGGCCGCCGCCTCGCCCCCGACCCCGGCCGCCGCCGCCGCCAGCAGCCTCGCTCGGCCGCCCTCGGCCTGCCCGGCCCTGCTGCCGCCGGCGTCACTGGCGCCGCCGCCCGCCTCGGCCTCGGCATTGCCGCCGCCGCCGCCTCGGCCTCGGCCTCGGCCAGCTGGCGCGCCGCCAGCGCCTCCCGCCCGCCGCCCGCGCCAGGTCGCCGCCGGGCCTCGCCCCGGCCTCTCCTCTCCTCCCCGGCCCCAACTCCGGCCGGCAAACCTCAAGCCGCGCGGATCCGATCTAGATCTAAATCGCCGGTTGACTTTCCTTCTCCCCCGATTTCCTCTAAGTCCTTTTTATGTGATTATTTTTTTGCATTTTCATCATGCCATAACTTTGCACTCGTGGCTCCGTTTTGGGCGTGTAGCATACCGGATTGTTCGCCTCGAAGAGTAGATCATTTCGTCTCATCGCATCATTTTCATTTGAGCTCATCTTGTTGACCGAATTGCTGTTAGAAGAGGGCTATGTGATGTTAGTTTCTGTTTCTTCACAGAACATGCACTTTTGTCATTTTTGCCATGATTAATGTGTGCATCCTATGATCTTGATTCCTACATGTGTTTTGTAATATGCCATGCCATCTTTACAGGGGTGTATGCCATTTATTTTTGTGATCTCTGTGGTGACTAGCACAAGCATGCAAACTAGGCTTCATGATGTTGCTGGTTTCATTTTGCTTTGTTGATATTTTTATGCCATGTTAACTTGATGCTACAGAGAGATCCATGCATATTTTGAGATACTTCAGTAAGTATGTTTTGAACATATGGTTATGCTCTATCCATCCATGCCTTTGTTTTCAATTATGGAGTGCCATAGCTTGAGTCAATTGAGCTCTACTTTTGCTATAAAATGTTTCCTGGCAGATTGTTTAAATGTTATTCAATTTTGCCAAGGTTGTTGTAGTTGATCCGTGTATGCTATGATGTTGTTCTTGCCATGTATAGCTTCTATGCCATGTCTTCTTGATGGATGTATCCTTAGTTAATCTTGTAATGCTCTGTAGTGAGTGCATCGAGCTCGCGAAGATGCCTACATAATTCTGTCTATATCATGCCCTGTTTGCTGAATCTGTTAACGAAACTTGCTATATTGACATGGGTGCTATTGCATCTTCTGATCCTTTTTGGCTCATGGTCAGTAAGGGACTTTTGTTCTGTGCTTTGAGTAGATTCATTCCATGCCTTGTTTTGCTATTATAAGTTTCTGTAGCATGTTGTTTGCTTGCTCTGAACATTGCTTCCTGATGCTGATTTTGCCATGTTCAGTATTTTACTAAGTCTGTGAAGCTGATACATTTTGCACTTTTGCCATGCTTGTTTGGACCTGTTATGCTGTGTTTTAGCCGTAGCTCAGTGTTCATCTTTTGTCAAGCATCTTGAGTAGATCACTGCCATATGCCTTGCTGGTACGTTTGGGGGCAGTAGCTTAATTTCTTGTTGCTTGCTATGTGGTATCATGCTGTTAATGGCAGATTTGTGTCATTTTTGTTTTGCTTGTCATTTGCAAACCGTGCATCCGATTCCGGTGATCTTTATATCGATTTCAACCGAAATCATCTCACCTTTCCAGCGGCATACTTGGTTTGCCAAGTTGATGCCTGGTTCATCATTTTCCTTCCAGAGCACGCATATGCATTGCATCTCACATCTCGCATATCATGCCATGTTTTGCATCATGTGGTTTGTGCATTGCACCGTGACTTATTGTGGTTCCATTGTTTGTGTTCTTGCTTTGGGTAGAGCCGGGAGACGAGTACGTGAACGAGGAACCTGTGAGAACGCTTACGAGGATCAAGCTTTCGACAACTCTGAGAACTTTGCAGGCAAGATGACCATACCCTCGAAATCACTTCTATATTTGCTTGCCCGCGGTTATCAGGCAGATGGGAATTTGTTAATGTCCGTTGTAGAAAACCCGGTTGAACTTGATTAAAACACATCAATCAAGCGGTGTAACCGTGATGGTCTCTTCGGCGGAGTCCGGGAAGTGAACACGGTGTTGGAGTTATGTTTGACGAAGTAGTTTCAGATCACTTCTTGATCGCTACTAGCTTCACGACCGTGTTTTGCTTCTCTTCTCGCTCTCTTTTTGTAATGTAGCCACCATATATGCTGGTCGCTTGCTGCAGCTCCACCTCACAACTCTGTCCTTCCTATAAGCTTAAATAGTCTTGATCTCGCGGGTGTGAGATTGCTGAGTCCCCGTGACTCATGATTCTACCAAAACAGTTGCGTGTGCCGACGATGCAAGGCAGATGACGAACCGAGCTCAAGTGGGAGTTCGATGAGGAACGTGGTTGTTACTATGTGTCTTTTCCCGATGATCAGTAGTGGAGCTCAGTTGGGACGATCGGGATCCGTAGCATTTGGGGTAGTCTTCTTTTATTTTGGTTCCGTAGTCGGACCTTGAGTGTAATCTGGATGATGTATGTTTATTTATGTATTGTGTGAAGTGGCTAATCGTAAGCCAACTATGTATCTCTTTCCTTATGTATTACATGGGTTGTGTGAAGATTACCTCACTTGCGACATTGCTTTCAATGCGGTTATGCTCTAAGTCGTGCTTCGACACGTGGGAGATATAGCCGCATCGAGGGTTATAAGTTGGTAATCGAGCCATCCCGACTTAGGAGCCCCGCTGATTGTTTGTTGGGTTGTTGAGTCTAGAACAAAAATGTTTTGAGTCTTAGGATTATATATATCGGAGAGTAGGATTCTTTTTACTCCCCGGTCCTTCTGTCGCTCTGGTGAGGTCTCCCGACGAGAAGTTTTGACTCTCCTCTCCTCAAATTTCACTAACATTTTTTTAGGATCACGCTGGTATCTTGGAATCGTTCGATGGTTTTGTGACGAGAACATTGTTCTTGGTGCCTCCCGACATTTAGGGGTTGTGGCAGTGTCCCGGGAGTTGAGCTCCGAGGTGTTGTCGTCACAATTTTATCGCTGCAGATTCTCGAATACGAGCTTTACCGACATCGAAAATCTCTTTGTACATTTGTTGGTGAGATAACCCCGATAACCCAAAGATCGGGCGAGTTCGAGTATTGCCATGACTCGTATAACGGATGCTTTTCAAGGTCGAGGTACACGATTTCAAGGTTTCTTGGTTATGTGTTGACGGATGGATACAGCTGGATCTAGGTATTGTTAGTTTGGGTGATATATTTTGTGTCCCTCGTATCCCCAACACCAGATTGCATAAGCGTAAAGTTTTGGGAGTTTATAGGTGGGATTCAAGTAGCTCTAGCATTTCTTCCCGCAGATATTTGGTTTGTGATTGGGTAATCCTTACCACTTATTTGTTCCAATTGCACCTTGTTATTTTTTTTCATCAAACCTTAATCAAGTGGCTTCTCACCTTAATGGACGTGTGATGTTAACTTTGGAATTCATTCGCTCATCCTTGTTCGAATGTTTATTGTGAAGACTATATGTTGCAATTTCTATCCGCTGATTCAACTTGTCTATCTGCTCTATCAAAGTGCTAACGGATGTCACCTCTTCAGATGGCTCCGCCAACGCGCCTGAATCCGGATCGCAATGATGGGAGTCATCAACCTCCACCTCCACCTCCGCCTCCGGAGGCATGGCAAGCTATCATGGCAGCCACCAATGCCAATGCTCGATGATTTTGCAACTCTTGCAAGAGCGCACCCAAGGGCAAGGCAATCAAGGAAATCAAGGTCAAGGCAACAACCAGCCGCACTTTGCTACCCTCAATCAGTTGCTCGCTAATCAGCCAAGTCTTTCAGCTTCGTGTCGAGGCCACAGACGCCGACGATTGGCTTGTGGACATCTGCAAACATTTTGAATGTAGCAATGTCGACTCGAGGACTTTGTCAAGTTTGCTTCGCTTCAACTCAAGGACCAAGCTGCCGAGTGGTTCCAAGAATACAAAGATTCCAGAGGAGGTCGTGTCATTACTCGGGATGAGTTCCGCCGAGACTTCAAAGCTCACCACATTCAAAAGTGTTGTTGAGAGCAAGCGTGAGGAGTTCCGCAATCTCAAGCAAGGCAACATGTCGTGTATCAATACAATATCTAGTTCCAGAACTCGCCGCTTCGCTAAGCAAGACGTCCCCGATGAAAAGAGTATGATCTATCAATTCAGAGGTGGTCTCAGAGAAGATTTGCAATTAGCTCTCGTGCTTTTTGAGCCGTAAAAGTATGATGAATTCTACAACATGGCATCAAGCAAGAAGCTGCCCAGCCCAAATGTGAGGCTTCTAAGAAGAGAATCAGGATGCAGTTCAGTCTTCTTCTTCCTCTCAAGTGGCAGCTAAACAGCAGAAGTTCTACCTTCCTCCTCCTCCGCTCCGCCAGCCTTATCGCAGAAGAACTCAGGTGGTCGTGGATCTTCCACCCACCCAACCCAAAGCTATCGTAACAAGTCTAATTCTCAAGCTCCAAGGTCAAATGCTCCTTATCACCGTCCGCCTCGAGGTGATTTGCAACAAATGTCAGCAGAAAGGTCACTATGCTAACAAGTGCTTCAACCAAAGGCGCCTTCCGCCTCCTCCTCCTGTGAGATCTTCCAAGAATGCAGTGGTCAAGCATAATCCAAAGCATGCCAAGGTGAATATGATGAATGCAGCTCAAGCGGAGGAATCTCTTCGATGTGATAATGGGTAATCTCTCGATTAATGATATTCTGCAAAAGTCTTATTTGATTTGGTGCATCGCTTTCTTTCATTTCGAGACCTTTTGTTGCCAAGCATGAGTTTGTGACGGAAAGATTCCTATTCCGTTGAAGATTGTGTCCCGGGTAAGCAAATGACATCTAATATTTGCGTCCGGATGTTTCTATCAAGATGGGCGACTATAGATTTCTGGCTAAACCAATTGTCCTTGGTGACTCGGATATTGATCTTATTCTCGGGATGGATCGGCTTTATCAAAGACAAAGCTCACTTGATTGTGCTGCTGTGGAAATTCAATTGACTCACTCTTCTAATGATGTGATCATCTATGCCTTCGTGATGAAACCATTCGGTTGTTTTCTCTCAATGAGAAGGGCGAATTGATGCTATCTCTCGATTCCATTGCTTGTGAGTACCAAGATGTCTTTCCGTAAGAGCTTCCAGAATGCCTCCTCATCGCCGCTTGAGTTCGTTATCGATCTTGAGCCCGCATGAACCCGCTTTGCAAGCGCCCATACAAGCTTGGACCTAATGAGCTGAAGGAATTGAAGAAGCAGCTCGATGAACAAGAGCGTCTGGTTTGATCGGATCGAAGTTCATCTCCTTGGGGTTGTGGTGTTCTTTTGTCTAGAAGAAGGATGGCACGGACCGACTTTTGCGCCGATTACCGCCCATTGAATAAGAAGACAATCAAGAACAAGTATCCACTTCCCAACATCAATGAGCTTTTCGAGCAACTCAAAGGTGCTAAAGTGTTCTCCAAGCTTGACCTTCGTATGGGTTATCATCAAATTCAGATTCGTGAACAAGATATTCCCAAGACAAGATTCGAACAAGCTTTGGTTCTTATGAATATCTGTCATGTCTTTCGCCTTGTCAATGCTCCTCCAACATTCTCTCGAATGATGAACTTCATCTTCAACCCCTACACCAATGAATTCGTCTTGGTCTATCTTGATGATATTTTGGTCTTCTCCAAGAATAAGAAGGATCATGCCAAACATTTGCGATTGGTGCTTGACAAGCTCAGAGAGCATCAATTCTATGCGAAGTTTTCCAAATGTGAATTTTGGCTTGATGAAGTGCTTTACCTTGGTCACATCATCTCCGCCAAGGGCATCGCTATTAACCCCGAGAAGGTGTCTGCAGTTGTGAATTGGGAACCTCCTCAGAATGTCAAGCAGCTTCGCAGTTTTCTTGGACTTGCAAGCTATTGCCGAAGATTCGTTGAGAATTTTTCTAAGATTGCAAAGCCTCTTTCCAACCTCCTCCAGAAGCATGTGAAGTATGTCCGGTCTCCGAGTGTGACGTTGCTTTCAACACCTCAAAGAGAAACTCGTCACAGCTCCCTGCCTTGACTCCTCCCGATGAATCCAAGCCATTCAAGTTTTTCGTGATGCTTCTCTTCAAGGTCTCGGTGCTGTGTTAATGCAAGAGAAGAGAGTTGTGGCCTATACCTCTCGTCAGCTGAAGCCCAACGAAAAGAACTACCCCACCCATGATCTTGAGTTGGCGGCAGTTGTCCATGCATTGAGAACATGGAGACATCTCTTGTTGGGAAGGAAAGTGGACATTTTCACCGACCACAAGAGTCTCAAGTATATCTTCACTCAACCCAACCTCAACCTCAGGCAAACTCGATGGGTCGAAATGATTCAATAGTACAACCCAAGTATTGAATATACTCCAGGCAAGGCCAATGTCATTGCAGATGCTTTGAGCAGGAAGGCTTATTGCAACAGCTTAATTCTCAAGCCCTTCCAACCGGACCTTTGTGAAGCTTTCCGCAAGCTGAATCTTCAAGTTGTTCCTCAAGGCTTTCTTGCCAACCTCATAGTCTCTCCTACTTTGGAAGATCAGATTCGTGAGGCTCAACTCCTGGATACCATGGTGAAAAAGGTGAAACGTGGTATCGACAAGGGCATTTCCAAGTACAAGTGCTTCCACATTGATGACAAAGATACTCTTTTCTTCGAGGACCGGATTGTGGTTCCTAAGGGTGATCTACGTAAAGTCATTATGAACGAGGCACACAATTCCCTTCTATCCATTCATCCTGGAAGTACGAAGATGTACCATGACCTCAAGCAGTCATATTGGTGGACTCGAATGAAGCGAGAAATTGCTCAATTCGTGAATGAGTGTGATGTCTGCAGAAGGGTGAAAGCAGAACACCAACGACCAGCTGGTCTCCTCCAACCTCTTGCTATTCCGGAATGGAAGTTTGATCATATCGAGATGGACTTCGTTACTGGTTTTCCTAAGTCCAAGCGTGGAAATGATGCTATCTTCGTTGTCATTGACAAGCTTACTAAAGTGGCTCATTTTCTTCCTATCAAAGAATCTATCACAGCAGCTCAGTTGGCAGAGCTATACACCTCCAGGATTGTCTCCTTGCACGACATTCCACAATTGATCTCTTCAGACCGTGGCAGCATCTTTACCTCCAAGTTTTGGGATTCTTTTCAGAAGGCCATGGGCACCAACATTCGTTTCAAAGACAGCTTTCCATCCTCAAACAAGTGGCCAAGTCGAGCGAGTCAATCAAATCCTTGAAGATATGCTCAGGGTTTGTGTCATTTCCTTCGTATGAAGTGGGAAGATTGTCTTCCATATGCCGAAGTTCTCCTACAACAACAGCTTCCAAGCGAGTTCGGCAAGGCCCCATTCGAAATTCTCTATGGCGAAAGTGCCGTACTCCTCTCAATTGGTCCGAGACGGTGAACGCCAACTTCTTGGCAACGACTTGATCACGAAGTCAAGAAATGTGCAAAGTCATTCGTGAGAATCTCAAAGCCGCATAATCGCGCCGGAAGAGCTATTATGATGACAAGCACCGTGATGTGGCTTTTGAAATCGGAGACCATGTCTACCTCCGCGTCTCTCCAATGAAAGGCACTCGCCGCCCGGTATCAAAGGGAAGCTTGCCCCTAGATACATGGGTCCTTTCAAGATCATTGGCAAAAGAGGCGATCTCGCCTATCAACTTGAGCTTCCGTCCAACTTCGCGAACGTGCACGATGTGTTTCACGTGTCACAGCTTCGCAAGTGCTTCAAGACTCTGAGCGCACTATCAACTTCAAGAAATTGACCTCCAAGAAGATCTCTTATCATGAGCACCCGCTGCTATTCTTGAAGAAACCGAGCGCAAGACTCGCAACAAGTCAATCAAATTCCTGAAAGTGAAGTGGTCACACCATTCCGACCGAGAAGCCACCGGGAGCGCGAGGATCACCTCCGTTCCAAATTTCCGAGTTCTTTCAGACCTAGATCTCGGACGAGATCCTCTTGTAGTGGTGGAGTGTTGTAACACCCGGATGTAACTTTCCATATTTGTAACTCCAACTCTTGCCATTTTCGCATTGTGATATGATATTCCCTCCGTGGTTGGGTTTTGTCTTCGTTTTGCATTTTGTTTATGTCATGCATCTCATATCATGTCATCATGTGCATCTCATTTGCATACGTGTTCGCCTCATGATTCCGAGCATTTTCCCGTTGTCCGCTTTTGCAATCCGCACTCCTATGTCCCCGGCATCCCTTTTACATTTTTCCGTGAGCGGTACTAAACTTTCTCGAATGGACCGAGGTTTGTCAAGTGGCCTTGGTACACCACCGTAGACCACTGTCAAGTTTGGGTCATTTGGAGCTCGCTTGGTACTCCAACGGTTAACCGCACTCTCGCAAAGGCCTCTTTTAAGTTGCAGCCCAACACCCCTTCAAAACAGCCCAATAACCCATCTAAGTCACTTCCATGCTCTCCGTCGTCGGATCACGATCGTGGTGAAAACTACACTCCATTTGGAGCTTCTAGCTCCTTCTACCTATAAATATAGCCTCCCCGAAAATCCGGATCATTCCACCCTAACCCTAGCCTCGTTTTCTCTGGCGCGGACACGTCCGACGGCGCGGACGCGTCCAGCCGCCGCCGCCGCCGCCCAGCTGGAGGCCGCCACGTGGCACCGGCCACCAGGCCGCCCGCCGCCGAGCCAGAGCGGCCCCATGCCCAGCTGCCGCGCCGGTGCCCCGTCCGCCGCCGCCTCGGGCCCCGCCGCCTCGCCCTCGACCCGGCGGCCGCCGCCGCCGCCGCCACCCTCCGCTCCGGCCGCCACCTCCGGCCCGCTGCCTGTCGGCCGCGCTGGCCGTCCCCGCGCCGCCCGCCGCGCTCGGCCTCGCCCATTGCCGGCGCTGCCCGCGCCTCCGCCCGGCCGCCGCGCCTGGTCGCCGCCCGGCCTCGCCCTGCCTCTCCTCTCCTCCCGGCCCCAACTCCGGCCGGCAAACCTCGAGCCGCGCGGATCCGATCTAGATCCAAATCGCCGGTTGACTTTCCTTCTCCCCCGATTTCCTCTAAGTCCTTTTTCGTGATTATTTTTTGCATTTTCATCATGCCATAACTTTGCACTCGTGGTCTGCTTTTGGGCGTGTAGCATACGGATTGTTCGCCTCAAGAGTAGATCATTTCGTCTCATCGCATCATTTTCATTTGAGCTCATCTTGTTGCCCGAATTGCTGTTAGAAGAGGGCTATGTGATGTTAGTTTCTGTTTCTTCACAAAACATGCACTTTTGTCATTTTTGCCATGATTGATGTGTGCATCCTATGATCTTGAGTCCTACAGGGGTGTATGCCATTTATTTTTGTGATCTCTGTGGTGACTAGCACAAGCATGCAAACTAGGCTTCATGATGTTGCTGGTTTCAGCCCCTGTTATGCTGATATTTTTATGCCATGTTAACTTGATGCTACAGAGAGATCCATGCATATTTTGAGATACTGCAGTAAGTATGTTTTGAACATATGGTTATGCTCTATCCATCCATGCCTTTGTTTGCAATTATGGAGTGCCATAGCTTGAGTCAATCGAGCTCTACTTTTGCTATAAAATGTTTCTGGCAGATTGTTTACATGTTATTCAATTTTGCCAAGGTTGTTGTAGTTGATCCGTATGCTATGATGTTGTTCTTGCCATGTATAGCTTCTATGCCATGTCTTCTTGATGGATGTATGCTTAGTTTATCATGTAATGCTCTGTAGTGAGTGCATCGAGCTCTTAAAATGCCTACATTATTCTGTCTATGTCATGCCCTGCTCTTTGAATCATAACTAAACTTGCTATATTGACATGGGTGCTATTGCATTTTCTCGATCCTTTTGGCTCATGGTCAGTAAGGGACTTTTGTTCTATGCTTTGAGTAGATTCATGCCATGCCTTGTTTTGCTATTATAAGTTCCTGTAGCATGTTGTTTGCTTGCTCTGAACATTGCTTCTCGATGCTGATTACGCCATGTTCAGATTTTACTAAGTCTGTGAAGTCGATATATTTTGCACTTTTGCCATGCTTGTTTGGACCTGTTATGTGTGATTTAGCCGTAGCTCAGTGTTCATCTTTTGTCAAGCATCTTGAGTAGATCACTGCCATATGCTTTGTTGGTACGTTTGGGGCAGTAGCTTAATTTCTTGTTGCTTGCTATGTGGTATCATTTGTTAATGGCAGATTTGTGCCATTCTTGTTTTGCTTGTCATTTGCAAACCGTGCATCCGATTCGGTGATCTTTATATCGATTTCAACGAAATCATCTCACCTTTCCAGCGGCATACTTGGTTTGCCAAGTTGATGCCTGGTTCATCATTTTCCTTCCGAGCACGATATGCATTGCATATCACATCTCGCATATCATGCCATGTTTTGCATCATGTTGTTTGTGCATTGCACCGTGATTTATTGTGGTTCCATTGTTTGTGTTCTTGCTTTGGGTAGAGCCGGAGACGAGTACGTGAACGAGGAACCTGTTGAGAACGCTTACGAGGATCAAGCTTTCGACAACTCGAGAACTTTGCGCAAGATGACCATACCTCGAAATCACTTCTATCTTTGCTTGCTAGATGCTCGCTCTTTTGCTATGCCTATGCTACGATGCCTATCACTTGCTATATCATGCCACCCATATTGCCATGTCAAGCCCTAACCATCCTTTCCTAGCAAACCGTTGATTGGCTATGTTACCGCTTTGCTCAGCCCCTCTTATAGCGTTGCTAGTTGCGGTGAAGATGAAGTTTGTTCCTTGTTGAACATGGAGATGTTGTTCCTTGTTGGAACATGTTTACTTGTTGGGATATCACAATATATCTGCTATAATTAATGCATCTATATACTTGGTAAAGGGTGGAAGGCTCGGCCTTATGCCCAGTGTTTTGTTCCACTCTTGCCACCCTAGTTTCCGCCATACCGTGTTATGTTCCTTGATTTCGCGCTCCTTACGGTTGGGTGATTTATGGGACCCCTTGACAGTTCGCTTTGAATAAGACTCCTCCAAAGAAGGCCCAACTTTGGTTTTACCATTTGCCACCTAAGCCTTTTTTCCCCGGTTTTCGCGAGCCCGAGGGTCATCTTTATTTTAACCCCGGACCGGTGCTCCTTCGAGTGTTGGTCCGAACCGAAGCGATCAGCGGGGCCACCACGGGCAACTCGAGGGCTGGTTTTACTCGAGGCTGACCTATCCGGATGTGCCTCGAGAACGAGATATGTGCAGCTCCTATCGGGATTTGTCGGCACAATCGGCGGCTTTGCTGGTCTTGTTTTATTGTTGTCGAAATGTCTTGTAGTCCGGGATTCCGAGATCGATCGGGTCTTCGGTAGAAGGAATATCCTTCGCTGACCGTGAGAGCTTATAATGGGCTGTTGGGACACCCCGCAGGTATTATCTTTCAAAGCCGTGCCCGCGGTTATGAGGCAGATGGGAATTTGTTAATGTCGGTTGTAGAAAACCCGAAGTTGACCTTAATTAAAACACATCAACGCGTGTGTAACCGTGATGGTCTCTTCTCGGAGTCCGGAAGTGAACACGGTGTTGGAGTTATGTTTGACGAAGTAGTTTCAGATCACTTCTTGATCGCTACTAGCTTCACGACCGTGTTTTGCTTCTCTTCTCGCTCTCTTTTGCGTAATGTAGCCACCATATATGCTAGTCGCTTGCTGCAGCTCCACCTCACAACTCTGTCCTTCCTATAAGCTTAAATAGTCTTGATCTCTGGTGTGAGATTGCTGAGTCCCCGTGACTCACAGATTCTACCAAAACAGTTGCAGGTGCCGACGATGCCAATGCAGATGACGCAACCGAGCTCAAGTGGGAGTTCGACGAGGAACGTGGTCGTTACTATGTGTCTTTTCCGATGATCGTAGTGGAGCCAGTTGGGACGATCGGGATCGTGTAGCATTTGGGGTAGTCTTCTTTTATTTTGGTTCCGTAGTCGGACCTTGAGTGTAATCTGGATGATGGATGTTTATTTATGTATTGTGTGAAGTGGCATCGTAAGCCAACTATGTATCTCTTTCCTTATGTATTACATGGGTTGTGTGAAGATTACCTCACTTGCGACATTGCTTTCAATGCGGTTATGCCTCTAAGTCGTTCTTCGACACGTGGGAGATATAGCCGCATCGAGGGCGTTACAAGTTGGTAATCGAGCCATCCCGACTTAGGAGCCCTCGCTGATTGTTTGCTGGCGTTGTTGAGTCTAGAACAAAAATGTTTTGAGTCTTAGGATTATATATATCGGAGAGTAGGATTCTTTTTACTCCCCATTCCCTTCGTCGCTCTGGTGAGGTCTCCTGACGTAGAAGTTTTGACTCTCCTCTCCTCAAATTTCACTAAAATTTTTTTAGGATCACGCGGGTATCTTGGAATCGTTCCGATGGTTTTGTGACGAGAACATTGTTCTTGGTGCCTCCTGACATTTAGGGGTTGTGGCAGTGTCCCGGGGAGTTGAGCTCCGAGGTGTTGTCGTCACAATTTTATCGCTGCAGATTCGAATACGAGCTTTGCCGACATCGAAAATCTCTTTTGTACATTTGTTGGTGAGATAACCCGATAACCCAAAGATTGGGCGAGCTCGAGTATTGCCATGACTCGATAACGGATGCTTTTCAAGGTCGAGGTACACGATTTCGAAGGTTTCTTGGTTATGTGTTGACGGATGGATACAATTTGGATCTAGGTATTGTTAGTTTGGGTGATATATTTTGTGTCCCTCAGATCCCCAACACCAGATTGCATAACCGAAAGTTTAGGGAGTTTATAGGTGGGATTCAAGTAGCTCTAGCATTTCTTCCCGCAGATATTTGGTTTGTGATTGGGTAATCCTTACCACTTATTTGTTCCAATCGTACCTTGTTATTTTTTTCATCAAACCTTAATCAAGTGGCTTCTCACCTTAATGGACGGTGATGTTAACTTTGGAATTCATTCGCTCATCCTTGTTCAATGTTTATTGTGAAGACTATATGTTGCAATTTCTATCCGTTGATTCAACTTGTCTATCTGTCTATCAAAGTGCTAACGGATGTCACCCTCTTCAGATGGCTACGCCAACGTGTCTAAATCCGGATCGCAATGATGGGAGTCGGTCGAACCCTCCACCTCCACCTCCGCCTCCGGAGGCATGGCAAGCTATCATGGCAGCCACCAATGCCAATGCTCGATGATTTTGCAACTCTTGCAAGAGCGCACCCAAGGGCAAGGCAATCAAGGAAATCAAGGTCAAGGCAACAACCAGCCGCACTTTGCTACCCTCAATCATTTGCTCGCTAATCAGCGAAGTCTTTCAGCTTCGTGTCGAGGCCACAGACGCCGACGATTGGCTTGTGGACATCTGCAAACATTTTGAATGTAGCAATGTCGACACGAGGACTTTGTCAAGTTTGCTTCGCTTCAACTCAAGGACCAAGCTGCCGAGTGGTTCCAGAATACAAAGATTCCAGAGGAGGTCGTGTCATTACCGGGATGAGTTCCGCCGAGACTTCAAAGCTCACCACATTCAAAAGTGTTGTTGAGAGCAAGCGTGAGGAGTTCCGCAATCTCAAGCAAGGCAACATGTCTGTGTATCAATACAATATCCAGTTCAGAACTCGCCGCTTCGCTAAGCAAGACGTCCACGATGAAAAGAGTATGATCTATCAATTCAGAGGTGGTCTCAGAGAAGATCTGCAATTAGCTCTCGTGCTTTTTGAGCCGTAAAAGTATGATGAATTCTACAACATGGCATCAAGCAAGAAGCTGCCCAGCTCAAATGTGAGGCTTCTAAGAAGAGAATCGGGGATGCGATTCAGTCTTCTTCTTCCTCTCAAGTGGCAGCTAAGCAAGAAGTTCTACCTTCCTCCTCCTCCGCTCCGTCGGCCTTATCGCAGAAGAACTCAGGTGGTCGTGGATCTTCCCACCCACCCAACCCAAAGCTATCGAACAAGTCTAATTCTCAAGCTCCAAGGTCAAATGCTCCTTATCACCGTCCGCTCTCGGAGGTGACTTGCAACAAATGTCAGCAGAAAGGTCACTATGCGAACAAGTGCTTCAACCAAAGGCGCCTTCCGCCTCCTCCTCCTGTGAGATCTTCCAGCAATGCAGTGGTCAAGCATAATCCAAAGCATGCCAAGGTGAATATGATGAATGCAGCTCAAGCGGAGGAATCTCTCGATGTGATAATGGGTAATCTCTCAGTTAATGATATTCCTGCAAAAGTCTTATTTGATATTGGTGCATCGCTTTCTTTCATTTCGAGACCTTTTGTTGCCAAGCATGAGTTTGTGACGGAAAAGATTCCTATTCCGTTGAAGATTGTGTCCCCGGGTAAGCAAATGACATCTAATATTTGGTCCGGATGTTTCTATCAAGATGGGCGACTATAGATTTTGCTAAACCAATTGTCCTTGGTGACTCGGATATTGATCTTATTCTCGGGATGGATGGCTTTCATCGACAAAGCTCAGCTTGATTGTGCTGCTGTGGAAATTCAATTGACTCACTCTTCTAATGATGTGATCATCTATGCGCTCGTGATGAAACCATTCGGTTGTTTTCTCTCAATGAGAAGGGCGAATTGATGCTATCTCTCGATTCCATCGCTTGTGAGTACCAAGATGTCTTTCCGTAAGAGCTTCCAGAATGCCTCCTCATCGGCCGCTTGAGTTCGTTATCGATCTTGAGCCCGCATTGAACCCGCTTGCAAGCGCCCATACAAGCTTGGACCTAATGAGCTGAAGGAATTGAAGAAGCAGCTCGATGAACAAGAGCGTCTGGGTTTGATCGGACCGAGTTCATCTCCTTGGGGTTGTGGTGTTCTTTTGTCTAGAAGAAGGATGGCACGGACCGACTTTGCGCCGATTACCGTCCATTGAATAAGAAGACAATCAAGAACAAGTATCCACTTCCCAACATCAATGAGCTTTTCGAGCAACTCAAAGGTGCTAAAGTGTTCTCCAAGCTTGACCTTCGTATGGGTTATCATCAAATTCGCATTCGTGAACAAGATATTCCCAAGACAAGATTCGAACAAGCTTTGGTTCTTATGAATATACTGTCATGTCTTTCGCCTTGTCAATGCTCCTCCAACATTCTCTCGAATGATGAACTTCATCTTCAACCCCTACACCAATGAATTCGCCTTGGTCTATCTTGATGATATTTTGGTCTTTCCAAGAATAAGAAGGATCATGCCAAACATTTGCGATTGGTGCTTGACAAGCTCAGAGAGCATCAATTCTATGCTGAAGTTTTCCAAATGTGAATTTTGGCTTGATGAAGTGCTTTACCTTGGTCACATCATCTCCGCCAAGGGCATCGCTGTTAACCCGAGAAGGTGTCTGCAGTTGTGAATTGGGAACCTCCTCGAATGTCAAGCAGCTTCGCAGTTTTCTTGGACTTGCAAGCTATTGTCAAGATTCGTTGAGAATTTTCTAAGATTGCAAAGCCTCTTTCCAACCTCCTCCGAAGCATGTGAAGTATGTCCGGTCTCCCGAGTGTGACGTTGCTTTCAACACCCTCAAAGAGAAACTCGTCACAGCTCTGCCTTGACTCCTCCCGATGAATCCAAGCCATTCAAGTTTTCGTGATGCTTCTCTTCAAGGTCTCGGTGCTGTGTTAATGCAAGAGAAGAGAGTTGTGGCCTATACCTCTCGTCGGTGAAGCCCAACAAAAGAACTACCCCACTCACGATCTTGAGTTGGCGGCAGTTGTCCATGCATTGATAACATGGAGACATCTCTTGTTGGGAAGGAAAGTGGACATTTTCACCGATCACAAGAGTCTCAAGTATATCTTCACTCAACCCAACCTCAACCTCAGGCAAACTCGATGGGTCGAAATGATTCAAGAGTACAACCCAAGTATTGAATATACTCCGGGCAAGGCCAATGTCATTGCAGATGCTTTGAGCAGGAAGGCTTATTGCAACAGCTTAATTCTCAAGCCCTTCCAACCGGATCTTTGTGAAGCTTTCCGCAAGCTGAATCTTCAAGTTGTTCCTCAAGGCTTTCTTGCCAACCTCATAGTCTCTCCTACTTTGGAAGATCAGATTCGTGAGGCTCAACTCCTGGATACCATGGTGAAAAAGGTGAAACGTGGTATCGACAAGGGCATTTCCAAGTACAAGTGCTTCCACATTGATGACAAAGATACTCTTTTCTTCGAGGACCGGATTGTGGTTCCTAAGGGTGATCTACGTAAAGTCATTATGAACGAGGCACACAATTCCCTTCTATCCATTCATCCTGGAAGTACGAAGATGTACCATGACCTCAAGCAGTCATATTGGTGGACTCGAATGAAGCGAGAAATTGCTCAATTCATGAATGAGTGTGATGTCTGCAGAAGGGTGAAAGCAGAACACCAACGACCAGCTGGTCTCCTCCAACCTCTTGCTATTCCGGAATGGAAGTTTGATCATATCGAGATGGACTTCGGATCGGTTTCCTAAGTCCAAGCGTGGAAATGATGCTATCTTCGTTGTCATTGACAAGCTTACTAAAGTGGCTCATTTTCTTCCTATCAAAGAATCTATCACAGCAGCTCGGTTGGCGAGCTATACACCTCGTGATTGTCTCCTTGCACGGCATTCCACAATTGATCTCTTGAGACCGTGGCAGCATCTTTACCTCCAAGTTTTGGGATTCTTTTCGAAGGCCATGGGCACCAACATTCGTTTCAAAGACAGCTTTCCATCCTCAAACAAGTGGCCAAGTCGAGCGAGTCAATCAAATCCTTGAAGATATGCTCGGGGCTTGTGTCATTTCCTTGGTATGAAGTGGGAAGATTGTCTTCCATATGCCGAAGTTCTCCTACAACAACAGCTTCCAAGCGAGTTGGGCAAGGCCCCATTCAAAATTCTCTATGGAAGAAAGTGTCGACTCCTCTCAATTGGTCCGAGACAGGTGAACGCCAACTTCTTGGCAACGACTTGATCACGAAGTCAAGAAATGTGCAAAGTCATTCGTGAGAATCTCAAAGCCGCATAATCGCGCGGAAGAGCTATTATGATGACAAGCACCGTGATGTGGCTTTTGAAATCGGAGACCATGTCTACCTCGCGTCTCTCCAATGAAAGGCACTCGCCGCTCGGTATCAAAGGAAGCTTGCCCTAGATACATGGGTCCTTTCAAGATCATTGGCAAAAGAGGCGATCTCGCCTATCAACTTGAGCTTCCGTCCAACTTCGCGAATGTGCACGATGTGTTTCACGTGTCACAGCTTCGCAAGTGCTTCAAGACTCTGAGTGCACCATCAACTTCAAGAAATTGACCTCCAAGAAGATCTCTTATCATGAGCACCCCTGCTATTATTTTGAAGAAACCGAGCGCAAGACTCGCAACAAGTCAATCAAATTCCTGAAAGTGAAGTGGTCACACCATTCCAACCGAGAAGCCACCAGGGCGCGAGGATCACCTCCGTTCGAATATCCGAGTTCTTTCAGTCCTAGATCTCGGACGAGATCCTCTTGTAGTGGTGGAGTGTTGTAACACCCGGATGTAACTTTCCATATTTGTAACTCCAACTCTTGCCATTTTCGGCATTGTGATATGATATTCCCTCCGTGGTTGGGTTTTTGTCTTCGTTTTGCATTTTGTTTATGTCATGCATCTCATATCATGTCATCATGTGCATCTCATTTGCATACGTGTTCGTCTCATGATTCCGAGCATTTTCCCCGTTGTCCTTTTTGCAATCCGGCACTCCTATGTCCCCCGGCGTCCGCTTTTACATTTTTTCGTGAGCGGGTACTAAACTTTCTCGGAATGGACCGAGGTTTGTCAAGTGGCCTTGGTACACCACCGTAGACCACTGTCAAGTTTGGTCATTTGGAGCTCGTTTGGTACTCCAACGGTTAACCGCACTCTCGCAAAGGCCTCTTTTAAGTTGCAGCCCAACACCCCTTCAAAACAGCCCAATAACCCATCTAAGTCACTTCCATGTTCTCCGTCGTCGGATCACGATCGCGTGGGCGAAAACTACACTCCATTTGGAGCTTCCTAGCTCCTTCTACCTATAAATATAGCCTCCCCCCGAAAATCCCGGATCATTCCACCCCTAACCCTAGCCTCGTCTTCCTCCGCGCGCCGGACACGTCCGGACGGCGCCGGACGCGTCCAGCCACCGCCGCCCGCCCAGCCGGAGGCCGCCACATGGCACCCGGACACGCACGCCGCCGCTGCCTGCCGGCCCAGCCCGCCAACTGCCGCCCGCGCCAGCGCCCCGTCCGCCGCCGCCTCGGGCCCCGCCGCCTCGCCCTCGACCCGCCGGCGCCGCCCCGCCGCCGCCGCCTCCGCTCCGGCCGCCGCCGCCTCGCCTCGCCCGCCGTCGGCCACCGGCCGTCCCGGCGCCCGCCGCCGCCTCGGCCTCCGCCCGGCTGCTGGCGCCGCCCGCGCCCCGGGTCGCCGCCCCGGGCCTCGCCCCGGCCTCTCCTCTCCTCCCCGGCCCCAACTCCGGCAGGCAAACCTCGAGCCGCGCGGATCTGATCTAGATCCAAATCGCCAGTTGACTTTCCTTCTCCCCCGATTTCCTCTAAGTCCTTTTTCTGTGATTATTTTTTTGCATTTTCATCATGCCATAACTTTGCACTCGTGGCTCCGTTTTGGGCGTGTAGCATACCGGATTGTTCGCCTCGAAGAGTAGATCATTTCGTCTCATCGCATCATTTTCATTAGAGCTCATCTTGTTGCCCGAATTGCTGTTAGAAGAGGGCTATGTGATGTTAGTTTCTGTTTCTTCGCAGAACATGCACTTTTGTCATTTTTGCCATGATTGATGTGTGCATCCTATGATCTTGAGTCCTACATGTGTTTTGTAATATGCCATGCCATATTTACAGGGGTGTATGCCATTTATTTTTGTGATCTCTGTGGTGACTAGCACAAGCATGCAAACTAGGCTTCATGATGTTGCTGATTTCAGCCCTGTTTCTTGATATTTTTATGCCATGTTAACTTGATGCTAGAGAGATCCATGCATATTTTGAGATACTTCAGTGAGTATGTTTTGAACATATGGTTATGCTCTATCCATCCATGCCTTTGTTTGCAATTATGGAGTGCCATAGCTTGAGTCAATCGAGCTCTACTTTTGCTATAAAATGTTTCCTGGCAGATTGTTTACATGTTATTCAATTTTGCCAAGGTTGTTGTAGTTGATCCGTGTATGCTATGATGTTGTTCTTGCCATGTATAGCTTCTATGCCATGTCTTCTTGATGGATGTATCCTTAGTTTATCTTGTAATGCTCTGTAGTGAGTGCATCGAGCTCATGAAGATGCCTACATAATTCTGTCTATATCATGCCCTGTTTCTTTGAATCATTAACTAAACTTGCTATATTGACATGGGTGCTATTGCATCTTCTCGATCCTTTTGGCTCATGGTCAGTAAGGGACTTTTGTTCTATGCTTTGAGTAGATTCATGCCATGCCTTGTTTTGCTATTATAAGTTCCTGTAGCATGTTGTTTGCTTGCTCAACATTGCTTCTGATGCTGATTACGCCATGTTCGAGATTTTACTAAGTCTGTGAAGGTGATATATTTTGCACTTTTGCCATGCTTGTTTGGACCTGTTATGCTGTGTTTTAGCCGTAGCTCAGTGTTCATCTTTTGTCAAGCATCTTGAGTAGATCACTGCCATATGCTTTGTTGGTACGTTTGGGGCGTAGCTTAATTTCTTGTTGCTTGCTATGTGGTATCATGTGTTAATGGCAGATTTGTGTCATTCTTGTTTTGCTTGTCATTTGCAAACCGTGCATCCGATTCGGTGATCTTTATATCGATTTCAACGAAATCATCTCACTTTCAGCGGCATACTTGGTTTGCCAAGTTGATGCCTGGTTCATCATTTTCCTTCCGAGCACGATATGCATTGCATCTCACATCTCGCATATCATGCCATGTTTTGCATCATGTGGTTTGTGCATTGCACCGTGATTTATTGTGGTTCCATTGTTTGTGTTCTTGCTTTGGGTAGAGCCGGAGGCGAGTGCGTGAACGAGGAACCTGTTGAGAACGCTTACGAGGATCAAGCTTTCGACAACTCGAGAACTTTGCGAGCAAGATGACCATACCCTCGAAATCACTTCTATCTTTGCTTGCTAGATGCTCGCTCTTTTGCTATGCCTATGCTACGATGCCTATCACTTGCTATATCATGCCACCCATATTGCCATGTCAAGCCCCTAACCATCCTTTCCTAGCAAACCGTTGATTGGCCATGTTACCGCTTTGCTCAGCCCCTTTTATAGCGTTGCTAGTTGCAGGAGAAGATGAAGTTTGTTCCTTATTGCAACATGGAGATGTTGTTCCTTGTTGGAACATGTTTACTTGTTGGGGATATCACAATATATCTGCTATAATTAATGCATCTATATACTTGGTAAAGGGTGGAAGGCTCGGCCTTATGCCTGGTGTTTTGTTCCACTCTTGCCACCCTAGTTTCCGTCATACCGGTGTTATGTTCCTTGATTTCGCGTTCCTTACGGTTGGGTGATTTATGGGACCCCTTGACAGTTCGCTTTGGATAAGACTCCTCCAAAGAAGGCCCAACTTTGGTTTTACCATTTGCCACCTAAGCCTTTTTCCCCGGGTTTTCGCGAGCCGAGGGTCATCTTTATTTAACCCCCGGACGGTGCTCCTTGAGTGCTTGGCCGAACAGCGCACTGCAGGGGCCACCACGGGCAACTCGAGGCTGGTTTTACTCGAGGCTGACCTATCCGGATGTGCCACGAGAACGAGATATGTGCAGCTCCTATCGGGATTTGTCGGCTGTCGGGCGGCTTTGCTGGTCTTGTTTTATTGCTGTCGAAATGTCTTGTAGTCCGGGATTCGAGATCTGATCGGGTCTTCGGTAGAAGGAATATCCTTCGTTGACCGTGAGAGCTTATAATGGGCTAAGTTGGGACACCCTGCAGGTATTATCTTTGAAAGCCGTGCCGCGGTTATGAGGAAGATGGGAATTTGTTAATGTCGGTTGTAGAAAACCGAAGTTGACCTTGATTAAAACACATCAACGCGTGTGTAACGTGATGGTCTCTTCTCGTGAGTCCGGAAGTGAACACGATGTTGGAGTTATGTTTGGCGTAAGTAGTTTGGGATCACTTCTTGATCGCTACTAGCTTCACGATCGTGCCTTGCTTCTCTTCTCGCTCTCTTTTGCGAATGTAGCCACCATATATGCTAGTCTTGCTGCAGCTCCACCTCACAACTCTGTCCTTCCTATTTGCTTAAATAGTCTTGATCTCATGGTGTGAGATTGCTGAGTCCCGTGACTCACAGATTCTACCAAAACAGTTGCGGTGCCGGCGATGTCGGTCAGCAGATGGCGCAACCGAGCTCAAGTGGGAGTTCGATGAGGAACGTGGTCGTTACTATGTGTCTTTTCCTGATGATCGTAGTGGAGCCAGTTGGGACGATCGGGGATCTGTGTAGCATTTGGGGTAGTCTTCTTTTATTTTGGTTCCGTAGTCGGACCTTGAGTGTAATCTGGATGATGGATGTTTATTTATGTATTGTGTGAAGTGGCATTTGTAAGCCAACTATGTATCTCTTTCCTTATGTATTACATGGGTTGTGTGAAGATTACCTCACTTGCGACATTGCTTTCAATGCGGTTATGCCTCTAAGTCGTGCTTCGACACGTGGGAGATATAGCCGCATCGAGGGCGTTACACCTGCGCCTGGCCGCAGAAAGGCGTGAGCTGGAGGGCGCTGTCGCCCTTGCGCGCCACCAGCGCGATCTTGATGATGAAGAGGCCAAGGCGTCGCTGGCAGCCTCTCGGGAGGCCTGTTCTCAGGTCGTCGAGGAGGCCCGGGAAGCTAACAGGCGGCGAGAGGCGGCGGAGGAGCGGGCACGGGAACTCCTGGCTTGGTGTCGCTCACTGGAGGAGCAAGTGGAGCTACGCGAGGCAGCCCTCGCGTCGATGAAGGTGGCCTCCGGCGACCCGACGGAGCTCCAGAAGCGTGAGGAGGCGTTGACGCTCGAAGCCGCCGAACGAGCAGCCAGCAGTCTGGCGTTTGGAGGCGAGGAGGCGCTTGGTGACGCAGCGGAGGATGATGTCGCCGCAGGAGGCCCGTGTCCTGGAGGAGGTCGGGCGTCGGGTAGCGACGGCGCGCTTGAACCTCGAGCGCGAGTTCGAGGAGAGGCTGGAGTTGATCAGGGCCGAGGCCGAAGGCAGGACTACTGCATTGAGGGCCAAGCTGGAGGAGGCGACGCGGCGGGCCGATGCTCTTCGGGCCGCCCTCGAGGTGGCGCAGGGGGAGTCAACCATCTCTCAGGCCGAGGTGCTCCTTCTTCGCCGACGGGTGGAGGAGGCCGAGGCCGTCGCGCGCCAGAATGCGGACGAGATACGCCAGAGGCGAACCCTGGAGGATGAGCACGGCCCCATGCTCACCACGCTCCGGGAAAGAGCCAACACAGCCTTGGGTATCATCTGCGAGGCGGCTGTTGGCGAGCCGCACGCGGTTAACTACGCCGGCAACCTCCAGTTCTTCACTGATGTGGTGACACGGCTGGAGGCGCGGTCGGTCAGGGCCAATAGGTCGGTGGAGGAGACGAGCCGCGCGCTGCTTGGGCGCGCCTTTTCTCGTGTCTTCAGCCATCTCGAACATGGACCCCACCGACTTTGACGCAGTTATCGCTTCAGTTCCCGGGCCGTCCGGGCGACTGGCGACCGGTGGAAGACAATGTGGATGCTCTCGTCGTGGCCTTCGCTTTGGACAGCGGCGGCGTGGTCGTGGCCGCCGATGAGGCGGCGTGGTGAACAACCCGAGCGCGCCGATGGCCACGCAGACGATGTGGCGAGGCCAGCGACGCCCGACAACGGCTCGGGAGGTGCTCCCGAGGATGCATTGGGGATTTATCCGACTGATTATGTATTGTCCCTGTTCCATTACCCTGCATGAATAGAACTCAGGTTTTGGCCTGATGGCTGTGAGAGCATTTTGGGAGGGGGGCCCCTCATGTAAAACTTGTGTTCATCGTATTAGCAGGTGTTACATCGCCCTTACGCCCGCGCCAAGTGGTTGGCTGAGCGACGTGTTGGTTGGCTGGTTTACCTTTGTTTCGTACGAGCCCTGAGATAGCCCGTGGGAGGCTGCGGTGACCTGAGTGTCTCCTGATCGAATCCGTAGGATCTGCAGTAAAAACCCTCCGGAGAGGACGCGGCGGCGACAGTGGGCTATCATAAGCTAGGCACAGCCCGGCTCGCGAGGGGCTCGCGAGGGGAGGCAGCTGAGGCGGAGTGGTAACAAAGCGAGAGATTTGCTCGAGCGAGACTAAGCACCCTTCCCGAACACACGCAAATCTCAAATTGAATCAACTTAAATCCAGTGGGGAAAGCGACAACCAAATGGAAAGGCTAAGAAAGGAAGAATAGCTGCGTCCGGCACCTAGTCTAGTCTTGGGCGTCTTCTCACCAAAGACGGAGCTAAGTGCTGCCACTGGGCGTGGGAGGGAGCCCCAGGGCCTGAGGCCGGCACCCCTGAGACTCCGGGGCGTGTACAGCCCCACTCATTATTACGTGAGAGTGTCACGGGGTGGCGAGCTTCACGAGCCTTTGGGCCTTCTTCACAGTACCGGCCTTGCTTCATATCGCAGACGAGGCCCCGCCTTGCGCCACACTCTAGTACCATCAACGGCGACCGGAAACCAGGGCGCGCCCGATGGGGTAGAGCGGTCGCCAGTTCCCTGACGACCACGGGTCCTCGCCAGGGGCAGGCCCTGAGGCGCCTCCCCAGCAGAGGGCCTACCTCCTGAGAATGCCTTGCTCCGGACGCCGCGGTGGTGATGTCGGATCTCTGCCCCTCTCCGGCAGCCCCCTGCTCCCTCCTCCCGAGGGGTAGGAGACTGCGGGAGCGGGGCAGCCGCTCGTCGTGGTGACCTGTACCTCCTGCGACCTATGGTTAGCGTATGTTTGCTCTTGAGGAAGTAGAGGTACCCGATAATCGTCGCCCCCGGTGTGACCAGTGGGACCGTCTCGAGGCTCCTGGAAGAGCTCGGCTTCCGGCGCCTCATCTCCCCAGCTCGGGCTGAGGAGCGAGCCTTGTTCTCCCTCATGCGGGTGCCCTTGGTCCATCATGTGGGGCACGTATTCTTCTGGTGCCGTCATCCCGAAGGCCACGCCGTAGTGCTGAGCGTGCCATGTGGCTCTGCCTGATGCGCCCATCGTGGGGTGGCGGTGCGGCGGTCCACCTGGGCCGTGGTTATGTTGAGTCCTTCTTCTCCGCGGACCAGGGGCGGGGGTAACCCCGCCGCCGGCCCGATGCTGACAGCTTCACCGGTGTTGGAGTAGCTTTGGAGCCCGCAGGCACGCGTTTAGCCCCCGCGCGGGCCGCCCTGGGCCTGAGGCGGGAGCAGGGTGCAGAAGGGGTGAGCCCCCGAGGCGGCGAAGCCCAGGAGCTCCGCCACCCGCTCCAGCAGCACGTCGCGGCCGCCTTCCATCAGTCTGCACTGCAGCAGTTCTCGGGCCACCGTGAGCGCGGCCCTTGAGTTCGCCTGCTCCCGGCGGGTGTACGGCGCCGTTGCTGCGGCGTGGTTGGAGGCCCTCGCTGCCGACCGCGTCTGCCGCGGTGTGAGAGCCGTCGAAGTCTGTCCGCGTCGCCCGCGGCCCGCAGCGCCCTGCGGACCGCGAGCTGCACGGGCGCTGGGTCGCCCGAGGCGGCGGCTCTCTGTGGCGGGCCATGCTGCCCAAGGATCTGGGTTGCCAGCAGTCGCGGACATGGTGATGACGATCTGACGGGACACGAGTGGCGAAGGTGGATTCGGCACACCCTACGGGCGCGCCAAATGTCGGTTCGGGTTCAGCGGACCCTTGAGGTTCGAACTTTGGGGTGTGCGCGGAGATCCAACCTTCCACCGTCTCGCACCTCGCCGAATCGCTGGGACCTAAACTACTAAACAGAACAACACAATAGACACAAGATTTATACTGGTTCAGGCCACCACTGTGGTGTAATACCCTACTCCAGTGTGTGGTGCGGTGGATTGCCTCTTGGGCTGATGAGGAACAATACAAGGAAGAACAGCCTCGCGAGGGTCTGTTCTTGGCGGGTGTGAAGAACTGCTAGGTGGTGTTCAGTTGCTCTAGCTACTGGTTTCTTGATGAGGATCGAGACTCGGATCCCCTCCCTTCTCTCTCTCTTCCAGCTGCCCCTCTCCCAGATGCCTCCAGCTCTGAGTGTGGCTACTCCTATTTATAGGCGAAGGCCCTGGGCCTCTTCCCAAATATTGAGCGGGAAGGGCGCCAACAATTAGCCATTTGAAGGGGAACAATGGTACACTTATCTGACTAAAGTTGGTCCTCACCGCCAAAGGCTCTGGTGATGACCCCTGCTTGGGCTCCACGATGACTCCTTCCAGCCGTTGGGCTGGTCTTGATCTTGTTGCATCAAGCGGATGCCTTTGCTTGATGCTCTCGCTGCGCTTGCTCCCTTTGCACCAAAGAGGAAAGGAGGACATCTGCTTGGCTGGCGCCTGACCGGGCGCCCTTGGTAAATCATGGCTTGCGTCATGGGCACCTTGCAGTACCCTGCCTTGAACTCTCCGCCTCCTCATGAGCCAACTGACGAGGCCGTGGTCGAGGAAGCTCCTTGTCGTCCAACCCGAGGCTTGGCCCCTCGCGAGGTCTTGAGCTTGCGTTGATGAAGATGGGCCGTCCTGGGCCTCCTTTGAGCCACGCCGCAGGCCGCAGGCAGGCAAGTCTGGGGACCCCCGTTCCCAGAACGCCGACATGAGCTCTTGGCATTCATTGGTGTTGTGGGTGTGGAGGTCGTGGTACACGCAGTACCGACTGCACTTGGAGGACTCGGGAAGATCTCTGCCTCGCTTGGTGTGCGGTTCGCCATGAGTACGGCAGCCCCTTGCGCTTCACGTCCTTGGCCTTGGACTTCTTTTCTTTGGGATCATGACGAGCAGCTCGAGGAGGGAGGCGCCCTCCTCAGCCTGGCGCGCTTGGTCGCCAAGTTGAACAGCTCAAGGAGGTGCAGATCTTCATGCATCGCGGATCCTCCTTCATCTTGACATCGCGCACGCCGTCGGAGAAGGCAGAGATGATGGCATCCTCCGTTACCCTGGGGATCTTGAGGCGTGCGTTGTTGAAGCGCTGGATGTACTTCTGTAGGGTTTCCCCTGGCTGCTCCTTGATTCAGCGCATGTCGCTCACGGCGGGTGGCCGGTCACGAGTACCCTGGAAGTTGGCGATGAAGCGGGTGCGCATCTCGGCCCAGGAAGAGATCGTGCCTGGGGCCAGATTCAGGAGCCAGGTGCGGGCTCCGTCCTTGAGCGCCATGGGGAACCAGTTCGCCATGACCTTTTCATCCCTGTTGGCAGCCTCGACGCCCAGCTCGTAGAGGTGGAGGAACTCCGTAGGGTCAGTTGTGCCTTCGTAGCGAGGAGGAAGGTCCGGCTTGAACTTGGCGGGCGACGCGACGCTGCGCAGCTCGGAGGTGAAGGCGCGGCAGCCCGCCGTGGCCGCGAGGGGCTTCGGACGACAGAGAGCTTGGTCTTGCGGGCCTCCTTGCGCCATGGCTGGGGCAGCAGCAGGGTCTGATGTCTTTGGGCGCGGGCGCTTCGGGCGCTTCTCGTGGGCAAGAACTTCTTGACAGCTCTGCTCTTGCAGCGCGGCGCTGGCGGAGCGGGTTCCGCCAGAGCTGCGCGCCTTGGGGCAGGCGCCTTCTTGAGGAGGAGGCGGTGGCGCCCGGGAGCTTCATCGCCCGCGCAGGCAGGTGGTGCGGTGCAGCGAGACGGACAGCGCGGGGGCGTCTCCTGCAGCGCGGACGGCTCGCCGACTTGGTCGAGCCATTCTTCGTGAACATCGTCGGCCGGGCGTAGCGCAGGAGCTCGTTTGTCGCGATGAGTGCTTCGGGCCTCCATGGTCGCGTGAGCGCGCGTGGCGAAAAACCAGCGGGGTGGCGAAAGCGTGGCGGTGCGGCCGTCCGCCTCATGGGCGAGTCTTTGGGGCGATGCTTGCTGCTCGTTCCCGCCGGGCGTGGCGGCGTTGACGGCGGTGACGGGAACAGCGAGGGCGCCCGCCGACGGAGCTGTCTCGGGCGACATGGGAGGCGAGGCGGCTCGGTGCTCGGCAGGCCCGACAGGCGTCCGACATGGTTGCGGTGGTCGGGAAGAACGAGGCGGAAATGCAGATTCCGCGCCCCCTACGGGCGCGCCAAATGTCGGTTCGGGTTCGGCAGACCCTTGAGGTTCGAACACTGGGGTGCACGCTGAGATCCAACCTTCCACCGTCTCGCACCTCGCCGAATCGCTGGGACCTAAACTACTAAACGGAACAGCACAAGAGACACGAGATTTATACTGGTTCGGGCCACCATTGTGGTGTAATACCCTACTCTAGTGTGTGGTGTGGTGGATTGCCTCTTGGGCTGATGAGGAACAATACAAGGAAGATCAACCTCGCAAGGGTCTGTTGTTGGCGGGTGCGATGAACTGCTGGGTGGAGTTCAGTCGCTCTAGCTACTGGCTTCTTGATGAGGGTTCGGATCTTCGATCCCCCTGCCCTGTGGGTGGCTACTCCTATTTATAGGCGAAGGCCCTGGGCCTGTTCCCAAATATTGAGCGGGAAGGGCGCCAACAATTGGCCATTTTGAAGGGGAACAGCGGGTACACTTATCGTGACTAAAGTTGGTCCTCGCTTTGCCAAAGGCTCTGGTGATGGCCTTTGCTTGGGCTCCACGATGACTCCTTCCAGCCGTTGGGCTGGTCTTGCTCTTGTTGCACGAAATGGATGCCTTTGCTTGATGCTCTCGCTGCGCTTGCTCCCTTTGCACCAAAGAGGAAAGGAGGACATGCATGGGTGGCGCCCGATGGCGCCCTTGGTAAATCATGGCTTGCGTCATGGGCACCTCGCGGTACCCTGCCTTGAATTCTCCGCCTCCTCATGAGCCAGGCTGACGAGGCCGTGCACGAGAAGCTCCTTGTCATCCGCCCATGAGCAATCTCAGCCCCTCGCGAGGGTCTTGAGCTTGCATTGATGAAGATGGGCTGTCTTTGGGCCTCCTTGAGCCACGCCGCAGCGAGCAAGTCTGGGACCCCGTTCCCGAGAACACCGACAGTGCAGTTCCACTAAGATCAAGTAATCAAGAAACGTTGTCGGTGTGACATTTTGGTTGAACTGCACAAAACACTCTTAAAACAAAAGTGTTTTGTGCAAAGGCAAACAAAAAGTCTAATGGCAACAAGGTGAAATAGATAACCCTGTTTACACAGAGGTGCAAAGGAAACAATTAGTGGTCAATAACGGTGGATGAGCGAAGCCAACAAAAGAAGAATCTACCTTATCTAAATGGGAAAGAAAGAAAGCGGTAGCATTTCTCAAATGGGGCATTGATTAATATTAACATAGAGATTATATTAACAATAAAATTCGTTAAACATGTAATTTGCTTTTAAGCGTGGCATTGCATCAATTTTCAGTGCATTATTAGAGGGTGTTTGTTTAGAGGGACATTTTGGTGTAGGGACTAAAAAACTGGTGTCAGTCCATCTAAACCAAACAGGAGGGACTTTTAGGGACTAAAAGTGGGCATTTGGGACTAAAGAAAGAAGACCCCAAGGGAGTCTTTTTGGGACTTTTTCCAACAGTTACCCCTGCCATGCATGGCACCTTGTTTCTATTAGTTCATTACTAGGGGTAAATGGTCTTTTAGCATGTCATTTAATAACCTCTAGTCCATGTTTAGTCCCTGGAACCAAGCAGGTAGGGACTAGGGAGTTTTTAACCAAACAGGGCCTTAGGTTAACAACAGCTAATGAGTTGCACGGGACAGTGGACGCACCAGCACCAAGTGCATCTACCGATGTACTGTGGTCATGCATAGTCTGTTGCAACAAAGAACAAACAACCAAGGAGCATATTTGTGTTGTTCCCAGTTTTGTTATCTTTAGACACCTTTCCCTATGTGAGCGCAGCAAATCTAACCCTGCTCAAACTCTACAGCCTTGTCCCTTCCATTCCTTTTTGAACTTGGAGTCTCACCCCTTCCTTTCCTCTTTGAACCACGTCCTAGATTTATGCGATACAACTTTCCCCACTACTTTCCCACATTCCTTTCCTCTTTGAACCACGTCCTAGATTCATGCTATACAACTTTCCCCCTTAATTTCCTCTTTGAACCACATCCTAGATTCTTGCCATATATACAACTTTTCCCACTACTTTCCCCTACTCCTTTCCTCTTTGAACCACGTCCTAGATTCATGGTTTACATGCAGCTAGAGCAATGCATGTGGAGTAAGTAAACTATACCTTAAGGTTCTTGGGGCGTGGTTCGGTGGGCGACGGGACGACGGTGAAGAAGAAGGGGTGGAGGCCCTCCGCGCCCTTATTTGGGTGGAAAGTGAACAGCTGCTTGGTAGTGGATTCCCTCCCTCGCCGACGGCGGCAGCGTTAAGTTTCCTTCCCTTCCCGTGGACGGATCCTGCTGACTCTTTGAGCAGCGGTGAGGGGAGAGAGAGGCCAACAAAGTCTTGTTTAGATCTGGAGAGGCGAGAGAGTGTGAAGAGAGCAACTTCTAGCCGAGGCTCCAGTGGAGAGAGGCGAGAGAGTGTGAAGAGCAACTTCTAGCGATGAGGCTCCGGCATGTATATATATCTTTGGAGAGAGAGTGAAGCGTGCAAACCCTAGAAAACATTTTGACCAGTCAAAGAATCCTCCTGGCAAGGATTATGCTCAAGTGTAGTTATCGAACCCGAGACCTCAAGTTTGATGAGTGAACAGGCTAACCAGCTACACAACCCTCCCGTTATGTTCAACGAGAGGAAAATAACCTTTTATACATTCCTGCATTCGTGTGACAAGCATGCCATGTTTTTGTGTGTGTGGGAGTCATTGGGATTTCAATCATAATCGTGTCATGTGGCTTTGGTGGTAAGACTATCCACAGTGATGCAGAAATAATGCAGCCTTAGTCACCTTACCTCTCTCCACTTAGTACGTTGGGTCCCACCAGTCAAAGGGTGAAACAAACACATTAATAAAAAAATTAAAAGCGCCAGCGGTGTATCTTACCTCAGACATCTCGCTACTGCTCGGGAACACTGTCCAATTGATCCCTCTGTTTGCTCACGTACTATTTTAAGTGAATCCTTATTATAACATGCACACAAATTTTGGGCACTTGTATTCGACTTAAGTCAGTGTGCCACCGTATATCGTATACATAGTACTCCCTCCGTCTAGGTGTAATAAGTCACGTTAGAAGGTGCAACGGGACCAAGGTGCGTGCGTGTGTGTGTGTGTGTGTTTAACAGCATGTGTGTGTTAGAGAGTGCGACAGATCGACCTACTCCTACAGAGAGATGGTGTGTAGTGTATGATTTTAGCCGCGAGAGACGGTGCATCCTCTCGTTTCCAGGCGTGTCCGGTAGGGACATGCGGACAGCTGCCACGCCCGCTCCTGACCAGCCTGGCCCACCCAAAGCCCCTCCATCGCATGCGCATCTTCCCCCTCAAACGATCAGCGCCGCTCCAAAGAATCGGTGCCGCATTCATGCCCGGGCAGAGCGGACGCGACCTCTCACTAGCGCAAGAGTGATGGTTGCTTCGTCCATCCAACTTACTGCTGGGTCTATGTGATTTGACGGCTCATTGGCCTTTATTACTGAGGTGGTAGGACTGCTGGATGTCCCACGTTTTCGGCGTACTAGATTACAATTTTCTCCATTCTTACAGCGGAGGAGTGCAAGAGCAGTGAAAACACGCAGGCTCAGTGATTACATGGCCCACCTCACACTATCACCGTGCGACACCTAACTCTTTACATAGTACTACCTCCATTCCTAAATATTACTAGATGAGTCCCCGCGCGTTGCCGCGGAACAGCGGTATATCTCTCTGCGCATAATTATCTATTTCATAGAACTAAAAAACAAAACTCTATAACCGCATGACAAATGTGGTAGCCAAACTAAATAAACTCCCATCATCATTTAGATCATCCCACGTAAGGAAAAAAATCAGCCAACTCCTACTGCATAATGGGATTATATTTTTCTTTTTTACATGTTAATGGGACTTAAAAGCTCACTTACATGCATGCTACCGGTGCATGCTTGCATGCAGACATGTTGATGTGATTTAAAACCCACTCACATGCATGTGCCACGGTATTACTACATGCTTGCATGTGGCTTAGTGCGGAGCCTCTCAACATCTAGATCAGACGGATATTATGGACTAATTTACTTCATCTAATGGCTACATCAATTTTGATGATGTGGCTCAAGGAGAGGATAGTGAATTCCTATTAGTGGGGGCTAACTATTACTAGTAGATAAGTATTTGTAGAGATTCCACTAGGTGAACTACATACGGAACAAAATAAATGAATCTACACTTAAAATGCATCTATAAACATCCGCATGTGGTTCATGGTGAAATCTCTACAAAGACTTATATTTAGGAACGGAGGAAGTACTAGTATAATACGTCTTGTAATTTATCGTGAGATAAATTTGTACAATGCTATGAAACTTCCAACTTCATTACATGTATCTTGCGTCCAAGGTTGCTGTTGCAACAATTCATCAAATTCAAAGGAGACTAACATGCATGCTATTGCATCTCAATGATTGATGAGATCATAGCAAATATGTACTCCTCCGTTCCAAAATAAGTGTCTCAACTTTGCAAACTTTAGTACAAAGTTGTACTACTACTAAAGTTGACACTTATTTTGGAACAGAGGCGATTAAAGAAAAAACGATCCATGCAGTCCCTAGCCCTTGAACCGTGAACCTGACCAGGCTTCAATTTGTTGGCAGCGTCGAGCTTCCTAATAAATGAAGTTTGCAACCTTTTGACCATCGGATCATTTTGTGCAGTTTCACCAAAATCGAGATGAGCATCCATGTGGCAAAGAAATTGAAGAAGCGTGATTAGAATAAGATTATGGGACTAGTTGATGAGACATAAACTCATCACAAATACAATACGTATAAGCCAAGTAGAGGTATGTGCGGCAAAGAAGTAGAGAAATATCCACAATGAGTTATGTGGGCAATTTGGAGCGATGGTGCAAGCCGGCTGTAAAGGGAGTTGTACACGAGGGCGTAGCTCAACCTTGAGGAGGGCAGCGGGGCGGCAAGCGCCCACGTCGGGCAAAGTGAGCAAGGGCGAATGCAACCTCACCGGCTTTGTGAGAGAGAGCGGCGGGGACCCCTGATCGGGGCGTGCCGGCGGTGGGTTTCGCCATCGGCGGCGGCCACCACATCTACACTAAGCATCCACCCCTTCCCCAAGCGGACGTGATCCGCCGGGATGTTAGAGATGTGGCCACAGTCGTTTTGTGCGAGAGAGTGTGAAGAGAGCAACCCCAGCAAGCAACCGTGTAGGCTGGCCCGTCCTGACTATGTATATAGTGGAGCGGTTTCCTTTTCTCTCCATATGAACCTACCATATTGCGTACGTGCCACTAAAGAAAAAAAAAACTTTATTTATAAATGACGCGGCACCTACTACTCGTTCTCCTATAACCTTGCGCTTGGCATCTCCAAAATATTAACCTTGCGATTGGCTCTTAGCCTCTTGAAGTCGAGCAATAATGGTAGTCAGATATATATCGTTACGCTATATGAGACCGAATGAATTGCTGCACGTCCTGCGTGGGCGAGGTCGAGGGCGAGGGAGAGTGCTACATACGGAGCAAAATGAGTGAATCTACACTCTAAAATATGTCTATATACATCAGTGTTTGGAGTATGTACTAGTATTTCATATTGAAATCTACTAAAGGACATATATATTCCAAACAATATGATATAATCTCTATAACCAAGGTAGTAGGGACGAGGAGTAAACGGAGGGAATAGTAAATTTTTCTCCTCGTCTTGCGAGCCACCGCACGCATGGGCGAGGGAGCGGGCGTAAGGCGGAGCGAGCTTCACCTCATCCTGCAAGTCACCGCGGCTGTGGGCGGGGGAGACAGCGTACTAAGCAAGCTTCTCCTCGTTCTGCGAGTTGAAGGGACACATCAAAAGTCTTTCCTCTAAGGTAGGCCCCACATGGTTTGCCTCTTTTTTAACATAACACGTCAAGTCGCAATTTGTTTGTTCACCCGTGGTAGACGATCCTCCCTCCACCAAGTGGACAACGAAGACACGTGCCAAATTACCACGTGGGCTGCCTTTTTCGTCTGAAATTGAGCTCTACCGTGTACCCAGCGGGTGTGGTTGGGAAAGAGGCAGGATGCGTGCGCCGTGCATGCACCTCTTCTCTTCTGCCGTCCCCCACCTACGTGGGTGTGTGTGAGAGATACAAACCGCGTTCATGAGTGTTTTTGTTTTGGGGTGGGGGTGGGGGTGGGGTGGGGGTTGATTTCGTGAATTATTTGTGGGAATATGTGTCGATGACATCTCAGACAAAATTTTGCATGCAATGTGTGTGAAATGGAGGCCTATCCATATCATACATAGAGGGTCAGGCAATCCATGAGAAGAGAGGGAGGGGTCATAGCTATCGATAGAGTCAAAGAGAGGATCAAGTGGGTGGGTGCGAGATCGATGAAGAGAGCCATCGAAATTGTGTGTGTGCAAGTCAAAGATATAGGGCGACTGGCCTACCAGAACGTTAGAGGGCACATGTCAAGTTTGTGTGTGGCAAGGAGACATGACTAGAGCGCTCGATGTATCGGTGTGTGTGTGTGTGGGGGGGGGAGGGGGGGGGGAGGGGGTAGGGAGAGGCCTAACTATAGAGGTAGAATGTCACAGCCCCAGAATTGGTTGTAATTAGTGGCATCTGCATCCATGCATCATGTTTGTTTTCAAAGGAAATTTTGAAGTGGGGATGACCAAGCCCTAGCACTAAAGCAAATCAAATAGGTTCAACTAAAAATATTTTTCAGTGAATCCAAATGGCTTTAAGAAAATGTTCATCATTTCTAGAAAAATGTTATAAACCATAACCAGAGGTGTTGCACATTTTTCATGACATATTTGGTCACTGGATTAATTCATTAAGTATTTGCATTTGGGCATTTAATGCTAATAAATAGTTTAAATGTTCAAATAATCATAAACCAAAATGTTTGCTGTTTGTTATATTCCAAACAGTGGCATTGATTAGTTTCATGATTTTTGGGTTTGATTTAGTATTTTTTAATAAAGCCACAAAGCTGTAGAAAAATACAAAACAAAAATAAAATAGAGAAAACCAGAGAGAGGAAAACCATACCTCGCGCCTACATCCCGGCTGTCCGGCTGCTCTTCATGCGGCCCAGCCCACAGCAGATGCAGTCACCACCAACCTCTCGCCGGAAGGAGGCGAGCGCGCGTCCGCCGCGTGCTCGGCCACCGGCGGCCACCTCCTGCTTCCGCCGCTTCTGGAACCGGCCCCGAGTGCCACGCCTCCCCTCGCCCCTGCACCTCTCCTCTCTCCCCCTGGACCCCATCCCCTCCTCTGCTCCCCTCTCGCGCGCACCACCGAGCGGAGCTCGTCGCCACCGACGCCGTTCGCCGCGGCCACAGCCACAGCCACCTCCCCGCCTCGCTGACGCCCCGGGAAGCTCCGCCTCGGCCCCCTCTTCATCCTCACCCAGACGAAAGGTGCCGGACGCCCCTGGATGCTGCTAGCTCCGCCGTTCCCCTCCTCGGCCACCGAGGATCGCCGCCGTCGATTCGCCGCCGACAGGACGTCCCCGAGCCCACTTACCCTCCCTACGAACTCGCGGTGAGCCCCCGAGTCGTTTCCCCCTTCCCTGGTCGCGTTTGACCTCTAGGCCATAGCTCCGCCCTTGCCCGAATTCCGGCCGCCGCCGCCGTCGTGGTTGCCGTCGCCTAAGGCCACCCCACGGCCTCCCGCATGTTCCATTAGATGCGCGCGAGCGCCAGACACCCTCAGCACCCATCCGCGCGTCGAATGGACGCCGAAGCCGCGATTCCGGTGTGCCTCCGCCGTCGGCTGTGGTCGTCGCCGGCCATGCTCCGGTGATGATGACGTGGCGCGTCATTAGCAGTTAATCACCTGCTAATTAGCCACATGACCCACTTACAGAAGGGCCCCACATCCTAATTAGCCAGCTAACAAAATACTTAGTATTAGTTTAACAGGATGGACCCCACCCATTAGCTTGACCTTGCCACGTCACCCGTTGACCGACCCCACACGTCGGTGTTGACCGGTGACGTGGCGATTGACTAAACCCACTGTCATCCACCCAAACCGATCTGTGTCAGCGGCGTGTGGATCCCACACGTTAAGTTTGACCTAGACCCGCCGGTTGACCTGCTGAGGTCAGCATGACCTAATGCTGACGCAATAACTCTTTTTCTGGATTTATTTTAATTCAGGAAATTCCAGAAAATAGCTCAAATTCTAAAATTCATAGAAATTCAACTGTAGCTCCAAATCAAACAAATTATATATGAAAAATGATCAGAAAATTATGAAGAATCTGTTTATGGCACTTTCATGCATGATTGAATAAGTTAACCTCACTGAATAGGATGAATCATGATTAGGGTAATTTATGAACTAGCATTTGGAGTTGGAGTTTAACCTTGTTTGAATTCCACTTCAATTAACTTGGCTTACTGCTGCATTAGGTCAATTCAGTTCCTTAACATGACATGTCATTCATTTGTTTGTGCATTGCATTGATTGTGTTTCTTCTTGTTTGTCGGTGGTTGTTCCTCTCGATTGGCGTGGTTTCGACGATGAGATCGATGACACCGATGAAGAGCTATATTATCTTGGAAGTGCGTGCAAGCAAAACCCCTTGTTCATTCGATATAATCCCACTCTCTCGCTCCTGCTCTATTTTACTGCATTAGGACAACAACGACTCATGTGTTACTTGCTGCGGTAGCTGAACCCCTTTATCCTCTGCATGACTGTCATTCCACGGTAAATAGATGAAACCCACTAGCATGAGTAGGAGTTGTATGAGCCCGATGTGCCTACTCATTCATGCTTGTTTGTCATGCACTGCTCTTGCTTAGAGTTGAGTCAGTCGATTCATCGGGAATGAATTGGAATGGTGTGTGAACATATCCTACTGTGTATGAGCTAAGCGTGTGAACACGTTTTGGTAAAGGTATCGATGAGAGGCCATGTAGGAGTACATGGTGGGTTGTTTCATTGAAGCCGTCCCTAAGAACCGAGTTCTGTGTTTGTGATCCATGAAATAGTTACTACCACGCATTGGGCCCGAAACCAATGGACCCTCTCGGCTTCTTAACCACCCTTGTTCTCTGTCCAGGAGTTGCAACTAGTTTCTGGTGTTTGTAGGATATGTGTTGGAGGCCGTGCGTAGTGCTGACCCTAGGGGGCTATGATGCAGTAGATACACGTGGCCGGTGTGCGAATGCCCGTTTGGTATCTCGGGAACCCTGCACACATCGTTCGGGGCCGTATGGGAAACCTCGGCGGACTCCTGCGGATGGAACCGAATAGGCGATAAACTGGACTAGGGACTTGAGTGTTTAGGTAGGCTATGGCCGACACCCACGTTGGGCTTCCGCTTGAAGGTTGCGAGTACATGTCGTGTAAACGGCGGTAAGTGGTGAGCGTGTGTGAAGAAGTACACCCTGCGGGGTTAATATGATCTATTGAATAGCCGTGTCGCGAAAAGGACTTACGGGTTGCCTATATCAGTTCATAGACAAGTGAAAGTGGATACTCTAAAATGCGCAAGATAGCGTGAGTGCTATGTATGGCGTTCTCGTAGGGAGGCGGAGGCGGTTCCATAGTGGTGTATTGATATGGTGAATATGTGGACTCGTGTGCGCCACCTCAAAAGACTTACTTGCAATCGTAGTTCGGGATAGCCACCGAGTCAAAGCTGGCTTGCTGCGGTCAAACTCCACCACCCCTTTGTTGATAATGATGCATATGTAGATAGTTACGATGTAAGTCTTCTTTGAGTACGTTTGTACTCACGTTTGCTTATTTTATTTTTTGCGAGAGGCGTCGGTCTCGCTAGTAGTTCGCTTGGACTTGACGTTTAGCTTGTTACCTCAACTACGATCTTGTGCCCTCGGCAGATCTGGTAGATAGTCGAGGCCTCTCGGCCTTTTTCATTTATAGTTATGCGTACTCGGACATGTTAAGCTTCGCTTGTGTTTGACTTGTATGCTCGAGTGTTGGGTCATGAGACCCATGTTTGTAATATCTCGCTCCTCGGAGCCTAACGAATAAATATTTGAGTCGTAGAGTTATGTTGTGATGCCATGTTGTATTTACACATATTGAGCATATTGTGTGTATGTTTGAAATGCTTGGTATGTGTGGGATCGACAAACTAGTTGTTTATCCTTGGCAGCCTCTCATATGGGGAAATGTAGTCTCGTGCTTACGGCGATAGTAGTCCGCTACAGCCCGTTCACGGAGTCTTGCTAGCCCAGCACTCTGCTCTGGACACTTGACTGGCGGCATGTGTTTCACCTCGTTCCTATGTTTGTCCCTTGAAATGTCACTCGGTGATATTCGAGTCTGCCTAGCACTGCTACAGCCGGGATACCGGAGTCTGTTAGCCAGTGCTACAGCCCCAATTCATACGTTGATGACCGACATGCTCGATGTGATTCATGTATGCTGTCCCCATGGGTTAGCGCCGCTTTGGGTTCACGACTAGCCATGTCGGCCGGGTTCTTTGTCATATGGATGCTAGCGACACTATCATATCGTGAGCCAAAAGACGCATAAGCGGTCCACGGCCATGGTAAGGCGACACCGTGGGAATACCGTGCGTGAGGCCCCAAAGTGATATGAGGTGTTACCGGCTAGATCAATGTGACTTGGAATCAGGGTCCTGATAGCGTTGGTATCAGAGCCTGACTGCCTGTAGGATTACCAAGCCAAACTGGTCGAAGTTGTGTCTAGAAATGCTTTAGTTATGTAAGGGAATTGATTGTGGAAGGGAACGTAAGGCTCTTTTTACTCCTTATACCTCATGGCCTTCTGATCTGAGTCATCCTCTTCTCTTCTACGGGGTTACTAGGCCTTCTCATCTATCTATCAGGATGACGTGTTACTAATCCATAGACTTTTAAGATTGTTGGTTTTAAGCCCCAGTTCAGTTCCTACTATTTCTGTATGATAAGTGTTGATCTCGGAACCTTGATATTGTGATGTTGAGTGGTTATGCCACCATTTTGCAGGATGTCTCAAATCATTTTGAGCATTTACAGCCGTTATGCTGTCCGAGTCATCCCAGGTCTCTAAATAGTCTAATGCATTTGCAAATCCCTTCCTCCCGTTCCTGATGTCCTTTTGGGCCAGATTAAGCACACTAACCAGTCAGTCGAGGTACTCCATTGCCTCGACATATATGTTGGAGCTATTATTATGACCTAGGTGTTTAGGAAGTCACCTAGCAATTTAGCAATGCTTTTGTATCCTCAGTGTGATGATTCTGGCCATTATTCTTGAAAGCATCCCGTGATGTTATTAGTTAGTAGGCATTCTATTCCTGGGTTCTTGAACCCGAGATTCACCCTACTTCATGTTGTTAGTATTTGCTAGTTCCTTTAGGATAATAGTAACTTTGCGATAGTCCTCGAGGTCCATGGTATTTCCTTCTTCCAAATACCATGAACTAGTTATGGCAGAAGTTCTTTTGAACCAAAAGATCACAACCAGAGTGCTCTTGAGGAGTACCCCATTCATATTGTGACTCTGCCAGTTCTACCTTCTTTGCATGGGTTATCCGGAAGAAACTTGTTGAACTTGATTCGACATACCAACCTATGCATCCACAACTCAGAAGATTATATGTTCCTTTGAGTTGTTCTCTTAGTTGCCTTCTGACCTTCATCTATCAATTGATAGCCAGGAGTAAGTGTGCATTTGTGTTCATCGATGCCCTTTTACTCTTGTGGTCCGTCAAGCCATTCTAATCCGGAATGACTAGGAGAAACAAACTCCAGTACCTCATCCATATCCAGGATTGGGTCAAAACAGTTGTATTCCGCAGATCAAAATGCCAATCCAGCTTCTGCTCTGTTCTATCTTGAAGTATTACCCACTTTATGTCAGGAACGTCATGAGAATTGCACCTTCTTTTATGAATTCTTGACGCAGTAATACTTCTTGCCATCATTGTTCATTCCTCGGATCCCGTGTTATTGTAACCGGAATGCCGACAAGTGTACCTGATGTGCGAAATCAATACTCCTAGCAACTTCGTTGCTTGGTAGTTAAAGGACAATAACTTCGTTCTTAGCGTGTTGGTTATTGAATCATCATCCAAAGATTAATCGTGCTACCTAGTCCTTATTTTTGGTGCACCCTTCGATCAATGAGTTAGGGTTGTGTCAAGTCCTCACTCATTTGATCATATCGTCTTGCCCTCAAAAGCAAGATTGTTCTCGAGCTTAGTAACATACTGGTGGTTCGTGACTTTCCAAATATCTTCTTGGAAGTGTTACCTGGTTGTTCCCTGACTGTTATGTTGAGCTCGTGATCAAGTTGGTTTCTTGTGAACCACCCTTTCTCCAAGAATCTGTGTTGGATACCCCTGAGCTAGTTGGTTGAGCTAAACAACAACTTGGAGAGTTGGAAGATAAAGCTTGTCCGACTTAGTTCATCACAAAGGGATATCCTTAAGTGTGTGTGTGTTGAAGAAAGATGATATCCTCATCGAATGGTTCCTGTAATCATTTGTTGAATCTATTGTCTTGTCCAAACTTTGACTCGAGTATGGGTTATCGTCAAGTCAAATCAGAACCAACGATGTTCGTAATGTTGTTTTATTCGTGGTTGATCCCTCGAGCATACACCATTATATCTTTTGGTCTGACCAATACTATCACCGTGTTCACATGATGGTGGAAGTCCAGTGATATGGAAATTCCGATGAGTTGCTGTTGAGCCCATCAGTAGCATTTTATCTCCCCCATGATTCATGTTGAACATCAACCTAGTGTTGGAAACTTTGTAAGCAATGCCTTCGTGTGCCGTTCATGAAGCTTATGCTTGGATGGAAGAAGTGACTTCCTCTAGTTCATGTGCATTTGATGCAAGTTGCCGCCATGATTATGAGAAAGGTTTGTTTTGTTTCCTTGGAATCATCCCAAATCAGTCATGCATATGTGCGAAGTATTCTGTGGTCTGGAGACTTGCAACCTTCATTCCATATGTATTCCTAGCACACCAAGCCACTGATTGAATTGTTCAAGGGGAAGAAGTTCCTTCTTAAGAGCATGCCTTATGGAAGGACTTTGATATCCTCGACGATGGTTCCCAACCAGAATTCGATAGTATTTTATTGTAAGACTACTATGTGGTCATTCTTGTCTTGGACAACATGCTCACATGTATGTAGCAGAACCGGCTCATGTTTTGGAGCTTGCTATCGTAGTTCATATCCGAGAATCTATAGCGTCATCTTGTCGATTTGTGTTGCAACCTTTCCTTTTCGGACATCTTATCTCGAAATGTCCCGATACCAACCAGATCTGAATCTCAGGCAGATATGATGGTTGAAACATTCCCAGCATTTGCGCTATGTTTCCAGCTTGCACCCCAGCAATTGTTGTCTAGGATCATCCTCAAAAGTGGACTTACCATGGGTCCCATCCATTTCCGATGATAAGCAAATCATCCATTGCGTTGTCTTTAACAAGGTAGTCCACATCATCCATTCTAGTCCGAGTATGTCATTCTTTCGAACTCCTTCAAACGATCGTTGTGAATTGCCTTAGGCTGGTATGAAGAGTTTCAATGATCTCTGAGTCAAAAATACTTCTTTTTGCCACTTAAGGGAATAGTTCCTCGCGTCACCTCCCCTGAGGTGCCCCGTTATTGAATCATGACAATTATTTCCTCGCCACCTTGACACCATCCACCATCTCTCTAAGCGTGGAATTGTTGCCCACTAATCAAACCTCGTTGTTTGTTCTTCCATCCCTCTCGATGTGTTTTGTGCCTCAACTCGAGATGTTTCAACATCTCATTCCACGAGTTGATCTTGAGTGCTCGATCTTCGAGGAGATCGTCTCCTATAGAGTCTCTTCCTGTCGCCATCGTGTTGGATGAAGATCCCGAAAGCAAGGACGTCAAGATCAATTGGAGCAATGAACCAACATCTTCGGGAAGGGAAATTGGATCGACAAGATCGTGTTAGCCAGTGTCCCCTCTGTCTTCTTACCTCACGTCTTGAATCTCGGGACGAGATTCTTGTTTAGTGGGGGTGAGTTGTCACAGCCCCAAAATTGGTTGTAATTAGTGGCATCTGCATCCATGCATCATGTTTGTTTTCAAAGGAAATTTTGAAGTGGGGATGACCAAGCCCTAGCACTAAAGCAAATCAAATAGGTTCAACTAAAAATATTTTTCAGTGAATCCAAATGGCTTTAAGGAAATGTTCATCATTTCTGGAAAAATGTTATAAACCATAACCAGAGGTGTTGCACATTTTTCATGACATATTTGGTCACTGGATTAATTCATTAAGTATTTGCATTTGGGCATTTAATGCTAATAAATAGTTTAAATGTTCAAATAATCATAAACCAAAATGTTTGCTGTTTGTTATATTCCAAATAGTGGCATTGATTAGTTTCATGATTTTTGGGTTTGATTTAGTATTTTTTAATAAAGCCACAAAGCTGCAGAAAAATAGAAAACAAAAATAAAATAGAGAAAACCAGAGAGAGGAAAACCATACCTGGCGCCTACCTGTCCAGCTGGCCGGCCTGCTACTGTGCGGCCCAGCCCACAGCGCAGTGCCAGTCACCACCAACCTCTCGCCAGAAGGACGAGAGGCGCGTGGCCGCCGCGTGCTCGGCCACCGACGGCCACCTCCTGCTTCCGCCGCTTCTGGAACCGGCCCCGAGTGCCACGCACTCCCCCTCGCCCCCCCTGCACCTCTCCTCTCTCCCCCTGGACCCCATCCCCTCCTCTGCTCCCCTCTCGCGCGCACCAACGAGCGGAGCTCGTCGCCACCGACGCCGTTCACCGCGGCCACAGCCACCTCCCCGCCTCGCCGACGCCCCGGGAAGCTCCGCCTCGCCCCCCTCTTCATCCTCACCCAGGCGAAAGGCGCCGGACGCCACTGGATGCCGCTAGCTCCGCCGTTCCCCTCCTCGGCCACCGAGGATCACCGCCGTCGATTCGCCGTCGACAGGACGTCCCCGAGCCCACTTACCCTCCCTACGAACTCGCGGTGAGCCCCCGAGTCGTTTCCCCCTTCTTCCCTGGTCGCGTTTGACCTCTAGGCCATAGCTCCGCCCTTGCCCGAATTCCGGCCGCCGCCGCCGTCGTGGTTGCCGTCGCCTCAGGCCACCCCCATGGCCTCCCGCATGTTCCATTAGATGCGCGCGAGCGCCAGGCACCCTCAGCACCCATCCGCGCGTCGAATGGACGCCGAAGCCGCGATTCTCGTGTGCCTCCGCCGTCGGCTGTGGTCGTCGCCGGCCATGCTCCGATGATGATGACGTGGCGCGTCATTAGCAGTTAATCACCTGCTAATTAGCCACATGACCCACTTACAGAAGGGCCCCACATCCTAATTAGCCGGCTAACAAAATACTTAGTATTGGTTTAACAGGATGGAACCCACCCATTAGCTTGACATTGCCACGTCACCCGTTGACCGACCCCACACGTCAGTGTTGACCCGGCTGACGTGGCAGTTGACTAGGCCCACCTGTCATCCACCCAAACCAGTCTTTGTCACTGACGTGTGGATCCCACACGTCAGGTTTGACCTAGACCTGCCGGTTGACCTGCTGAGGTCAGCATGACCTAATGCTGATGCAATAACTCTTTTTCTGGATTTATTTTAATTTAGGAAATTCCAGAAAATAGCTCAAACTTCTAAAATTCATAGAAATTCAACCGTAGCTCCAAATCAAACAAATTATATATGAAAAATGATCAGAAAATTATGAAGAATCTGTTTATGGCACTTTCATGCATGATTGAACAAGTTAACCTCACTGAATAGGATGAATCATGATTGGAGTTTAACCTTGTTTGAATTCCACTTCAATTAACTTGGCTTACTGCTGCATTAGGTCAATTCAGTTCCTTAACATGGCATGTCATTCATTTGTTTGTGCATTGCATTGATATTGTTTCTTCTTGTTTGTCGGTGGTTGTTCCCTCTCGATAGACATGGTTTCGACAATGAGATCGATGACACTGATGAAGAGCTATATTATCTTCGGAAGTGCCAGGCAAGAAAAACCCCCCTTGTTCATTCCGATATAATCCCACTCTCTCGCTCCTGCTCTATTTTACTGCATTAGGACAACAACGAATCATGTGTTACTTGCTGCGGTAGCTGAACCCCTTTATCCTCTGCATGACCTGTCATTCCACAGTAAATAGATGAAACCCACTAGCATGAGTAGGATTTGTTTGAGCCCTGATGTGCCTACTCATTCATGCTTGTTTGTCATGCCTGCTACTGCTTAGAGTTGAGTCAGGTCTGATTCATCGGGAATGAATTGGAATGGTGTGTGAACATATCCTACTGTGTGTGAGCTAAGCGTGTGAACACGTTTTGGTAAAGGTATCGATGAGAGGCCATGTAGGAGTACATGGTGGGTTGTTTCATTGAAGCCGTCCCTAAGAACCGAGTTCTGTGTTTGTGATCCATGAAACAGTTACTACCACGCATTGGGCCCGAAACCAATGGACCCTCTCGGCTTCTTAACCACCCTTGTTCTCTGTCCAGGAGTTGCAACTAGTTTACGGTGTTTGTAGGATATGTGTTGGAGGCCGTGCGTGGCGCTGACCCTAGGGGTGAGCTATGATGCGGTAGATACACCGTGGCCCGGTGTACGAATGCCCGTTTGGTATCTCGGGAACCTGCACACATCGTTCGGGGCCGTATGGGAAACCTCGGCGGACTCCTGCGGATGGAACCTGAATAGGCGATAAACTGGACTAGGGACTTGAGTGTTTAGGTAGGCTGTGGCCAACACCCACGTTGGGCTTCCGCTTGAAGGTTGCGAGTACATGTCGGTAACGGCGTGTAAGTGGTGAGCGTGTGTGAAGAAGTACACCCTGCGGGGTTAATATGATCTATTGAATAGCCGTGTCCACGGAAAAGGACTTCAGGTTGCCTATATCAGTTCATAGACAAGTGAAAGTGGATACTCTAAAATGCGCAAGATAAGCGTGAGTGCTATGGATGGCGTTCTCGTGAGGGAGGCGGGGCGGTTCCATAGTGGTGTATTGATATGGTGAATATGTGGACTCGTGTGCGCCACCTCAAAAGATTTACTTGCAATCGTAGTTCAGGATAGCCACCGAGTCAAAGCTGGCTTGCTGCGGTCAAACTCCACCACCCCTTTGTTGATAATGATGCATATGTAGATAGTTCTGATGTAAGTCTTGCTGAGTACGTTTGTACTCACGTTTGCTTATTTTATTTTTTGCAGAGAGACGTCAGTCTCGCTAGTAGTTCCGCTTGGACTTCGACGTTTAGCTTGTTACCTCAACTACGATCTTGTGCCCTCGGCAGGATCTGGTAGATAGTCAGGCCTCTCAGCCTTTTTCATTTATAGTTGTCTGTACTCAGACATGTTAAGCTTCCGCTTGTGTTTGACTTGTATGCTCTGAGTGTTGGGTCATGAGACCCATGTTTGTAATATCTCGCTCCTTGGAGCCTAAGGAATAAATATTTGAGTTGTAGAGTTATGTTGTGATGCCATGTTGTATTTACACATATTCAGCATATTGTGTGTATGTTTGAAATGCTTGGTATGTGTGGGATCCGACATACTAGTTGTTTATCCTTGGCAGCCTCTCATATGGGGAAATGTAGTCTCGTGCTTCTGAGCGATAGTAGTCCGCTACAGCCCGGTTCACCGGAGTCCTGCTAGCCCAGCACTACTGCTTTGGACACTTGACTGGTCGGCATGTGTTTCACCTCGTTCCTATGTTTGTCCCTTCGGTGAAATGTCACGCAATGATATTCGGAGTCCTGCCTAGCCTGCTACAGCCCGGGATACCGGAGTCCTGTTAGCCCAGTGCTACAGCCCGAATTCATACGTTGATGACCGACATGCTCGATGTGATTCATGTATGCCTGTCCCCATGGGTTAGCGCCACTTTGGGTTCACGACTAGCCATGTCGGCCCGGGTTCTCTGTCATATGGATGCTAGCGACACTATCATATACGTGAGCCAAAAGATGCAAACGGTCCCGGGCCATGGTAAGGCGACACCCGTGGGAATACCGTGCGTGAGGCCGCAAAGTGATATGAGGTGTTACCGGCTAGATCGATGTGACTTGGAATCGGGGTCCTGACATAGAACGACTCGTATATGTGTTGAGTAGGAGAGACCCAGCTATGTCTTGAGGGAGATCGGTCGATATCCATACATAACTGAAGGACGGGAAATATGATGGGGCAGAGAGAGAGAGAGAGAGAGAGGAGAGAGAGGGAGGGAGAGGGAGGGAGAGGGGTAGAGTGCTGGATGGGTGATGAAGTTGCTTCTCGGAGATGGTGGGAGAGGCCTACTAGACAAACTGAGGGTGGAACTGCGATGTTATCAATAAGAGTGGGGATGTGTTTACGTGTGTGCTGTGGTGATAGATCTGTCGGGACGCATCCATGGATGATGAAGGGATACCATGTGTTTGGTAAGCAAACCTAACTAGATCGGTAGATCAATTGTTGTTTGTCGGAGGAAGGAGAGACACAACTAATGAGGTAGATCGATCGGCGTGTGGGTAAAAACGAGTTATAAGGAACTAGCTAGCTATATGTATAGCGAGAGACCGGTCGGTGTCGTCCATTTGTTAGAGGCAAATAAGGCCCAGTGAGACGGATAGACAGAGAGAATGGAGCTAGGAGGTGGTGCGAGAGGCCCAACTACTAGCTAGATAGGGGGAGGAGTGTGCTGTTGTGAGATCGATGAAAAGAGAGGCGAGAGTTTACACGTGTGCCTGACCGTATGAGAGACACGAGGCAAGGACACATAAAGGAGGAGATTGAAGGTGTGTGTGTATGTTGTAGGCAGGCATCGCTGGAGAGGTTTATCGATCGGTGTGTGTCGGAAAGGAGTTGTGGAGACTTTGGGAGAATGACCTAAAGAAAAAAATGAAGGTTCCCGGTGGATAGAATGCCGAGGGAGGGGGAGGGCGAGGAGGGTGTGTGCATGCACGAGAGAAAGTTAGTGGTAGCTACAAAGGTTAGAGGATTGTGTGGGTGTAAGAGACTAACAAAGATCATAATTTGATATGAAAGCGGGTTCATATATTTGAACAGGAGATCATAGTGTTTTAAACATTGCATGCATGAATATAGCGGTGATACACGTGCTGTGCACGTGTTATACCATAATGTGAAAATGCATGGCGTTTGCAACTCACAACTAAATGCCGAACAATCTAAACCATACTATACATCAAACAATCTCACATTTTATTTGAATTTGTGATAACGTGTGGCGTTTGCAGCTTACAACTAAATATCGAACAATCTAAACAATACTATATATCAAACATTCTCACATTTTATTTGAATTTGTGGTAATGTGTGGTGTTTGCAACTCACATCTAAATACTTGTAGGCGTAGGGGGCGGGGCACCATACATAATGTGATAAACACATTATACATATGAGACATGGTTTAGATTATGAAGATCTAGCTAGAGCTAGAAATTTAATGTGATTTGAAATCAAAATAAAGTGGATTCAAAAAATCTAGTTTGAGTTCATATAGTACACATAGTTCATATGTAACTCGAGACTAATCATGTGGTGTGTTGTGAAGATAATACACAAATGATGGTTTAACTTGACAATAATGATGATTGTAGATCTTATTAAAACAGAGAAACGAATTCAAATGCTTTGACTTCACAACAATCATTAATGTAGATCTTATTCAAATAGAGAAACAAATTCAAATTTAGTTCATATTGAAGCGGTAGTATATACGTTCGGAATGCACTAAAACGTTCATTTGAGTAGTAGGTTGCATGCATTATACACGTAGCGGTATATTTTAATTGAACATAACATGACTTCAAAGTTTTGAATGACATTTGTAGTGCGCATTGATTTGGTACAGTACATGTTAGGCTTGTCCGAAAATTTCAACCCGCGCCTTGTTAGCCTGAAATATTTAAGATATATCTTTGTCTCGTTGTGCTCCGACAACTCCCTCCATCTCAACCCGCGCCTTGCTATTCGGAAATTACAACGCGCGCGAAAACTCCCACCTCCTGTGAAATCCCGACACGCGAAATGCCCATGGTACCCCTGAACCGAAAGAACCGCCTCAAATCGGTGGGGGGTACTTTCGTAACTTACCCTAGATTTCAGACAAGCGCGTCTCCAAGCCATGGTTCCCCACTGCAATCCCATCTTCCCACCCATTCGTACACCGAGGCCGTGAAAACCCGCGACAAAACCCCACACCCTGCTCCGTCCGCCACCCAGCCGGAGCCTCTTCCCCAACGACGACGTCCACAACAACACCTCGACGTCCCTCATCCACCGTACCGGATGAGGATCCGTCATCGATCTCATCGTCCCGCCGGTTCAGCCACCCCGTCCTCCACCTCGAAGGAGCTGCCCCGACGTTCCCCTCGTCTTTCACGCCACCTCCATTCCCACACCGCCGTCTTCACCTGCACCACCGGAAGAGCATCATCATCACCGTTTCCTCGGATGAAGCTGCGGCCTAATCGGCGCCACCAAAGAGGTTGTACACTAATCGCCGCATATTCTTCTTGATTCGATCTCACGGTGCTGCCGGCGCTCAGTCCCGAGCCGACACGGCGCGGCTCCATCCACGGCGGCGTTGCCGGCCACTTCTTCCACGGCGTTGCTCCCTCGGCGGCGGCGTCCACATCAGTAGGAGCTGCTGCTGCTTTAGCTCTGGCTCGTGCTTCTGCTCTACTCTTGCTCACGGTCCCCTGCCCGGTCTGCTCTTGCTATTGCTCTTGCTCGCGCTGCTGCTCTTGCTCTTGCTCTTGCTCTTGCTTGCGATGCTGCTCTGATTTAGCTACACTTGATCGACTGAATCGAATTTTGGGTCGATCGATTTTCAGAGGGTGGGGGGCTTGCGGGTGAAGGAAGAACCAGCCGCAGCTGGGAGGGGGCTCACGGAGAGGTACCCACTATCTATCTTAGGGTTCAGGATGGGGCGGTGGTCGCGGCGGTGGCGGGCGTTGATCGGGCGGTGGCGTGGGGATCGCCGGAGAAAAAGCTTCGTCATGTGGGGGCCTAGAGGGATGGCCGGGGCGGCGGCGGGCCGGCGGTGGGGAGTGTTTTCGGGGAGGGCGGGGCGGCGCACCGCCGGCCGCGAGCGGCGGGTGGCTGCTGTTTGGCCGGTGGTGGATGGCGGCTCATGGGGGTGGATGTTGAAGATGAACCGTAGGCCCTTGATTTCGTATCCAACAGCTGCAAAATCGGTGACCGAGATGAAAGCGTCGGTGAACCGATGTAGCCTCATCTTGCTAGTGCGTTCAGGCCGACAGCAAAATTCAGTTTCGACAACAAAATTCAGTTTCGGCGATTAAGTTCGGTTTGACGATTAAGTTCAGTTTGACGGTTAAGTTCAGAGATGAGCGGCTGATGTATTTTACATCTAGCACTTTGTGGTTATGTATTTTACGTCATGTATTGGAGATGCTATTAGAATTCCACTCAGGTTAACGTTGTTCGTTGTCTCTCTTGTCTGATTCAGCCTCGGCGTCGTACAACTCACGGAGCTGCTCCAACGCGAAACCCTCCATCACAGTGAGCATTACCTCGGGCTCCATCTCCGGACGCCAAAGATCTTCTTCCCTCCTCCGACAGCAAAGTCAGCGGAGCATCCTCACCGCCAACTCAATCACGCTGAGATCGACATGGCTTCGCCAAAGAGGTTGTACACTTGTTGCATCTCTTTTTTACTCTACATGTTATATATATTGTCCACTGAGCACACGGATTTGTTCCTTTAGTGTCTCCTTGAAAGAAAAAAACATAGGAATTAATTTTCACGTGTCCTCCTTTTCAAATTCCTATTCATGAAGCAGAAGACTAAGAGATAGTAGCATAATAGCATTATAACTGTACATTTTCTTGTGGTTCGACTTAATCTCACCATGCTTCTTTGCATCCTGTGATCTTCCAATTGTTGTGAATCAAACACCCAGATTGGCAGAAATCCTGTGTTTTTAAATTCTCTATTTTGGACGTGCATTCCAATCCTATTCCTTTCTATTTCCTATCCCTGCATTATTGGAATCCTCCAATTCAAACGAGCACTTACAGAATTACTTCTCTTATAGATAGTTGTCAAAGAAAACCTTGTGTGGTTTATCCCGCTCCTGCTGCACCGTCGTCCACCCCAGCTCAGCTGCTCCAATGACAGAAGGGTCCAGCACAGCAGGGATCCGGCCTCCAGACTGTCTTTCGTCGCCTCAGATCTTCTTCCCCGTCGCTGGCAGCCATGAAAACTGCATTACCATCATCAACCGAGCAGATGACCTCGAGGACTACACGGGTCCGCAAGAGAGGTCGCACTCTTTAGTGTCTGCTTATGTTATGCATCGCTTAATATTACACGCTACTTTATCATCATGTTCACCGATTAGACTCTGAGTCAGCTCCAAACTAATGGTCAAACTTGAGTTTTTGAATGGTTGTGCGGTACATATCGGGGCCGCTATCAATAATATCTATCTACTATCTGGTTAATCTTCGGTGTCTACTATGAGTTTCATGTTGGGTGGGAAACAAACAGTAAAGAAGCCATTATCTGTATTTTTTAACTGAAGCCATTATCTGCCTGCTATTATTGGTTTTGGTTCTATCCACAGGTTGCTACCATCACTCTGGATTTCTGCATGCACTCCTTACATAATCTCACTATGTTTAATTCCTATGCATGACAGTTATTGTAAACAATGGAACTGAACATGTATAGCAAAAGAGACGAGCCCTGCGTGGAAATAAAATTTCATGCAGACGCCGCTCTATGGTAGGCACAAAGGCAGCCCCCCTCCACGTATTTCGGATTGTAATCGAGAAGAAGATATCTGTTCTGTGGGGGATTCAGAAGGAGAAGACAACTCCTATTTACCCCCTGAGGTCTTCGCTCTAACTTGGCATGCTGATGTTGGTTATATCATGCATATGGTGTCTTGCATTGCTTACTTTATGCATCAAATATGTCATCTGCTTAGTTTAGACATCCTTTGTGTGAATGCCATCTGTTTAGTTTATTCATCGTTTATGTGAATTATGCAACGCCATCTTGTTTAGCCAGGCATCATATATGTGAATTTTGCAATGCCATCCTGCTTAGCCAGTCATCTTATACGTAAATTATATCAGGCCATCCTTTTTCTGCGTTACATATTACATTTGTCAACAATGTTAGTACATTCAACTGCTCTTCGTGTGCATCAGCCATTTGACACGGTGATGGCAAATTCTGGAGTGAAAACAAGGTCTTTAGAGAAGACTATGCTATCTGACGAAGCGCATATCTCGCTGGTTACGGATAGCTCCTCAGAGGAGGATTCAAAGACAGATAACCAGTCCTATTCCCCCCCGATGTGTATGCTCTAACTTGGCAGGGTTATGTTGCTCATATCGTGCGTATGGTGTCTCGCATTGCTATGTCATTTGATTAGTTTAGACATGCTTTGTGTGAATGCCACCTGTTCAGTGTCTAATTACCATATATGTGAATTATGCATTGCCATCTTGTTGCAAGACATTATATATGTGAATTATACAATGTTATCTTGTTGCAAAGGCATTATATATGCAATGCCATGCTGTTTGGCCAATCATCATGTATGTGAATTATATCATGCTATCATTTTTTTTGTATTACGTGTTCCATTTGTCGACAACGTTTGTATAATTCAACTACTCTTCCTGTGCATCAGCCATTTAAAGAGGTGATGGAAGTATCTGGAGTGAAAACAAGGTATTCGGAGCAGACAATGCTACCTGCTAAAGCAGACATCTTGCTGGTTACAGAGAGCTCCTCAGAGGAGGATTCAGAGACGGATGACCAGTCCTATTCCCCCCCCCCCCCAAGGTCTATTCTCAAACTTGGCAGGGTTATATTACCCATGTCATGCATATTGTCTTGCATTGCTTAGTTTTTTCATCATATATGGATTACCATCTGCTTACTTGCTTAAAATATAAATCATATATTTGAATTATATCATGCCATCATGTTTACATAGTACATACACATCATCTATCTGAATTATGGCATGGCAACCCATTTAATAAATACAATACATCATACAGTTATATCATCTCATCCTGTTTAGTGTTTACAGTCATCATATTTTGAATTATGGCATTCTATCCGTGAATGTATGTGAATTATGGCATGCCAACCTATTTAATAAACACATTATATAGTTATGTCCTGTCATCCTGTTTACATAGTCTCATATTTTGAACTATGTCTTTCCATCTTTTTTAGTTAGCCATCATAATGTGAAATTGTGTCATGCTATCCTGTTTAGTTAGCCATCATATATGTGAAATTGTGTCATGCTATCCTGTTTGGTTAGACAACATAAATATGAATTATTTCATGCCCTCTTTTATTCCCCACTATCCATTGCACTGTCTATCATACAATGTCTATACTTCCAATTACTTTTCTTGTTTATCAGCCATTTGAATTGGAGGCGTGATGGCAGTATCTAAGGGAGTAACAACACGGTCTTGTAAAAGATAGTGCTACCAATTGATGCAGATAGAACCACGGTTGTACTTGCCCAAGGACCAGATCCACCACACATAACCCAGACTCTCACAGATTGTACCCCTACCCAGTTGGATAGAGAACCAGCTACACCCCTTCTAACCCCAACCCCGACAGATAGTAACCCAGTTCCAGTTGACACAGCACCGTCTCCACCACAGAGCACCCAAACACGAGCAGTTAGTAAGGGAACTGCAGCACCCAAAGCACGAAGACCACCACTCCGAATCCCAACTCAATGCTTAAAGAAGAAGAAGATTTGTTCTCAGGTCAGGTTCTGTAGCTATGGTTCATACTCCTTTGCTGTTGCATTACTGTATTTACTCATACCAACTATTTTCAAATTTGAAGGATGGAATTGAAACTCCAATGGCGCAATAGGTATGTTTTAAACCTGTTTCTTTAACTGGTTTGTTGTTGTAACCTGCTCTATGTTGATTTCAGTTTCAATTGAATAAACAGTTACGTTCTCATGTCATGCACATTACAAGTGTTGTTATTGCCCTATAGTTACCCACACTTATATTCTGTCTATTCTGCTTTGTCTTGAACAAATATTATTTGAACTGTGTCTCTATCTTGATTTGGCAACAAAACTAGAATGGTATAGACCATAAAGTGACCATGGTACATAGATATATGTTTGTTTCATGTGTTATCCTGTCCACTTTACTCTGAACTCATTTACCAAAATGAGTTTCATATACAACATGGTAAACATGTGATGTGTGCGCTTGTTTCTCTTTTAGAATGCAGACAAAATATTGGAGAACGGTACCGCGTTATCCAATGGTAAAGGAAGTAATGCAGATAAGGTTCAAGATAGTGAGACATCCCTGTTGGTCTCCAAGAAAGCTGATAAAAACTATCTTGACAACAATGAGGGAACCCAAAAGTCCTGTCTTGATGTAGCGTTCGAGTTACTAGCCACTACTGCTGGCACAAGCTCTTCGAACTCGCTGCCTGAATCAGTTCGTCTTCTTGAGTCTCAACTTCAAGTTGAAAGACATCGATCAGATGTGCTGTGATAGGAAGCTGAAGGACTAAGGAAGTCCCTGCAGAATTCAGATGCATATTTTCTGGTGCAATAGCAAGCGCTGGAGGATTTAAGCGCCAAACAAGAGAAAGTTAATAAGCTTGATAAGCATCTTGCCAAACATTATGGGTCCCCAGGATATTGTTTCTTGAGATCTTCAAGTGGTTTCAGTTCGGATTTGTTTTGTTGCGGCGTTTATTTGCGCTGGTCGCCAACTTTGACAACCAGTGTATATGATATGCTGCTTTGTTCCCTATATTTGCACTGGTGGCGAACTTTGATGCCCAGTGGATGTAATATGTGTAATAGCCGTGATAGCCTAGCATAAGTTGCTTGCTTATTTATTTCCTTGTTGTCTTGTTTTTTTGTTTCCTTGTAGTCAGTGCAGTTCTTTTTCCGCGGTTTGCTAGTGGCTGCAATAACCTATTTTTTAAAACCAGGCCACAATAACCATGGGCTAATATTTACTGTAGTGACACTGGGCCTCCTACGGCCGTAGAAACAGTGGGCCTTCTATGGGCCGTAGAAACAATGGGCCTTCTACGGGGCGTACAAACAATGGGCCTTCTACGGGTCGTAGAAACAATGGGCCTTCTACGGGTCAGTATCATCAATGGGCCTTATACGGGTCAGATGATCGACACAAACATGGGCCAATAACAGCCGCATTATGGCCGTAAATGGGCTAGAGTTGGAGTCGCCCGTTCATGGGCCGACCATATCGGGCCATCGTTAATAGGCCGTAGTTGATGACGCTATGAAAACGGCCCAACATATAAACGAACCACAAACGGGCCGATTGTAACCACGGGCTGAATTTGGCCCAAGCGTAAAATGCGATGAACGGGCCGTAAGTAAGCGAATCTTTGAAATGGGCCCAAGAATAAATGGGCTCGAGAAGGCCGAAAGATAACATGGGCTGGAAACGCCCAAGCGAATAACGGGCCCTTAATGGGTATAAAGTGATACTTTGTTCATTATGGGCCGCCACCACGGCCGTTAATGGGTGTAAAGTGATACTTTGTTCATTGCGGGCGGTGTCACCACCGGCCGTTAATAGGCCAAGAGTTACATAGGGCCTCATATGAGCAGAAAGATGTCATGGGCCATACATGGGCCAGAAGTGAAAACGGGCTGGAGTCATATTGGATGGCCCAGATGACGCTACTGGGCCTAATTCGGATAGGGCGTAACAGGCCTTGGGTTAGCGGGCTGTAAATGGGCTATATGCGAACAGGCCGTTAACAGGCTTTCCATGGGTCGGCTTGCTACCTTTTGACCAATTTAAACGGGCCGGACTTTTCACAGGAATGGGCCTCTGTTGGGTCGTGCCATGTGTCGACGTATCATAGGCGCCTTCTGTCAATGAGTGGATGACATCTGTCTCAACGATGAGCCGACATGTGTTTCCTCCAGCCAATGATGATTTTACACGTGGAAAATCCCCATTGGTCGGGGTTGTTAATGGGTTGTCGGATCCAAAACCCGACCCGATATCTTAACGGCGTTCTATTACGGTGGATGTCACGTGTCGGTCACCCTTGACGAAAGCACTTCTGTGACGCGCGATTTATCGTCATGGAAGTGGACACTTCCGTGATGATAATTTTGGTAATGTCATGGAACACTTCTACGACAGCACAGGTATGACTATCTTGATTCTGTCATAAAATCGTCATGGATGTACATGCATGACAAGAAACGCGACCTACTGTGACAAACATGTATCATCACGGAAGTGTATTTTTTTGTAGTGAGGTACTTGTTCTCAAATTAACCTGTGGGTCTTGCAGGAGTTCTTGTTTTTTGAACACATGTTAATCGAAGGTCTATCGCGTTACTTTTTGATAATTTTTGTTTTTTGAACACATGTTAATTGGCTTGAAAGAAGGTCTATCGTGTTACTTCACGACATCTTTCCAAAAAAGGTGATATGACTTCTGTGAACCTATAAGACATGTCTGTCAAATTGACCTCGAGGTACTTGTTCTCAATAAACCTCCGGGTCTTGCAGGAGTACTTGTTTTTTGAACACATGTTAATCGAAGGTCTATCGCGTTACTTTTTGATAATTTTTTTTATTTTTGAACACATGTTAATTGGCTTGAAAGAAGGTCTATCGTGTTACTTCATGACATCTTCCAAAAAAAGTAATATGACTTTTGTCAACCTATAAGGCATGTCTGTTAAATTAACCTCGAGGTACTTGTTCTCAAATTAATCTATGGGTCTTGCAGGAGTACTTGTTTTTTGAGCACATGTTAATCGAAGGTCTATCGCGTTACTTTTTAATAAATTTTGTTTTTTGAACACATGTTAATTGGCTTGAAAGAAGGTCTATCGTGTAACTTCACGACATCTTTCCAAAAAAAGTGATATGACTTCTGTCAACCTATAAGGCACGTCTGTCAAATTAACCTCGAGGTACTTGTTCTCAAATTAACCTCTGGGCCTTGCAGGAGTGCTGCAATGTGTTAGCGTCAATTGCAAGATGAGCCAGCAAGCTAGCAGTGAATTTGCCAACATGCTCAAAGTGCACCCAACATTGAGTAGAAAGAAGCATGCCTAGGAAATTAATGTGTGCTTAGGGAGGCCTTTGCTCAAAGAGCAAGTGTGTATAAGGTACAGTTGGCAGGCTATAAGGACGAGGAGCGAGAAGCAATACGGGCTGCTGGATATACTATAACTAGGTGTCCCACGGAGGTAACATTCAAAGTTATTCGCACACTATAGAATGGTACATGAATGTGGAGAGATTTGGTTGATTTTATACCGCTGAATAATATAAAATATTATGAGTGCAGATGCTCCACCACGAGGTTCCTTGCTCCTTCTCGGTAGTCGGGAATCTATGTTCTTCTAGTCTCTTTTTTTCATGTGAGATTTGTTCATCCTTTTGCCAACACGCGGGACATGTAGCATCAAGGTGCACGTGTCATGCAAGAAAATGGAGATAATCAAATTAGGGGTGCATAAGTGAGTCATGCACTTCGATGGCACATACTACGCAATATTTTTTCTCCTCGATGGCACGTGAATAGTGCATGTACTCAATAATGGAGCATGGGATGGTAGCCATGGATATGGTCGTCCCCTTTTGGAGAGAGTACTAAATAACTTTGATGTGTCCCGTCAACTTGCAGAACGATGAGAAGCTTGCTTACTACGCTTTCTCCCTCGCCAACGCATGCACGGTGGCTTGCAGCACGAGGAGACACTTTTGCTTACAAGTGGTGGACGTGCAACAGTTCATTTGGTGTCAGATTGCCAGAAGTACTACTGTAGTACCATCATTATTGTTCGACTTCCGCAAGAGGCGAAGAGCCAAGTGCAAGGTCACCTACTAACCTTGTACTACAGTATACTATAGCCAAAGCTGGTCCACCTTTGTAGAGCATGGTTAATTAATATAGGAGGCTCTTGCAGCGGCACATCATTTAGAGCAAGTACTCTCTTTGTAGGAACTTAAAATGAAGGAATAGAAAAAATAAAGGATTGGAGTGGCATGTCCACTTGAATCCCATAGCATTAACACAATGTTCCCCTAAAAAAACTAGAGTGTTTGACACAGGAAAAACAAAGGAAGTGAAAAAAAGTTGGAGTGGATGCTAGATTGCCAACTAACACATGATTTCATAGGAAAAAAATCCTATAGCATTCTATCCTATGAATCAAACGACCAATGTAGGAAAATTATGAGGGGGGGAGGGTGTCTCCAACAGTGTTCCTCGGCTCACACCTAGCATCACGGTGGTCGAATTTGGAGTCATTCATCTGGTACACGTGGCATCTCAGATCTGGACACAAGGTGACTTACATCGTCAAGGTCCACGGTCAAGGGGGTCAGGGCGGACGCGACCTCTCACTGCGTCCGCCATTTGAAGCGGCGCGTCGGCCGAGGGTGCTGCCAGTGCACTCCCAGCTGTACCCGCCTCCTCGCCGCATTCAAAAACCTACATTTAAACCCGCGTGGAATGCGAGAAACCCACTCCGGCCACACACGTCCGTTCAGGAGCAGGACGTCGGCCAAGCTCCTCCTTCCACCATTTTCTCCACTCTTTGCGCGGCATCCGACGAGCAGGAAGAGTAGTTCTCCGGCATAAGAGCCGTCTGGGTGGCCTACCAAGTCCGACAGTTACGAGCGAGGCAACTCGCTGCTCCACCTACCTCGCCTAGCCCGTCGGAGGCAGTTGTTGCACTAAGCCAGCGAGTGGTTCCGCAGCTGGCCGCTCCAATACAGCTTGAGGAAGAGTGCCGACTTGCTCCACGCCGGCTTGTCGGGGAGCACGGCGGCACATGCATCGTTGCTGCCCTCGACGCCGCCGCGTCGTACAATGCCTCCAGTGCCTGCGACTGCCCCATCGGCCGTCGACGCGCGCGTAGCCGCGCCATGCAGGCAGAGAAAGAAGCTGTCGGGGATGTCGACGAGGTGACATGGCTATGCGGCTAGGCGGATGTCGACAAAGTGACGGCCAGCACGTCCCCGCCCGCCCCATCATCAAGGAGAAGTAGAACACGGGAGGCCGCCGTGGAGGCGACGCTGGCGAAAACAGCAAGTGTCTTGCACGATTTTTCTTCAGCAGGACGCTGGAGGAGGACAAAGAGACCAGGCGGCGACCATTTAGATTAGGTATATTAATTCTACCAGGCTGGTTGTAATGGGAGTATCATAAGTAGTATCATGCATGCCAACTAGGCAAATTTGATGAGGTGGCATAAAATTAAATGAAGAAAGAGAGGGTTGAGTATCATATGATGATACCGTATGGAATTAAGTTACTCCCACTGTGGTTAGTATTAGGCCTTGTTTGGTTCAACCTCCTCCCAAGGGGTTTGGAGAGGAATGGAGGGGAATTTGGCTTGTACATGATTTAATCCCCCACAATCCCTGTTAATCCCTGTTAAAACCCCTTGAACCGCACATGCCCTTAAGGTTAAAAATGACAGGGATTACAAAGGGCAGGGTACAAACTTCAAGGATTTAAAGGTGAGGGTTTGTTTCCGACTAGCTCTACAACCTAAAGGTTTACATAAATCAGACTTCACTCTCCCCTCACGCACACGCCCGGGTACACTCACAGTGGAGCGCATTTGCACACAAAAAGTCAGGTAACGTGACAATTTGAGACATCTAGTCGTCCACTTAATGTGGTGTAGCGACCAGACCTCAAACAGTCTGATCTCTGTGCATAAGTGTCATCCCTGGATCGATAATGCTGACACACACAGTACTTGAAGGATTTATAAAAGAGTAGCAATCACACACTTATTACAATGAATGTCTCAAAAGAGAACTTATTACAATAAATATGGCTTAAGGCCATCTAATACGATAACAGTGGAAGACTTGGAAGATAAAGTGAGTCCATCAACTCCAATGGCATCACTGAGTGAAAGACCACGACCTAAGGCTCCTTCCTCGTTGTCTGAAAAGTCTGCAACATGATACGTTGCAGCCCGAAAATGGGTCAGCACATGGAATATGCTGGCAATGTAACACAAAAGAGTAATGAACAGAAAAATGCTAGCACTACATGCATATATGGCTGGTGGAGGCTGCATGGTTAATTTGTTTTGTGAAAAACCAATTTTTCCCTACTGCAAAGGTATATATTTTATTTAACTACAAAGTTTGTTGAAAACATTGAGCAGGTAAACTGCCTGTCAATCCCAATTACAAGTAGTCATTAACAACCCCACAAATTTAATATATAGAGTGTTGAGATCAACATGATAATCCAAGAACCAGATACTCAAGATGTCCATAACCGGGGACACGGCTAACCATGATTAGTTTGTACACTCTGCAGAGGTTTGCGCACTTTTCCCCACAAGACTCGATCTCCTCCGTTGGATTTCTCGCACTACAAGGTGTTTGAGAAATGGATGACCGAGACACAGTCTTTCAGAAGCGTTAGCACCTTACGATGGGTAGATCTTACCACCTACATCCCCTACATCTGCTAGTCTACCACTGTAAGAGTTCACACGACTTAGTCAACTATGCTAGAGCCCATAATAGCTTGTGGCTGCACACGGAAGTTTCTAGTATGAATAATCTCATGATCCCTTTGAGCCTGGGTGGCGGTCCATAGGAGAATCACACGGTACCCCGGGATTTCCAAAAAAATACAGGCAATCACTGGATTCCCCAGGTGCCTCAATCCACCCAGATGTGTATTAAAGTTGCCACCTTAAGTTGAATCATTAATTAACAATCTCACATCTTTCATGGATACTCTCAAACCCAAACCATGTCTACGAGCATAGCATAGCAATATAAACAACATAGAAGTAACTCCCAGGGTTTGATAATAAAACTGGTAATAGGTACTACCTCAACTACTTCCCAATACCCACAAATTAATTAGATCCTAACCATGCAATGTTTGAGGGTTGATCTAATGCAATAAAACTGGGTATGAAAGAAGTATGATTAAAGTGTTACTTGCCTTGCTGATGATCCGCGAAACCTAGAGACTCGTAGTAGCACGCTTCGCACTCCAGGTATTCTATCGCAAACAAACAACAAGCATACAATAAGCAAACAAGCAAGGGCACAAGTAAAACTCAAATAAGAGATCTAACCAGAAAGTTCAACTTAAGAACTCCGGTATGCAAGAAGAATCAAATCGAACGAAGCAACAAAACTCAAACGGCGAAAGAAACAAGCTTCGTTTACTAATCTGGACTAAAGTCAAATTTTACAGTAGCAAAAACTTGTTTAAGTTGGTTAAACAAAAAGAGGGCTTCGAGACGAAACTCTAGGCGCTTGAATCGCCTGATTCCAATAAACGAGAGAAAAGTTATACTAGAACGAAAGTCGAATCAGAAATCACGATCGAAAATAATCGTGGAAAATCCGAGAAAAAGAAAAACTGATGAACAAGCTAACGAGCGAACGTTCACTGTCTGCGGCTAAACGGTGAAAACCGTTCGTTAAAACGAACGAACGAACGGGCGTTCGCTATATAACTAAACCGGGAAAAAAAACCGATCTAATAAAAATAAACCGCGGTTCTAAAAAAACCGTATGGTTTTCCGAAGAAAACCGGCGGCGGCTACGAGGCTACCTCTGGTGGATCCGGTGAGAACGGCATGGCGGCGGGCGGCGGCGCGGCGCGGTGGCGGCGTGTAGGGTTAGGGTTTGGCGGTGGTGGCGCTTAGGTTAGGTTTGGGCGGCGGCGCGGGTTGGGCTGGTGGCTCGGGTTGGGCTTCGGCGGTTCGGGCGGCGCGACTTATAAAGGCCCCCCAGGCGGAGTCCCGCTCGGGTACGGCCCGGAGTCGGTTTGACTTTTTTTTAATAATTCTAACATGGAGAAAAAGAAATAAAAGAAATACTAAATAGACTCCAAAAATCCCGAAATAAAATTTTCCTGTCCTCTAAAAATAAGCCGGACAAGGTGAACATTTATTTGGGCCTAAAATGCAATTTTGAAAAACGCATATTTTCCTAATTCAAATAAAATAGCGATAAAATTCCGAATAAAAATCTTATTTGACTTTAATATTAAATCTCCAGTATTTCTTCATTTTGAGGAAGTCATTTTATCCTCTCTCTTTTATTTTTATAAAAGAAATAATTCAGAGAAAAATAATTAAAATCAAACGATCCTCTTCTCAAAATTCGAGAAAGACTCGAATATGAAAATAATGAAATCCCCAACTCTCTCCGTGGGTCCTTGAGTTGCATAGAATTTCTAGGATCAAGCAAGATGCAATAAAATATGATATGCAATGATGATCTAATGTATAACATTCCAAATTGAAAATTTGGGATGTTACATGTGGGGTCTCGGACCAAATGTCGGCCATACCAAGTGCGACCTGAACACGATAGCGTGGTTATTGATCAAGTTTCTCTTTACTGGTACGTTAAATGAAAAATTATGGCTACACGGGTATTCAATTTAAAATGATCTCTATGGAGGAAAAAACAATTACTACTCCACTAGTCCACTTCGGGACTTGCTTGCTAGGGTTGTTCTCTTCTTATCACTCTCTCACCCTCTCCAGATCTAAACAAGACCGTGGTGTCCACTCTCTTTGTCTCTCTCTCTTCTCTCCGGTTGACACAGATCCGGCCGGATACCTTCCGCTAGTGGTCGCCGATGGTGAAGGAGGAAGCCGACGTGTGCCGTCTTCTCTGACCTGGTGCCGGCGCGGGAGGTCCTCCTCACCCTTGCTCACCGTCGAGTTGGCAGATCCCGCCGACCGGAATTATAACTTTTTTTATAACCGGCCTTGTTCTAATGGCCTATCTCCCCACGTCGATGCATCCCTTTTTCCGTCAAGTTAGGATTGCTCCCCACGTCGCTGCATCCTGCATGTGGATATACTTCTAGTATTACAAAGCTCACCATGTAGCTAGCTCCGTCGGCTTGTCGAACACTCGAACACCACCTAAATTTTTACTATTAGAGGAAAAAAGGTACTGCAAATACTGGCTAACTAACTGATATCTTGGTTGGAAAGGGAAATAAAGATGCTGGCCTGATCGGTCTCTTGGTCAAAAAAGGACAGAAAGTGGGGGTGTTGGGTCGACAATGCAACCTAGAATGAGCACGACTAGATTTCTTGTGGTCACATTGGAAAGGTCACTGACGAGAACAAAATTGCACAAATCCAGAAATGCTTTGCATGTTTGCCGCACTCGGCAACACCTCTCACTACTAGAAAAAGGGCTATAGATGGGATTGACACTAATGGCGCACCAGAAAGATGGTGCGCCATTAGTATATACTAATGGCGCACCACCGTCTGATGCGCCATTAGAGTTTAAACTACTAATGGCGCACCTTGCAATGGGTGCGCCATTAGTATCAAAAAAATTTTAACTAGTGTGCTGTCCAAACATACTAATGGCGCATCCCGCCCAAGTGCGCCATTAGTAGTTGTAACTACTAATGGCGCACCAGCAAGGTGCGCCATTAGTATAGATTTTTTTGAACTAGTGCGCCTATCCAAACATACTAATGGCGCATCCTGCCCAAGTCGCCATTAGTAGTTGTAACTACTAATGGCGCACAGCGCAAGGTGCGCCATTAGTATAGGAATTTTTTTGAACTAGTGCGCCTATCCAAACATACTAATGGCGATCACGCTTAAGTGCACCATTAGTAGTTGTAACTACTAATGGCGCACCATGCAAGAGGTGCGCCATTAGTAAGTGGGCAGCAACAAGATATTTGGGACAGCCTCTCCTACCCACACACTCACTTTCTCCCCACCTCATTCTCTCCACCTCCTCCTTGTCTCGGTGCCTCCTCTTTTCACCTCATTTCCACCATAGATTCATTCAAATTAAGTGGTTAAATTACCTTGTTTTAATAGGTAAGTAAGGGGAAGCTATATTTAGGTTGTTCTCCCTACAACAATGTGCACATGCACTTTTTACGGCCTAGCTAGATCTATGTATGTTCGTGGTGTTGCATATGTTTGTGGTGTTGCATATGTGTTTGTGTTTGGAGGTGTACCGGTATTTGAAATGCGATAGTTGCCAATATTTTGCGGAATGTTGATTCATTTCCGTTTGGCGAGAATTTTGGCATTAAGCATTCTTTTGGTCCTATTTTTAGGAAAGTCATGCCAAATTTTTGTTTGGTTCTAAAATATCGTTTTGCTCTACCCTTGAGCGACCATGGTCCGCATGATGACCGAAGGCATCGTGAATAGGTTTTGAGGTCCATGGCCGAGATGCTTCAAAAGAACGAGGCGGAGATAAGATGTCCGTGTCGAAGATGCAAGTGAAGAGCCTTATTGCGGACCCGGATTCGGCAGTCTTGGGACCACCTGCTGTTGCGTGGTATCATGGATGGCTATCGGTGGCAAGGTGATGAAGATGACTACTGAAGTCGTCCATGCGGGCGGGCAAGAAATGAGGAAGGGCAGCAAGACAACCACCGCGGCTCGGGCGGGCGAGAAGACGAAGAATCCCGGGAGATGATCACGGCGTGATGTTGTACGATCATCATGTAGAAGATGCAGGACATGATGATGAGGAAGATGCGGAGCAGGCGACGGGCATGATCATGAAGATGATGATGCGGCGGAGTAGACGACGCTGGACCATCGATGGGCTGGGTGCAGGACCCTCATATTCAAGAGCTGCTTCTCAAGCGGACGGATAACGCAAGAGCTGCCGCCGAGAGAAAGCCAAGATGGATCAACTTGAGTTAGACGCGGTTACTCCATTGTATGAAGGATGCAGGCCGAGGATACCCTTTGAAAGTAACGCCATGGCTCGGAGATGAAGGTAAAACACAAAATGACCGCGCGATGCTTCGGCGAGAACATGTCATTACGCACGAACGTCTTCCCAAGGGGAACAAGTGGCCGACCAGTTTGAGGAGGCGAAAAATCGTGTGTCCTCTCGATTTACGCGACGTGAAATACCATGTGTGCATGAACAATTGCATCATTTATCGGGACGAGCACGCGGAGTCTACCATATGTCCGTGTCGGCGTCACTCGATACAATAAGAGGAAGAAAGCTCCTCGAAAAGTGGTGTTGTACTTTCCGATCACTCCTCGTCTGCAGCGCTATTTCGCGGACCCTAAGGTAGCAAAGCTCCTGCGGCACGCGGATAGGGAGGAGAAGAAGCGGGAAGATGGCGCAAATGATCCGGAGATAGATAAAAAGACAAGATCTTGAGTCACCCTAAGGATGCGAGCGGTGGCAAGCGTTGAACTTCAAGACTAGGAATTTGGGAGCGATCCAAGGAACATCGTCTTTGGCGCGAGCACCGATGGAGTCAATCCGTTTGGCAGCCGAGAAGCACACATAGCACCTGGCCTGTGTTTGTGTGGATGTACAACCTTCCCCCGGTTGTGCATGAAGAGGAAGTACATTCACATGAGTATGCTAATTGAAGGGCCGAAACAACCAGGAACGACATCAATCAGATCTGGGGCTGCTGAAAGAGGAGCTTGACACGCTGTGGAAAACGCCACCAATACGTGGGACGCCGCAGAGAAAGAATATTTCCCTATGAGAGCCGTGACCGCTCACGACGGTGCACGACTATCTCGATTACGGATATCTCGCGGGCAGGTAGTCCACGGATTTTCCGGATGCGTAAGGTGCATGGATGACACAACGATCGCCAGCCTAGATAGAGATCCGGGTCTTGAAAACCGTGTTCATGGGACATCGAAGGTGGCTTCGCGACGATGACCCATGGAGGAAACGCAAGGATCTGTTCGATGGTGAAACCGAACCCAAAACGCCTGTACGAGGAGCGGCGAGGAAATAGACAAGCTGTTGAAAAATTGGAAAGACTGCCCACCGCCGAAAGAAGCAAAAAGCGGCGGAGCCGGAAAGAAGCGAAGGCGCCAGAGCAGCTGCTGAAGGTATGGAAAACGAGGTCTGTTTTACGGGACTTGCCGTCTTGGAAGATCCACCGTGTGCCTCGCAGCCTTGATGTCATGCATATCACGAAGAACGTGTGCGAGTCTACTTGGTACCCTGCTCAACATGCCGAGAGGACCAAAGATGGGCGAAAGCAAGGGCAGACTTGAAATCAATGGGCATCGGCGGGAGCTTCACGCTATATATGATGATGATGATGATGATGATGATGATGATGATGATGATGATGATGAGGCGAAGCAGGACACGTAAAGTCGTTGCAAAGGCAAAAGGCCAAGAAGACCGGAAATGACTACCTCCCGCGTGCTTCACTCTAAGTCGGGAGGAGATCGAGCAGTTTTCACCTGCCTCCTAGGAGTAAAACTTCCTTACTGATTCGCTGGGAAGATAAGCAGATACCTAGACCCAGTGAAGCGAAGTTCGATGGGATGAAGTCTCACGGTATCACGTCTCGATGACGCAGATACTTCCAGTTGCAATCCGTGGGATCATGGACGCGCACGTCCGTGAAACGCTATTTGGCCTATGCAACTTCTTCGACGTTATCTCGGAAGTCGATTGGCGTGAGGCAACTCGAAGGCTACAGGAAGAGATCGTGGTGATACTATGCGAGCTTGAGATGTACTTCCGCCCGCATTCTTGACGTTATGGTGCATCTGCTGGTCCATATAGTGGAGGATATCATCCAACTCGGGCCGGCGTTCTGCGCAGCATGATGCCGTTCGAAAGGATGAATGGTGTCATCAAAGGATACGTTCGCAACATGTCACGTCGAAGGAAGCATAGCGAGGGCTTTTCGATCAAGAGTGCATCTCCTCTGCACGAATTATCTAGGCATCGAGAACCCGTTGGTCTGCCGTCAGCAGCACCTCGGCAGGCTCGCTGGATGGGGTCACCGTGAGGGTCGCCCTTGAAATGCATGTCGACTTCGAGGGTCGACTCGCCGACTTTGAAAGAGCAAACCTAGTCGCGCTACAACACATAGACATGGTCGATCCTTGGGTGGTAGAGCACAAAACCTTTATTAAAAAGACGTACAATGACCGAGGCCAACAGAGGACGGACGGAGATACACTCAAAGAGCACAACTCATGTTTCACGCGTTGGTTCAAGCATAAGCTTCGTCGTACCCTTTACATGAGGATTCTTCGCGGAAGAACAACTCATATTCACCTTGTCACAGGCGCCGAGCACAACCTCGATGACCTATGAGGCGTCACGATATCAACGGCTACACATTCTACACCGAGGCCAAGGACATGAAGAGCGATGGTTATCGAACTCCGGGTAACGATGGAATCCTACACCGTAACGACAAGGACAGATACTACGGAAGGATCGAGGAGATCTGGGAGCTGAGCTACACTTTGGAGAGAAGGTCCCGATGTTCCGTGTCGATGGGCCAAGAACGTCATAAAAGAAGACCGGTATTTCACCACCATGGTTATACGAAGCCAAATCCAAGATCATGGGCATAAGCGTCACCATGAAAAATGAGCCATGGGTACTGGCTTCCCAAGTGGACCAATGCTTCTTCATTACCGACCCGCCAAAGCCCGGTCGTGTTGTCGTGAGGAGAGCCAAAGGAAGATCATCGAATGGATGGAGTAGCCAATGAGCAAGACTTCGACAAGCACGGCGACCGAGGATCGAACATGACGCGATGATGAAGTAGCAGCATACACCACAAGAAGAAGCAGGACCACCCTACCTAAAGGACGTCCGTTCCACGGAAGAACTCCATTTGCGAAAAAGAAGGGCAAGAAGATTGTGAACAGATAGCTAGCTAAGATCGATTGTATTTAAATCGTAGCCTTCATTTCTCGATTGTATTTCATGGGTACTTTTGAACTATCATGAATATTTTAAATTTCATGGACACTCGATCTCGATCCCCTCCATCTCGATCGCTATCCCACCTCGCCAGATCCGTCCCCCCGCCGCCGAGCACCCCCAGTCCACGGCCCGCCGCCCGACCCCGCACCTCGATTCCCCTACTCAACCGCTTGCCTGCCGACCCCCCGCACCCAGCAAGACCGCCTTATAAAAAATTTAGTATGAAACAGCTTTTTAAATGCTACTGTCTTATAAAAAATATTACTGTTATTATTTAAACAAGTTTGAACATATTTAAACACAAAAAGTATCAAACAGCTTTTAAATGCTAAAAAAATTTGTGGAGCCCACCTCGATCCCCTCCATCTCGATCGCTATCCCACCTCGCCAGATCCGTCCCTCGCCGCTGAGCACCCCAGTCCACCGGCCGCCGCCAACCCCCGCACCCTCGATTCCCCTACTCAACCGCCGCCGACCCCCGCACCTCACAGCACCGTCTTATAAAAAATTAGTATGAAACAGCTTTTAAATGCTACTGTCTTATAAAAAATATTACTGTTATTATTTAAACAAGTTTGAACATATTTAAACATAAATAAGTGTCAAACAGCTTTTAAATGCTAAAAAAAATTTGTGGAGCACAGGAGTCGAACCCGGGACCTCTGGTGTGAGAACTGGCTGCTGACCGGTCGAGCTAGTAGAGTGGGCTTGACGTGGATAAGTTCAGTAGCACATAACCTGTTGGCTAGTTGAAATAAAAACATACTAATGGCGCACCACGGTGAGGTGCGCCATTAGTGTGGACATGCTAATGGCGCACCACGGTGGGGTGCGCCATTAGTATTGTGCCCGATCCCCTACCCTCTCCCCTTCGCCCGATCCCCCTTCCCTCTCCCCGCCAGTTCCCTCTCCCTCTCGATCCACCGCCGCCGCCGCCGCTGCCCTGACCCTCGCCCTCGCCCTCGCCCTCTCCCTCCCTCGCCCTCTCCTCGCCTTCCCTCTCCCTCGACGCCACCGTCCCCGCCACCTCGACGCTGCCCCGCCGCCTCACGCGACCCGCCGCCCGGGACGCCGCCCAGCGCCGCCTCGACGCGACCCGCCGCCCAGCCGCCGCGGACGCGACCCGCCGCGCCCTGACGCCGCCCAGCGCCGCCTCGGCGTGACCCGCCCAGCCGACGCCTCGACGCGACCTCCCGCCCGGACGCCGCCCGACTCCGCCTCGACGTTGCCCCGCCGCCTGACGCCGCCTCGACCCGCCCGACGCCGCTGCCCCACCTTGACCCCCTTGCGACCCGTCCACACCACCGTCGCGGAGCACCACCACCCGTGAGCTCCCCTCCTCCCCCCTCCTCCTCCCCTCCTCCCTCCCCTCCTCTCATTTTCTTGTTAACCTGAGTTTTATCATTAGTGAAAAAGCAATCTCGTCTCAGCTTTGCCATTTTAGATTGGATCAGAGTGCCCAATGCTTTTCCTTCTTGATAATCCACCAACAATTCTTGGCCTTGTAAAACCGAGGAGAATCGAGTGCTTCTATTAATTAAGGATATAAAATTCAGGGGAAAAACTGAAGGAAAGACGTGTTAAAGGACTTATTCAGTGACTTTTCTTGCATTTTTGGAAAATGTGTTCACATATTTCTGTAAACTAGCAGATACCCCGCGCGTTGCTGCGGAAATTTGTAGTTTCTTTATAGCATAAAATAATTCATATCTTGGCTATTGGAAGTGTCAAAGGTGTGAGTGTGGCTGCGAGTAAACAAAAGATTTGTCATACGATTAATCTAACAAAGTTGTAAACCCTTAGTGACCCAAAAGAATGGAGCAAACCTTGGAAATTTTCAAGGGGCAAATACGTGTGATGCCCATCTGCTGTAGACAAATGAATTTTATAAGTGACCAAACCTTACGAGTAACTCTCCGGTTATTTTTCCGTTTGAAATGAAACCCAGCCTGTTGTACAACAAAAAGGCAAAAGAAAGGAACCTAACAATAGCTCTTACTGATACAGTTTAGAAAGGTGAAAAACGTTGCATACATGACATATAGGTATAGGTCATAAGCTGAACACACAACACAACTCGAAGCAAAACTGTATCCCCAGTTTCCCCTTCGTTGTCTCCCATCTGAACGTATGCATCTTCATATTTCTGGTTGGACTGAGACTTCGCTAATGGTAGCTTTGTAATGTATCTAATGTTGTTTCATTGAGTAGCTTTGTAATGTATCTAATGTTGTTTCTGTTGAGTAGTTGCAAGTGCAGCTTCACCCTTGGCTGCTCCCACGCTTCTTGTCTTGATCTGATTTTATCATTGAAATCGCTAGCTGTGCTCCTTAATAATCCTATGAAAAGACTATTTTCTTTTCGACACTAGTCACATTTCTGGCTTACTAAATCTATAAGTTGGCATTTGTTCCCTTGCCTCATTCCTCAAAACATATCTTTTCACCGTCACATCTCTTGTCGTGGACAAAAGACTTCTTGATTTCTCCATGAGCAACATGACCAGAGGAGAATAGAAAGGCCCTCACCTCTTGACGTTGCTAAAAATACTATTAGCATCAGAATTGTTGGTCGATGGCATCGAAAGTGCAATTCTAGCATCGTAAAGCTATTTTTCATGTTGCATACAGCTTACAAGTGTCGATTACATTTGCGAGTAACGTCCATAGGACACTTTTGGCATCTTGTGGCTCACCGAGGGCCCGGCTTTTGCTAAGTGTTTTTTTCTGCTGTACACCACAAAGGCAGGGCTTTGCCGAGTGTTTTGGTTTTGCCGAGCACTAATATTTTTGTATGCACTCGGCTTTGCCAAGCTGCGACGACAGAATGAACTTGGCAATCCTTGGCTTAAGTTTGCTCGCAACTTTTGTCTCTTGCAATGATGTGCCTTTAGAAGAGGACCGTGATGCATGTTATATACACCCTATGTTGCCCATGATCATTGTCCTTGTGTTTTCGGAAAACAACCCTCCGGTGTTGGTGTTGGGTTTGGTTTAGTAGCTCATGCTTGGTTGTATCACACATTGTTCCAATCTTAAGATTTTGCTACCTACCGATAGGTGTGTCGAGATTCTTTGTTGATTATGATGGAACTGTAGAAAAAATTCAGGGTATTGGCAGGTTATCGTGAGCCTCTTTGTGATTTTAGATGAAGGGGCCGACACGGTGCCAATGCCCGATGTTATTAGAGCCTCTTTGTGATTTTTGAACAAGTATGTTCGAACATTCGATGGCTGTGTTTGATGTAGAGTTCTGACATTGGTTTGGAGTGAAATCCTTTTTTTTTGTTTCTACTGTAACAATTCATCAACTTAGCCAACCAGTGGATTGGTTCTATCAGATCTACATGTTTTTTTCCTTGCTTTAATTGTGTACCACTTAATCTTTTGCATCTTTCCTTTGTACATTCATAAATAAAGGCTAGAGTGCTGGACTTAAGCATCTTACCTTACCTGTTGCAAACGTTGATATTTTTGTGTGAATAAAGGCTGCTGTACTACTTGTGATGCTGCTGCTAGTTGTGATTTTGTCAAGTGATGCTGCTGCTACTTGTGATCTTCTAAAATGACCCCTTTCTCCTGAACGTTGATTAATTTCCGTTTGGTTGAGAATAGGGCACTCTAGGTCAAGAAAATTAGCAAAGGTCATGCCCAATTTTCTTGACCTAGAAGGTGCCCGATTCTCAACCGAAATAAAAATAATTTGCTTTAGTGGTTGGATTAGTTTAGTATTTTATTCAGACACTCGAGACACCCTTGCTTGACATGTGTTTGAACACCCTGCGGTGTAGTAAAAAGTAATTACAGATACACTCACCCACATAAGTATTCAGCACAATGAAAAAATAGTACAAATTAAGGAAAGGCAATACCATTTCAGACGCTTGTCTTCTAAAAAGAAGAGTGAACTTTCTAGACACACCCCTCAAGAACTAGGTTACCCTGAGAACGTGGACTTGGACCTTAGCAACAACACACTAACAGGTTCTATCCCAAAACACCTAGGCAATATCACAAACATCTCTCAATTGTTCCTTGACAATAACCAACTTTTTGGCGACATTCCTCGAGAATTAGGTTATTTGGTCAACTTAGAGATCTTGTTCGTTGACAATAACCAACTTTTTGACCAAACTTTGTTTCTATTTAGAGAGAAACATGGCCCACAATGATGAGGCCGGGGTTGGGCGGCAAGGCATTCAGGAGCTGTCCCGGAGATGGAGGAACAACCTCACTTGTATGAGGAGGCCGCCTTCCCCACCGATCCTGAGACCACGGATGGTGCCGCCGAGGATGACCACACTGATGCCACCACTGATGGTGCCGCCGAGGATGCCACCACTGATGATGGCGGCGCACGCACAGATGGCAGCCAACCGAAGAGGCAACGGAAGGACCGGCGCCCGATCGTGCTCCGCACCCTCAAGGAGGAAGTTATCAAGTGGACTCAACAGGAATCCAACGGCGCCGAACAAATAGTCAAGGGTACTCGCTTCAGCTCGGGTGCATTGTCCGGAGCACCGTCTCGATCAACACCGAGAACCTGAGGCATCCTGACCGAGGGAATTTGCGCAACCTCCTCTTCACGAAGCTGCACGAACGATACAAGTTCCCCGCTGAATTTGAAAACACAAGCCTCAAAGGGAATAAAGTGAACAATGCTGCCCTCACGAAGATGAGCAAGGCCCTGTCTACTTGGAAAAGCAATGTGAAGAGAATGATCGAGAAAGGTGAGAGTTATCAGAAGATCAAGGAGAAAAATCCTTCGATCACCGAAGATGACTACAACGACTTCAAGATCAATTGCTCGAGCACCGCAAGCTCCCAATCAAGTGAGTGGGGAAACAAATGCGGGAGCTGAACATAGGGGAACAAACACTCGGTCCCGGCGGTTCTGAGTGGCGGAGCCTATATGGGACAAGGAGGAGGCGGACCGTGCGAGCAAGGCCTACCGCCCTCTTGATACATCTTGTGACAAGCGGACCGGGAACTTTGTCGGGGCCCGGTACAAGAAGGACCGAAAACAAAGGAGCTTACCACGGATCCAAGACCAGGCAGCTTGAGCTTGTTCTCGTAAGGAATACACCCCGCGTAATTAGCTCCATATGGTTGCATTCTAATTAATGAAGCCAATTTCTAAATGGTTCACATTCCTTCCGCAGCGATCGAAAGCAGAGCGCTGGGTCGACTCAGAGCAACCCTTGGGACACCACTCTAAATAGGGGTTGAATGTAATGAAGAACAAGGATAAGCTCGATGAAGCCGGCGTCGGCTGGTTGTGTGGCGGCAAAGGCTTGTCGACAAAATGGGGTCATACTATACCGCTGGTGTGCGGAAGGAGAAAAAGACCAGCTCGGAAAGCCAGTAGCGAGAGGTTCAAGAACTCAAGGCACAGGTGGCGCGGATTCGGAGATTGTCCAAGAGCAAGTGGAACAACGACTCGGAGCGGCGATCACCGCCCTTGTGCCTACCTTGATCTCGGGGTTGAGTCGTGGATTGCGGGCGCCAACAGGGCCGCCCGATTCCTAGCTTCACGGCCAGCGACTTCGCATAATGCGATGGCGGGGCCATTGGTGCCTCCGGCGAGGCGGCATTGGTGTCTCCGACGCCGCACGGAGCTTAATGCACCGGGTGTCGCCGGCGGCACCTCTGCAGCAAGCGGCCCCTCCGTCAGCTGCACGCCGCCGTTGGCGGTGCCTCTACATTAGCCGAGCTCGACGCCATCATCACGGTAACTAATTAAGCCTCTCTCGCCGAGGACTTCATCTCCTTGCCTTTGATGGGCATCCCCGACGCCCTACATGTTTTCGCAGGCGCCGCCGACGTTCGTGCACTCTCCTCCACCGTGAACAACGAGTTGGTCGATGTCGCCAAGGGCAAAATCGTTCAACCGGCAACCCTTGTTCCACGGTACCCAGATGCCACCCAACTTGTTTAGGGTTCAACTGGTTCGGGTGCTGCCAGGCTTTGACGACTTGTTACCTCCGAATCGACCCGTCGGGGCCGACGATGATGACGTGATGACCCTCAGCGCCTGGCTGAGCTGGCCCCTGCTTTGGCGAAGAGCCAGATTCGTTTGGGGCGGGGACACCACCCCAAAGACAACACCGCCGATCGTGCGGCGCCAAGTCGGCCCCATGGCAAGACCGCCAGAACGGTGCGGACATCCCTATGCCATGGATCCAAACATGCATATGGCACAGGATCGAACGACGGCGGCGGCGACTATGATACATTTGGCAACATCGATCGAGACTTTGCCGAGCATGGGTGCGATGGCGACTTCATGGGGCCTCCTTCTCAAGAACCAAACCCAACAAAAGACGTGTGCGATCTAGCTCGCACCGCAGAGAAGCCAAGTTGCAACAGCGCCGTCTCGGCGTTCAGCTCTCAGAGACGCCTCCACTGCCGACTTCACCGAGCCTCGAGATAGGCGAGGTGCGTAAATATTATCAGCCCCAACACACTCAAGAAGGCGGTCTGTGAGCAAAACTCGGTCCCATTACAGGAGAAGAAGAAGGCACGCAAAAGAAAGACTAAGAAGGGTGCGAGCCAGCCGCACCGAGTACGATCCGTGCTCGGGACGGGCCACCTTCACCGCACGATATCTCGAGGAGGGTGCATGTGGCGGGTAGGGCGATGCTACCGACAAATATGCTCAATGCTGCAACCGTGCTATCGGAGTCTGCATGACAGTGTTCTTTCTTTGGAGAAGCGGCATCTCGTGGAGAAGGATGTGGCATACCGGTTTCGCGGCCAAGGTGCGGAGGGCAAGGGCTTTGTGGATAACTCCATCGGGCATACGATCGTCCTGCGTTTGATGACATCCACGCTATGTTGAACCTTCATCCGCTGCACTACACCTTCGCTCGCTATTTTCGCTGAGTATGGAGATGCGGATCATTCGCGACAAGACCCGGACATCGTGATAGTTGACCCCTTCTACATGCGTGCCAAGATCTTGGGCAGCGCGGGGGACCGCAAGTCGCGAGTTCTTACCTCAAGGCGTCATTCGGCAAACCAAGATAAGGATAACTTCCTCGTGCCTTACTTTCCCGAGTAAGTCCTCCCTCAACCGCCCGTAACATATGAATTCTTACATTCGATCGTTTTCTTTTAACATTCCGTGTTTTCTGCGGTGACACACGTTGCACGCTCATCCTCCTAAGCCCCAAATATTCCATGGCCACGTATTTCGACCGGACCGTCGATCGAACGTAGACTACACAAATGTCAAGAAGGTTCTTGATTATGTTCTCCCGCCACGCCAAATCTGGAGGCACCTTCACCAGGCCTATTCGTAAGCACGGCAAGCACGTGTTCTCCCACAATACGACGTTCGCTACGTCAAGCAGCCGCTGGCGGTCGAAGGGTTCCTATTACGCCATCCATCACATGCGGCGATCGTGACGGGACCATCATCAACTTCGCTACCGAGTAAACTCCAAGATTGGGCGCGGCGTGTCGGCAATCCAGGACACGGACCTCCGACAAGAATTCTTTCGCATCCAATCGGAGTTTGCGGAAATCATCCATCAAGATGTCCGCCGTACCTCGGGCAGTTCTACCTCGAAATCAACCGTCCAACGGTGACATCGACACAATGCTACAAATGCAGGATGACAACGCCCGTTCTTTCATGACTCCGACGATAGACGGCGGCTTCATCCACGCCCGGTCCCTTGAGTCGAGTTGTCTAGTTCTGAAACATCGATTGGCTCATGTTGTAATTAAACTTTAATGAACTTGTAGTATGTCTCTTTGGTTTCGAGAGTCGTTCAACTTAGATGTAATCGATGCTATTAATGTCTTGCTTTTCTCTTCCGATCGTTCATTGCATACTTATATATTGCTTATGTATTGTCTCGTGAATTGGTACTAACGTTTACGTTTGGCTAGTGCATAGCGATGCCGGCGTATGTCGTGTACAAGGGTAAGGTTCCGAGTCTACGATGGTGGGAGGAGTGTCGGAGACAGGTTCACCGATTCAGCGGTAACAGTTACAAAGGGTACACCACTAGGGCCGAGGCGAATCTAGATACGCCCGCTATCTAGCGGGAGAGGGAGGAGCGTTGGAGGAACCGGATGAAGACGAGTTTCATCGTGATGATGCTCATCGTGATGACCGCAGCTCTCTTCTATGTGATGGTAGTTTAGATGATCGATATCGACTTGTAATGTGAAGACAAACTCGCTACTCGCGGTCTCGAGACTTGTAATATAATGTTCTATCTTTGTTCGGTCTTTTCAATTCGGAGACTAATATGATGAATTGTATTAGGAGACTAATATGATGAATTGTATTCAAAGACTAATCTTCTATTGTATTTGATGAATCTATTGTTGATGTGTGCTGTCTATATTTTATCAAATTATACATTTTGTAACCTGTGCAAAAACAGAAAATAAAAAATAAAAAAACCTAATATTCATACTAATGGCGCATCACATGATAAAGGCGCCATTAGTATGAAAGGCATACTAATGGCGCATCATGGGTAGTGCGCCATTAGTATCTTCTTGTTACTAATGGCGCATCAGAGGTGGTGCGCCATTAGTATGCCAAAGCACTGGTATACATGCCCCGGGAGGCATACTAATGGCGCACCCTCGATATACTAATGGCGCACCGGTGGTGCGCCATTAGTATATCAGATACTAATGGCGCACCGGTGGTGCGCCATTAGTAAAATTACTAATGGCGAGTTGTTAATGGCGCACCACAGATGCGCCATTAATGGCCAAATTAGGTGCGCCATTAGTAGTGGTTTTTCTAGTAGTGTCTGCCTCACCACTTTATGCCTCGGTGGATGTAAAACGTGCTTGTGCCTCCCCTATCCCTATGCCCTTACTGCTGCTGTTAATCTAACATCACAGGTAAAATGAAACAATGCCACTGTTAATGTGATGTTGCTATTAAGTAATGCTGCTGTCAATCTATTGCCATTGATAAAATGAATCAATGCCACCACCATTTTATGAAATGCTTCTGTCTTGCTTTATTTCTCATAAAGAGTGTTTTGGGCTGTTACAGTCTTTGTTTTATGAAATGCCATCACCCTTTGCTTTATGAAATGCCACCACTTGGTTATAGTCTTGTGAATCATTTAGATGCGTAAACATGCTGAACTTAAGTGCTTGTGAATGTTAGCTAGTATGCATACTGTATCTTGTGAAGCTTAGTTTAGTGTGAACACTGGTACGCGTCGGTGCCATACAAACGGTTTTTAACCCCTTTCCGCGATGACATTTTTAACCATTGCCAAGTAAGTGTGGGTGATAGGGCGGTCCTTCCCACACGACCCACAAATCGTCAGGGATAGGGAGCCAAGATGCATATACAGTACTCCTACTCGTTTGTGCTCGCATTGCCATTGCAGTCGGTATTCTATGGTGATACATCTATGATGCGCGGCCCATCACAAACGATTCACTATTATAGAACTTGTATGATAAGCATACAATCACACACATTCACTTTTCCCAAACCGTATGCGATAACTAATTAAGAAGATTAGCTAATCGTCGTTGATGTCTACTATGCAACTTTATTCTTGTAGAAACGTGTTGGGCCTCCAAGCGCAGAGTTTTGTAGGACAGTAGCAATTTCCCTCAAGTGGATGACCTAAGGTTTATCAATCTGTGGGAGGCATAGGATGAAGATAGTCTCTCTCAAACAACCCTACAACCAAACAATAAAAAGTCTCTTGTGTCTCCAACACACCAAATACAATGGTAATTTATATAGGTGCACTAGTTCAGCGAAGAGATGGTGATACAAGTGTAATATGGATAGTAGATGTTGATTTTTGTAATAGTAGCAATAAAAAACAACAAGGTAGCAAATAACAAAGGTGAGCACAAACGGTACTGCAATGCTTGAAAATGAGGCCTAGGGTCCGTACTTTCGCTAGTGCAATCTCCCAACAATGCTAATATAATTGGATCACATAACCATCCCTTAACGTGCGATATAGAATCACTCCAAAGTTCCTATCTAGCGGAGAACATAAGAATAAATCGTTTGTAGGGTACGAAACCACCTTGAAGCTATTCTTTCCGATCGATCTATCCACGAGTTCATACTAAAATAACAAAAAAAATTAGATTCATAATATTCAAGCCAACACAAAGAACCTCAAAGAGTGCCCCGAGATTTCTATCGGAGAAACAAAGACAAGAACGTGCATCAACCCCTATGCATAGATTACCCCAATGTCACCTCGGGAATCCGCGAGTTGAGTGCCAAAACATATATCAAGTGAATCAATACGATACCCCATTGTCACCACAAGTATTCATATGCAAGACATATATCAAGTGCTCTCAAATCGATAAAAGTATTCAATCCGATAAAATGAAATCTCAAAGGGAAAACTCAATTCATCACAACAAGATGGAGAGGGGAAAACACCATATGATCCCACTATATTAACAAAGCCCGCGATACATCAAGATCGTGACATCTCAAGAACACGAGAGAGAGAGAGAGAGAGAGAGAGAGAGAGAGAGATAAAACACATAGCTACTGGTTCAAACCCTCAGCCCCGAGGGTGGACTACTCCCTCCTCATCGTGGTGGCCGCCGGGATGATGAAGATGGCCACCGGTGATGATTTCCCCCTTCGGCAGGGTGCCGGAACAGGGTCTAGATTGGTTTCTCGTGGCTACAGAGCCTTGTGGCAGTGGAACTTCTGATCTAGGGTTACCCCAAAGGTTTTTGGAATATTTGGGATTTTATTGGGCAAAGAGGGGGTGTAGGAGGCCACCGAGATGGGCACAACCCACCTGGGTGCGCTCTAGTGGGTTGTGCCCCCCTTGGGGAAACCCCCAGGTGCCGCTCTGGCCCATCGGGAGTCTTCTGGTCCATAAAAAATCCACAAAAAGTTTCGCGGTGTTTGGACTCCATTTGATATTGATTTCCTGCGATGTATAAAACAAGCAAAAACAACAACTGGCACTCGGCACTGGGTCAATAGGTTAGTCCCAGAAAATGATATAAAGATGCTATAAAATAATTGTAAAACATCCAAGAATGATAATATAATAGCATGAATACTTCATAAATTATAGATACGTTGGAGACGTATCGGCATCCCCAAGCTTAATTCCTACTCGTCCTCGAGTAGGTAAATGATAAAAGAAATAATTTATGAAGTGTGAATGCTAGCAAAGTGCATAAGTTTGATCAATAATAATTTCAATCACTTTTCCTAGCATCGTAACAACAATTCTTTCTTATAAACCTTCTCATGTTGATGTAGCAACCAATTCACATGTTAAGGTTCAAACAATGAATTCTCGTGAAACTCAACAACCTATGTTCTCAGTCACCAAGAAATTGCAATTCAACTTATTCAATAGAGTCTAAGTAAGAGCTCCACATACTCAACCATCATATAGTCTTCTATGATTGCTAGCACTCACCGCATACACATGAGAAAAATGTTTCAACCGGACACATAGAAAGATAGGGGCTTATAATTTCATCTCCCAGCGTATTCACCTCAAGCGTGATCTCAACAATAATAACTCATGCTACCCATATCACACTGGATATATGTGCCTAGATCTTTCCTCACCACATGATTCTTGCCAAAAGAGAAAAATAAAAAGGAATAGAGAGAAAAACTTTGACTCTTGCATGAATGTAAATACATAAAAGTAAAAGGTTGGCCCTTCGCAGAGGGAAGCAGAGGTTGTCATGCGCCATTTGTTTGTATGCTCAACCCCTTAGTGCAAAAGAACGTCATGTTATATTTCCCCTTATGAGAGCAACCTTTATTATGCAGTCTGTCACTTTTATTCTTTGCCATCACAAGTTCGTACAACGCTCAATTTTCTCTTACACTAAATTATCTAAGACTTTTAGAAGCAATTTTTATTGCCTTATTGCACCGATGACAACTTACTTGAAGGATCTTATTCAATATTTAGGTAGGTATGGTGGACTCTTGAAAATAAGATTTGGGTTTAAGGGTTTTTGGATGCACAAGTAGTATCTCTACTTGGTGCGGAATTCTTGGCTAGAAAAGATGGGGGGCAAGCACCACATGTTGAAGGATCTATGACAATATAACTTCTATGTGAATATGAACAAACATAAATTATTATGTTGTCTTCCTTGTCCAACATCAACAATTTTGGCATATAATATTTTGATGGGGGCTCACAGTCACAAAAGATTTCCAAGATAGTGTATTTGCATGTGAAAGTTCTCTTCCTTATAGTAATCATCCATGAATTGCTTGTATGACCAATATTGTGATTGTTAAGCCTCAAAATATTTCACTTTCTAAACCCAATGTGAAGCTAACACTAGGCATGATATGAACATATAATTTAAACTTCATTACATTCAATCTATTCAACAATTTACTCATAGGATATAAGTGGAGCACAAGAGTAAATGACAAGCTACTCCAAAAAGATATAAGTGAAGATCAATCGAGTAGTTAAGTAAATAGATAGCTATGTCAGGACTCTCTATTATTTAAAACTTTCAGATCTAAGTATTTTATTAAAACAACAAGCAAAACAAGACAAAATGGCATTCCAACAATAGCACATATCATGTCAAGAAGCAAAAACTTAGGCTCAACCGATACTAACCTATAACTGTTGATGAAGAAAGGTGGGATGCCTACCGGCGCATCCCCAAGCTTACATGCTTGAGACTTCTTGAAATATTATCTTGGGATGCCTTGGGCATCCCCAAGCTTGAGCTTTTGTGTCTCCTTAGTTCCTTTTATATCACGGTTTCCCTAAATCTTAAGAACTTCATCCACACAAAACTCCACAACAACTCGTGAGATAAGTTAGTATAAACCAATGCAAAAACCTTATCATTCTCTACTGTGACAAATAACTAAAATTATTATTCAACATTGCATACTAAATGCCTCTGCATATTTAATACTCCTATCCTCAAATAGAATCATTAAACAAGCAAACATATGCAAACAATGAAAACATAACAACAATCTGCCAAAACAGTACGACCTGTAAAGAATGCAAGAGTATCAATACTTCTTTAACTCCAAAAATTATGAAAATTTACCACACTGTAGAAAATTTATCAGAGCTTATTGTGCAAAAATTTTCAGCATTAAATCACATTTTGACTTTTCTAGGGAATTTTTGCAACACTGATAAACTTTCTGTTTTGAAACAGCAACATGTATACTTGCAAAATAAGCATGGTAAACGCTATCCTTGACATTTTTATTGAAATTAAAGATGCAAAACATTATTATAAATAAAAGCAAGCAAATTCTAGCAAAATAAAATGACGCTCCAAGCAAACACATATCATATAGCCTCAAGTAAGGTTACCGATAATGTTGGAGACGAAAGAGGGGATGCCTTCTGGGACATCCCCAAGCTTAGTTGCTTGGATCTTCCTTGGATATTAACTTGGGGTGCCTTGGGAATCCCCAAGCTTAGGGTCTTCTCACTCCTTATTCTCCTCATATCGACATCTCACCCAAAACTTGAAAACTTCAACCACACAAAACTTAACGGAACTTCGTGAGATAGGTCAGTATGATAAAGAGCAAACAATTTCACTTTGGTACTGTCAACGTCAAGATTCATAATTGTTTCCACACAATTCCTACTGTAGCATATCATTTCCACAATTTATATTGAGCAATATAAGCCATAGAAACTAGGAAACAAGCAAACTATGCATCGAAAACAGAATTGTCAAACACAGAACAGTCTGTAGTAATCTGTACTCAAACCATACTTCTGCTACTCCAAAAATTCTGAAAATTTAGGACAACGTAGGAAATTTGTATATCTATCACCAGAAAAAATTCAGATTTTTCCACGTTCCAGTAAAATATAGGAATTTCTGCACTAGACGCAAAAGTTTCTGTTTTTGCACAGAATCAAGTCAACTATAATCCACACTATCCCAAAGGCTTTACACTACAAAAAAATACACTTCCGTGATGATACGTGTTTGTCACAGTAGGTCGCGTTTTTTTCATGCATGTACATCCATGACAAATTTATGACAGAATCAAGATGGTCATACCTATGCTGTCGTAGAAGTGTTCCATGACATTAACAAAATTATCATCACGGAAGTGTCCACTTCCATGACGATAAATCACGCATCACAGAAGTGCTTTCGTCAAGGGTGACCGACATGTGGCATCCACCGTAACGGAACGCCGTTAAGCTATCGGGTCGGGTTTTGGATCCGATAACCCGTTAACAGCCCCGACCAATGGGGATTTTCCATGTGTAAAATCATCATTGGCTGGAGGAGACACGTGTCAGGTCCGCGTTGGCACAGGTGTCACTCATCCAATGAGCGAGACGCACCTATGATATGTTGACACGTGGACCGGCCCATCAAGTTTAATTGGGCCGGCCCAATTAAAGGCCCACAAGTTTTGCGGACCATAATGGGCCGGCCCAGCTAAAGGCCCACAAGATTTTGCCGACCATAATGGGCCGCCCAGCTAAAGGCCCACGAGATTTTGCGGGCCATAATGGGCCGACCCAGGTAAAGGCCCACAAGATTTTGTGGGCCATAATGGGCCGGCCCAGCTAAAGGCTCACAAGATGTTTGTGTGCCATAATGGGCCGGGCCAGGTAAAGGCCCACAAGATTCTTGCGGATCATAATGGGCCGGCCCAGCTAAAGGCCCACGAGATTTCGCCGACATTAATGGGCCGGCCCAGCTGTAGGCCCACAAGATTTTGAGGACCCTAGTAGGCCGGCCCATTAACTGGCTGCCATGTTTTGGGCCAAATGTTGGCCCATATTTGATCCGGTCCATTAACGGCCTGCCACATTCCGGGCCTAAAAATGGCCCATATGAGATCTAGCCCATTATAAGCCTACCATGTTCTGGGCCAAATTACGGCCCAGATCAGGTCCGACCCTTTAAGAGGCTTTGGGCTCAATAATGGCCCATATCAAATTCGGCCCGTCAACTGGACACTATGCTTTTGGGCCCACTTGCTAAAGGCCCACTTAGTAATTCGGCCTGATATTAGTTTTGGCCCGTTTAAATTTTCGGCCCTATATTAATTTTGGCCTGTTAAAATCCCGTCATATAGTTGGGCCTAACTACGGCCCGATTTGCATCGACACCTTTCATGACCGATATCTGATTGGGCCAAACAAGGAACGAGACAATTTTGGCTTGTTAAAAGCCCGTGATTTGATTCGCACAATCATGGGCCGGGGTTCATTTCGGGCTGCTGCCGGCCCGTGAGCTGTTGGGCACGTTTCAGGCCCAACCTACATCGTGATTGCATGACGGCCCGATTATGTACCGTAATTTTACGGTTTGGCTGGTTTACTGCGAAGACAGGATATATATATACAGTAAAATAACTGCAGCATCGTGAATAAGAAAAAACCTAGACTATACAATAAAGAAATTACGGTATATTACATCCACTGGGCATCAAAGTTCGCCACTATGATAATAAAGCACAAGCGGACAACAGATTACATACTTTGGGCATCAAAGATCGCCACCGATTGCAAATAAACACGCCGACAAAATAATATACAAAACCGACAACACTTCAATAGAGTTCAAGAAAGGTTAGCCCTGCTGGGGAGCTGCAGCGCAAGCAACTGAGCAAGATGATAAGACTGCGCTTGTTCAACACTTATATCTTCCTCACTCTGAAAGATAAACAAGCAGGCAGATGACAGATTTTGCACGTAAAAGTATCAGTGCTGACAATTCATCACATTTCTTACTGACAAATAAAGTGACACAGTTTAAAATTGCATAACACAATATGGTATTGTTCAGGTCAAGACATGGCAGGAAATGACATTATGAAGGAGTTGACAGACTTCACGACAACACCGGATTACGATCAAGAACTCATAAGTATCAATGGTTAGTGTCTTTGTCGGTTTATACCATTTCAGATTGGCAAATAAAGAGACGGTTTAAATAATAGTAGAATGATATGACATTGTTCATAGTTAAGACATTGCAGAATATGACATTGTCTTTGTAGTGGGTGGGTTCACCACACCTTTGGATTACTGGATGAAGAACAGAAGCATACATGCAGTGCAAAAGAAGATCACTTGCTCTGTATAGTTTAATTTACATGGTATGGAGAAGGAACTTGGTTGTACAACTGAAAACTTAAATTGAGAAAGGACAAACTTTTGTTTATGAACTACATAATAAACTTTAAATAAGCAATTTGATGCAAACACCAAAAATAAACAGCTGCTGCAGTCATGCCTAACCAAATATATACAACAAAGTTTGAAGGCTTGAGATGGACAAACTTACATTATTGGTGAAGACAGGCTCTATAAAGGCCTTGTCATTGCTGATGGGGGGGGGCAATTCAAGAAGTTTACCACATAATCTTCTTCAAAAGCATTGCCTTTATTCTACATTTTGTTAAGAATAAATATAGATGTGACAATATACGAAAAAATGGAGAATATTTAAGATAAGATGAAGAGTGATGCTACATAACCAAGTAGTTATAAATGTAAGTGCAGCGATACAGGCAAAAGGTACAGCCAAGAGCAATGCACAACTAAACTTCTTCAGTACCAACCTTATGGTAAGACTAAATATAGATCTAATGTGTAGAAAATGGAGGGCAAAGGAAAATAAGCTGCAGAGTGATGGTACATGAACAACTGCCTGTCATTATAAGTACACTGATAAAGGACATCATGTACTTACAAGAACAATGCAGAGCTAAAAAAACATTGGCATTGGATATATTCTACACTAATGTAACCACTCATACATATCAGATAATTTGGAGCGAACAATTGATAAGCAAGCTATCATGCATACTGCTGTCACATAATGAACCAGGTATGTATGCAAGTATAGTGATACAGGACAATAGGTACTAACAAGAGCAAAGCAACGGGGAGCATATTTGCGATATCCAGTCGTTCTTTTCAAATCGGAATTCTTCTTCGAGCAGATTTCCTGCAAAAAGATCCGTAAGGCACATGCGGAAAAGTAGAAGTTCAAATTGTCATGTGATTTCATAGACAGTACCTCATCCTGGGAATGAGACCAGTGCATAACAAGGTTTTTCCATTCAATGTCTTCTAAATTTAGCACAGGAGACTTCACCAGAAATTCGTTTATAGACTTGCCATCAAAGTGTGATTTCCTCAGGTAACACTGATACTGCTGCAATGCTTCCTTGAAAAGCACAAGCAAGCTTTGCTCGTCATGACTATCTAGATTGACCCTCTCCTAGTTACAACAATGTAATTTAAATCATTGATGTGTTCAATCAGCAGAAAACAGGAAAATAATAACCATGAATAATAGCAGTTACACGTAAGTTGGACAGGAAGATGTGAAAATGGTGTTTGTCTTCACTATAATCTTCCCATGATGGGAATATATGCACGTAGTCCCTAACAACATTGAAATCATTGTCTTTTAAACTGGGAATAAATGGAATGGGGTTCCAATCTGCAGGAATTGGCCGTCTCTGCAGCTTGGGATAGGTCTTGCCGGTGGACTTGTTGTACTTTTTTTCGGTGGGATTTTTCGTGGTACAGCTGGTGCTATGGCAAATGAAATCGGTATACCTTTTGTTGGAGTGCAGGTCTGTGTGGTGGGGCTAGTGGTGTGGCCAAGTGAAGTATGGGTACAGTCTGCTTGAGTCGGTCCTACGTTTTGTGTCCTTGGTTGTACAGCCAATATAAGTGGGGTGTTGTCTGATTTCTCGGCACCACCACGTTTTCAAGGACTTTGCTGGTGCTCCTTCAGGTTCGGCAATCACCCTCTTCCTTTTTGATGTCTGATGCACAAGAACAACATTTGAGTGGAAAACATGGTATGATAACAGATGGAATATGTATTGATAATGGATGGGCATGGCATCTCGACACATATGATGAGTAAACTAAGCAGATGGCGGTGCAACAAAGTAGAAGAAATGCAAGACAACATATGCAAGATACCCTCAATCAATAAAACATTGCCAAATTAGAACAGGCACCTTGATGGGTGAACAGGACAGGCCATCTGCCTTTGACTCCTCGAGGTTATAATAGTCATTAGGATCATATTCGAACAAGAATCACAGTGGGGGGCGTATGAGTTTCATTGCATCCAGAATGGCACTCAATGCCTTGGTGCCAATTTTGTAAGTCATTGCAGTGTTTAGCTTCAAGAGTGGACTGCTGCTAGTGCGACACAAAGATGCTACACAGATCATAGTGTAGATATAACGGGAAAACCTTAAGCATCAGAGTAAAATCAGCAAAGTGGAACTTGCTGGAATATATGTGCTAGTATTGCCGGTACGGCTAGAAAGGCTTCGGATACCAGCTCTCTTCAAGTGAAGGTGCGGTACTGTTAATATCAGTGCAACTCTCAAAGGCGACACAACTCCCCGCATTTCCTTGCTATTCTTATAGGATTCAAGTGGGCAGGCCACTACAAATCCTATTCCTATGTTTACAAGATCCTACGAATCAAAGATGCTCAAAGTGTCCATCACAACCGACCATATAGACCTCTACACTGCAAATGTCCCTACTCATCTTTAGTACAAGGAACATACTGTACTACTAGCATACTCCCTCCGTTCCAAAATATAAGTCTTGGTAGAGATTTCCACTATGGATCACATACGGATGTATCCAGATACATTTTAGAGTGTAGATTCACTCATTTTGCTCCATATGTAGTCCATGGTGGAATCTATACAAAGACTTGTATTTAGGAATGGAGAGAGTACATATTAAAGAAGAACGGAAGAGGAACATGGTAAAGAAGAGCAAGCAGATTTTGGATAATAAAATGTTGGTTGCGCAGTACCCACACATGATGAACTAGAGCGCATTAAGAATGCAACTCCCAGCCGTCTCTCGACCATTTCAGGCGGTTGGATGAAGATCCTACGTCTCCTAACCCTTCTTCTTCCTCGTCTCTGATTCTTCCCATACAGAAGACCGCACGGGCCGCCGGCCGGACCACCGGCCCCCACCGCCTGTGTTCCTCCGCCACCCCCACCCCCACCCGCGCCCCAAGCCCCACCCGTGTCGAGGTTTCTTCGTTCGGCGAGGCCCCACAATTACCCGAGCCCCTTCGATCGCACCGGCGAACTCCGGCGAGCTCTGAAAAATCGACTGACCCAATTTTGAAATTTAGTCTACTGTGATTTAACTAGTGTGGAATATAAAAGGGGAAAACCATAAGCATTGGGAGTATAGTGTTGAGCGTGCCATGGCGGATCTGAAGGTGCAAACCGGACAAAGGCAACTTCGCAACCAAGACAAGAAATCAGAGTAAAGCAGTGGCGATCTATTTTCTTGCTGCAATAAATAAGTTAAGCAGATACGAAAGAGTACCGCCTCTGGTGCGGTGCCGTGTACGCATATGCTGAGAATTTGACGGTGCTGCGGTAGCGATGGCTGTCGGCGGCGTGGAAGCAGATCTAGGAGGGTAGACGGTGGCGGCGGGGCGCGGTGGACGAGACGGTCGTAGGAGCGGCGCCGGCAAGGTGGACGAGGGCGGGGATGAAGCGAGAGGACGGGATGCAAGGATCCCGGTCCGAAGGCTTGGATGAGAGAGGTCGATCTCTTGTAATGGACGGCGGCGTCGGGGTATCTGCTCCGGCATGGTGGAGGAGGACGGCGGTGGATGGGGTGGCGGACGGTGGCGGACGGAGGAGGGTGGGGTGGAGAGGGTGTTTTGGCACCCACGGAGTACGAATGGGGAAAAGGGAGGTAGAGAGAAAGGGGGGAACCATGTATTCAGGGCGCGCTTGTCTCAAATGCGAGGAAATTTATAAACTTAGCCCCCGTTTCAATTTTCTACTACATCACAGCAACATTAGTCGGTTGGGGATAGGACGGTAATCTTGCGTACACCGAATATTTGCCGACGAGAGTTTGTTTTTGGCGCCCACCGTGTATGAATATGAATCGGGGAGGGAGTCGATTTCGGCCGAGGACACACTATGTTTTGGCGCCCACCGTGTATGAATCCGGGTGAGAGGCGGTTACGTCACGTTTGGGTGAAATTACAAACCTACCCCTATCGACACCTATAGAAATCCAGCAGATAGGCTTTGCGTGGCAGGGATAGGCAGTAGTGATTTCCATCTCGCAGATTTTGGTTTCGGGCGGTTACTGCGACTTTCCCCGCTTCGTTCAAATTTTGCAGAGTGCACGTTTACCGTGCGAACTCAATTCGAATCCCGTTTGTATTCTATTTTTTTCAGGCGGGATCCATTTTCAATTGGAATTACGTTCTATATACATCATTTTTTTATATATACTTTCAAAAGCACAACAAAGAATTCTGCTCCTTTATATGTATAATATGATTTACAAATACAACGATCTCGAAATCTTAAGGTTGAATTCGAAAAAATTTAACCAAATTATGTTCACTAAAATGTATGGATTAGTAATACCTACATATTAAATAACATAGATGTGCGTGAATTCATATGAGTATGCATGTTTGATAGATCAATTTTGGTTCGAGTATGGATTACATGTATCATCATCTCGAATTCAAATATTTGAATCCCTTTTTTGTTCACTCCTTTCACGCCCATCTCTCTAGCATGCATGCTCCTTTAGGTAGCTATCACTCTCTTTTCTCCAGCTCACCCGCACGCGCACTTCATGTTTCTCCCATCCTCGCAAACATGGTCTCTCGACGTCTCCCTTGAGAAGTGTCACACTCTCCCTATCATTATACATTACACGGTTTTCATTAACTCTCACGTCTCTACTGTTCTCTGGTGTACTGTACCTAAGCTTTCTTTTCACCGCACACACACAGTCTCCACTGTCTTTCACTTTGTCTTTCTCTCTATGGGATTCTCTCACACACCCTATATGTCTCTACATATGACTCATACCACTAAAATTACTCTCTCTCTCTCTCTCTCTCTCTCTCTCTCTCTCAGTAGACACAACATTTGTTGCGGTCTCCTTTTAAATCTCCATCCCAGACTGACATTATTCATTTGTTTACCGATCAGACAACCCCGACTACCGTCTCCTCTCTCTCTCACACAGACACACACAGACACACAACTCCTGCTTCCACTCCCCTTCCCGACTACCGTCTCTCTCTCACACACACAAAACTCTCGCTTTCGCACCCCAACTCGTACTTCTCTCACAAACATTTATCGACTAGCTAGCCTCTAGATAGGTTTATACACCCGCACACTCGTGCTTCCACCATCGCATAAATGTCTCTCTCCTGCTCCTTGTATCTATGTAGATTTTTCTTCCCTTCTCGAGACACGCCCTCTCGATCGTGCACACACGCACTATCACCTCATTTTAAGTTGATACCTATCGCACACACATTCCTTGTGTCTTTGTCACACATGCACTCCGTCCTCCTCCACTCTCCCTCTCTCTCACACACACATGGGCTTTTTGCAACAACTAGCAAGTTGCCCATGCATTGTACGGAACATCAAGATGCATTTGTATGAGTAGTTTATCTTGTGGGGGAAAAGGATGAACGAGGGAAGGCCTTATTTTCAAATGTGGAGAGGGGTGTGGGTATCTTTTTGCAAAATTGCCATAGTTTCCTTCCTATCCGTCAGATATAGATCGGACGGCCTATATTGCAGGATGGCAGGCACACGATCATCACCGACAATGCTTTTTATAAGAGTAGGGATAAAAAATAGAGTTGGTGATGATGGTGGGCCTGCCATCCTGCAATGTAGGTCGTCCGATTTATATCTGACGGATAGGAAGGAAATTATGGCAATTTACCCGCACTCTTCACCACATTTGCAGATAAGGCCTTCCCTCGTTCATCCTTTTCTCCCACAAGATCTTGATGCTCTGTGCAACACACGGGCATCTTGCTAGTAAGAGTATAAATTAGACATATACCACTTCTCGAATCTTGAAACCAACAACATTCCTCCCTTATCTCATCAAAAACGCCAAAGGAATATATTTTGAGTGAAACATAACATATTTTTAGTGATATACGTATTTAAATACTTGAATTTTTTTTCTATCAAATTGGTGAATATGTAATAATCTACTTTGATCGTGTGGCAACGCATTGGCACATTGCTAGTAGTTATTATAATTTTTTGGACACCAGACAAACGGTGGAGTACATATACGAAGAGAAGAGGTGCACACACGTAGTCGGCCTCTCGCTGTCTCGCACACATGAGTGTTACGTAAAGGCGACGTTAATAAATAAACCCTAAAACCCTAGGTGCACGATTGCTGCATTCGCGGGTACCGGGTACGTGGTGGAGCATCTTTGTAGGAATAGTCAGCTCGCGTGATAATTTGATCCGTAGGAGTTGATGGTCGGGACCACAGGTGAACGACTTGAAGCGTGGTGGATCTCCAGTTGCCACAGATCGAGTAGCCACGTTTAAAATATCGTTTTTCTAGCGGGGTTAAGAGTTCCGATTTTCAATGGCGCGTTATAAGTAGTAAGTAGTTTTCAGAACGATTGGTATGGAGCGAAAATGGAATTCATAGTACTACGTACCTCCTTGGCGTATGGTTGTATGGTTTTTTTGCGATGGAGGTTGTATGGGTTTATGTTGCAAGATGTTGAACCTGGTAGTTCTAGGGCAAATACTATGGTTTAGATTTAGATGCTGGTTTTCAGTAATGAAAATCGGAAGGGGAAACCCTTCTTTGATTAAAAAAAACTACTACCTCCATTTTGGTTTACTAGTCCCCATCGTACTTTGGGTCAAAGTTTGTCCATGAATTTTACTTGTAAAATGTGAATGGAAAACGAGATTTTGTTATACCCAAACAAAAGGACTGGAGGGAGTGATTGCTCTGACACGGACGCGACCTCTCATAGCGCAGGCATTGAACCGGCGCGCCGGCCAAGAGGGCCGCACTCGCTGCAGGCCTGGCTGAGCACGTCTCCTCGCCGCGTGCAACCAGCTTAAGACTGCCCCGCCTGCCTTCATTGAATCCGCGCTTGTGCCGGCAACACGTCCTTCCGCGAGCCGGCAAGCATTTTAGAACACAAAAAATGACTAAAATATAATTAATTTACGCATGGTCTTGACTTGTTGTGCTCGCACTGGTAGCAGGAACTAGTAGAGGTTTTTCTTTATTTATAACTCTCCTCACATTTTTTTGGCTTTGAAATGAATCATGGTTGTGGACATTATGTATGAAATGTGCAGATATCTGTGAACATGAGTTTGATGTGGAAGTTGAACTTGGAATGTCGGGCTTGCGCGTGAACTATACCATGTCCAATGCTTTGTCCGTTATTGTTTGGAAAGTAATTCCTGTTATTACATGACCCAAAAAAAACATTTTGTGCCACATCAGTAGATGCACGGACATCACAACAGGCATGCTGACTGGATAAACATTTGAACCTAGCTATTATGAAGGAAATTTTGTATTGACAACAGTTTTAGATAGCAGGAGAAGCCTAGCCCGCTCTGCCTCTGCTAGCTTATTTCTGGCTTCTTCCATCTCTTCTTTGGCTTGGGTGAAGAGAGCATCTGATTGCTCTTTCCGCTTCTTCAGGAACTCAGCTACATTCTCAAGGCCTTCTACACGCTTTCTTTCAGCCTTTACTAATGCCACGAGGACACGAACAGCTCACTGATGTCTACTACGCAACCTTCTTCTTGTAGACGTTGTTGGGCCTGCAAGTGCACAGGTTTGTAGGACAGTAGCAAATTTCCCTCAAGTGGATGACCTAAGGTTTATCAATCCGTGGGAGGCGTAGGATGAAGATGGTCTCTCTCAAACAACCCTGCAACCAAATAACAAAGAGTCTCTTGTGTCCCAAACACACCCAATACAATGGTAATTTGTATAGGTGCACTAGTTCGGGAAGAGATAGTGATACAAGTGCAATATAGATAGTAGATATAGGTTTTTGTAATCTGAAATAATAAAAACAGCAAGGTAACTAATGATAAAAGTGAGCACAAACGGTATTGCAATGATAGGAAACAAGGCCTAGGGTTCATACTTTCACTAATGCAAGTTCTCTCAACAATAATAACATAGATAGATCATATAACAATCCCTCAACATGCAACAAAGAGTCACTCCAAAGCCACTAATAGCGGAGAACAAACGTAGAGATTATGGTAGGGTACGAAACCACCTCAAAGTTATTCTTTCGGATCGATCTATTAAAGAGTTCGTACTAGAATAACACCTTAAGACACAAATCAACCAAAACCCTAATGTCACCTAGATACTCCATTATCACCTCAAGTATCCGTGGGCATGATTATACGATATGCATCACACAATCTCAGATTCATCCAACCAACACAAAGTACTTCAAAGAGTGCCCCAAAGTTTCTACCGGAGAGTCAAGAAAACGTGTGCCAACCCCTATGCATAGGTTCATGGGCGGAACATGCAAGTTGGTCACCAAAACATACATCAAGTGGCACGTGATATCCCATTGTCACCACAGATAAACACGGCAAGACATACATCAAGTGTTCTCAAATCAAAGACTCAATCCGATAAGATAACTTCAAGAGGGAAACTCAATTCATCACAAGAGAGTAGAGGGGGAGAAACATCATAAGATCCAACTATAATAGCAAAGCTCGCGATACATCAAGATCGTGCCATAGAGGGAACACGAGAGAGAACACGAGAGAGAGAGAGAGAGAGAGAGAGAGAGAGAGAGAGAGAGAGAGAGAGAGAGAGAGAGAGAGAGATCAAACACATAGCTACTGGTACATACCCTCAGCCCCGAGGGTGAACAACTCCCTCCTCGTCATGGATAGCGCCGGGATGATGAAGATGGCCACCGGTGATGGGTTCCCCCTTCCGCAGGGTGCCAGAACAGACTCCCGAGAGGTTTTTGGTGGCTACAGAGGCTTGCGGCGGCGGAACTCCCGATCTATCTTCTCCGTGGATGTTTTTAGGGTACGTGGGACTATATAGGTGAAAGAAGTCGGTCGGGGGGTGCTCGAGGGGTCCACGAGACAAGGGGCGCGCCTAGTAGGGGGGGCGCGGCCTCCTATCTCGTGGTCTCCTCAAGGATCTTCTGACGTGGACTCCAGGTCTCCAGGCTCATATTCTTCCAAAAAATCACGCCGCCGAAGGTTTCATTCCGTTTGGACTCCATTTGATATTCCTTTTCTTCGAAATATTGAAACAGGAAATAAAACAACAATATGGGCTGGGCCTCCGGTTAGTAGGTTAGTCCCAAAAATGATATAAATGTGTAAAATAAAGCCCATAAACATCCAAAAGGGGTAATATAATAGCATGGAACAATCAAAAATTATAGATACGTTGGAGACGTATCAAGCATCCCCAAGCTTAATTCCTGCTCGTCCTCGAGTAGGTAAATGATAAAAACAGAATTTTTGATGTAGAATGCTACCTAGCATAATTCTCAAAGTAATTTTCTTTATTGTGGCATGAATGTTCAGATCCAAATGATTCAAAACAAAAGTTCATATTGATAAAAGAAATAGTAACACTTCAAGCACACTAATCAAAGTAATCATGTCTTCTCAAAATAACATGGCAGAAGAAAGTTCATCCCTACAAAATCATATAGTTAGGCTATGCTTCATTTCGTCACACAAAGATGTTCCCAACTTCTATACCCCTGATGACAAACCAAGCAATTGTTTCATACTTAAATAATCTCAAACTTTTTCAACCTTCACGCAATACATGAGCGTGAGCCATGGATATAGCAGTATGGGTGGAATAGAATATGATGATGGGGATTGTGTGGAGAAGACAAAAAAAGGAGAAAGTATCACATTGACGAGGATAATCAACGGGCTATGGAGATGCCCAGCAATTGATGTCAACATGAGGAGTAGGGATTGCCATGCAACGGATGCACTAGAGCTATAAATGAATGCTCAACAAAAGATAACTAGTGGTGTGCATCCAACTTGCTTGCTCACGAAGACCTAGGGCATTGGAGGAAGCCCATCGTAGGAATATACAAGCAAAGTTCTATAATGAAAAATTCACACTAGTACGAAAAAGACAACTTATGAGACTCACTATATGAAAAACATGGTGTTACTTTGAAGCACAATATATGAGACTCTCTACATGAAGAACAAGGTGCTACTTTGAAGCACAAGTGTGGAAAAAGAGATAGTAACATTGCCCTTTTTATTTATTTTCTTTTTTCTTTCTTTTCTTTTTCCCCCTTTTTTGGGCCTTTCTTTTTTTATTCTTTTGGCCTTTCTTCTTTTTTTTTTATTTTTTTTCTTTGGGCAATGCTCTAATAATGATGATCATCACACTTCTATTACAACATATGAATTACAACTCGAAACTAGAGCAAGATATGATTCTATATGAATGCCTCCGGCGGTGTACCGGGATGGTGCAATGAATCAAGAGTGAAATGTATGAAACATAATGCATGGTGGCTTTGCCACAAATACGATGTCAACTACATGATCATGCAATGGCAATATGACAAAAGTAAAGTATGTCATGATGATGATGAACAGAACGGTGGAAAGTTGCATGGCAATATATCTCGGAATGGCTATGGAAATGCCATAATAGGTAGGTATGGTGGCTGTTTTGAGGAAGATATAGGGAGGTTTATGTGATAGAGCGATCGTATCACGGGTTTGATGCACCGCTAAGTTTGCACCAACTCTCAATGTGAGAAAGGGCAATGCACGGCAATCAAGAGGCTAGCAAAGGTGGAAAGGTAAAAGTGCGTATAATCCATGGACTCAACATTAGTCAAAAGAACTCATATACTTATTGCAAAAATTTAGAAGTCATCAAAAACCAAGTACTACACGGATGCTCCTAGGGGGATAGATTGGTAGGAAAAGACCATCGCTCGTCCCCGACCGCCACTCATAAGGATGCACAAGCCAGGTACACTTCATGTTTCAAATTTGTTACACAACTTTAACCATACGTGCATGCTACGGGACTTGCTAACTTCAACACAAGCATTCTTTAAATTCATAATCACCCAACTAGCATGACTTTAATATGACTTCCTCCATATCTCAAAACAATTATCAAGTATCAAATTGATCATAGCATCCAATTCGCTTCCTATGATAGTTTTTGTTATACCCAACTTGGATGCTCATCATTCTAGGACCAACTTTGTAACCATAGAAAATACCATGATGTTCTAAAAGACTCTCAAAATAATATAAGTGAAGCATGAGAGACTAGCAATTTCTACAAAATATAACCACCGCCGTGCTCTAAAATATATAAGTGATGCACTAGAGCAAATGACAAACTACTCCGAAAGATATAAGTAAAGATCAATGAGTAGTCGAATAATTGTGCAACTATGTGAAGACTCTCTCTCATTTAAGAATTTCAGATCTTGGTATTGTATTCAAACAGAAAGCAAAACAAAATAAAATGACATTGCAAGGGTAGCACAACTCATGTGAAGAAGCAAAAACTTAGGCTCAACCGATACTAACCCATAGTTGTTGAAGAAGAAAGGTGGGATGCCTACCGGGGCATCCCCAAGCTTAGATGCTTGAGACTTATTGAAATATTATCTTGGGGTGCCTTGGGCATCCCCAAGCTTGAACTTTTGTGTCTCTTTAATTCCTCTCATATAATGGTTTCTCTTTTTATCAAAAGCTACATCCACACCAAACTCAACAAGAACTCGTGAGATAGGTTAGTATAAACCAATGCAAAACCTTATCATTTTCTACTTAACAAATCACTAACATTATTATTCAACATTGCATACTAAATGCCTATTCATATTTAATACTCCTATCCTTAAATAGGATCATTAAACAAGCAAACAATGCAAACATAACAGCAATCTGCCAAAACAGTACAGTCTGTCAAGAATGCAAGAGTATCAATACTTCCCTGACTCCAAAAATTATGAACTAAAATTCCCACTGTAATAAATTTATCATATCTCAATATGAAAAAATATTCAACTTTATACCACTCTCTGACTTTTCTAGGGAATTTTTGCAACAGCGGTAAACTTTCTGTTTTCAAACAGCAACATGTATACTGGCAAAATAAGCATGGCAAAGGCTATCCTTGACTTTTTTATTGAAACTAAAGATGCAAAACATTATTAACATCAAGAAAAAACTAACAAGAGAAAATTACGCACCAAGCAAAACACATATCATGTGGCGAATAAAAATATAGCTCCAAGTAAAGTTACCGATGAACAAAGACGAAGGAGGGGATGACATCCGGGGCATCCCCAAGCTTAGGCTCTTGGTCGTCCTTGAATATTACCTTGGGGTGCATTGGGAATCCCCAAGATTAGGCTCTTTCCACTCCTTATTCCATAGTCCATCGAATCTTTACCCAAAACTTGAAAACTTCACAACACAAAACTTAACAGAAAACTCGTAAGCTCCGTTAGCAAAAGAAAACAAAACACCACTTCAAGGTACTGTAATGAACTCATTCTTTATTTATATTGGTGTTAAACCTACTGTATTCCAACTTCTCTATGGTTTATAAACTATTTTACTAGCCATATATTCATCAAAATAAGCAAACAACACAATGAAAACAGAATCTGTCGAAAACAGAACAGTCTGTAGTAATCTGTAACTAACGCAAACTTCTGGAACTCCAAAATTCTAAAATAAATTGGTGGATCTGAGGAATTTGTCTAGTAATCATCTGCAAAAATAATCAACTAAATATCACTCTCCAGTAAAAAGTTGAAGCTAATCTCGTGAGCGCTAAAGTTTCTGTTTTTTACAGCATGATCATAAAGACTTCACCCAAGTCTTCCCAAAGGTTCTACTTGGCACAAACACTAATTAAAACATAAAACCACATATAAACAGAATCTAGATGGATTATTTATTACTAAACAGAACCAAAAAGCAAGAAACTAAAATAAAATTGGGTTGCCTCCCAACAAGCGCTATCGTTTAACGCCCCTAGCTAGGCATGATGATTTCAATGATGCTCACATAAAAGATAAGAATTGAAACATAAAGAGAGCATCATGAAGAATATGACTAGCACATTTAAGTCTAACCCACTTCCTATCCATAGGGATTTTGTGAGCAAACAACTTATGGGAACAATAATCAACTAGCATAGGAAGGCAAAACAAGCATAACTTCAAAAATTGAAGCACATAGAGAGGAAACTTGACATTATTGCAACTCCTACAAGCTTATGTTCCTCCCTCATAATAATTTTCAGTAGCATCATGAATGAATTCAACAATATAACCAGCACCTAAAGCATTCTTTTCATGATCTACAAGCATAGAAAATTTTCTACTCTCCACATAAGCAAATTTGTTCTCACGAATAGTAGTGGGAGCAAACTCAACAAAATAATTAACATGTGAGGCATAATCCAATTGAAAACTAAAATCATGATGACAAGTTTCATGGTTATCATTATTATTAATAGCATACAAATCATCACAATAATCATCATAGATGGCAACTTTGTTCTCATAATAAATTGGAACCTCTTCTGAAATAGTGGATTCATCACTAAATAAAGTTGACACTCTTCCAAATCCACTTTCATGTTCATCACAATAAGATTCAACATCCTCCAAAATAGTGGGATCACTACTTCCTAAAGTTGACACTCTTCCAAACCCACTTTCATCAATATAATCATCATAAATAGGAGGCATGCTTTCATCATAATAAATTTGCTCATCAAAACTAGGGGGACAAAAAATATCATATTCATCAAACATAGCTTCCCCAAGCTTGTGGCTTTGCACATCATTAGCATCATGGATATTCAAGGAATTCATACTAACAACATTGCAATCATGCTCATCATTCACATATTTAGTGACAAATATTTTAATGCATTCTTCTTCTAACACTTTGGCACAATTTTCCTTTTCATCATGCTCACGAAAGATATTAAAAAGATGAAGCGTATGAGACAAACTCAATTCCATTTTTTGTAGTTTTCTTTTATAAACTAAACTAGTGATAAAACAAGAAACTAAAAGACTCGATTGCAAGATCTAAAGATATACCTTCAAGCACTCACCTCCCCGGCAATGGCGCCAGAAAAGAGCTTAGTTAACGGGGTGTGAGTGAGTGCCGCTTACCCAGCCTCCCCGGCAAAGGTGCCAGAAAAGAGCTTGATGTCTACTACGCAACCTTCTTCTTGTAGACGTTGTTGGGCCTGCAAGTGCACAGGTTTGTAGGACAGTAGCAAATTTCCCTCAAGTGGATGACCTAAGGTTTATCAATCCGTGGGAGGCGTAGGATGAAGATGGTCTCTCTCAAACAACCCTGCAACCAAATAACAAAGAGTCTCTTGTGTCCCCAACACACCCAATACAATGGTAATTTGTATAGGTGCACTAGTTCGGCGAAGAGATAGTGATACAAGTGCAATATAGATAGTAGATATAGGTTTTGTAATCTGAAATAATAAAAACAGCAAGGTAACTAATGATAAAAGTGAGCACAAACGGTATTGCAATGATAGGAAACAAGGCCTAGGGTTCATACTTTCACTAATGCAAGTTCTCTCAACAATAATAACATAGATATATCATATAACAATCCCTCAACATGCAACAAAGAGTCACTCCAAAGCCACTAATAGCGGAGAACAAACATAGAGATTATGGTAGGGTACGAAACCACCTCAAAGTTAATCTTTCGGATCGATCTATTAAAGAGTTCGTACTAGAATAACAAATTAAGACACAAATCAACCAAAACCCTAATGTCACCTAGATACTCCATTGTCACCTCAAGTATCCGTGGGCATGATTATACGATATGCATCACACAATCTCAGATTCATCCAACCAACACAAAGTACTTCAAAGAGTGCCCCAAAGTTTCTACTGGAGATTCGCCAACCCCTATGCATAGGTTCATGGGCGGAACCCGCAAGTTGGTCACCAAAACATACATCAAGTGGAACGTGATATCCCATTGTCACCACAGATAAACACGGCAAGACATACGTCAAGTGTTCTCAAATCAAAGACTCAATCCGATAAGATAAGTTCAAGAGGGAAACTCAATTCATCACAAGAGAGTATAGGGGGAGAAACATCATAAGATCCAACTATAATAGCAAAGCTCGCGATACATCAAGATCATACCATAGAGGGAACACAAGAGATAACAAGAGAGAGAGAGAGAGAGAGAGAGAGAGAGAGAGAGAGAGATCAAACACATAGCTACTGGTACATACCCTCCTCGTCATGGATAGCACCGGGATGATGAAGATGGCCACCGGTGATGGGTTCCCCCTCCGGCAGGGTGCCGGAACGGACTCCCGAGATGTTTTTGGTGGCTACAGAGGCTTGCGGCGGCGGAACTCCCGATCTATCTTCTCCGTGGATGTTTTTAGGGTACGTGGGACTATATAGGCGAAAGAAGTCGGTCGGGGGGTGCTCGAGGGGTCCACGATACAGGGGGCGCGCCCAGTAGGGGGGCGCGACCTCCTATCTCGTGGCCTCCTCGAGGATCTTCTGACGTGGACTCCAAGTCTCCAGGATCATATTCTTCCAAAAAATCACGCTGCTGAAGGTTTCATTCCGTTTGGAGTCCGTTTGATATTCCTTTTCTTTGAAATACTGAAACAGGCAATAAAACAACAATATGGGCTGGGCCTCCGGTTAGTAGGTTAGTCCCAAAAATGATATAAATGTGTAAAATAAAGCCCATAAACATCCAAAAGGGGTAATATAATAGCATGGAACTATAAAAAATTATAGATACGTTGGAGACGTATCACTGACGACTCCACCTGGCTTGTGTGTAATCCAGCATCATCTGGGAATTTGCACCTTGTGTCTAATCCAGCATCATTAGGGAACTGGAACCTTTTGTGTAATCTAGCCTCATTTTGGAAACATGATCTCGAGGTTGACCATACTTCCCTCCTCGCAGGAACTGCATCCTGACATGAAGTTACTTCTTTTTTAGATCAATACTCAGAGCAACCTAGATCCATTTAGTAGAAGCCAGATAAATAGAACTCAGAGAAGTGAATTCAAAAGGAAAAAATATATATAAACAGACTACAAGGTGAGAACACCCACTTCCTACATCAAGCTAAAAACGAAAGCATTAGGACGATTAAGACTCTTCTTATTACACATCGAAGAACACCATGCTTAAGAGAAACAGAAACTACAACATATACACATCAAAGAACACGAGGCTACACGAAAGTAATTAAAAGGGTGTTAGTTACCAAAGCTCGTTTTACAGGTTCGGTGCAGCTCGTCTTTAACTTGCCACGCTCCTTGAAGATGTCCCGAATATCCCGTGTTTGGTCTTCATTGCTCCTCTGCATGTTCGCACTCGTGGTTTTAAAATCTCAACATGGCAAGAAAAATATACTACTAGTAATACTCGCGCATCTTGTGGGCAACATTAAAGCACTAAATCGCCATATTAGAGCATCTCCAACAGAATCGAATGCGCGCGCTTAAAAAAGCGTTCTGATCTTGAGATCGAGAAGTAGATAGAGTATAGGATAGTTCTTAGCATAGATAGATAAAAAAAGATAATTCAACTACTCCTCGTCGTCCGACTCCTCCTCGGTGATGTCCTCCTCTGATGTCTGACTGTAGGCGTGGAGATACCAATCGTCGTCGGATTCCCAGGGCGTCGCTGCTCCTAGCCTCATGTTGAATTGAGCGTTCGCTTTTCGACTACGCTTGTCCTCGCGATAGGCGGCTCGCTCCGCCCTCCTCTTATCCCTCTCCACCCTACTTTGCGCGTAGAACTCGCACTCGTTGATGATGTCCTGCGGGAAGTGTTGGCGCCACAGCGCCATGGCTTCCTCGTCCATCTCGGCGATGCCGAGGCGGTGCTCCCGCCTCCTGCGCCCGCTCCCGCGTCGGCACGTTGGGGAAGTTAAATGTTCTATGAGGCCACCGGAGTCGCCACGCCGACGCGTCATACGCGCGGGCGGCCTCGTTGGCGGTGTCGAAATTGCCGAGGCCGAGGCGCATCCCGCGGAACCGGATCTCGGCTGAGAAGCCGCCGGAGGGGCGTGCTCGGACGCCATGGTATCCCAAGTTTCCCGGCGATGCGGCGGCGGCGAGGCGAAAATGAGCGGGGAGAGAGCGGTGGCAAGGCACAGAGCGATGGGAGGGCATTGGATTTTATAAAGCGCGCCAGACGCCGCGCGCCAAAACTAATGCACGCCCGGCCGCTTTTTCCCCCGCGCGCGCGATCCTTTCCCGACGTCTCTGCTCTCTCTACTCTCTTCTCTACTGTTATATTTATTTTATATTTAATTTTTAATATTTATCTCTACTTCCTTTATTGTCTACTTTTTTTCTCTATACTTTTTTTTCTTGCAATATAGGCCGTCCGATTTATATCTGATAGATTGGAAGGAAACAAATGGGAATTTTGCAAAAAGATACCCATACCCCTCTCCATATTTGCAAATAAGGCCTTTCCTCATTCATCCTTTTCTCCCACAAGATAAACTACTCATACAAATGCATCTTGATGCGTGCAACGCATGGGCATCTTGCTAGTTCTAAAAACCTTTCCATCATTTTCCACACTACTGGTTGCGGATGAAAACCTACCCAAGCACAGCGCGATACAGGAGGGACGCACAATTACAAGCTGATATTCTGTTGGACAATGGAGGCTATAACCAATTACTTTTACGGGAACAATAGCACCCAGGAAATTTGAAGGGTAGGTATGAACAAAATTGGAACTGCACATGTACTGCTAAGTGATTCAATGCACACATTACCAATCGAGGAGGAGAACGATGGTCGCGGCGGCCTCTGTGAGTCATGGTCGACAACGGGAGTTAGTTCATTGTCCACGACGGTGGTACTTCTGCGCTTCGCGTCGGCTTCCGGGAAGCAGATCCGAGACCGTGGAAGACGATGCCGGGGAAGAGGCTCCGTGTACGACGACGACGGTGGACCGGCCCGGTCTGGCGTCTGAGGTCGTCGATGAGGCAGATGCGCCATGTGGACGAAAAGCGCCGATGTAAAGGGAGGAGCACGAGGGCTGTGGTGCCGTGGAGAAGTCTATTTTGCGGTGGGGATAGAAAATGGGGAGTATTCAGGTGTACTACTCTGGGTGCTGGGGTGGGGTTGGCTGGGTAGGGTGAACCTGAAGTTACGAAAACAGCCCCCTACCAAGCGTTATCCGTAGGCCTGTTCCGAAGGCTATGATGGTAACTTCCCACTGCTCGAATCAGGGTCGCGGGAGATTTTCCCGCCGACCTCAAAATTTTGTGACACTAGACTTCCCGTATGGCGTGTTGAGTGATTCGGCTAAGCAACTAGCGAGTAGTAGTAGTAAACTCTGCATATTAGGTTTGAACGAAGTCAAACTTCCTAAAGTTTGACCAAGTTTATAGAAAAATATAAACATTTACCATAACAAATATGTATGATGTGAAAGTACATTCAATAATGAATCGAATGGTATTTATTTGTTATTGTATATGTTAATATTTTTTGTTATAAGCTTTCTGAGAGTTTACAAAACTTGACTTTGACCAATGCTAATACCCGGACTTAAATAAAAACGGAGGGAGTACACATTTGTTTTCTTAGTTTGTAGTGAACTAATCATTTGTTGAAATTGTGAAATAAATATATTAGGCTATTGACTTCGAATGTAATGGTCTATACAATACAATAGTTACAATCATTGTTGTCACGACCGGTTTTTCAATAAAAATATTTATTGAGAAACCGACCTATAAAATCCAGTGTGAGGAAAATCCTCCATACCGGTAGACAAAATCTTGATACAATAAGCCAGTAGCATAAGATATATTACAGGGTCGAGCTGAAGTTGCTCAAAAAATGATTACAAGCACGCCAATAATTATACATAGTGGCGGATGTGACACAGTGGAGTGGTGGCATACTACTAACTCATGGTAAAGTGGTGGAACAACACAGTGGAGTGGGAGATATGACTCCAACACTGGCGGCTCATCGAGCGTCGAGGTGAGGCTCGGTGAATTTATTTGGGTAGCGGAAGCGAATATATTACAGTGACTAATCCAGGCGTCGGACTCGCTATCGAACTCTTCATCCATGAGATCTCCTTCGTCAGCATCTGGCCAAATCAACAAGCCAGGTGAGTACTTTGAAAGTACTCGCAAGACAGTTCAGACAAAAGATATAACAAATGTATGCATGAATGCGTCATGAATAATTTAACAATGCGCAATCAATTTAGTATAGCAAGGTAAGTAAAAAGGGAATCGGCGGTAGTCCGCTCAAAAACCCAAAGAGGATAAACTCAAAACCGGTCGGGTGTCTGAAGCGACGCCTCAAAGGGTGAACAAATAAATAAGGAATGCCACAGTCGGGCGTCTAAGCGACACTTCATAAAGGGCTTATATTGAAAGAAAAGACATGCGTGCCGCAGTCGGACGTCGGAGCGACATCACAGAAAGGGCTTATAACAAAATTTAATAATAACAATGCCGCAGTCGGACGTCTGAGCGACATCGCAGAAAGGGCTTATAATTAAAGTAAACAATAACAATGCCACAGTCGGACGTCTGAGCGACATCGCAGAAAGGGCTTATAATTAAAGTAAATAATAACAATGCCGCAGTCGGACGTCTGAGCGACATCGCAGAAAGGGCTTATAATTAAAGTAAATAATAACAATGCCATGATCGGACGTCTCGAGCGACATCGCAGAAAGGGCTTATATCAATAATAAGTAAATAACAATGCCACGATCGGACGCCTCGAGCGACATCGCAGAAAAGGGCTTATAATTCATTATTCATAACTTACAAGAAATGGTGCTCACGGAAAATATTCATCACAAGACAATAAGCGGGTTAGTCCATCCACGGAAAGAAACCTTTAACATTCATGTGGTTCTCAGGAGTTACTGTCTCCGGAAATGACATTTGACAAGATAAGATGAACACAGTACTTGGACATGAATAGAATGAATTCAAGGATTTTTGACTCTGCAGAGTTTGTACTAAAATATCCACAGCCAACGGATTTCCGTAGTCACAAAGGACTAGTTCCGTTTACGGTATTTCGGAGGAAACACAGCTAACCAGTACACACCCATCCTACCTCACGTTGCCAGGAATCACCCTAGACAGCGTTCAAGAAAAACTTTGAGACGGGGAGATCACTATCTCGAATAGCATGGGATCAAATTTATATACGCGCTCTCTAAAGGGTGCCCCCCTCTCGGTCCCAACCGGAAACACCCATGCCCCTGACCAGATGAAAGGCTTTAATCCAGGGCCATGGAACCCTCATCCCGGCCTCTCGATTTGGTGTGTACCAGAAAGTGGTTTGCAACTTACTAAGCCGTATCCCTTGCGGAAAACATGTGGTAGTAGGAAAGGGGAGACGGACGGGAATTTGACTGATTTATGTTGACACTGGGTCAACAATCTGGCATAAGACTGTAATGCTACAACAATGCCAACTTACCCATTCTCATGCCAACTCATGGCCATGCAACGTGTTTCCAACAACTCATGGATTTCCCGAAACTCACTTGCCTCAACTCTTACGAGACAAACTTTCATCGAGATGCTCATGAACATGCCATGATACTAAATTAATGCAAACATGCCCAAACACTCATCATATCAAAAGTTCAAACATGCTTGCCTGGTTCGGAGTAGTCGGGCCTAGCTCGGTGAAGTTCAGCGGTCCGTCACCTCCTTCGGTATCTACGGTATACAAAAAAATATACGCACTAACGTAAATACCAAGGGGTGCTCAAAAAATATTCCAAATATTTTTCAAATAAATCTGATAAAAAACTAGACAAAATTTTGAAGAGGATAGAAAAAGAATCACTCAAAAATCCTTTTCTGTTTAAAAGTTATAAGAGTTTTGGTCCAAGGACCTTTCTGTAATGAAACAGAAAATACTCAGGGGGTAGAACAGAAAAGTTTAGAAAACGATTCGGTTTGGAAAGCGTATTTATCATAATACGCTTTCAGAAAACATTTCAGAATAAAGACAGAGAGGCTGACGGGCAGGTCCCACCCGTCAGGTTTAAAAATTTAAACGAGGCGGCTGAGCTCGTTGGCGCCCGAGAACCGCGGGGGTCGCCGGCGGCGATCCACGGCAAGGCAGGAGGATCGGTTGGTACCTCCGTGCTCAGGGCGCCATTCCGCATCGGTGGGTGGTGGTGGTGGTCGCCGGCGAGTACCACGTCGACGGCGGCCCTTGCTCCGGCGGACGGCGGTTCGGGAAGTCGTGGGTCTCGTCGGAGAGAGCTGCTGGGGTCAAATTGGAGTGGGTGTTAGTCTCCTAGAGGTGCCATGAGGCTACGGTCAAGCCTAGGGTGGTGGAGGAGCTCTCACCAGCGAGAACGCTGCCGGAGCCCGAAGCGGACGGAGGTGGCCGGAGTTGAGGAAGAAGGGCCCCTCGAGGCTCTTCCAGTGGCTGGGCGGGGTCTAGTGAGGTGGTGGAGGTGCGCGGGGTCGAGAGTGAGCTTGGAGGCGCTATATATAGCCGGCCCGAGGCGGTTGCCGAGAACGGGATAAGTCCAGCGAGTGATTAGGGCGGTGCTGTGGCGGGACGGTAGGTTTAGGAGCTAGAGCATCGACTAGACGGAGCACTGAGTCCATCCCGGTGCCTAACTCAGCGAGGTAAGGCGGTTACTGTCCCCAACGGCAGCCGTGCGGCACGTCGGCGGCAGAGGGCGCGCCCGTGCGTGCCGAGCCACGGCGACGAGCTGCATGCGCGTGCGCTGGCAAGGGAGACGGCCACGCGGAGCTCCCAGGTGGCGTGGGCGGTGCCGAACGGCGTTGTGCCGCAGGGTGCCCCCTGTTGGCCGCCACGGGAGGTCCCGACGCCGCGGAAGACGCCGACGCGGACGAGCCATGGCGCCACCGATGCCAGGAACCAGCCAAGTGCCCGTGCGGCGCTCTGGACAGGGAGGAGGAGCCACGCGCAACGCGCCAATGTGCACAGTTGACAAGTGACCAGCCTCCGACGAAACTGAATTTCTGAAAGTCTGAATTTTTCTGAAAGTGCAAGGTGACAGTGCATGCTAGGTGTTCGACAGAATGATTTTGGTATGTGGGGATTTTTCCTTGAGCTGATTTTTGGTGGAGTGGCTTCTCATTGCAACTGGAGGTTGCCTGAATTTTGGTGGAATTTTTGGAGAAGAGGAGATATGAATTTCACCAAATTTGACAAATCTGGTCCAAACTTGCAGAAGCTGAAACTTGAAAATTTTGAAAAGGAGAAGAGTGGATCTTGATGGTTCTAGGTTGTGGTTGCCAGGGACTATCTAGTATAGTTGGTTTGGGAACAAAACTCAAAGGCATTTAGGTACTTGCTTTGCAAATCACCTAGGCTCAAAATAATGGACAGAATTGTTTTGGGAAAAGAATTTGATGAAATAAAATCCAAAAATGAGTTGGACTTGTTGGGACAGAATATTTGAATTTTCCCAAAAGGGGAAGGAGGAGTTTTGGGAAGATTTTCCACATGAGGCATGGTAAAACCATGGATGGTTTCAAAATAAGAGAAGACCCAAAAATCCCTAGGGTTTTCTTCTAAAAGAAAATAAATCCCAAAAACAAATCTTGAGAAGGGGGAGAAATCAGAAGAAAGGTTTTTAATAACCAACACCAGAGTTGAAGAAGATACCAAAATAAAATCTTTTGTCAAAGGGACAATTCTTGAGAGAAGGAGATTTTTGGAAGGGTTTAAATGACCTCCTTCAAAACCAACAAAGTTTTTGCTGAAAACCAAAACAAGTTTTTTTTGGAGTGTCACAACACCTAGCCCCTTAGGAAAAATCTCGTCCCCGAGATTCCAGCTGATCCTCAAATAAATGTGGGTGTTCTGCCCGAAGAAAATCCTCTCTTTCCCAAGTGGCTTCATTTTCGATGTGGTTGCTCCACTGAACTTTGAAGAACTTGATGGTTTTCTGTCAGGTTCTCCTTTCAGACTCTTCCAAGATTTTTATTGGATGCTCTCGATATGTGAGGTCTGGCTGCACGTCAATGTTTTCATGGGGTACTTGTTTCTCTAGGTTGCTCACGCACTTCCTCAATTGCGAGACGTGGAACACGTCGTGGACGTCGGATAAATCTTTGGGTAAGTCTAGCTGGTAGGCTACCGTGCCTTTCCGTGCCACTATGCAGAATGGTCCGATGAATCTTGGTGCTAGCTTCCCTTTAATCTTGAATCGATGCAGGCCTCTCATAGGGATACTCGAGGTACACAAATTCACCGGGTTCAAAGCTGATTCCCCGATGTTTTTGATCGTAATAACTCTTCTGTCGACTTTGGGCTGTCTTGAGTCGGTCCTTAATCACCTTGACCTTATCTTCAGCCTCTTTGAGCATGTCTGGGCCGAAGATATGGCTGTCTCCGGTTTCCGACCAATTTAGCGGGGTACAACATCTTCGCCCGTACAGAGCCTCAAATGGTGTCATTTGCAGGCTGGCCTGATAACTGTTGTTATATGCGAATTCTGCGTATGGTAAGCTCTCTTCCCAACTGGGCCCATAGGTGAGGACACATGCCCTCAGCATATCTTCTAGAATCTGGTTTACTCGCTCAGTTTGCCCATCTGTCTGGGGGTGGTATGTGGTACTGAATGCCAGCTGAGTTCCCAGAGCTTGTTGTAAGTGATCCCAAAATCAGGAGACGAATTGAGTGCCTCTGTCCGAGATTATTTTCTTTGGGACTCCATGTAAGCAGACGATATGGGAAAGGTAGAGCCTAGCAAGCTTCTGTAACGCCCTCGATGCGGCTATATCTCCCACGTGTCGAAGCACGACTTAGAGGCATAACCGCATTGAAAGCAATGTCGCAAGTGAGGTAATCTTCACACAACCCATGTAATACATAAGGGAAAGAGATACATAGTTGGCTTACAGTCGCCACTTCACACAGTACATATGTAAACATCCATCATTCAGATTACACTCAAGGTCCGACTACGGAACCAAAATAAAAGAAGATACCCCAAATGCTACACAGATCCCCGATCGTCCCAACTGGCTCCACTATCGATCATCGGAAAAGACACATAGTAACGACCACGTTCCTCATCGAACTCCCACTTGAGGTCGGTTCGTCACACCTGACCTGGCATCGTCGGCACCTGCAACTGTTTTGGTAGAATCTGTGAGTCACGAGGGCTCAGCAATCTCACACCCGCGAGATCAAGACTATTTAAGCTTATAGGAAGGACAGAGTTGTGAGGTGGAGCTGCTGCAAGCGACTAGCATATATGGTGGCTACATTCGCAAAAGAGAGCGAGAAGAGAAGCAAAGCACGGTCGTGAAGCTAGTAGCGATCAAGAAGTGATCCTGAACTACTTACGTCAGACATAACTCCAACACCGTGTTCACTTCCCGGACTCCACCGAGAAGAGACCATCACGGTTACACACGCGGTTGATGTGTATTTTAATTAAGGTCAACTTCGGGTTTTCTACAACCGGACATTAACAAATTCCCATCTGCCTCATAACCGTGGGCACGGCTTTCGAAAGATAATACCTTGTAGGGGTGTCCCAACTTAGCCCATTATAAGCTCTCACGGTCAACGAAGGATATTCCTTCTACCGGGAAGACCCGATCAATCTCGGAATCCCGGACTACAAGACATTTCGACAGCAATAAAACAAGACCAGCAAAGCCGCCCGATTGTGCCGACAAATCCCGATAGGAGCTGCACATATCTCGTTCTCAAGGCACATCCGGATGAGCAGTCCATACAACTAAAACCAGATCTCAAGTTTCCTTGAGGGGCGCTGCAGGGCTCTAGTTCGGGCCAGCACTCGAAGGAGCACTGGTCGGGGGGTTAAAATAAAGATGACCCTCGGGCTCGCGAAAACCCGGGGAAAAAGGCTTAGGTGGCAAATGGTAAGACCAAAGTTGGGCCTTCTTTGGAGGAGTCTTATTTAAAGCGAGCTGTCAAGGGGTCCCATAAATCACCCAACCGTAAGGAACGCGAAATCAAGGAACATAACACCGTATGACGGAAACTAGGGTGGCAAGAGTGGAACAAAACACGGGCATAAGGCCGAGCCTTCCACCCTTTACCAAGTATATAGATGCATTAATTATAGCAGATATATTGTGATATCCCCAACAAGTAAATATGTTCCAACAAGGAACAACATCTCCATGTTCCAACAAGGAACAAACTTCATCTTCACCGCAACTAGCAACGCTATAAGAGGGCTGAGCAAAGCGGTAACATAGCCAATCAACGGTTTGCTAGGAAAGGATGGTTAGGGCTGACATGGCAATATGGGTGGCATGATAAGCAAGTGATAGGCATCGTAGCATAGGCATAGCAAAAGAGCGAGCATCTAGCATAGCAAAGATAGAAGTGATTTCGAGGGTATGGTCATCTTGCCTGCAAAGTTCTCAGAGTTGTCGAAAGCTTGATCCTTGAAAGCGTTCTCAACAGGTTCCTCGTTCACGTACTCGTCTCCCGGCTCTACCCAAAGCAAGAACACAAACAAAGGAACCAAAATAAATCACGGTGCAATGCACAAGCAACATGATGCAAAACATGACATGATATGCGAGATGTGATATGCAATGCATATGCGCGCTCCGGAAGGAAAATGATGAACCAGGCATCAACTTGGCAAACCAAGTATGCCGCTGGAAAGATGAGATGATTTCGGTTGAAATCGATATAAAGATCATCGGAATCGGATGCACGGTTTGCAAATGACAAGCAAAAGAAGAATGACACAAATCTGCCATTAACAGCATGATGCCACTTAGCAAGCAATAAGAAATTAAGCTACTGCACCCAAACGTACCAGAAAAGCATATGGTAGTGATCTAATCAAGATGCTTGACAAAAGATGAACACTGAGCTACGGCTAATTCACATCATAACAGGTCCAAACAAGCATGGCAAAAGTGCAAAACATATCGACTTCACAGACTTAGTGAAATTCTGAACATGGCAAAATCAGCATCGGTAGCAATGTTGAGCAAGAAAACAACATGCTACAGGAACTTATAATAGCAAAACAAGGCATGGAATGAATCTACTCAAAGCATAGAACAAAAGTCCCTTATCGACCATAAGCCAAAAGGACCAGCAAATATAGTAACACCCATGTCAAAATAGCAAGTTTAGTTAATGATTCAGATTCAACAGGGCATGTCAAAACAGATAACAAGTAGGCATGTTTAAGAGCTCAAAGCACTCACTACAGAGCATTACATGATAAACTAAGCATACATACATCAAGAAAACATGGCATAGAAGATATACATGGCAAGAACAATATCATAGCATACACGGATCAACCACAACAACCTTGGCAAAATTGAATAACATGTAAACAATCTGCCAGGAAACATTTTATAGCAAAAGTAGAGCTCGACTGACTCAAGCTATGGCACTCCATAATTGCAAACAAGGGCATGGATGGATAGAGCATAACCATATGTTCAAAACATCCTTACTGAAGTATCTCAAAATATGCATGGATCTCTCGGTAGCATCAAGTTAACATGGCATAAAAATACCAGCTAAACAGGGGCTGAATTCAGCAACATCAAGAAGCCTAGTTTGCATGCTTGTGCTAGTCACCACATAGATCACAAAAATACATGGCATACACCCCTGGAAATATGGCATGGCATATTACAAAACACATGTGGGACTCAAATTCATAGGGTGCACACATCAATCATGGCAAAAATGACAAAAGTGCATGTTCTGTTAAAAAACAGAAACTAACATCACAAAGCCCTGTTCTAACAGCATTTCGGGCATCAAGATGAGCTCAAATGAAAATGATGCAATGAGATGAAATGATCTACTCATCGAGAGGAACATTTTGACATATTACACGCACGAAACGGAGCTACGGGTGCAAAGTTATGGCACGACGAAAATGCAACAAATCATCACATAATTTAAAAACTTTGATGAATTTTTGGGGGAAGAAAGTCAACCCTCGGCTACCCGATCGGATCTGGCGGATCCGAGGTCGAGGACGGCGGCGCTGGCTGGCAAGGCGGCGCCGGAGGAGGGACCGCCGGAGGGAGGAGGCGGGCGGCTGGGCCAGGCGGAGAGCCGAGGAGGCTGGCGGGCGGGCGGGAAGGGCGGTCGGTGGCGGAGCGGGCGCAGGCCGGGCGGTGGCCGGCTGGCTAAGGCGGTGGAGGCTCGAGGAGGGCTTGCCCCAGTGGCGGCGGCGGTGCAAGTGGCGGCGTGGCCTGTGTGGGAGCCAGCAGGGAGCATCACGGGCGCGGTGGGGTATGAGGGCCCGGGCGGGCAGGCGGCGTGTGGGGCGGCGGCGTGCCACGTGGCGCTGCCCGATTAGGCGTGGGCGGCGGCGCTGACGGGCGGACACGTCCGGGCGGCGGGTGGACGTGTCCGTCGGCGGGAGGAGGAAGGAGCTAGGGTTTGATCCGGAATTTGGAGGGGGAGATGCATATTTATAGGTAGAAGGAGCTAGGAAGCTCCAAATGGAGTGTAGTTTTCGCCCATACGATCGTGATCGAACGACGGAGAGCATGGAAGTGACTTAGATGGGTTATTGGACTATTTTGAAGGGGTGTTGGGCTGCAACTTAAAAGAGGCCTTTGCGAGAGTGCGGTTAACCGTTGGAGTACCAAACGAGCTCCAAATGACCCGAAACTTGACAGGTGGTCTACCGGTGGTATACCAAGGCCACTTGAAAACCTCGTTCCATTCCGAGAAAGTTTAGTACGCGCTCACGGAAAAACGTAAAAGGGGGCGCCAGGGAACATAGGAGTGCCGGATTGCAAAACGGACAACGGGAAAAATGCTCGGAATCATGAGACGAACACGTATGCAAATGCAATGCACATGATGACATGATATAAAATGCATGACATGGACAAAATGCAAAATGAAGAAAAACCCAACCATGGAGGGAATATCATATCACAATGCCTAAAATGGCAAGAGTTGGAGTTACAAATATGGAAAGTTACATCCGGGGTGTTACAACACTCCACCACTACAAGAGGATCTCGTCCCGAGATCTAGGACTGAAAGAACTCCGGATATTCGGAACGGAGGTGATCCTCGCGCTCCCAGGTGGCTTCTCGGTCGGAATGGTGTGACCACTTCACTTTCAGGAATTTGATTGACTTGTTGCGAGTCTTGCGCTCGGTTTCTTCAAGAATAGCAACGGGGTGCTCATGATAAGAGATATCTTCTTGAAGGTCAATTTCTTCAAAGTTGATGGTGCGTTCAGGAGTCTTGAAGCACTTGCGAAGCTGTGACACGTGAAACACATCGTGCACGTTCGCGAAGTTGGACGGAAGCTCAAGTTGATAGGCGAGATCGCCTCTTTTGCCAATGATCTTGAAAGGACCCACGTATCTAGGGGCAAGCTTCCCTTTGATACCGGGCGGCGAGTGCCTTTCATTGGAGAGACGCGGAGGTAGACATGGTCTCCGATTTCAAAAGCCACATCACGGTGCTTGTCATCATAATAGCTCTTCTGGCGCGATTGCGCGGCTTTGAGATTCTCACGAATGACTTTGCACATTTCTTGACTACGTGATCAAGTCATTGCCAAGAAGTTGGCGTTCACCTGTCTCGGACCAATTGAGAGAGTACGGCACTTTTCGCCATAGAGAATTTTGAATGGGGCCTTGCCGAACTCGCTTGGAAGCTGTTGTTGTAGGAGAACTCGGCATATGGAAGACAATCTTCCCACTTCATACCGAAGGAAATGACACAAGCCCTGAGCATATCTTCAAGGATTTGATTGACTCGCTCGACTTGGCCACTTGTTGGAGGATGGAAAGCTGTGCTGAAACGAATGTTGGTGCCCATGGCCTTCCGGAAAGAATCCCAAAACTTGGAGGTAAAGATGCTGCCACGGTTTGAAGAGATCACTTGTGGAATGCCGTGCAAGGAGACAATCCTGGAGGTGTATAGCTCTGCCAACTGAGCTGCTGTGATAGATTCTTTGATTGGAAGAAAATGAACCACTTTAGTAAGCTTGTCAATGACAACGAAGATAGCATCATTTCCACGCTTGGACTTTGGAAATCCAGTCACGAAGTCCATTTCGATATGATCAAACTTCCATTCTGGAATAGCAAGAGGTTGGAGGAGACCAGCTGGTCGTTGGTGTTCTGCTTTCACTCTTCTGCAGACATCACACTCATTCACGAATTGGGCAATTTCTCGCTTCATTCGAGTCCACCAATATGACTGCTTGAGGTCATGGTACATCTTCGTACTTCCAGGATGAATGGATAGAAGCGAATTGTGCGCCTCGTTCATAATGACTTTACGTAGATCACCCTTAGGAACCACAATCCGGTCCTCGAAGAAAAGAGTATCTTTGTCATCAATGTGGAAGCACTTGTATTTGGAAATGCCCTTGTCGATACCACGTTTCACCTTTTTCACCATGGTATCCAGGAGTTGAGCCTCACGAATCTGATCTTCTAAAGTAGGAGAGACTAAAAGCCTTGAGGAACATCTTGAAGATTCAGCTTGCGGAAAGCTTCACAAAGGTCTGGTTGGAAGGGCTTGAGGATTAAGCTGTTGCAATAAGCCTTCCTGCTCAAAGCATCTGCAATCACATTGGCCTTGCCCGGAGTATATTCAATACTTGGGTTGTACTCTTGAATCATTTTGACCCATCGAGTCTGCCTGAGGTTGAGGTTGGGTTGAGTGAAGATATACTTGAGGCTCTTGTGATCGGTGAAAATGTCCACTTTCCTTCCCAACAAGAGATGTCTCCATGTTATCAAAGCATGGACAACTGCCGCCAACTCAAGATCGTGAGTGGGGTAGTTCTTTTCGTTGGGCTTCAGCTGACGAGAGGTATATGCCACAACTCTCTTCTCTTGCATTAACACAGCACCGAGACCTTGAAGAGAAGCATCACAGAAAACTTGAATGGCTTGGATTCATCGGGAGGAGTCAAGACAGGAGCTGTGACGAGTTTCTCTTTGAGAGTATTGAAAGCAACGTCACACTTAGGAGACAGACATACTTCACATGCTTCTGGAGGAGGTTGGAAAGAGGCTTTGCAATCTTGGAGAAATTCTCAACGAATCTTGACAATAGCTTGCAAGACCAAGAAAATCATGGAGCTGCTTGACATTCTGAGGAGGTTCCCAATTCACAATTGCAGACACCTTCTCGGGATTAACAGCGATGCCCTTGGCAGAGATGATATGACCAAGGTAAAGCACTTCATCAAGCCAAAATTCACATTTGGAGAACTTTGCATAGAATTGATACTCTCTGAGCTTTTCTAGCACCCATCGCAAATGTTTGGCATGATCCTTCTTATTCTTGGAGAAGACCAAAATATCATCCAGATAGACCAAGACGAATTCATTGGTGTAGGGGTTGAAGATGAAGTTCATCATCCGAGAGAATGTTGGAGGAGCATTGACAAGGCCGAAGGACATGACAATATATTCATAAGAACCAAAGCTTGTTCTGAATGCTGTCTTGGGAATATCTTGTTCACGAATGCGAATTTGATGATAACCCATACGAAGGTCAAGCTTGGAGAACACTTTAGCACCTTTGAGCTGCTCGAAAAGCTCATTGATGTTGGGAAGTGGATACTTGTTCTTGATTGTCTTCTTATTCAATGGACGGTAATAGACGCAAAGTCGGTCCGTGCCATCCTTCTTCTGGACAAAAAGAACACCACAACCCCAAGGAGATGAACTCGGTCTGATCAAACCCAGACGCTCTTGTTCATCGAGCTGCTTCTTCAATTCCTTCAGCTCATCAGGTCCAAGCTTGTATGGAGGCTTGCAAATGGGTTCAGTGCCAGGCTCAAGATCGATAATGAACTCAACTGGCCGATGAGGAGGCATTCCTGGAAGCTCTTCTGGAAAGACATCTTGGTACTCACAAACGACTGGAATCTGAGAGATTGCATCCAATTCGCCCTTCTCATTGAGAGAAAACAACCGAATGGTTTCATCACGAGCGGCATAGATGATCACATCATTAGAAGAGTGAGTCAATTGAATTTCCCTGGCAGCACAATCAAGCTGAGCTTTGTGGTGAGAAAGCCAGTCCATCCCAAGAATAAGATCAATATCCGAGTCACCAAGGACAATTGGTTTAGCCAGAAATCTATAGTCGCCCATCTTGATACCGACATTTGGAACCAAAACTCGAGAAGTCATTTCCTTAGCCGGAGAAACAATAGACAAAGGTCTCGGCAATACTTGAGTAACCAAATCATGCATAGCCACAAAAGGTCTTGAGATGAAAGAATGCGATGCACCAGTATCAAATAAGACTTTTGCAGGAATATCATTAACTGAGAGATTACCCATTATCACATCAGAAGAATCCTCTGCTTGCGCTGCATTCATCATGTTCACCTTTGCAGAGTTGGGATTATGCTTGACCCTTTGCATTGCTGGAAGATTTCACGGGAGGAGGAGGCGAAGGCGCCTTTGGTTGAAGCACTTGTTCGCATAGTGACCTTCTGCGACATTTGTTGCAAGTCACCTCCGAGAGCGGACGGTGGTAAGGAGCACTTGACCTTGGAGCTTGAGAATTAGACTTGTTACGATAGCTTTGGGTTGGGCGGGTGGGAAGATCCACGACCACTGAGTTCTTCTCACGATAAGGCCGACGGAACGGAGGAGGAGGAAGGTAGAACTTCTGCTGCTTAGCTGCCACTTGAGAGGAAGGAGAAGACTGAACTGCATCCCTGATTCTCTTCTTAGAAGCCTCACATTTGAGCTGGGCAGCTTCTTGCTTGATGCCATGTTGTAGAATTCATCATACTTTTACGGCTCAAAAGCACGAGAGCTAATTGCATATCTTCTCTGAGACCACCTCTCAATTGATAGATCATACTCTTTTCATCGGGACGTCTTGCTTAGCAAAGCGGCGAGTTCTGGAACTGGATATTGTATTGATACACAGACATGTTGCCTTGCTTGAGATTGCGGAACTCCTCACGCTTGCTCTCAACAACACTTTTGAATGTGGTGAGCTCGAAGTCTCGCGGAACTCATCCCAAGTAATGACACGACCTCCTCTGGAATCTTTGTATTCTTTGGTACCACTCAGCAGCTTGGTCCTTGAGTTGAAGCGATGCAAACTTGACAAAGTCCTCAGGTCGACATTGCTACATTCAAAATGTTTGCAGATGTCCACAAGCCAATCGTTGGCGTCTGTGGCCTCGACTACGTAAACCGAAAGACTTGGCTGATTAGCGAGGAACTGATCGAGGGTAGCAAAGTGCGGCTGGTTGTTGCCTTGACCTTGATTTCCTTGACTGCCTTGCCCTTGGAGTGCGCTCTTGCAAGAGTTGCAAAATCATCGAGCATTGGCATTGGTGGCTGCCATGATAGCTTGCCGAGCCTCCGGAGGCGGAGGTGGAGGTGGAGGGTTCGACTGACTCCCATCATTTCGTTCCGGATTCTGACGCGTTGGCGGAGCCATCCTAAAGAGGGTGACATCCGTTAGCACTTGATAGACAGATAGCCAAGTTGAAACAACGGATAGAAATTGCAGCATATAGTCTTCATAATAAACATTCGAACAAGGATGAACGAATGAATTCCAAAAGCGAACATCACACGTCCATTAAGGTGAGAAGCTACTTGATTAAAGGTTGATGAAAAAATAACAAGGTATGACTGGAACAAATAAGTGGTAAGGATTACCCAATCACGAACCAAATATCTGCGGGAAGAAATGCTAAGAGCTACTTGAATCCCACCTATAAACTCCGAAACTTTCGGTTATGCAATGCGGTGTTGGGGATACAGGGGACACAAAATATATCACCCAAACTAACAATACCTAGATCCAATTGTATCCATCCGTCAACACATAACCAAGAAACCTTCGAAATCGTGTACCTCAACCTTGAAAAACATCCGTTATCTGAGTCATGGCAATACTCGAGCTCGCCCGATCTTTGGGTTATCGGGTTATCTCACCAACAACTGCACAAAAGAGATTTCGATGTCGGCAAATCTCGGTATTCAGAATCTGCAGCGATAAAATTGTGACGACAACACCTCGGAGCTCAACTCCCGGGACACCGCCACAACCCCTAAATGTCGGGAGGCACCAAGAACAATGTTCTCGTCACAAAACCATCGGAACGATTCCAAGATACCAGCGTGATCCTAAATTTTTTTAGTGAAATTTGAGGAGAGGAGAGTCAAAACTTCTCGTCGGGAGACCTCACGAGGCGTCGAAGGACTGGGAGTAAAAAGAATCCTACTCTTCGATATATATAATCCTAAGACTCAAAACATTTTGTTCTAGACTCAACAACGCATGACAAACAATCAGCGGGGGCTCCTAAGTCGGGAAGGCTCGATACCAACTTAGCGCCCTCGATGCGGCTATATCTCCCACATGTCGAAGCATGACTTAGAGGCATAACCGCATTGAAAGCAATGTCGCAAGTGAGGTAATCTTCACACAACCCATGTAATACATAAGGAAAGAGATACATAGTTGGCTTACGATCGCCACTTCACACAATACATATGTAAACATCCATCATTCATATTACACTCAAGGTCCGACTACGGAACCAAAATAAAAGAAGATACCCCAAATGCTACAGATCCCGATCGTCCCAACTGGCTCCACTATCGATCATCGGAAAAGACACATAGTAACGACCACGTTCCTCATCGAACTCCCACTTGAGCTCGGTTCGTCACCTGCTTGGCATCATCGGCACTGCAACTGTTTTGGTAGAATCTGTGAGTCATGGGGCTCAGCAATCTCACACCGAGATCAAGACTATTTAAGCTTATAGGAAGGACAGAGTTGTGAGGTGGAGCTGCTGCAAGCGACTAGCATATATGGTGGCTACATTCGCAAAAGAGAGCGAGAAGAGAAGCAAAGCACGGTCGTGAAGCTAGTAGCGATCAAGAAGTGATCTGAACTACTTCGTCAGACATAACTCCAACACCGTGTTCACTTCCGGACTCCGCGAGAAGAGACCATCACGGTTACACACGATTGATGTGTATTTTAATTAAGGTCAACCGGGTTTTCTACAACCGGACATTAACAAATTCCCATCTGCCTCATAACCGTGGGCACGGCTTTGAAAGATAATACCTGCAGGGTGTCCCAACAGCCCATTATAAGCTCTCACGGTCAATGAAGGATATTCCTTCTACCGGGAAGACCTGATCAATCTCGGAATCCCGGACTACAAGACATTTCGACAGCAATAAAACAAGACCAACAAAGCCGCCCGATTGTGCCGACAAATCCCGATAGGAGCTGCACATATCTCGTTCTCAGGGCACATCCGGATGAGCAGTCCATACAACGAAAACCAGACCTCAAGTTTCCTTGAGGGGGCGCTGCACAGGGCTCTAGTTCGGGCCAGCACTCGAAGGAGCACTGGTCCTGGGGGGGGGGTTAAAATAAAGATGACCCTCGAGCTCGCGAAAACCCGGGGGAAAAAGGCTTAGGTGGCAAATGGTAAAACCAAAGTTGGGCCTTGCTGGAGGAGTCTTATTCAAAGCGAGCTATCAAGGGGGTCCCATAAATCACCCAACCGTGTAAGGAACACGAAATCAAGGAACATAACACCGGTATGACGGAAACTAGGGTGGTAAGAGTGGAACAAAACACCAGGCATAAGGCCGAGCCTTCCACCCTTTACCAAGTATATAGATGCATTAATTATAGCAGATATATTGTTATATCCCCCAACAAGTAAATATGTTCCAACAAGGAACAACATCTCCATGTTCCAACAAGGAACAAACTTCATCTTCACCTGCAACTAGCAACGCTATAAGAGGGGCTGAGCAAAGCGGTAACATAGCCAATCAACGGTTTGCTAGGAAAGGATGGTTAGGGGCTGACATGGCAATATGGGTGGCATGATAAGCAAGTGATAGGCATCATAGCATAGGCATAGCAAAAGAGCGAGCATCTAGCATAGCAAAGATAGAAGTGATTTCGAGGGTATGGTCATCTTGCCTGCAAAGTTCTCAGAGTTGTCGAAAGCTTGATCCTCGAAAGCGTTCTCAACAGGTTCCTCGTTCACGTACTCATCTCCCGGCTCTACCCAAAGCAAGAACACAAACAAAGGAACCACAATAAATCACGGTGCAATGCACAAGCAACATGATGCAAAACATGACATGATATGCGAGATGTGATATGCAATGCGTATGCGCGCTCCGGAAGGAAAATGATGAACCAGGCATCAACTTGGCAAACCAAGTATGCCGCTGGAAAGATGAGATGATTTCGGTTGAAATCGATATAAAGATCACCGGAATCGGATGCACGGTTTGCAAATGACAAGCAAAACAAGAATGACACAAATCTGCCATTAACAGCATGATGCCACTTAGCAAGCAACAAGAAATTAAGCTACTGCACCCAAACGTACCAGAAAAGCATATGGCAGTGATCTACTCAAGATGCTTGACAAAAGATGAACACTGAGCTACGGCTAATTCACATCATAACAGGTCCAAACAAGCATGGCAAAAGTGCAAAACATATCAGCTTCACAGACTTAGTGAAATTACTGAACATGGCAAAATCAGCATCAGGTAGCAATGTTCAGAGCAAGAAAACAACATGCTACAGGAACTTATAATAGCAAAACAAGGCATGGCATGAATCTACTCAAAGCATAGAACAAAATTCCCTTACTGACCATAAGCCAAAAAGGACCAGCAAATATAGTAACACCCATGTCAAAATAGCAAGTTTCGTTAACAGATTCAGCAACAGGGCATGTCAAAAACAGATAACAAGTAGGCATGTTTAAGAGCTCAAAGCACTCACTACAGAGCATTACATGATAAACTAAGCATACATACATCAAGAAGACATGGCATAGAAGATATACATGGCAAGAACAATATCATAGCATACACGGATCAACCACAACAACCTTGGCAAAATTGAATAACATGTAAACAATCTGCCAGGAAACATTTTATAGCAAAAGTAGAGCTCGATTGACTCAAGCTATGGCACTCCATAATTGCAAACAAGGGCATGGATGGATATAGCATAACCATATGTTCAATACATCCTTAGTGAAATATCTCAAAATATGCATGGATCTCTCGGTAGCATCAAGTTAACATGGCATAAAAATACCAGCTAAACAGGGGCTGAAATCAGCAACATCAAGAAGCCTAGTTTGCATGCTTGTGCTAGTCACCACATAGATCACAAAAATACATGGCATACACCCCTGGAAAGATGGCATGGCATATTACAAAACACATGTGGGACTCAAATTCATAGGGTGCACACATCAATCATGGCAAAAATGACAAAGTGCATGTTACATTAAAAAGCGAAACTAACATCACATAGCCCTCTTCTAACAGCATTTGGGCATCAAGACGAGCTCAAATGAAAATGATGCAATGAGATGAAATGATCTACTCATCGAGACGAACACTTTGACATAGCCGGCACCGGGAGGATCGGGCGCTGGCGGCGCTGCGCGTCGGGAGGGAGGAGCGTGTGGGCCGGCGGGCGGCGTGGGGCGGCGGGCGTGCCCATGTAGCTGCCCGATTAGGTGGGCGGCGGCGTTGACGGGCGGACACGTCCGGGCTGCGGGTGGACGTGTCCGTCGGCGGGAGGAGGAAGGAGCTAGGGTTTGATCCGGAATTTGGAGGGGGAGATGCATATTTATAGGTAGAAGGAGCTAGGAAGCTCCAAATGGAGTGTAGTTTTACCACACGATCGTGATCGAACGACGGAGAGCATGGAAGTGACTTAGATGGGTTATTGGACTATTTTGAAGGGGTGTTGGGCTGCAACTTAAAAGAGGCCTTTTGAGAGTGCGGTTAACCGTTGGAGTACCAAACGAGCTCCAAATGACCCAAAACTTGACAGGTGGTCTACCGGTGGTATACCAAGGCCACTTGACAAACCTCGGTCCATTCCGAGAAAGTTTAGTACCCGCTCACGGAAAAACGTAAAAGGGGGCGCCGGGGAACATAGGAGTGCCGGATTGCAAAATGGACAACGGGAAAATGCTCGGAATCATGAGACGAACACGTATGCAAATGCGATGCACATGATGACATGATATAAAATGCATGACATGGACAAAATGCAAAATGAAGAAAAACCCCACCACGGAGGGAATATCATATCACAATGCCGAAAATGGCAAGAGTTGGAGTTACAAATATGGAAAGTTACATCCGGGGTGTTACAGCTTCTGAGTGGTGTGCGTTGCCTTCACGGGGATGAAGTGTGCTACTTTAGTCAATCTATCAGTGATGACCCAAATGGCGTTATTTCCGTGCCTAGACCGAGGTAGCCCAACAATGAAATCCATTCCAATCTCGCCCCATTTCCACTCGGGTATTTTATTTGGTTGTAAAAGTCCGGCCGGTTTCTGGTGCTCGGCCTTGATGCGTTGACAAGAGTCACAACATGCGATGAACGTGGCTATGTCCCTTTTTAGACCGTGCCACCAATATTTTTCCTGAATATCCTTGTACATTTTTGTCCCTCCAGGATGTATCGAATACGGGCGGTGTGGCCTTCACTAAGATCTGCTGTTTAAGATCCTTGATATTTGGTGCATAAAGTCTATCCCGTACCACAATATTCCACCTTATCGATAATGAATTCTGGGGCCTTGCCCAAACTCACTTTTCGTTTAATGCCTTCAATGCTGGGGTGTCCATGTTGAGCCTCTTTAATTGTCTCCATTAGGGTAGGCTGTATTTCTAAATTTGATTTGCTGCCTTTGGAGACTACCAGCAGGTTGAGTTTAGCAAACTCCTGCTGGAATTCAGGCCTCAGGTTTGGCAGGCCGTTGTCGTTTGGGCTAGGGTTCCGACTTAGGGCGTCTGCCACTACATTTGCTTTTCCTGGGTGGTAGTGGATTCCAACATCATAATCCTTCACTAGTTCCAACCAGCGTCGTTGCCTCAAATTCAGTTCGGTTGTGTGAAAATATACTTGAGGCTCTTATGGTCCGTATATATCTCTAGCGATTTCCAAGTAAAAGTGTCTCCATTCTTTGAGTGCATTTATAACTGCGGCTAACTCCAGGTCATGAGTAGGATAATTTTCTTCATGTTTGCGAAGTTGTGTGGAGACATATGCGACTACTTTGCCTTCTTGCATCAACACGCATCCGAGGCCTTTCCGGGATGCGTCACAATATACCTCAAAATTCTTGTGTATGTCCGGCACAATTAATACGGTCTTGACGTTAATTTCCTCTTTAATTCTTGGAAACTTTTCTCGCAAGCTTCCGTCCATTCAAACTTCCTATCTTTCTTGAGTAGCTGCGTCATTGGCTTTGCTATGGTGGAGAATCCTTCAATAAATCTTGGTAGTATCCTGCCATTCCCAAGAAACTTAAGACGTCCGTTCGTTGGTTGGTGGCTTCCGACCAAATCTGGCCTTGACTTTTTCTCGGGTCTCTGGCGATACCTTCTTGGGTCGATCGTGGCCCGGAAAACCTACTTGCCTTAGCCAAAATTCACACTTGCTGAACTTAGCGTACAATTGATGTTTCTGAGTTCCCTAGTACAATTCGGATATGTTCAGCGTGCTCTTACGGTGTTTTGGAGTATACCAGAATATCATCGATAAATACCACAACAAACTTGTCCATAAACTTCATGAATACTTTGTTCATGAGGTGAACAAAATATGCGGGGGCGTTTGTTAATCCGAATGGCATTACGGTGAACTCATACAATCCATATCTGGAGGTGAAAGCTGTCTTGGGAATATCTTCGGTTCGCACTTTCAATTGATGGTATCCCGACCTCAAGTCAATCTTTGAGGATACCTTGGCCTGAGCGAGCTGATCAAATAAATCATTTATTCGTGGCATCGGATATTTGTTCTTGATTGTGACCATGTTTAGCGCTCGATAGTCTATGCACAATCTCAGTGTTCCATCCTTCTTTTTGGCAAATAAAATTGGTGAACCCCAGGGTGAGGAGCTGGCTCGTATATAACCCTTGTCCAGTAATTCTTTTATTTGCTTCTTCAGTTCTACCAATTCGGATGGTGCCATTCTGTATGGTTTCTTGTATATGGGGGCGGTTTCGGGTGCTAGCTCAATGCTGAACTCTATCTCTCGGTCTGGTGGCATGCCTGGTAGTTCTTCATGAAATACGTCTGGAAATTCACACACTACTGGAACCTTGCTCAGTTCAAAAATATCCACCTTGTTCAATCTCGGTTGCCGGGATATTTTTCTTTCCTTGGCTGAAACCTTTATGGTCTTCCCGTGGTGGTGGGTGAGAATTACGGTCCGGTTGAAACAATAAATAAAACCCTTGTTGGTGGTTAACCAATCCATCCCTAGGATGACATTCAGTCCTTTATTTTCCAACACGGTAAGATTTGCGTGAAACTTCAACCCTTCAAACTCGATAACCACACCCTGGCAATAAGTCTGGGTAACTTGCTTAATTCCACGGGACTTGACGATCATAGATTTTTCCAAGGGAAGCATCGAAAAGTTATTTTGCAAGGCAAAAAAATTTCGAAACGAATGAGTGAGAAGCTCCAGAATCAAACAAAACCATGGCAGGTATTGTGTTGATGTGGAAGCGTCGAGTACGATATCCGGGGCATTTTGTGCTTCCTCTTTGGTCACGTGGTTCAGATGACCCCTCCTGTGGTTGTTATTTGGGTCGAAATTGTTGCGCTTTGGCGCAATTATTGCCTCCGTTGTTCGGCTTTGGGGTCGAGTTCCTTGGCTTGGGGCTTTGCTTGGCATAGTGCCCTTCTTCTCCACAAGCGTAACAGTAACGCTTTGGGCGGTATGTGAACTCCTTGTCCCTTGCATGAAAATTCTTGATTGGGCGTGAGGCGCTTGTCGTGGGTTTGGGTGTCAGTTTTTACGAACATCTGTCTTGCTGCGGTGGTTGCGGGCATGATTAGTCTGGTCCCTCTTCCGCTTGGAAATCTTCTAAGCTCGTCTCTCATTTTCCAAGGTAATGGCCTTATCCACAAGCGTCTTAAAATCTGGAAAGGTGTGCACGACCAGTTGGCATTTAAGCGGCGTCGATCCGTCTAGAAATTTTCCATCTTCTTGCTTTCGGACATCGCTCCTCGTTGGCGTGGCGAGATAGCGAGTAAACTGACTGTTGTATACGACACCGTCATTGTCCTTTGCTTGAGGTCATCAAATTCTCTCTTTTTGATCTTCATAAGACTCTTAGGAATATGTGCCCCATGAAAACCTTCTTTAAATTCCTCCCATGTTATATTATTTTCGTTGGGGTCTATGTGTAGGAAATTTTCCCATCACGATGCGGCTGCTCCAGTGAGATAGTGTGGAGCATAAAGCACTTTCTCAAGGTCTGAATACTGGGCAATAATTAATTTTCTTTCCATGTCTCGAAGCCAGTCCTCGGCTTCAAGAGGTTTGTCAGTGTGAGAAAAAGTTTGGGGGCGTGTCTTACGTAGCTCGAGATAACTTTGATTGTTTACGATCTGTCCACGGTGATTTCCCATATTGATGACTTGGTTCATCATTTCCTGATGTTGTTGCTGACTTTGCTCATAAAGGCGGCACATTTGGGAAAATGCCGTTTCAACATCCTGTTGACTTGACTGCTCCTCTGTGAAATTGTTGCTTGGGGTGTGCCAAAATTTTCCTCGACGGAGTTGGCATGGAGCGCGTCAAGGGCGAGACATAGTTCACTCTGGGGATATATTTTGCAACACTCATAAGAAAAGAAATTGAGTCGCAAAAATCAATAAATTCATGAAGGCGGAAAAATCATAAATGCTCCAAGATTTTTTCAAGAGAATAAGCGTTTGCACGGAGAAGGACTGCTCATTACATATCTTACACGCAAGCAGTAATTATACAATACATCACTCAGGATATGCGTACATATTCTGACATGTTATTAGGCTAGTGCACTCCTCTAGTTCCTACATGATCTTGTGAACAAGCTACTTCTCACAGCATAAGTACACATAAACATATCGTACAAGTCGGTACATCGCATGGCGGCTAAGTGTACTCGATCGGAGATGGTAAGGATTTCCCTTGGCCTGCCAAGGGTGAGGCGATGAGGCTGGGGACTCAACCTCCTCTTCGGTGATAGGCTCCAGGCGTGAAGTGCTGCGCTGAGTTGGTGGAGCAGGTGCCCTATCTTGGGACAACTCGAACATGAGCTGGCACGAGGGGTGGTGCAGAGCAACCGGAGTAGGCGCAATGAGATGGTTGAACTCCTCCGTGGTAGGAAGGCGACGAGTAGTGGTGAGAGCAGTAGGAGCAAAGATCTTGATGATGAGGCGAAAGTCAGCGGCGGTGCGGCGCGAGGAGCTCCCTCTGTTGGTGGCACAGCCATGGACTGAGTCCATGCGGCAGCTACAAAGTAAATCCACCAGGTTGTCGAAGGCTGCCTCCAAAGCCGGAGATACTCGATAAGCATCTCAAAGCTTCGTCCCGTTCTCCTCTGGGGCAAGAGAGCAGCGTAGTGACAGGTGTATGGCACGTGACATGGCAGGTAGCGGTAACAGCGAGTCTTCATCGAAGGAAGGATGTCCACGAGGCGAGCTATCGCCTCACGGGCTGCCATCTGCAGTGCATGCTTCTCCATGGGCATGGCTCTCCCCAAGAACCGAAAACGCCAACTCGCCCTCCTTGAATTGCACCGCAGCTTGGTGCATGGTTAGACGGTCATTGACCTTGTCTTTGAGAGAGTGAGAAGACTAGGCGCACAAATGGCCCCATCGCGACTTGGACGATGAAGGAGAGAAGCAGCGAACCCATCGGGCATGTTGGCGAACATCTGTGACTCGCATGATCGTTGCAGCCATCTACAAAAGTAGGCAAAAATCCTGAGTAGTCAAATCATAAATTTATGCTGACTGTCAGAAATTGACTACGTTTGTAAAAATTAATTAATAGCTCTAGATGTTAATAACCGATTAGCGATCGCACCTAGTGGCTTCCTACATTCAGCCTGGCTCTGGTACCAAGCTTGTCACGACCGGTTTTTCAATAAAAATATTTATTGAGAAACCGACCTATAAAATCCAGTGTGAGGAAAATCCTCCATACCGGTAGACAAAATCTTGATACAATAAGCCAGTAGCATAAGATATATTACAAGGTCGAGCTGAAGTTGCTCAACAAATTATTACAAGCACGGCAATATTATACATAGTGGCGGATGTGACATAGTGGAGTGGTGGCATACTACTGACTCATGGTAAAGTGGTGGAACAACACAGTGGAGTGGGAGATATGACTCCAACACTGGCGGCTCATCGAGCGTCGAGGTGAGGCTCGGTGAATTTATTTGGGTAGCGGAAGCGAATATATTATAGTGACTAATCCAGGGGTCGCACGAGACTGACTGGGATTCCTCTAGGCGTCGGACTCGCTATCGAACTCTTCATCCATGAGATCTCCTTCGTCAGCATCTGGCCAAATCAACAAGCCAGGTGAGTACTTTGAAAGTACTTGCAAGATAGTTCGGACAAAATATATAACAAATGTATGCATGAATGCGTCATGAATAATTTAACAATGCGCAATCAATTTAGTATAGCAAGGTAAGTAAAAAGGGAATCGGCGGTAGTCCGCTCAAAAACCCAAAGAGGATAAACTCAAAACCGATCGGGTGTCTGAAGCGACGCCTCAAAGGGTGAACAAATAAATAAGGCATGCCACAGTCGGGCGTCTAAGCGACACCTCATAAAGGGCTTATATTGAAAGAAAAGACATGCGTGCATGATCGGACGTCGAGCGACATCACGTAAAGGGCTTATAACAAAATTTAATAATAACAATGCCATGATCGGACGTCGGCGACATCGCGAAAGGGCTTATAATTAAAGTAAACAATAACAATGCATGATCGGACGTCTGGCGACATCGCGAAAGGGCTTGTAATTAAAGTAAATAATAACAATGCCGCGATCGGACGTCTGAGTGACATCGCAGAAAGGGCTTATAATTAAAGTAAATAATAACAATGCTGCGATCGGACGTCGGCGACATCGCATGAAAGGGCTTATATCAATAATAATTAAATAACAATGCCACAGTCGGACGTCGGCGACATCGCAGAAAAGGGCTTATAATTCATTATTCATAACTTACAAGAAATGGTGCTCACGGAAAAATATTCATCACAAGACAATAAGCGGGTTAGTCCATCCACAGGAAAGAAACCTTTAACATTCATGTGGTTCGCAGGAGTTACTGTCTCCGGGAATGACATTTGACAAGATAAGATGAACACAGTACTTGGACATGAATAGAATGAATTCAAGGATTTTGACTCTGCGAGTTTGTACTAAAATATCCACAGCCAGCGGATTTCCGTAGTCACGAAGGACTAGTTCCGTTCGGTATTTCGGAGGAAACACAGCTAACCAAGACACACCCATCCTACCTCACGTTGCGGGAATCACCCTAGACAGCGTTCAAGAAAAACTTTGAGGCGGGAGATCACTATCTCGAATAGCATGGGATCAAATTTATATCTGGCAGCGCTCTAAGGGTGCCCCTCTCGGTCCCAACCGGAAACACCCATGCCCCCTGACCGGATGAAAGGCTTTAATCCAGGGCCATGGAACCCTCATCCCGGCCTCTCGATTTGGTGTGTACCAGAAAGTGGTTTGCAACTTACTAAGCCGTATCCCTTGCGGAAAACATGTGGTAGTACGAAAGGGGAGACGGACGGAATTTGACTGATTTATGTTGACCTTTGGGTCAGCGATCGGCATAAGACTGGCATGCTACAACACTGCCAACTTACCCATTCTCATGCCAACTCATGGCCATGCAACGTGTTTCCAACAACTCATGGATTTCCCGAAACTCACTTGCCTCAACTCTTACGAGACAAACTTTCATCGAGATGCTCATGAACATGCCATGATACTAAATTAATGCAAACATGCCCAAACACTCATCATATCAAAAGTTCAAACATGCTTGCCTGGTTCGGAGTAGTCGGGGCCTAGCTCGGTGAAGTTCGCGGTCCCGTCACCTCCTTCGGTATCTACGGTATACAAAAAATATACGCACTAACGTAAATACAAAGGGGTGCTCAAAAATATTCCAAATATTTTTTCAAATAAATCTGATAAAAAACTAGACAAAATTTTGAAGAGGACAGAAAAAGAATCACTCAAAAATCCTTTTCTGTTTAAAAGTTATAAGAGTTTTGGTCCAAGGACCTTTCTGTAATGAAACAGAAAATACTCAGGGGCAGAACAAAAAAGTTCAGAAAACGATTCGGTTTGGAAAGCGTATTTATCAGAATACGCTTTCAGAAAACGATTCAAAATAAAGACAGAGAGGCTGACGGGCAGGTCCCACCCGTCAGGTTTAAAAATTTAAGCGAGGCGGCAGAGCTCGTGGCGCCCGAGAACCGCTGGGGTCGGTGGCGGGCGATCCATGGCGAGGGGAGGATCGGTTGGTTCCTCCGTGCTCGTGGCGCCATTCAGCGTTGGTGGGTGGTGGTGGTGGTGCTTGGCGAGTACCACGTCGACGGGCGGCCCTTGCTCCAGTGGACGGCGGTTCGGGAAGTCGTGGGTCTCGTCGGAGAGAGCTGCTGAGGTCAAATTGGAGTGGGGTTAGTCTCCTAGAGGTGCCATGAGGCTACGGTCAAGCCTAGGGCGGTGGAGGAGCTCTCACCAGCGAGAGCGCTGCCGGAGCCAAGCGGACGGAGGTGGCGGAGTTGAGGAAGAAGGGCCTCGAGGCTCTTCCGGTGGCTGGGCGGGGTCTAGTGAGGTGGTGGAGGTCTTGCGGGTCGAGAGTGAGCTTGAGGCGCTATATATAGCCGGCCCGAGGCGATTGCCGAGAACAGGATAAGTCCGGCGAGTGATTCTGGCAGTGCTGTGGCGGGGACGGTAGGTTTAGGAGCTAGAGCATCGACTAGGCGAACATCGAGTCCATCCGGTGCCTAACTCAGCGAGGTAGGGGTGGTTCTGACCTGTCCCAGCAGGAACGGCCGTGCGGCACGTCGGCGGCAGAGGGCGCGCCCGTGTGTGCCGAGCCACGGCGACGAGCTGCATCGTCGCGCTGGCAAGGAGACGGCCAGCGGAGCTCCCAGTGGCGTGGCGGTGCGAGCGGCGTTGTGCCGCAGGTGCCCCTATTGGCCGCCACGGAGGTCCCGACGCCTTGGAACACGCCCGCGCGGACGGGCCATGGCGCCACCGACGCCGAGAACCTGCCAAGTGCCCGTCTGGCGCTCTGGACAGGAGGAGGAGCCACGCAAGCGCCAATGTGCACTGATTGACAAGTGACCAGCCTCGTGAAACTGAATTTCGAAAGTCTGAATTTTTCGAAAGTGCAAGGTGACGATGCATGCTAGGTGTTCGACAAAATGATTTTGGTATGTGGGGATTTTTCCTTGAGCTGATTTTTGGTGGAGTGGCTTCTCATTGCAACTGGAGGTTGCCTGAATTTTGGTGGAATATTTGGAGAAGAGGAGATATGAATTTCACCAAATTTGACAAATCTGGTCCAAACTTGCGAAGTTTGAAACTTGAAAATTTTGAAAAGGAGAAGAGTGGATCTTGATGGTTCTAGGTTGTGGGTGCCAGGGACTATCTAGAATAGTTGGTTTGGGAACAAAACTCAAAGGCATTTAGGTACTTGCTTTGCAAATCACCTAGGCTCAAAATAATGGACAGAATTGTTTTGGGAAAAGAATTTAATGAAATAAAATCCAAAAATGAGTTGGACTTGTTGGGACAGAATATTTGAATTGTCCCAAAAGGGGAAGGAGGGGTTTTGGGAAGATTTTCCACATGAGGCATGGTAAAACCATGGATGGTTTCAAAATAAGAGAAGACCCAAAAATCCCTAGGGTTTTCTTCTAAAAGAAAATAAATCCCAAAAACAAATCTTGAGAAGGGGGAAAATCAGAAGAAAGGTTTTTAATAACCAACACCAGAGTTGAAGAAGATACCAAAATAAAATCTTTTGTCAAAGGGACAATTCTTGAGAGAAGGAGATTTTTGGAAGGGTTTAAATGACCTCCTTCAAAACCAACAAAGTTTTTGCTGAAAACCAAAACAAGTTTTTTTTGGAGTGTCACAATTGTCGAATCTCAAGATGTATACAAGGTCTATAGTACTTCACAACATACTCAAACTCACATAATCCCAGTCAAATGAGAATCTAAATGCATTTCATAGTTATTACTTTGTAGGATGCAACAAAAACAACCATAACTCTACATCAGCCATTGGCCCTGTTTGGATACTCTAACACAGTTAGAGTTAGAGTTATTTTCTAACCCACTCTAACCCAAATAAGCACCTCTCCACCGGGATAGTTGGGTTAGATGGAACGAACCCACTCTAACCCTCCCTGTTTGGATACTTTTGGGTTATTTGAGCCCCGAACTAACCCAAACTAGCTCTAACCCCATGATCCAAACAGGGCCATTATAGAAGCAACATTTTGACATATCCCAATGTGTGAATGAAACGCAGAGAGAGCTTTTGAAGATGGAGCAGATAGAGGCGGGAAAGATTGTATGTATGTGGGCGAGAGAGTAGGAGATAAACCTAACGAGATAGAGGGAGAGAGATAGAGAGAGAAGAGAGTGGAAGAAGTTAGGTGCTGTGAGAAAGATGGAGACATGTAATATCGTGAGATGCGTGTGCATCCAGATTCTGTATCGTGGAAGGAGAAGAGACAACATGTTTGATGAGAGAGTTGGGAAAACATGGACGAGAGGGAAGGATCTCGTGGGTTGAGGATTGACAATTTTGTGCGGGGGAGAGAGGATTGGTAATTTTGTGCGAGAGAGAGAGAGAGAGAGAGAGAGAGAGAGAGAGAGAGAGAGAGGGTGGGGGAGGAGCGGTCGGCCGTCGTCACATCACCTCGCTTCCAAATGACCCGCATTCTCTAGCGGTGTGGTCACCGTCTTCGATCTGCTCGATACCCTCTTTGAAGATTGAGGTGTTGTGCATGTTGGGGTGCAAAGAAGCACAAGCGAGAGTGGTCGCCGTATAACCTTGGATGGGGATGAATTGTGTGCTCGGGGGAGTGTGTGTGTGTGTGTGTGTGTGTGTGTGTTGTGCTGCGTGTGTCTGTGTGTGTGTGTGTGTGAGAGAGAGAGAGAGAGAGAGATTGAGAGAAAACAAACCTAAGGAGAGAAATGGGTATTCACAAAGAGATTGTGCGGGCCTTGAGGTGGGCAGGGGACGGGTGAGGGTGTCAAAATGTGCGCGTTGATGCATGTGTTGCATGCGACCGTGCGAGGGACGGACGAATCGAGAGAGATGGTTGTTGTGTTACGGATGCTCCTCTCTCTCTCTCTGTCTCTCTCTCTCTCTTTCCATCTCTCTCTCTCACACACAAACACACACACACACACACACACACAAGTAAACTAGAAGACCGTTCTCTCATGTATACACAATGTATCGGCATATCTGTCTATGTCTCACTCATGCATGATCATTTGTACATTCACACCTCTATATGTCTGTATCACACGCACACCGTCTCCACATTGCCCTTCCGCCACAACACACATATGGACACACACACACGTTCTCTCTCAGTCACACACACAAAATCAGTATAAAAAAACTAGGGCGCACCTAAAACGTCCAAATCCAAATAAACACGAACTGGAGCTAAATTCAAATATATGGAAATATTGCAGCGTCAAGAACTTTCCCAGGAAAAAAGTTGAGTAATATTCGAGGATTGTTTTCACACACAAAAGGTTCGGTGGATGTCCTTGGAAGCGACACGGTGGCGCTATTCGATCGATCGACAGCGGCCGCATGCGTTCACAGCGCTTGCACAGGATTTCGTATCATGGCTGTGGTACTAACTAATAAAAGCACTGCCTAAGTCTAATGTTTACTACTAGTACGGTTTTCTTTAAGTTTGACCAACCTTATATAAAACTAAAGTAAGCTCCGACACACGCACTCAACAATATGCCGCCACCGCCGTTGCGCATGCCGCCGCCCGCCTGCTCCGGCCAACAATTTCTCGCCCATCACCGCTGTGTCGCTGCCATCCCTGTGCCATGAAGCCGAAGGCTCGCCCGCTCACGTCGTCTGCAGTCCCTCCTCGCGATGCCGCCGCGCTGCCAAGCACGCGAGCAGCTGGTGGAGCCGCGTCTATGCACGCAGCGTACAAAGAGGAGGACGAGCGCGTGCTCCAGCACGCCGGCGAGGAGGAACTAGCGTGTCATTGTCGTCTCCGCCCGCGCGGAGGAGGCGCACATGGTGGCTGTCGCGGCGGAAGCCGGTCGTGTGTCGAGCCCGCAAACCGGGTGCGGACGCGGAATCTACCTTCGAGACCTTGAATGCCACGTGTATCCTGCAATTTGCTGGAGCAATTTGGGTTAGTCGACTCATGTGAGCCGTTTGATGCAACATGGATGGCTAGAAGGGCTTCTTCCACCTCTTCTGTCGTCTTCTTCCTTCGCTCCGTCGAACTTCTTTCACAAATCTACTGACCCAAATTATACTACTAGTAGGAACGTATTAAGTACAGTAGGAACACGAAGATACGAGCAGTAGTACCAACTGCAAGGAGAACAGTAGTAAGACATAGTACTAGTACTACTGTACGTACTAAAGAGTTCAAATAACGAGAAAGAACATACTAAACATAGTTCTGCTGGGGCCTCAGCACAACACGCCCTTGAAAATAAACTAAGAAGCTAGTCCGTTGACACTGCAGTAGAACCAGCATGAGCGACGGCACTGCCACCTACTCGGAGTCCGAGTCCACGTCCTCGACTTCGTCCTCGTCCCTCTTCCTCTTCCTCGTCGCCGGCCTTCTTTGCTTGAACCGGACCTTTGGGCTCGCTTCTTCATCCAACCCTTGTAGATATTTAAACAAAGGTAGGCATCCATTGCTGCGTCATGGATGTGATCTTCATCTAATGTCTTGACTCCCATGCATGATGAAACTTCGTGATGAGGTTTCTTGAGTTTAGCGTCTGAAGGATCAATCATAGCTCTTGCCAGGTCAGCATTGAAGGTTGAGAGGAGGACACCAGGCTTGCCTTACGGAGATTGAAGGGTTGGCCTACAGCGAGACCTATCCGGCGCAGGACATCCCTGTCGTTCTTAAAGCCTCTGAAGAACGAATTTCACTCTTTTGTCCTTGAGGAAGTTCTTAAAATCCACGGCACTCAACGTCGGCATGGCATATGTGGTAGACCAAGCAAACGTTATGTACGCAAACCTGGATCACGGCGGGCTTCTTCCTCTCTTCGTCCTTTAGATCCTTCTCTCGTCCAAGGACTGTGGTGTACACAACATCTAGCCCAGCGACCCACTCATCCGTTGAACTGTTGAACATGCGTAGGAAGCGAGCAAGCCATGCTTTCACCGTCGCGGATCCACGTGTGTAGATGACGATGAGCTGATCACCGGTGACCATGGAGATTTGGGAGGCCATGGATTTTGGAGGAGGGTTAGGAGAAGTTGAACTGTTGTACCCCGCAAAAACTGGGAGCGAACTAATGTGAAAGGACGGGACGACTGGGAGCGAACTGTTGTAAGGTAGTAGAAGACGGGGACGAGTAGGGCGTGCGAATGGCGTGGGGTTGCTGGCTTGCCCGATGGATAAACGGCTGCAAGCCCCCAAAGAGTTCTCGAGAACTATGCGGGACCCACTAGATGTCATGTCTACTAGACCCATATCGTAGGCCTGACGGTATTGTTGGAAATATGCCCTAGAGGCAATAATAAAAGCATTATTATTATATTTCCTTGTTCATGATGATTGTCTTTTATTCATGCTATAACTGTATTATCCGAAAATCGTAATACACGTGTGAATACATAGACTACAATCGTCCTAGTAAGCCTCTAGTTGACTAGCTCGTTGGTCAGCGAGATAGTCATGGTTTCGACTATGGACATCGGATGTCATTGACAGCGGGATCACGTCATTAGGAGAATGGCGTGATGGACAAGACAATCCTAAGCATAGCACAAGATCGTGTAGTTCGTTTTGCTAGAGCTTTTCCAATGTCAAGTATCTCTTCCTTAGACCATGAGATCGTGCAATTCCGGATACCGTAGGAGTGCTTTGGGTGTATCAAGCGTCACAATGTAGCTGGGTGACTATAAAGGTGCACTACAGGTATCTCGAAAGTGACCATTGGGTTGACACGGATCGAGGCGGGATTTGTCACTCCGTATTACGGAGAGGTATCCTTGGGCCCACTCGGTAATGCATCATCATAATGAGCTCAAAGTGATCAAGTGTCAGTCACGGGATCATGCATTGCTTGATGCGAGTAAAGTGACTTGCCCGTAACGAGACTAAGCGAGGTATTGGGATACCGACGATCGAGTCTCGGGCAAGTAACATACCGTCGACAAAGGGAATAGAATACGGGGTTGCTTGAACCCTTGACATCGTGGTTCATCCGATGACAACATCGAGGAGCATGTAGGAGCCAACATGGGTATCCAGATCCGCTGTTGGTTATTGACTTGAGGTAGTCTCGGTCATATCGCATGTCTCCCGAACCGTAGGGTCTACACATAAGGTTCGGTGGCGCTAGGGTTATTAGGAAGACAAGTATGTGATTACCGAATGTTGTTGAGTCCGGATGAGATCCCGGACGTCACGAGGAGTTCGGAATGGTCGGTGGTAAAGATTTATATATGGAAAGTGGTTAAGCGGACTCGGAAAGTTTGGGGTATACGGTAATGTCTGGGGCCACAGGAGGTTCGGAGGTCCACGGGAGGGGCCACCCCTCGGGGGCCACATGGGCTAAATGGGAGAGGGAGCCAGCCCTGGTGGGCTGGGCGCACCTCCCACCTAGGCCCATGCGGCTAGGGCATGGGAGGGAAACCCTAAAGGGGCGCCCCGTGGCTTGGGGGCAAGCCACCCTCCCTCCTCCCTTTGCCGCCGCCCCATCTAGGGTTTCCCTAGATGGCGGCCCCCTTGGCCCTCTCCTCCTATAAATAGAGGGGTGGGGGAGGGCTGCCAACACCATTGAAGGCGCAGCCCTCCCTCCCAACTCCTCTCTTTCTCCGTGTGAGCTTGGCGAAGCCCTGCGGAGAACCTCTGACAAATTGCACCACGCCGTCGTGCTGCCATTGGAGTTGTCTTCCTCAACCTCTCCTTCATCCTTGCTGGATCAAGACGGAGGAGACGCCATCGTCCCGTACGTGTGTTGAACACGGAGGTGCTGTCCTTTCAGCACTTTGGTCATCGGTGATCGGAATCACGTTGGGAACGTCTTCATCATCACCACTCCCTCGAACGCTTCCGTACTCGATCTACGTAGATGCAAACTCTCTCTCGTGACTCGTTGCTTAGATGAACTCATAGATAGATCTTGGTGAAACCGTAGGAAAATTTTAATTTTCTGCAACGTTCGCCAACAGTGGCATCATGAGCTAGGTCTATGCGTAGTTCTCTTTGCACGAGTAGAACACAATTTTGTTGTGGGCGTGGATCTTGTCAACTTACTTGCTGTTACTAGTCGTTTCTTGCTTCCGCGGTATTGTGGGATGAAGCGGCCCGGACCAACCTTACACGTACTCTTATGTGAGACCGGTTCCACCGACTAACATGCACTAGTTGCATAAGGTGGCTGGCGGGTGTCTGTCTCTCCTACTTTAGTTGGAGCGGATTCGATGAACAGGGTCCTTATGAAGGGTAAATAGAAGTTGACAAGATCACGTTGTGGTTATTCGTAGGTAAGAAAGCGTTCTTGCTAGAACCCAATTGCAGCCACGTAAAAGATGCAACAACAATTAGAGGGCGTCTAACTTGTTTTTGCAGCAATTGTCATGTGACGTGATATGGCCAAGTTGTGATGAATGATGATATATTGTGATGTATGAGATCATGTTCTTGTAATAGGAATCACGACTTGCATGTCGATGAGTATGACAACGGCGGAACCATAGGAGTTGTCTTTATTTTGTATGACCTGCGTGTCATTGAAAACGCCATGTAACTCACTTTACTTTATTGCTAAGCGCGTTAGCCATAGAAGTAGAAGTAGTCGTTGGCGTGACAACTTCATGAAGACACGATGATGGAGATCATGATGATGGAGATCATGGTGTCATGCGGTGACAGGATGATCATGGAGCCCGAAGATGAAGATCAAGGAGCTATATGATATTGGCCATATCATGTCACTACTTTATAATTGCATGTGATGTTTATTATGATTATACATCTTGTTTACTTAGAACGACGGTAGTAAATAAGATGATCCTTAGAACAATTTCAAGAAGTGTTCTCCCCTAAGCGTGCACCGTTGCTACAGTTAAGTCGCTTCTAAGCACCACGTGTTAATCGGGTGTGATGGATTCTTACGTTCACATACAGCGGGTGTAAGACAGATTTACACACGCGAAACACTTAGGGTTAACTTGACGAGCCTAGCATGTACAGACATGGCCTCGGAACACGGAGACCGAAAGGTCGAACACGAGTCGTATGGAAGATACGATCAACATGAGAATGTTCACCGACGCAGACTAGTCCGTCTCACGTGTTGATCAGACACGGCCTAGTCGACTCGGATCGTGTAACACTTAGATGACTAGAGGGATGTATAATCTGAGTGGGAGTTCATTGTAATAATTTGATTAGATGAACTTAATTATCATGAACTTAGTCTAAAACTTTTGAATGATATGTCTTGTAGATCAAATGGCCAACGCTCATGTCAACTTGAACTTCAACGTTCCTAGAAAACCAAGCTGAAAGATGGCGGCAGCAACTATACGGACTGGGTCCGGAACTTGAGATCATCCTCATAGCTGCCAGAAACAATATGTCCTAGAAGGACCGCTAGGTGGCGCTCCGTCCCATAGAACCAAGACATTATGAATGCTTGGCAGTCTCGTCTTGATGATTACTCCCTCGTTCGGTGCGGCATGCTTTACTGACTTAGAACCGGGGCTCCAAAAGCGTTTTGACCATCACGGAGCATATGAGATGTTCGAGGAGCTGAAACTTGTTTTCCAAGCTCACGCCGGGTCGAGAGATATGACATCTCCGACAAGTTCTATAGTTGTAAGATGGAGGAAAATAGTTACGTCGGTGAGCACATTCTCAAGATGTGCAGGTTGCACAACCGTATGACCCAGCTGAATATTAACCTCCACGATGAGGCGGTCATTGAGAATCCTCGATCGCTTCCACCAAGCTACAAGAGCTTTGTGATGAACTACAATATGCGGGGATGGTAAAGACCATTCTGAAGTATTCTCTATTTGAAGTCGGCCGAGGTTGAAATCAAGAAAGAACATCAAGTGTTGATGGTCAATAAGACCACTAAGTTTAAGAAGGGCAAGGGCAAGAAGAACTTCAAGAAGGACGGCAAGGAGGTTGCCGCGCCCGATAAAGCAAGTTGCCGGAAGAAGTCAAAGAATGGACCCAAGCACGAGGCGAGTGCTTTTATTGCAAGGGAAGGTCCTTTGGAAGCGGAACTGCCCCAAATACTTAGCGGACAAGAAGGCCGGCAACACCAAAGGTATATTTGATATACATGTAATTGATGTGTACCTTACCATTACTCGTAGTAACTCCTGGGTATTTGATACGGTGCCGTTGCTCATATTTGTAACTCACAGCGGGAGCTGCGGAATAAGCGGAGGCTGGCGAAGGGCGAGGTGACGATCGCGTCGGGAATGGTTCAGTCGATGTGATCGCCGTCGACACGCTACCTCTTCATTTACCCAGGATTAGTTATAAACCTTAATAATTGTTATTTGGTGCCAAGTTTGAGCATGAATATTGTATCTGGATCTCGTTTAATGCGAGATGGCTACTCATTTAAATCCGAGAATAATGGTTGTTCTATTTATATGAGAGATATGTTTTATGGTCATGCTCCGATGGTCAATGGTTTATTCTTAATGAATCTCGGCGTAGTATTACACATGTTCATAGCGTGAATACCAAAAGATGTAAAGTTGATAACGATAGTCCCACATACTTGTGGCATCGCCGCCTTTGGTCACATTGGTGTCAAGCGCATGAAGAAGCTCCATCTTGATGGACTTTTGGAGTCTCTTGATTATGAATCATTTGACACATCGAACCATGCCTCATGGGCAAGATGACCAAGACTCCATTCTCTAGAACAATGGGCGAGCAACCAACTTGTTGGAAATCATACATACCGATGTGTGCGGTCCAATGGCGTTGAGGCTCATGGAGGATATCGTTATGTTCTCACTCTCACAGATGACTTGAGTAGATATGGGTATGTCTACTTGATGAAACACAAGTCTGAGACCTTTGAAAAGTTCAAGGAATTTCAAAGTGAAGTAGAGAATCAACGTGACCGAAAGATAAAATTCTTACGATCGGATCGTGGAGGAGAATATTTAAGTCACGAATTTGGTACACACTTAAGAAAATGTGGAATCGTTTCACAACTAACGCCGCTGGAACACCTCGGTAACGGTGTGTCGAGCGTCGTGTCGCACTCTATTGGATATGGTGCGGTCTATGATGTCTCTTACTGATTTACGCTATCATTTTGGGGATCGCTCTAGAGACAGCTACATTCACTTTAAATAGGGCACCGTCTAAATCCGTTGAGGCGACACCGTATGAATTATGGTTTGGGAAGAAACCTAAGCTGTCGTTTCTAAAAGTTTGGGGATGCGATGCTTATGTCAAGAAACTTCAACCTGAAAAGCTCGAACCCAAGTCGGAAAAATCGTCTTCATAGGATACCCTAAGGAAACCTTTGGGTATACCTTCTACCTTAGATCCGAAGGCAAGATCTTTGTTGCCGAGAGCGGAACCTTTACGGAAAAGAGTTTCTCTCGAAAGAAGTAAGTGGGAGGAAAGTAGAACTTCGATGAAGTACTACCTCTTGAGCAGGATAGTAGTGCAGCTCGGAAAATGTTCTGTGATGCCTACACCAAGCGAAGAGGAAATTCATGATGATGATCAAGGTACTTCGGATCAAGTTGCTCTTGAACCCGTGGGTCCACTAGGACACGTTCCGCACCAGTGGTGCGGCAACCCTGTCTTGGAAATCATGTTGTTAGACAACAATGAACCTTGAACTATGAAGAAGCGATGGCGGGCCCAGATTCCAACAAATGGCTAGAAGCCATGAAGTCCGAGATAGAATCCATGTATGAAAACAAAGTGTGGACTTTGGTGACTTGCCCGATGATCGTGAGCGATAGAAAACAAATGGATCTTTAAAAAGGAAGGCGGACGCGGATGGTAATGTCACCATGTATAAAGCTCGACTTGTCGCTAAGGGTTATCGGCAAGTTCAAGGGATTGACTACGATGAGACTTTCTCTCCCGTAGCGAAGCTTAAGTCCGTCCGAATCATGTTAGCAATTGCCGCATACTATGATTATGAGATATGGCAGATGGACGTCAAAACAGCGTTCCTTAACGGATATCTTAAGGAAGAGCTGTATATGATACAGCCGGAGGGTTTTGTCGATCCTAAGAACGCTAACAAAGTATGCAAGCTCCAGCGATCCATTTATGGGCTGGTGCAAGCATCTCGGAGTTGGAACATTCGCTTTGATGAGATGATCAAAGCATTTGGGTTTATGCAGACTTATGGAGAAGCCTGCGTTTACAAGAAAGTGAGTGGGAGCTCTGTAGCATTTCTCATATTATATGTAGATGACATACTTTGATGGGAAATGATATAGAATTCTTGGACAACATTAAGGCCTACTTGAATAAGTGTTTTTCAATGAAGGACCTTGGAGAAGCTGCTTATATATTAGGCATCAAGATCTATAGAGATAGATCGAGGCGCCTCATAGGTCTTTCACAAAGCACATACCTTGATAAGATTTTGAAGAAGTTCAAAATGGATCAGTCCAAGAAAGGGTTCTTGCCTGTATTGCAAGGTGTGAGATTGAGCTCAGCTCAATGCCCGACCACGACAAAAGATAAAGAAGAGATGAGTGTCATCCCTATGCCTCAGCCATAGGATCTATTATGTATGCCATGCTGTGTACGGACATGATGTAAACCTTGCCGTAAGTTTGGTAGGAAGGTACCAAAGTAATCCCGCAAGGAACACTTTGGACAGCGGTCAAGAATATCCTGAAGTACCGAAAAGGACAAAGGACATGTTTTCGTTTATGGAGGTGACGAAGAGCTCGTCGTAACAGGTTACGTCGGCGCTTAGCTTCGACACGGATCTGGATGACTCTAAGTCACAAACCGGATCGTGTATATGTTGAATGGTGGAGCGATGGCTGGTGCAGCTGCAAGCGAGAGCGTCGTGGCGGGATCTACATGTGAAGCGGAGTACATGGCAGCCTCGGAGGCAGCGCATGAAGCAATTTGGGTGAAGGAGTTCATCACCGACCTAGGAGTCATACCCAATGCGTCGGGGCCGATCAAACTCTTCGTGACAACACTGGAGCTATTGCACTTGCCAAGGAGCCCAGGTTTGACAAGAAGACCAGGCACATCAAGCGTCGCTTCAACTCCATCCGTGAAAAGCGTTCAGGATGGAGACATAGAAATTTGCAAAGTACATACGGATCTGAATGTCGCAGATCCGTTGACTAAACTCTCTCTCATGAGCAAAACATGATCAACACCGAACTCTATGGGTGTTCGATTCATCACAATGTAACTAGATTATTGACTCTAGTGCAAGTGGGAGACTGTTGGAAATATGCCCTAGAGGCAATAATAAAAGCATTATTATTATATTTCCTTGTTCATGATGATTGTCTTTTATTCATGCTATAAGCTGTATTATCCGGAAATCGTAATACGTGTGAATACATAGACTACAATACGTCCCTAGTAAGCCTCTAGTTGACTAGCTCGTTGGTCAACAGATAGTCATGGTTTCGACTATGGACATCGGATGTCATTGACAACGGGATCACATCATTAGGAGAATGGCGTGATGGACAAGACCCAATCTAAGCATAGCACAAGATCGTGTAGTTCGTTTTGCTAGAGCTTTTCCAATGTCAAGTATCTCTTCCTTAGACCATGAGATCGTGCAATTCCGGATACCGTAGGAGTGCTTTGGGTGTATCAAGCGTCACTGGCGAATCGGGTGACTATAAAGGTGCACTACAGGTATCTCGAAAGTGACCATTGGGTTGACACGGATCGAGGCGGGATTTGTCACTCCGTATTACGAAGAGGTATCTTGGGCCCACTCGGTAATGCATCATCATAATGAGCTCAAAGTGATCAAGTGTATGGTCACGGGATCATGCATTGCGATGCGAGTAAAGTGACTTGCGTAACGAGACTAAGCGAGGTATTGGGATACCGACGATCGAGTCTCGGGCAAGTAACATACCGTCGACAAAGGGAATAGAATACGGGTTGCTTGAACCCTTGACATCGTGGTTCATCCGATGACAACATCGAGGATCATGTAGGAGCCAACATGGGTATCCAGATCCGCTGTTGGTTATTGACTTGAGGTAGTCTCGGTCATATCGCATGTCTCCCGAACCCGTAGGGTCTACACATAAGGTTCGGTGGCGCTAGGGTTATTAGGAAGACAAGTATGTGATTACCGAATGTTGTTGAGTCCGGATGAGATCCGGACGTCACGAGGAGTTCGGAATGGTCCGGAGGTAAAGATTTATATATGGAAAGTGGTTAAGCGGACTCAGGAAAGTTTCGGGGTATACGGTAATGTACTGGGGCCACAGGAGGTTCGGAGGTCCACGGGAGGGGCCACCTCGGGGGCCACATGGGCTAAGTGGGAGAGGAGCCAGCCCCTGGTGGGCTGGGCGCACCTCCCACCTAGGCCCATCTTGGCTAGGGCATGGGGAGGGAAACCCTAAAGGCGCCCCCCAGCTTGGGGGCAAGCCACCCTCCCTCCTCCCTTTGGCCGCCGCCCCATCTAGGGTTTCCCTAGATGGCGGCCCCCTGGCCCTCTCCTCCTATAAATAGAGGGGTGGGGGAGGCTGCCAACACCATTGAAGGCGCAGCCCTCCCTCCCAACTCCTCTCTTTCTCCGTGTGAGCTTGGCGAAGCCTGCGGAGAACCTCTGCACAAATTGCACCACGCCGTCGTGCTGCCATTGGAGTTGTCTTCCTCAACCTCTCCTTCATCCTTGCTGGATCAAGGCGGAGGAGACGCCATCGTCCGTCGTGTGTTGAACACGGAGGTGCTGTCCTTTCAGCACTTTGGTCATCGGTGATCGGAATCACGTTGGGAACGTCTTCATCATCACCACTCCCTCGAACGCTTCCGTACTCGATCTACAAGTGGTATGTAGATGCAAACTCTCTCTCGTGACTTGTTGCTTAGATGAACTCATAGATAGATCTTGGTGAAACCGTAGGAAAATTTTAATTTTCTGCAACGTTCCCCAACAGGTATAGCTTCTGCCTGTTCGCACACCATGCCGGCGCATGGATGTAACTTCACTCAATTCCGTTAACCGCGCGCCTCCCACGACCTTCGCCTCCCTCGCGCGGTCGGGCCCTTTGAGACTTTGACCGGCTATAAATGAGCAAATTTTTTTGCTTACTCTGCATGCATGATACTCCCTCTGGTCCTTTTTACTCCCGTCAACCGTTTGCAAAGTGTTTGACCAAATTTATACTTTTTTTTGAACACCACCTTATATTAATTAACCAGCCACACCAGTACACTCATTCGATACAATATTCACCACACAGGGCAGTACGTTATTTACAAGAATACCATCTAATCTATTGTCAAAGCTATACTTAGCGATTAAGTGTGCCACCTTATTGGCCGAACGGCTAATCTTTGACAATTGAAGATTGTTGATCAACTTCGAGATGCTCAACACTTTCATGTTCAGGTCACGCATAGCACACCTGTCATAGTCCCCCGATGCAAGAGACGCTACCACAAAAGCGCAATCAGTCTCTAATATTACAGGATTATGAAGAGAAATACCTATGTAGAGACCGGCAATGCAAGCCCTAAGCTCCGCTTCCTCCATGCTTTGACAGGCATCAATGAAATCCCACGACCAAATTTATACTAAAAATATCAATATCTACAATACTGATTATAATGAGTATAAGAACTACGTTTTATAATGAGTGTAAAAATATTGATTTGACATTGTGAATGTTGATACATTTTTCTATAAGTCTGGTGAAAGTAGAGGTACATTGAGTTCAGACAAAACTTAAATGCACAATGTAGACTAGTTCCTCCGTCCAGGTGTGTGCCATGTCCTATCTTGTCATCACAACAAGGTTAGCTATTAGAGTACCACTACCTCCCTTCTAGTTTAAAGGGCTCGATTCAAAAATTTCACCTACTCTTAGCAAGATAGTAGAGGCGGTGGAATAGTTTTTGAAGTCTGCAAAAGTACTCAACTAGTGTTGTCGTTCTTCACACAAAAATGTGTTTACCAATGCATGCATGAACACTAGTTACTCTAACCCCCCCCCCCTCTCTTCTTTAATTCTTTGCCACATTAGCATGTTTGCTAGTATTCCCGTGTGCATGATACCAACTAAGATACCACCATTATGGCCAGCCTTAATCATCGCATGCAATAATTTAGTGCACCTTGAAATATGAACATGTGTGGGGCGTGTATGTTTTTAATGACTTGAGACTATACCTAGCCCGGCATGCAAGATGACTTATTATGCACCGTTCCCCATACTTGCAGGAAGCCCGTTCGTACCCAAATCTTTTCCTCTCCATGTGTGGAAACAATATGCCTGCCAAACTCTCCTTCTCCCTCCGGCGGTCCCACCACTCCACCCCGTGTGAAAAAATCTGCATGCATGACTCTCCTCCCCCCACGCTCGTCCAATCCGTTGTGACCAGCAATATTTCCACCCCTTCGCTCCCCCGTAATTTCCTCCAACAAATATGCCCACGTGGCTGTTACTTAACTGCATGTGCATTGGGTCACTGACATATGGGCCCAACAGGTGTTCGGTCCACATGTCAGTGACTTAACTGGACCTGCAGTTAAGTCAGTGCAGCTCAGTCCATATCTTACGTAGGTGTGCCATTGCTCGCTATAAATACTGCGCCTCCCACGACATCGCTATCTCCTCCCCCTCACGTTCACGTTCATCGCTATCTCCTCCCCCTCCCTCTCACGTCGACCACCATGGCATCGCCCCTCCCAAGCCCTAGGAGCCCCTCGCTGCACCGCGCGGACGGTCACGTGTCGCCGTTCCGTTCCTCGCCCCCACTAGTCGAGGAGGACGCGTCGGTGTTCCGCTCCTCGCCGCTACGCGATGCATCGCCGTTCTGTTCCTCGCCGCCACTAGTCGAGGAGGACGCGTCGGCGTTCTGCCCCTCGCTGCGACGCGACGCATCGCCGTTCTGTTCCTCACCGCCACTAGTCGAGGAGGACGCGTCGGCGTTCCGCTCCTCGCCGCGACGCGTCGAGGTGGACACGTCGGTGTTCCCAATCTTGCCAGCACGCGCGTCGGAGGACGCGTCGACTCCCCGCTACAAGGAGAACACCGCGCCGCCCACCGAGCCCCCCAGCCTTGAGGAGCTTTGGAAATAAATGGATGTCGCCTTGTGGGAGGCTTTGCCTCCAGCAGAGCGCGCCAAAATAGAGGCGGAGAAGAAGGCCGAGGAAGAGAAGTGCACCGCAGAACAAGCTTCCTGGGAGGCCTATGTCGCATCTGAGGGAGTCAGGCAATTGGCTCTTTGGCAGAAGGCTCGTGCGAGGGCCGTGAGGGTGGCAGAGGACGGCCGTGCTGACACCCTGAGTGCAAACGGGCCCAAGCGCCTCATCTACGCTTGGCGGTACGTGGACCGGGTGCACTCTTCCAGCAAGGCGGAGTACCTTTTGGCGCGGATCACCACACGGTGAGATCGCTCGCCCGCCGCAAGCCGCCAATCAGCACCTCGCGAGTTGCGAGGCTGAGGAAGAGCGTTGTGTCGGCGCTGGGAAACGGCCGCGCACAGGGCACTCTTGGCGGCGCCGCAAGCGCTCCTCGAGCGCCGTGGCTTTTAGGAGGAGTATAATTTTTTGTTTAGTAAAGCGATCTCATTAGTTTTGGGACGCAAATGATAAATCGAGCGTTCAGGAATTTTTAGCGTCCTTAATTAAGTATGAAAAGGGAAAGTTTGGAAACCTTGTGTATTAAAGACGCATTTTGCAAATACGTGCATATAGCACAAACTTTACTATATACTATCGCACTACAGGTCTCTCTCGATATATGCTTGCAGATTGTGCTACTCCCTCTATCCAGGTTAATAAGTCATCTTTGGTTGTGCTTTGTGACCAAGGAGGAAGACTTGTACACCTAGGCGGAGGAGTACTACTATTACTTATGTGCGTGCAAATGCGCGTTTAACATTACGATGCGGTTTTTGTAAAAGTAGAAAAACAGCACTAGTCAAGCTTGTGAAACGATTCAATGCAAAACAAATGCAAAAATGCTCGTTTGATTGTTTACTTTTAGCTTCCTTCTCTGTCGTTATTTCTCTGTCGTACTTTGTACGGAGTATCTCACTGGTTGGAAAGGGATGCAAATTCCCAAACCACTTCCTACACCCTGTATCGAATTTTTTTGCCTAACAAGTTGTGCCGTGCAATTGGAATTCCAACTTGAGTACTACTACTAGTAGGTGTACCAGGGGCCAGTTCTTTTAGGCTTCTAGATTAGTAATCCCATAACTACTACCTCCGTCCTGGTTTATTGGTCCCCATTGTAATCTGTGTCAAATTTTGATCATACATTTAACTAATGAAATGTTAGTGCATGTCACATGCACTACTCCATCCGTCTAGGTGAGTAAGTCATCTTAGGTTGTGCACCGTGGAGGAGAAAATGAGAAACGTTAATGTTTATTTGCTAAATCTTTGGTCAAAATTTAGCACAAATTACAATGGTGAGGAATAAACCAGGACGAAGTAGTAGTTTAGAAGCCCAAATAAATGAGTGAGGCGCCTTATTGTTACTCTCCACTGTGACTAGTCTTGTGGGAAAAGCTGGGGAAGCTGCCAAAAGAACTGGCCCTAGGAGTAGTAGCTAGGGATCGAGTGTGAGATGAACCGGAGAAAGTAAATGAGAGATGAAATGCAAAAAGGCGGAGGGTGTGATGGTTGCTTGTCCGTTTATTTTACCAGGCCACTTATTCTTGGGAGTGGTTGGGTTTTGTGATATGACGGCTTTCTTGCCGCGCCACAAGCGGGTGAGAGGTGTGACTCCGTGCAGCGCCGCCCTCTACACTTGTACTACATCGGTCGTGGTTTATTAGTCCCCCATTGAATTTGACTGAAGATTTAACTAACAAAATGTTAGTGCACGTCAACAAAAACTATATCGTTGGATTCGTATTTGAACATAGTTTTGAATGATATAATTTTAGGTGACATGCATCAGTATTTATCATACTATATATAATGTTAGTTCAATTTTTGGTCGTACTAATCTATAGTAGTAAGGTTCCCGTCGTTGCACGAAGAGTGAAATGCATTGATCGGGAGTTGTTTATTTTGACAAAGGATGTGGGGTCATCTCATGTGTATGAGTATCGATAGGTTTCTTGGATATTATCTCATCTCTAGAGCTCACAAACATCCGAGTGAAATAGATAAAAAGGTATCTTTTGCAAACAAAAGCGTTCAACTGTTCAACCTGCATCCAAAACTTGTGAAGAAATAACAATTATTGTGCTTTGCAAGAAATGATCTTTAAGAATTAGTTTTTGAGTATCGATTGTTATACATGTTGGCTACAGATGACATGGCACTTTCTTATAGTCAACAGTTGGCTATACTATTAAGTAATATTAACCATGCCTTTATACACCTAGATGGAGGGACTAAATCAGGATGACTTGCAAGGGGGCAGAGGAGATGTAAGAAATGGTTCATCGTAAGTCTTTCACCAGTACTGTAGTAAAAATTCATACATGGAAGATTCTAGACTAAACCATAAACGGATACACTTTTATTCATGCGCGATACTCCAATACAGCAAGATCCTGCATGGAAGTCTCCACATGCTTAGACAGCGGTTTTTTTAGAAGAACAGAGAGGCTCCTCCCCGGTTCCATTATCAAATGAAACCCAAAGTGTCTTACATCAGCTCACTGAGAGGAGTAGTTCAAAGGAAGGACTGCGGTGAAAGCCACTCAAGTTTAACGACAAGCTTACAGAAACAAAAGCTGCAAAGACACGGGCCATAAGCGCCCACACACACACTACATGTTTTCTAAGTGCACTTGATAATGCGTATGTCCAAGTGAACCTCCTTGGAGTCCCCGTGCACCGCGTCGGCGGGTAAAGGATGGAACGGATGCCATGGGTTTTCCAAGTCCACATTGGCGGGATAGTCCCAGCTCCCGAGTCAAGTTTGTCCGATGAGGCGGTGTCGCCGCCCACGCGACCCGGAGGGTAGTGTGATGACCATGCACCGTACATCTGCCTTGTGTCGTTGTCGGCATGGCGGCATACAGCGCACATTACAGAGGCAGGCGGCGGCTGTGCGGGCCTCGCCGGTGCCCACGATCAAGAGGAAGGCGTTGTCGTCCTCCTCCGAGACTAGCGGCGGCGGTGATCCTCCGGCGACTCGGCATGGTGAACCGGTAGCGTGTCGTACTTGATGTTCTCCGCCAAGGGCCACGATGACCGCTGCGCATCCTTGAGGTGATGCACCATGTCCGCTGGCGAGCCACAAAACGGCATCGGGCACTCATAGCAGTGGACGAAGGGCTCCTTGGAGGCATGAGGCCGTCCATGAAACGGGAGTGGCTGTAGGGGACGTTGCGCCAGTTGAATATATGAGCAAGTTACTACGAGATTTAATCCGAATAAGCTCAAAATAAATCATGACGTATATAACAGAGATGAAACTAATCATGTGGACTAGCATAGTAGTAGGATACAGAGTAGAAACATGAATGCTACCACAATTTTGAACAGGAAGGACGGAAACACATACGGTGCAACGGGAGCAGCACCGTTGGCGTTGAGGTTGTCGCTCATGTCATTGAGGAAGAGGTTGCCGAGGTCGGGGAAGAAGTCGTCGCCGGTGAAGTCGTGGCTGCCAGCAGTCGCGAGAGTGCGCTCCCCAAATTTCAATAGCGCCCGTTGAATGGAGCGCAGGAGGGGTGGCTGTAGGGGACGTTATGTCGCCCGAATGGGCGCAGGAGTAGCACACGAAGCGATAGATGGTGTCCTTACTAGTACTCCTAGTCTCTATCTATCTATATCTATATATATATCTACTCTTATAGAAAACCGAGTTGGTGATGATGGTATGCCTGCCATCTTGTAATATAGACCGCCCGATCTATATCTTACGGATAGAAAGCCAACTATGACAATTTACAAAAGATACCCGCACCTCTCTCCACATTTACAGATAAGGCCTTGCCTCGTTCATCCTTATATCCCACAACCTCGTGCTCCTCCCTATGTCTCTATCTCTACTACTCTTTTTTGTTTTTTATAACAAATCGAATAGTGCTGCGCCGTCCGCTACACGCCTGACTGAACACGCCGCCTCGCCTCCATCATCACCAACTGAGTCTTTAATAGGAGTAGGAGTAGAGAAAAAACCGAGTTGGTGATGATGGTGTGCCGTGCAATGCACGGGCATCTTGCTATTTTTTTTGCATATAAGTCCAAACACCACGTAGACACGGTCTTCGAGCACGGTTCGTAGTCGTTCCACGCTCGGGCATTGAAGTTTGTAACTATTTTAGATTAGAATATACTACTCCTCTGGTGCTAGTAGTAGAGCAGTACTACTACTGCTATACTCTAACAAGCTAGGCATAATCTTTGTAGTAGGTCTTGTAGGGAGTACCGATCTTGTGATCACTCAAGCAAGTTATGCAGCATCGATATGACCCTATGCTGCTGGTATGTGTCTCGTAAGTCAAGCGGCGTGTTGTAGTCATCATCACTGTCCACTTCCCGCAGCACATATTAAGCTTATCCATCTTTGTCCGCACATAATCTCGTCCAACCTTCCATCCCGTTGGAAGCAAAGCGCCTCCCCTCGTCAAAACCAAGCACTAACAATGGCAGGACCGAGCAGCGTCCACGAAAGAGTGGCTAAATTCGCTCCCCACAGAGGTAATCAAGCTCATTATTTGGCGTGTGGACAATCTCGATACCATGCCGCTTCTTGGCGTGCTTGTCGGGGCTGTACCATTTACTCAAAGCCCTCAGGCCGGAGCATTTTAAGCCAGCTCCTTGCTTGCTGATGCCGCCTGATCTTCAGAAACAGTGTGTCACACAGCATAACGATTGTAGGGTGGCGAGCATCAACCCCCTTAACTGCGATCCGATCCCCGTCAGCCTTAGCTACATTAACGGTATGTACTGGGTCGGCATGAACACGTCTTGGATGGTGCTCGTCGACGGTCGCGGCAGCTGGATGTTCGTGGAGGTCTACACCCTGCGATTGATCCCCCTTCCTTCGATTAACACTGCACTACTTTGGCACCGCGGCCCAGAATACTCGGAATCTTACGGTAGCCAACATGATACCAAGTTTGATTTGCTCAAGGTTGTAATCTGCCAAGTGCCCACAAGATCTGCGAATTATAAAGACTTCAGGCTAATTACATTCTTCAACCGCAGTCTCGCCTATCTGACAGGTCACTGGGGTAAGTGGATAAATCTGCATGTCCATCGCAGGATCATATATCCTCCATGGTTCTATGATGCCATTGAACACAAGGGCTTCATTTACACTATCGACTCCTTCTATGGCTGGACGTATTGCTGGCCTACTCTAGTCATCGCTACAAACGGCTGTTACAGCAGTATGTTACTTTCCTATGATATCATGATGGCTTGCTTATATTCTGTCAACATTCTTGAAAAAATATTCATGCTCATAACATGTTGTTCTTAAGATTGACTAAATCAAGAGCCCTTTTTATTTGACTCAACTTGATATGATGTTGTAGGTCTTTGGTGTCCCTACCCTTCCTAATCCCAGAACCTTTCAAAGAAAAGCGGCATGGCAGTTGCAGGTGGTTCCTGGCTCGATCAGACGACGGTGAAAGATTGATGATCGTTCGCACATACCGGACATGTTGTTTCGCGGAATACAATCACAGTCACTGCAAGGTCTTTGAGCAGGATCCCAGCTTCTCTGGGCCTTCAGGAATTTTTGACTGGAGGCTGGTAAGTAGCCTTGGTGCACGCTCTCTGTTTGTCGGTGAATTATCCGATTAACGAGGAGATAACCGGCGGCAAGGATCATGATGGCAGCGGTTTCGTTCATCGAGCAAAACTGTGTGTACACAGCGTACCATGCGTCTCTGCATGCACCATACCCGATATGTGCCGCCACGCTCTGCAGCCCAAAGTAGGAGAGAGGGTCGCAAGTATCGGACTTTGACTCTTGGTGGAGTTTCCCCGTCGAGGCACCCATCTGGTTCAAGCCGTCGGCCAATCTCCATAGCTTAATAAATAGTAACGTCTAAGCGGGCAGTTAGTTAGATCGTACACTTGGTGTAGTAGGATCTTTATTTAATCTGATGCATACACTTCTTATTTTTGGTAGCCCTTTTGTAATGATGGCTGATGTTTGGTTTGGAAGAGAGCTGCGTCTTCACTCTTACGGCCTGCTTCGCTATACATTGCACCCCAGCCCTGGTTGTTGCTGTTGTTTTCAATGTACAATCAGTAGTATATTTCGTTTGTTTGTTGAATAAATGTGTTGTTAGAACGACAAACACAATGTTTTGGAAGTCGTTGCACGGTTCGATCCTTTAGTGCCCCGTACCGTACGTAGCTCATACTTTTTTTCGTACGGAACACATTTTCCACTTGTTGATAAGATGCAGCCCATTGATGAAGGCCTAATAGAGAAGCCCATAATTAACTCGAAGGGAGGCTCTCACATGAATCCGGCCCAGGTACATGCTCATGGTCCCCTAAACATAAATAAGTAAATAAATAAATAAAGCTAAATACTCATGCACCAGTTCTTTGGGAAAATAGGTACCCCAGTATTTCTTTTTGAAGAATATCCAAGCTAGGCCTATTTGTTTTCTCTGAATTACTGGGCTGCAAATCTTTCAAGACGAGGAGGGATGCATTCCGTCCTGGCCAAAGAGTATGGTCAATGTCTGTTAAAAGTAATACCAAAAGGGGTTGAAAATTCCAAAAAAATATAGCAAATGGGATATTAGTTTTTTTTGTTTTTGTTCTTCACTGATATCTTATACGTATTTCATTGGATTTAACATGACATAGTACTAATTAATTTTTAAATTATGGCTATTAATTTTTGGATTAAGAATATTTCGTTCCCCAACAAAAATTTGCGAATTTTCAAAATTTCCCACATATTTAGTTAATTTTTTGACCCTGGTACTGACCAGAAAATGGCCAGCAATTCTAAAAATGGAAAATGGGCTGCAATAAATTCCATATGAATTAGAAAATGAGTAAACATTATAAAAATAATAGCAAATGGCTGACTTGTTTACGCAAGGCTTTGTCAGTGAACACACGATTCTAGCAGCAGTGACTGTTGGATGTCCATCCAACGGCCGACGTGCTTCTTCAATCTCGATCTTCTGCTCCCACCGCCTAAACTAGCGCGGCGGGACTGCTCGCTCCCTCCTCTTGTAGCTCGGCTGTGATGCAGCTTGAGCTTCCCCGCCCACCCTACTCCCTCCGCTGGCCTGGCCGCACGCAATCAACTGCCTCCTTATTACGCGGAAAAAATGATTCCTCCCATCGACATCTAGGGTGCACGGTTGGGAGGCTGACACGTGGGCCAACTACATTGGCGCTTCGCGAGGCTTGTCAACTTAGTCAACAAGCGATTCTAGCAGCAGTAACCGTTGGATTTGAATCGAAAGGTCCTACTACTTCTTCAATCGCTGCTCTTCTTGCACCAGCCGCCCAAACCAGCGCCAGGGAGACCGCCTGCTCCTGCCTTGAGTGGCCGGCTGTGCTGCCGTTGAGGCCTCATCTCCCCCTACTACTCCCACCGCTAGCCAGGCCCTGCGGCGATGGCAGCCTCACGCCGCAGCCAAACAAGTGAACCCTCGTACTCCTCTCCGCGTGGGCATGCACTGCCGCGTCTTCCCCGGCTCCGCGTCGTCCCCTTCCTAGGCCTCGCCGTCGTCCACCGCGTTGGTGCTCTCGGCGCGGCGTGGTCAATGTGGTCAACGACATTCCATCAGAAGAGTACTGTATGTGGAGAGGCTGACAGCTGGGTCCACGGCCAGAGCCAGTTTTTTTGTGATTTGCCAAGTAAGTCGCTTTGTCAGGCCTGTTGGGCTGCAAATCTTTCAAGACGAGGAGAGCTTTCATTAATTTGGCGAGAAAATAGCCCATCGATAATGAGAAATGGGAATGTACATTTTTAAAACACATCAAACCAGCAATTAGTTTCAAATATCTTTTTTTTCATTTCGAGATTTTAAATTACATTAATTTTATGCGTGGAGAATTTGTTGCATTTTATATTGATATACATTTATTTTTAAAATCAATTTAATGTGAGTCAAAATTTCGGGATTAAAAACAGTTCGGACCGCACCGAAATATGCAAAATTTCGTATAATTTTTTAACCGTTGCCACAATATGGGCTGTAATGGTAACAAAAAGAATATGGGCTCCAAAAAAACCTTAAGAATTAGCAAATGGGCTGTAAATTATTAGAAATAATGGCAGATGGGATGTATGCTGTTTTCCACAGATTTGAGGCTTTGCTAAAAAGGTTGGCCTAGCAAAGGATTGTTGGATGGCCATCCAACGGCCGTCGTGCTTCTTCAATCTCTGCTCTTCCTGCTCCAGCTACTCAAACAAGCGCCGGCTGTGCTGCCGCACAGGCCTCACCGCCCCACCGTACTCCCATCGCTGGCCTAGCCATCCCTCTACTCAACCACACCTGCTATTATTCTCCGGCGACGGCAGACGGACCAGTAAACCCTCGTATAGTCGTACTCCCCTCCGCGTGGGAAACAACTGCCGAGTCTTCCCTGCCTCCGTGTCGTCCCCTTCCTAGGCCTCGCCGTCGTCCACCGCCGTGGTGCTCTCGGCGCGGCGTGGTCAATGTGGTCAACGACCGACTTCCATCGGAAGAGTCTTGCGCGTGGAGGCGCCGATGGTGGGTCCACGGCCGCAGCAAGGAAGTGCCTCCTTATTATGCGCAAAATAATTATTGCTCCACCTGATAGCGGGGACCCACCGGACGGGCCACCATATTTCACGAAAAAGACGTTTCCCCCCTGACTGCTGGGACCCACCAGCTACACCTTCGCACGCAAGGAAGTGCGTCCCGCAAAAACGATTCGCCCGACTGCTGGAACCCACCAGCTACATCTTCGCATGCAAGGAAGTGCGCCCGGGCAAAAAAAACAATTTCGATCGCTGGGACCCACCAGCTACATCTTCGCACGCAAGGAAGTGCACGATAGTCGGGACCCACCGGTCGAAGCGCACGTGGTGTTGTCATTCGGTGTGACGTGTATGTACATACCGGTCGTTGTAGAGGCGTGCGTGTCGTAGTAGAGGCGCACATGTAGCATGTACACGCATTACAGCGGCCAGGGTGCAAGAAAGAAAATCTGCCACGTATGTGTACATACGGGCGGGGTCTCGAACGCCTACTCGCGCATACATACGGCCAGGGCTCGTTTACATGGCTGGGTCGGAATGGAGAAACAACGTCATCGTCATGTTCATGGGGAGGCAACGGAGTGCGTCGTGTTCATGGGGAGGCAACGAAATGCGTCGTGTTCATCGAGAGGCAACGGAACGCGTGGGAGCCAACCGGCTGGGTCGGAATGGAATGCGTAGTCGTGTTCATCGGGAGGGCTTGGACAGAATAGGCGATGGAAGCGAGGCTGGCGTACCGCAACGGAGAAACAGACCTCCTACGTTGGAGCGGGTCCTGTTGATCGGGAGGGTGTGGCGTACCACAAAAGCGGAGGAAGCGGACCTCCCACGATCAAGCAGGGGTCTGTTGATCGGGAGGGTAACGGACGAAACGGACCTCCTACGGTCGGCGGGGTCCTGTTGATCGGGAGGGTGTGGCGTACCACAAAGCAGACCAAGCGGACTTGTGTTGGGCGCCACAGTCAAGCGGGGTCCTGTTCGCCGGGAGGGTGTGGCGTACCGCAAAACAGTACTCCACGGGATACTGTTCATCTCCACCATCAACCTCCTCCAGCCTCCACGGGCTACCGTCGACCTCCTCCAGCCTCCATGGGCTCCTGTTCATCCAGCCTCCACCGCGCGCTACTCCACCGGCTACTGTTCAACCACCCCTCCACCGTCTACTATTCATCCAGCCCTCCACACCACGGGCTACTGTTCAACCACCCCTCCACTGTCTACTGTTCATCCAGCCCTCCACACCACGGGGTCCTGTTCAACCACCCCTCCACGGGCACCCCTCCACCGTCTACTGTTCATCCAGCCCTCCACACCACGGGGTCCTGTTCATCCAGAGGCAAATGCCACCGCTCACTGTTCATCAAACCCCATAGCGCTCACTGTTCATCCGGAGGCAGCATCGATCGGCTTGATTAGCAGCGATAGCGAAGAATCGCTCGATCGGGTTCGATTAACAGCCATCGATCGATTGCTCGGGTTGAGAACGCGTAGCTGCTGCAGTGCTGTCGCCGGGTTGATTAAACCCAACGCCTCGCTCAGGTTCAGTTAGAGCCAACGCCTCGCACACACGTGCGTACGTGTACGAGAGAAACGCGCATCGCTCAGCCCCCGACCTCCCACCATAACCGGCAACTCCCCAAAATTTTCCTCCCCCTCGCTTCTACCACGGTTTTTTCCGTCATGGACGGCCCAAAGAATGTCATGCCAGCCCAGGACGAAAATCCCATTTTCTGTCATGATTTTTTGTCATAGAAGTAGGAGCCCACCACATCTATGATGATACCGGGTTTTGTCACAATTATCATCATAGAAGTGTCATATGTATGACTGGAAAAAAATTCGTTCGGCCCAAAATGTCACGGATGTGTCTTTTTTTTGTAGTGTTACTTGGCACTTTATTGAAACAAAAGCAATAAAACATGATTACTACAATAGAATAATCATGTGAACACACAAAAACAGTAGGTAAAAGTGTTGGGTTTTCTCCCAACAAGCGCTTTTCGTTAATGACTTTTATCTAGGCACGATGATTTCAATGATGCTCGCATAAAAGATAAGAAGCATCATGAAGCATATGACTAGCACATTTAAGTCTAAGCCACTTCCTATGCATAGTGATTTTGTGAGCAAACAACTTATGGGAACAAGAATCAACTAGCATAGGAAGGCAAAACAAACATAACTTCAAAACTTTCAACACATAGAGAGGAAATTTGATATTTTTGCAATTCCTACAAGCATAAGTTCCTACCTCATAATAATTTTCAGTAGCATCATGAAGAAATTCAACAATATAACCATCACATAAAGCATTCTTTTCATGATGCATAAGCATAGAAATTTTGTTACTCTCCACAAGAGAAAATTTATTCTCATGAATAGTAGTGGGAGCAAACACAACAAAATAACTATCATGAGATTAAGAATTAAAATCAAGATGACAAGTTTCATGGTTATCATTATTCAATATAGCATACATTTCATCACCATAATCATCATAGATAGCAATTTTGTTATCATAGTCAATTGAAGCCTCATCCAAAATGGTGGATTCATCACTAAATAAAGTCATGACCTCTCCAAATCCACTCTCATCATTATAATCATCATAAATAGGAGGCATGCAATCATTATAACAAATTTGCACATCAAATCTTTGGGGACTAAAAATATCATCTTCATCAAACATAGCATCCCCAAGCTTATGGCTTTGTGTATTATTAGCATCATGGATATTCAAAGAATTCATACTAACAACATTGCAATCATGCTCATCATTTATACCAAACATTCTATTGAATTCTTCTTCTATCAATTGAGCACATTTTTTTCTAGTTTTCTTTAGTGAACAAAACTAGTGATAAATAAAGAAACTAAAAGATTCGATTGCAAGATCTAAAGATATACCTTGAAGCACTCACCTCCCCAGCAACGGCGTCAGAAAAGAGCTTCGTTGATGGGATGTGAGTGCCGCTTACCTAGCCTCCCCGACAACGGCACCAGAAAAGAGCTTGATGTCTACTATGCAACTTTATTCTTGTAGACATGTGTTGGGCCTCCAAGCGCAGAGTTCTATAGGACAGTAGCAATTTTCCCTCAAGTGGATTACCTAAGGTTTATCAATCCGTGAGAGGCGTAGGATGAAGATGGTCTCTCTCAAACAACCCTGCAACCAAATAATAAAAATTCTCTTGTGTCCCCAACACACGAAATACAATGGTAATTTGTATAGGTGCACTAGTTCGGCGAAGAGATGGTGTGTAATATGGATAGTCGATACAGATTTTTGTAATAGTAACAATAAAAAAAGCAAGGTAGCAAGTAACAAAGGTGAGCACAAACAGTATTGCAATGCTTGAAAATGAGGCCTAGGGTCCATACTTTCGCTAGTGCAATCTCCCAACAATGCTAATATAATTGGATCACATAACCATCCCTCAATGTGCGATGAAGAATCACTCCAAAGTTCCTATCTAGCGGAGAACATAAAAATAAATTGTTTCTAGGGTACGAAGCCACCTTGAAGCTATCCTTTCCGATTGATCTATCCAAGAGTTCGTACAAAAGTAACACCAAATAATTTCAGATTCATAATACTCAATCCAACACAAAGAACCTCAAAGAGTGCCCCAAGATTTCTATCGGAGAAACAATCATAAGAACATGCATCAACCCCTATGCGTAGATTACCCCAATGTCACCGCAGGAATCCGCGAGTTGAGTGCCAAAACATATATCAAGTGAATCAATATGATACCCCATTGTCACCACGAGTATTCATATGCAAGGCATATATCAAGTGCTCTCAAATCCATAAAAGTATTCAATCCGATAAAATGAAATCTCAAAGGGAAAACTCAATTCATCACAACAAGATAGAGAGGGGAAAACACCATATGATCCGACTATATTAACAAAGCCCGCGATACGTCAAGACGTGACATCTAGGGTTACCCCGAAGTTTTTTGGAATATTTGGGATTTTATAGGGCAAAGAGGGGGTGCGGGAGGCCACCGAGGTGGGCACAACCCATCAGAACATTAAGGTAACACTCTTCCTTGTTGCTATGTAGCCTAGGATTGCATATTTAGACCTTAAGCACATTGCATGTTGCTATGTAGCCTCAGATATATTGCATATGGCCCTAGTTAACCTAACGATAAATGGCTTAGAGATATATTCAGTTAAAATTCCTATTCACCGATTAGTCCCAAAATTCTCATGTGTAGGTACATCGAGAGGCATGTTAAGCACAACAGGCTAAACATCAACCAAAATTATCCATGGCAGACAAAATAATCTCCAAAAGATAGCTTCAGTGTGCATGTTTAAGCACACTAGTAAAGCAAAACAAGTGGAAAGGTGTGTTAATTGCAACAGGCCTAACATTTAACAACAAGCAAACATAGTCATTCAAACTGGTATTGTGCCAGTCTAAGTACACTAGTTATTGTTAAATAAAAATGGAAAGGCGTTGAGGGAGTCCCGGATTAGGGGGTGTCCGGATAGCCGAACTCTCACCGTTGGCCGGACTCCAAGACTATGAAGATACAAGATTGAAGACTTCGTCCCGTGTCCGGATGGGACTTTCCTTGGCGTGGAAGGAAAGCTTGGCGATACGGATATGTAGGTCTCCTACCATTGTAACCGACTCTGTGTAACCCTAACCTATCCGGTGTCTATATAAACCAGAGGGTTTTAGTCCGTAGGACGAACAACAATCATACCATAGGCTAGCTTCTAGGGTTTAGCCTCCTTGATCTCGTGGTAGATCTACTCTTATACTACCCATATCATCAATATTAATCAAGAAGGAGTAGGGTATTACCTCCATCGAGAGGGCCCGAACCTGGGTAAAAACATCATGTCCCTTGTCTCATGTTACCATCCGCCTAGACGCATAGTTCGGGACCCCCTACCCGAGATCCGCCGGTTTTCACACCGACATTGGTGCTTTCATTGAGAGTTCCTCTATGTCGTCGCCATCAGGTAGGATGCCTCATCTCGTCTTTAAAGACGATACCATCGCCAAAGGAGCCTTGGCCGCTGGCCAGACTCTTCGGCTAGGTGGTTTTCTTATGACCACCAGTCCGGCCACCGCGCCGACGATGACCTCTCGAGTCATCGAAACCAATCTCCATGTCAATTCGGAACTTGCCGAACAATTAGATCCGATCGAGCTCTCCTCCGTAAACGAGCTCTTGGATCGAATCGCCGCCCTGGGAGTCGCCACAGACTACGACCGGATCGGGCCTAAAATCGATCTGAGAGAGATCAACTCTCCTAGGCTACCCATCACGTTGCTGTGGTAGAGGAACAATGCGGCGAATCTTCTTCTACCTTAAGGACTAGCTATGTCCGGATTCCCGATCAAGCCCTGAACTTAAAGTCAGGCGGCGGGTCGGACTCATTGGATAACACTCAAAAAATCCAAACTTCCGAGTTCGGAAACTTCTCGGCCTCTGAGTCCTAAATTGGACGGGATTCCAGATCTAGTTCCACCCGCCCACCCAAACATTAGCGATCTCTCTCGAATTCGGCAAGAGCCCGCTGAAACAGTACATCATTCTTGGGCGATTCCTCCCGTTATGAACAGGATAAAGGACTGCCGAGAGGAGGATGCAATCCCAATTTTCTGCAATAATTGCGGACAAGGGAATCCTAAGCGCCATAAGGCGTCGCGAAATTACACGCTTTCTTGACTTGGTGACCATAGTACAAAAGTCTTGTGCGATGGAGAGCGCTGGAAAACCGAAAGTAAATTTTGGGATAATCCGGCCCGAATACATCCCTAGTCCGAAACAAAAGGGTGCACCATTATCAAGCACCTGGTCAAATACCAAAAACCAAAACCCCTAAAGTGCGGAACCGTCTTGGAGGGTTGGCTAAGCGGACCGCAAAATTCATAGCACAGAGGGCGCCACTCCAACTCATAGGCTTCGAGCATGTTGGATACTACGGCATGTGGCCAAAAGTGGCGAGGAGCTTCTAGCTTCAGAATCCCAGCCCAGCAACACCAGTACGGTGTTAACAGTCTTTGAGACTTTCGCATCAAATAACATGCGAAAACGAACACTCCGCAACCTTGCCGAAGTCTACCAAGTAGCAACAATAAATCCATGGAGTGACACGGCTATTACCTTTAATGCTAGTGACGAACCTAAATTCCGAACTGCCCGGGCACCAGCCGCATTGGTTCTCAGCCCGATAGTGGACGGCTTTCGCCTTACCAAGGTACTCATGGATGGCGGCAGCGGACTAAACCTCATCTATGAGGAAACCCTCCGAAAAATGGAAATAGACTGGAACCGCATTGAGCGAAGCAGCACAACCTTTCGAGGAATAATCCCTAGCCGGGAAGCATGCTGCACAGGAAAAATCACGCTGGACGTAGAGTTCGGCTCACCGGACAATTACAGGTCCGAGGAGGTCACATTTCAAGTGGCCCTGTTCAACAGCGGATATCATGCTTTATTAGGACGAGAGGCATTCACAATTTTTCAAGCTATACCCCATTATGGGTACATGAAGCTTAAAATGCCCGGACCTAACGGAATCATCACTCTCGCTAGTGATCCGAACATAGCACTCCGCGCCGAAAACAAGACAGCCGCACTAGCCCTCGAGGCACTATCCGAAGCCCTAGAGGCCAAGGAACTCACCGTGATGCGCTCCACGGTGAACAGGGACGATGTGATACTTGATAAAAGATCCAAGTCCACTTCTTTTAAACCAGCGGATGAAATAGTCAAATTCCAAGTCCACCAAACGAACCCTGCAAAGACGGCCTCCACTGGGGCACAATTAAACCCTGATGTAGATGCCGCACTGCGAGAATTTCTACAAGAAAACTGGGACATCTTTGCCTGGCACCCTTCAGACATGCCAAGTATCCCACGTCGGCTGGCCGAGCATAGCCTAAATATCCTAAAAGGATTCAAGCCAGGCAAACAGGCTCTTCGGCGCTTTTCCGAACCCAAGAGACAGGCCATGGGAGAGGAGCTAGCCAAACTTTTGGAAGCCGGATTCATCAGAGATATAAAACATCCGGACTGGCTAGCAAACCTGGTGATGGTACCAAAGAAGGATAAGTCCTGGCGCCTATGTGTTGATTTTAAAGACCTTAATAAGGCTTGCCCGAAGGATCCCTTCCCCCTCCCTCGAATTGATCAAATTATTGACGCTACAGCAGGACACGACTCATTGTGCTTCCTCGACGCGTACTCCGGCTACCACCAAATCAAGATGGCGGAGCCAGACCAAGCTGCAACAGCATTCATCACACCATACGGCCCGTTCTGCTTCAATACAATGCCCTTTGGGCTCAAAAACGCCGGCGCAACATATCAGCGCATGATTCAGACATGTCTGGCAAACCAGATCGGCAAAACAGTGGAAGCATATGTAGCTGACGTGGTCATCAAAACCAAGCACGTCGAAACTCTAGTAGACGACTTGAGGCTCACATTCGACAATCTTCGAAAATATGACATCAAGCTCAATCCGGAAAAATGCGTCTTCGGCGTTCCAGCCGGAAAGCTCCTGGTCTTCATTGTGTCCGGTAGAGGAATTGAAGCAAACCCAGCCAAGATCCGAGCTCTATCACAATTGGACATTCCAAAAGACCTCAAACAAATACAAAAATTGACAGGATGCGTAGTGGCTCTAAGCCGCTTTATTTCCCGATTGGGGGAAAAGGCGTTACCCCTTTACCGCCTCCTCCGCCGCACCGAACACTTCGAGTGGACGGATGCCGCCACGGCCAGACTCGAAGAAATAAAGGCCATTGTGGCAACAAATCCAGTCCTGGTCGCGCCCAACGTGGCGAACCAATGCTATTATATATCGCCGCAACACATCAAGTTGTCAGCGCAGTGCTCGTTGTCGAACAAGAAACGGACGGACACCGGTTCCCTGTTCAAAAACCGGTTTATTATGTGTCCACTGTCCTAACTCCATGCAAGTCCCGGTAACCACACTATCAAAACATAGCATACGCGGTGTTCATGGCATCCCGGAAGCTGCGACACTACTTTCAAGAGTGTTCGATAACGGTAGCCTCCGAAGTACCTCTTAACGACATTATAAACAACCGCGACGCGACGGGCCAGATTGCTAAATGGGCCATAGAGCTCCTTCCATTTGATATAACTTATAAACCACGACGAGCTATTAAGTCACAGGTTTTGGCCGACTTCGTGGCCGAATGGACCGAAGCCGAACTCCCTAAATAGTACGGCGCATACTCCAATTGGATCATGCACTTTGACGGCTCCAAAATGTTGGCCGGCCTGGGGGCTGGCGTTGTCCTGGCGTCCCCAACCGGGACACATTCCAATCGTCCTTGAGATAATGTATACGGACTCCAACAACGCGGCGAATCGAGGCCCTTACGCACGACCTTCGGATGGCAGTCTCCATGGGCATTCAACGCCTAGAGGTGCGCGGGGATTTGAACCTCGCAATATCTCAAATAAACGGAGACTTTGATGCCAAAGATCCGAAAATGGCAGCATACCGCAATGCGGTCCTAAAAATGTCAGCACGGTTCAAAGGGCTCGAATTTCATCATATAGCCCGGGATAACAACCAGGCGGCGGACATATTGGCACGCATCGGTGCAAAACGCGATGCCGCCCCACCCAATATCTTTCTCGAGCGGCTGTTCAAGCCATCCGTACTATGGGAAGAAGTCCGCAATAACAATCCGGACCCAACCGCTTTGCTGACGCCGAACACTCGATACAACCGAGGCTCGCCCCGAGATAACACCCTCCGCTCACGAAATAATGGCGATTATCGCCCCGTGGACGGAACCATTCCTAGCCTACCTAACTAGGCAGGAACTCTTGAAGACCAAAAGCGAGGCTCGCTGCATAGTACGGCGATCTAAGGCCTACAAAGTCCATGAGGAGAGCTTTATAAGAAAAGCACTACCGAGTCCTTCAAAGGTGTATCTCCAAGAGGAAGGGCGAAACCTCTGGCTGAAATTCATGGCGGACTGGGTGGGCACCACGCCGCAGCCCGGCCCTTGTAGGCAAGGCCTTCCGACAGGATTTTATTGGCCGACGGCCCGAGCATCTGCGCAGGACTTAGTCCAACGATGCGTCGGTTGCCAGCTTTTTTCTAACCAAAGCCACATGCCACCCACCGCCCTTAAAACTATACCCATCACCTGGTCGTTCGCGGTCTGGGGGCTTGACATGGTTGGACCCCTCACGGGAGGAACCCACAAGAAAAAATACCTATTGGTCATGGTGGATAAATTCACCAAATGGATAGAGGCCAAGCCTGTTAAAACGTCCGAATCCGGACCAGTGATAGACTTCATATCAGGGGTAGTTCACCATTACGGTGTCCCCCACTGTATCATCACTGATAATGGCACCAATTTCACGGCCGATGAGGTCAAATCATGGTGCAAAAACATGGGCATCAAGCTCGATTACGCCTCAGTCTATCACCCTCAAACCAACGGCCAAGTCGAACGGGCAAATGGTCTAATCATGAGCGGCATTAAACCCAGACTAGTGCGGTCCCTCAAGGAATCTAACACGCACTGGGTTGAGGAGCTAGACTCCGTACTTTGGGGGCTGCGGACCACGCCGAATCATACTACCGGATACACACCATTATTCATGGTGTACGGCGCAGAGGCAGTCTTGCCCTGCGACATAATACATGACTCACCTCGCCTACGCATGTATGAAGAAAGAGAGGCCGAGCTTGATCGGCAGGACAGTTTGGACGCATTTGAGGAGGAGCGCGACGTGGCAAAAGCTCGTTCCGCATTCTATCAACAGCAGGCTCGAAGATATCAAAGCAGGGAAGTACGGGCCAAAGCTTATAACGTTGGCGAACTAGTTCTACGCCTGCCGGACAAGAAAAAGGAGAAACTCAAGCCCAAATGGGAAGGTCCCTTCATCATCGCCAGGTCCTGACCGGCGGAGCATACCGTCCACGAAACGCATCGGATAACCGACTCGAGCTGAACCCATGGAACGTAGCCCATCTTCAAAGATTCTACGCCTAAGTGCCGGACTCCAAGTTCGTCCCCTTCCTCCGCCAACATTTTTTATTTTTGCTGTCTTTTATCTCTCTCCTTCCCCCTTCTTCTTCTTGAAGCTTCTAGAGGCTCGTTTGCGCTTTTTTCGCAGACACTTGACGCGCTGTCTGCGCTCATTATACCTGGGGGCTTCTTTATCAGAAGCTTATTTATAAGGGCTTTCATGCCCAACACATGCGTTAAACTTTCGCATGTACCTTTTATTCACCATTATATGCATCGATATGACTTAAGTTTTGGCCAAGCTGGGTTGCTCGGCTCTGTGCTTACCCCTCGTTCCCGATTGTTCGGCTAGGTGGTAAAGGAGCACCTCTCACGATTATTACTGCCGGTCAGCCGGATGTGTACCTCAGACTGGGTGAAGCCGAAAGCTAGCGTTCTTAAGGGAATATTCGATCGGTGAACTGAAAGATGATTTTTAACTATTTACCCATCTGCCCTCAGATGATTTTCTGCTTTCATAGCAGCTTTGACATGCACTTTAGGGCATGCATCCCAGCGAAAGGAACCCTTAACGGAACTATTCTCCTTGGAAGATGTTTCTTACTACCCATGTAATATAACATAACTAGTCGGGCACTTGTCTGATACAGCAACAATGACCCCTACGCCTTGTCTCCATGCATACCACGGTTCTTATATAACCATGAAGGTATTCGGACACACTCCGGACTATTGGGTCCGGAGGTCGGGCTTAAAAGGTCCGCTATGACAAGCGATCTACAATCCGGCTAGAAGACATTCTTTCATGTCATATTTTTACATAAGTCAACTCGACTCATTGTATTCCTCCTCAATGCCATCTAATAGGCTATCTAATTTACAATCTTGCTGGGAATACTTGGCGGCCAATTCTACTTGGCGTACACTAACTTCTGAGGATCTCCATCCCATCAGGCCCCACAGGTCCGACGTCGGCCATGTGGTTTGGGTCAGCCTTCATGTACCGCGTCTTTACCATGGTCCAGGCCTCCCTGGCGCCTTGACGGCAGGCCGATATCTTCCATAGCCGGAAGCACCGTCGTGCTCCTTGAAGCCGCTCTGCCAGCTCCCCAATGCCTTCGGGCAGGGAGATAGATGGCCACAAGGCTTGGCCGATGCCTTTCATCACCTGCCGGACTCGTTCGTGCAGCTGACGCAGTTCGGGAAGAAGATCACCCGAAGAACTGGGCATCTCTTCCTCAGGACGACCTGTGAGCAAACCTACATACATGTTTATGTTAGTCGCCTTCCTCGCCGAACTCTTTTCAAAGTTCGTTCAAGCACTTACTGAAAATGCCGCTACGAAGCCGCCGATTCTCCTTCTGGTCGGACAACCTGGCACGAACATCTTTTAGTTCCTCACCCAGCTTGGTGTTGGCGCCTGGAGGTTATTTTCTCCTGCCGCACCCTCGTAAGCTGCGCTCTCGCTTGGCCTTTAGCTGGCGCTAGAGCTGTTGCTTGTCCGGATCGATCGGCGCCATCTGCAATGTTTTTGTCGATTTATACACCCGCCGCACTTCATAACCCATTTATCTTTTAAAGTGTATATTACCGTGGGGTCTCTGCGGCTCCCTCATGGCGGCTAGTCTTGGCCTCAAGTTGGGCCTTGCACTCTTCAAGCTCTGGGAAAATCGGGTATTCTTCTCTGTAAGATCTTGCATAACAAATGATCCTTAAATCAGTTATTCTAACTATTTTAAGTCTCGGGGGATACTGGCATATATAACTGTCAAATTTCCTTACCGTATGTCCTTTACATACTGCTCCGTGGCTCTGGCTAGACCATCTTGGCGGCACGAGGTGCGCATCTCCGAATCGAAGGCATTCAAGGCCTCCTGGGAGAAACATGCGTCATGAAGAACTGTCCGGCGGCGCCTATGATTCAAGGCGCTCTCCACCTCGAAGTTGGTGGCGGACAACCTGTCGGCATCCTCTGTCGGAGGAGCATCCGACGCACGTTTCGTGCTCGCCTCAGCCTCCGGACCCGGCTTTGAAGCCTGGCCGGTGAAGGTTCGATTGGCAACCTCTCCGGACTGAGTCCGGCGAGCGCTCTTTTTCCTGAAAAAGAGCACCAGCGTTAGTACGCCTTCTAGGAATCAATCCTAGGAGTATGGTGACACGCAATACCGTTGCGCGGAGTTTCGATCCGGACCGCACTTCTTTTTAGCCTGCGGGGCCGCACTGCCCTTTGTTGGCCAGCCGCCGCGGGCTCGGCTTCCTGCCTCGAAGGTACCCCCTGCGAAGCACCATTGGTATACGGTGATCAAAAATAAGCATGGATGGGTCATTATCAGGGTTTTTGGGATCTCGGTCTCACTTACCTTTGAGGCTGGAAGAAATCTGGGGTAATCATCCGTAATGGCAACCAAAGCATTGTCGATGCTAAGTTGGTGGAATACCCCGTCGATCAACTCCACCTTTATATCCGGGTCCTCTTTGGAGGTCAGATCAAGGGACCGTTCCGGATCCTCGGGTTGTGGGGACGGGCTGTGTATCTTGTCCATAGTCCGGCGCAGTTCTTGCGCAGAAACCACGAAATGAGATATTTAACCATGGGAACATGGATCGGACAGGTCACAAAGATGTTTGCTTACCCAGCTTCGAGGATTGTTCGAAGAAAACTCCTTCAGTGGATTGACACGGAGGAAATCCTCCTCCTCCCCTTTGTACATGGTAGATAAGATCTTCACCAGTTCGGTGACCGATCCTGGCCCTTTGCGGCCATCGCGGGTGGCATCGTCCTCCCCGTTGAAGTCCCACATGGGTTGGCCCCTGTATTGGAGCGGCTGCACTCCCCTCATAATGCAGATTGCCATGACTCCTATCATGGTCAATCTGGCATGGGCCAGTAACCTTATTCGGCTCATCAAATAAAGGACATCCCGGTCATCTTCTCTCCGGGGGCTCCGAGGGCGCCAGCTTAGGCGCTTCTTCAGAGGAGCATCGCTAAACTCCGGAAGGCCGATCCGAACAGATCCGGCAGCGGGACGTCCTCCATGTAAAACCATTCTGAAGGCCAGTCTTCGGACTCCTTCTTTGGGGTTCCGGATAGGTATCCGGTCCCGGCGATGCGCCATAGCTCGTCTCCGCCCACTTGATATATTGACCCCTCATGAGAACGGGGTACTAGGCAGAATATCGTCTTCCACAGTCCGAAATGAGCCTCGACACCCAAGAATAGTTCGCAAAGGGCCACGAAGCCCGCGATGTGCAGGATGGAGGCAGGAGTAAGATGGTGCAAGCGAGGCCGTAGAACTCTGAGAGCCCCGGAGAAACGGATGGATTGGAAATCCGAGTCCTCTTACTAGATAAGAGATGAAGCATACCCGCTCTCCTTTAGAGGATCGGGGCGCTCTCCGCTTGCTTTCCGCCTGGTAGGTGGCAAGTTTGGATCGAACCGGAACCATGAAGGCCGGGGAATCTCTTGGCTTGAGTATAACTAGCTCGCTATCGGGATGAGCATCTCCCAGTTTCTGGCTGAAATTTGGGGCCGAGAGGAGGAGAGCGTCGATTGTCCATGATGGAATGGGCTTTGGTCGAGGCGCCCGATGAAAGCTTCGCAAAGGGGGATGGTGTGACTCAGATCTAGATCCTTGCCCTTTTATAGGCGGCTCATTTCTTGTGACTAGGGGGTAATTGTAAAAATACCCTGGCTTTTCGCATTCATTCAAACACGTGGAAGATGGTCATTATTGGGCGTAGGAGCCGAGGAGCGCAGCATTTATCAGAAGCCGGACACTATTCGACAAGTATATGGAATTTGGAGAAAAACCCACCTCGCAATGCCGAAGACAATCAACGCGCCGGACTCATCGTCATTGAAGCCTGGTTCAGGGGCTACTGAGGGAGTCCCGGATTAGGGGGTGTCCGGATAGCCGAACTCTAACCGTTGGCCGGACTCCAAGACTATGAGGATACAAGATTGAAGACTTCGTCCCGTGTCCGGATGGGACTTTCCTTGACGTGGAAGGCAAGCTTGGCGATACGGATATGTAGATCTCCTACCATTGTAACCGACTCTGTGTAACCCTAACCTATCCGGTGTCTATATAAACCGGAGGGTTTTAGTCTGTAGGACGAACAACAATCATAGGCTAGCTTCTAGGGTTTAGCCTCCTTGATCTCGTGGTAGATCTACTCTTGTACTACCCATATCATCAATATTAATCAAGCTGGAGTAGGGTATTACCTCCATCGAGAGGGCCTGAACCTGGGTAACAACATCGTGTCCCTTGTCTCCTATTACCATCCGCCTAGACGCACAGTTCGGGACCCCCTACCCGAGATCCGCCGGTTTTGACACCGACAGGCGTGTTAACTACAAGATGCATCAACCAAATGTAGTCATTCATAGTGGTATTGTTGAAATTGAACTGCACAGTTCATACTGAAAGTGGAACTAATCCCCAGGTGGTTTTGGTAATTCATAACAACATATAGCTCATTGAACTAATATCTATTCAAGTTAAATATTTCAGAAAGTTCAATGATTGTCATGGCATGGACTAGAGATGTGGACCCCTCAAACTGCTAAGGACAAATATTGGGAAAATCTGAAGACTCTTCATTTCTATTTTAGTGATCCAAGATCACATTGAGTCAATAGGAAAAGCCAATACTATTAAAAGGGAATGAGGTATTGCTTAATGGTCTACTTGCTCAAAATGGTTAGTGATATGCTCCAAAGCCCTCAACCACTTTCTCAATTCCAAATATGTCCAAAACCTAAAGTCAAACTCGGCCCCACCGATTTGATCTATCCGGTGCCACCGAGTTCCTTTGACATAGCCACTCCCAGAAACCCTAATCAGTTCGGTCTCATCGATAGGGATCTTGGTCTCACCGAGACGGGATTGCAAACTCTCTGTTTCCCTTCGTAACGTCTCGGTCCCACCAAAATGAGTGATCGGTCCCACCGAGTTCACAATGCAAACTCTCTGTTTCCCTTTGTAACGTTTCGGTCTTACCGAAATGAGCGATCGGTCTCAGCGAGTTTTCCTGACCAACTCTCTGTTTGCTCTTTGCTGAAAATCGGTCCCACCGAGTTCATGCAATCGTTCACACCGAGATAAGGTTGTGCCCTAACCCTAGCGCATCGGTCCCACCGAGAATCCTAACGTTCACATTTTGAACTGAATTGGTCTCACCGAGTTTACCTATTCGGTCTGACCGAGTTGGGTCAAATATGTGTAACGGTTAGATTTTGTGTGGAGGCTATATATACCCCTCCACCCCCTTCTCTATTCAAGAGAGAACCACCAGAAAGTGCCTACACTTCCACTAATCATTTTCTGAGAGAGAACCACCTACTCATGTGTTGAGACCAAGAGATTCCAATCCAACCACAAGAATCTTGATCTCTAGCCTTACCCAGGTTTCTTTCCACTCAAATCATCTTTCCACCATAGCCAAATCTGTGAGAGAGCATTGAGTGTTGGGGATACTATAATTTGAAGCATAAGAGCAAGGAGTTCATCATCATCACACCATCTATTACCTTTTGGAGAGTGGTGTCTCCTAGATTTGTTAGGTGTCACTTGGGAGCCTCCGACAAATTATGGAGTTGAACCAAGGAGTTTGTAAGGGCAAGGAGATCGCCTTCGTGAAGATCTAACCAAGTGAGGCAAGTCCTTCTGGGTGATGGCCATGGTGGGATAGACAAGGTTGCTTCTTCGTGGACCTTTCGTGGGTGCAGCCCTCCGTGGACACGCGCAACCATTACTGTCGGTGTCAAAACCGGTGGATCTCGGGTAGGGGGTCCCGAACTGTGCGTCTAGGCGGATGGTAACAGGAGACAAGGGACACGATGTTTTTACCCAGGTCCGGACCCTCTCGATGGAGGTAAAACCCTACTCCTGCTTGATTAATATTGATGATATGGGTAGTACAAGAGTAGATCTACCACGAGATCAGAGAGGCTAAACCCTAGAAGCTAGCCTATGGTATGATTGTTGTATATCCCTATCGACTAGCCTGGCCTCGGTTTATATAATGCACCAGAGGCCTAGGATAACAAGAGTCCTAGCCGAATACGCCGGTGGGGGAGGAGTCCTTGTCTTGATCGCCAAGTCTTGCGGAATCTTCCTTGTATGCGGCAGCTGTCCGGATTGGCCTATGAGTATACGGCCACGGGGGTCCTCGGCCCAATTTAACAGATCGGGAGATGACGTGGTGAGTACCCCCTAGTCCAGGACACCGTCAGTAGCCCCCTGAACCGGTCTTCAAGTTAGGGATGCTCCTCGATTCTTCTGAACCATTCTTCATCTTCAGTCGTCGGTCTTGAAAACTAGTTCAACAAATCTTCTCATCTTCGATCTTGAGGATCGCCGAAATGCATTCGACGAGTTTACACGTCGGGTATCCGAGGAGCCCCTTTAAGTTTCCGGCCTTTATCAATGCCTTGTTATTTTTATGCCACACCTCGGGTTTGAAGTTGTTCCCGGGCGGCAGTGTCCTCTTGCGTCCGAGCTCCAACGCCAGACTGCATTCGAGGTATCTTTTGCAGCCGAGCACCAATGCCGGACTGCTTCCCAGCTCTAACGCCGGACTATGTATCCGAGTTCCAATGCCAGACTATATCCGAGCTCCAACGCCGGACTGTATCCGAGCTCCAACGCCGGACTATGTATCCGAGCTCCAATGCCGGACTGTATCCGAGGTGTCGTAAATCACCTTGGTTCAAAGAAGTTTGAAGGAGTTTAGCCGAGCTTAATGCCGGAAATGCCCTCTATGGAGCCAACCACTAGCGCCCGAGCTTTATGCCGGACTGCTTCCAAGGTGGTGCACCACCCCGAATGTGGGCCGATTTTTGTCAATATTTTTGATTGGTGCAATTTATTCTCTGCCGAGATACACAGCCAGTAGCCCTCAAGGTGGGTATCGGTCTAAAACCCGAGATGCACATGAAGGATGACATAAGACCGCTGATCCCCGTAGCCGCTGAGACTCAGGTTGATCTGCAAAATCGGTCTGAGGATCAGGTCCTAGCTCGGCAGAATACTTGGGACACAAAAGCGGCGTGTTTCAGTCCTCAAGACTCGGGTTGGGTGCGGCCGACCAACCCGAGGATCAAAATCTCCTCGGAGACTGTATTACACTTAAAGTTTTACGCATTGGATAGGCAATGTAGTAGCCCCGAGACACTGGTCGGGTGGCAACACCAGATCAGGGGATCGATGTGCCCCTTTAATATTTGTAAATAATAAGCCCGAAGCCCAGCAGCCCCCGAGCCTTAATGCGGCTATGGGTGGCCGAATTAAGGATTGATATCCATAGTAAAATCACAAATTATGTGTAATGACTCTATGTATCCAAGTACTTTACGTCATTAATGCTCGGATCCGCATTGTACAAAACTTTGTTGACCGACCATCGGCTTCCACCTCCTCGGCCAATAGTCGAGGAGTGTTTGTCCTACTTTATAAAGCCTTATGAGGGCAAATATTTACAACAAACAAGGCAATCTGGCCATACGGTTTTATAAACAAAGGTACGCAGAGAGATATGTTATATTACTGTTTAACAGAAGAAATGTCTTCCAAAGAAAATAGTCCCGCTATTGGTTCCTTTCTTTGGGTTGTCATGCTAAGCATGATCCTGAAACCTCAGCTCCAATGTAAGAGCAAAATATCAAGGATTTAGTTTGGGAGGCCAGTTAATAGCCCCCGGTAGTGTTCGGCGACAGTGGAGGTCAAGCCGTAAACACTTCGGCCATTGTTATGAATGGCCCGTCGTTTAACACCGTCATCGGATCGCTGACCAGTTTACGCTTATTGTGACAGTCAGTTTTCGGCTTTCTCCATTAAGGTGCTTAACCATGTGAGTTGGAAGCGCAATCGCAGTTGTTCTCCCTTTGCACACCTAGCCGAACAAAGCGGAACGTAGGAGGCAAGCGCAGGAGCCGGGCAACCCAACTATTGACCGAAGACACAATTCGAAACCGATGCATATATAGCAATATCCGAGAATGTTTTGCCGAATCTCTAAAGGTGTCGGCAGATGCGAGACTTGTGCTGAAAACACACAAGTAGTTTAAAAGTGCCATAAGCTTGAAAACCAAAAACGTCGATAAAAACTTGGCCTTGAACGAGATCAAGTGTTCGGTGCCAATCCAAAAATTGGCCTTAGCAAAAGAAGTGCTTCTGTAGTGCTTTAACATGATACATCCTATCTCAAGACTTCAAGCGGGTCAGCCTACGGCTTCAACCTCCTATCCCGAGGGCGGAGTACTTCTCATTAGGCCAGTTTAGCAAACTAAACTCTAGCAGCTTTGAGAGAGAAATTAGGCTCCCTGGCTAGTGACCACACGCTCGTGTCGAAAAAAGGAGTAATAGATAATAAGAATAATAAAACTTTGCAACGACTAAGAAGAAGAACACTTATCATAAAACAGCTCATATAAATTTAAGAGCCCCCAAGTGACTTGGGTAAAAGAATGATTGCATGTACCGAAGTACTTATATCATATCTATGTTCAACCGAACTTTAAACGCGTCTTAACCGACCGTCGGCTTCTCCCTCTTGGTCAAGGACCAAAAGTGTTATGTACTCCATCGTCGAGAATATCGACGGTGTTTCCAATAACCGGGCAATCAGGCAATAAGGCAGTAATGACATAAAGCGCGCTCGGAACGTATGCTATATTACTGCGAAGTGTAAGAAGCATCTTCGAAGAAAATAGTACCCCCACCGATACCTTTCTTCGGTGCTCATTGTTATTATGAGACTTGTGCAATAGATTTTTTATACTCATGAGTTCCGTTGTGTGCCGACCATCATTGAAAACTATAAGAGTGCTAGCTTTCGGCTTCACCCAGTCTGAGGTCCGGCTCGGATGACCAGATCGTGACAATCGCAGAGGTGCTCCCTTTACTCCCTAGCCGAACAATCGGGAACATAGGGGTAAACACAGGAGCGAGGCAACCCAGCTTGCAAATCGCTTAAGTCAATATGGTGCATATTGTGGCGTAATACACGAACAAGGAACGAGGCCGTACAAGTATAATCATATGCAAGAGGAAAAGCTTCATGAAGGAAGCCCCCAAATGAATTGGGTATTTGAATTTATGCGTCACAAACAAAGTTTGGACAAGAAAAAAAATTTAGAAGCAACATTTTTCCAAAAAAGTATAATGCTTGGTCGAACCGAACACAAGTTAGAAATTAAAGCTTTGAGCATGAAAGCGAGTTAGCTGGTTAATGTGTTCGGTATTGATGACGCGGTCCGAGCTTGATACGGGACAAAGTTCCATCCCCCAAGCCGGTCCGGAGGTGGCGGAGCGGAGAGCTGGTGACATAGCACGGTTAATGCAGACCGTCAGAGTGATGCCAAAGTCCCCGGATCATTTTCCTGTGCATAAAAAATGGTGCAAACCGGAGATAATAGTAATAATAAAAAAACCGTTGCATAATAAATAATTTATGCAAAGTGAGTAATAAAAGAAATATGGCCTGGCGCCGAGGTCAATGTCGATGTAGGGCGTCGGCGTGATGCGGTAAAGGCATGGCAAAGCCTGAATTCACAGGTCGGTCCGAGCTCCAGATGCGGCGTTCACCGGACTATGTACGGAAACTGACCGAACCACCATGTGACTGTCGTTAATGCGGCCACCATTTGATAGACCTGTGTACATATGATGGACAAACCAGAGTAATAATTCCTTGGAAAAAATGAACCCAAACAAGCAAAAAATACTGGGATTAATAGCACCTGGTTTATTTGTTGTAGCAATCCAAAGGAAGGTGATTCCCAAAATTGGGACTCGATCCGCACACCCATTGCTTGATGGGCAATAAAACGACGGCATGGCAATGCTGGCAAAGGTTGGCTCGCTGAGGCAAAGCCCTCGGTCCAGCTAACGTGACGGAGCTGGTCGGCTAGTGACGCCGAAGTGTCCGAAGTAGGTTGATGAAGAGATGGCAAAGCCCCCAGTCCAACCGAGATGTCGAAGTAGGTCAGCGTGATGGACACCAGCTTGAAGAAGCAATAGTGCGGCCCTGCCGATGCAGGTCGTGACGTGGTCGATGCCGGCTTGATGAAGCGACCGTGCGGCGATGCCGGTATGCCCGCTCCGTGTAATCCGTGGGGCGGCGATGTTGGTGATGATTTATCCTTCGTGATGCGGACTCTTGTTCGCTTGCCGAGATGATGATCCGAAGAAGTTGAGCTCGGCTCAACAAAGTGACGACGATGTTCAGCGCAGGTCGGCAGCCGTGGAGCAATATTGCCGGACTGGTTTGACACCAGCATGATGTTGAAGATCATGTTCAAAAGATTTTAAAGTTAGTGGGATGTGTTCGGTAACAAAACACAATACCCCATACAAAACTTCCCTCAAAAAGGATGTTCGAAATCCCGTTCGTAAAAAGGACGAACTCGGGTCGGATTTGTTTTCGCGCAGAAAACAGATCCGAAAAGTGATGCACTAATCGGAAGGTTCCCGGAGTTTGGACGGTCGGATCGAGCTGAAATTTTGAGGGGTGGTAGATATAGGAATTCCGCAGTCGATCAACGGTTGGATCTTCCAAAGGATGTCCGAGCTAAAAGCTGGACACCATGCCCTAAACTCGTCCAGATTTGACAGGGCTCCGGTATATCGTAGATTGTCGGAGATTCCTCCATCGGAACTCGACGAAATTTAGCGTGGCTGTTGTAGACATAATTCCGCACTATTCCACCGAAGGAATCGTCAATACGACGCTCGAGGAGGCGGTGACGGCGGATAGAAGTTCGCTGTCTAGAAAAACAGCACGGTCGCCCGAGGGCAATGTTGACGTTAAGCCCCCGGGCTCCCTGGATGATTCCTCCATGATCTTGATAGAGAACGGAGCTGATGTTGATGAAGGCCCTCATCCGAACATGACGATCGGAAGTAGGGCGCAGTCCTTGGTCAAACCAAGGTGACCAGTCGAACTGGTGACGAAGATGCCGAAGTCGGAGTTGATCTGCAGGCGAGCCATCGACCTTTTGCCGAACACACAATGGAACTCTCAATGAAAGCACCAATGTCGGTGTCAAAACAGGCGGATCTCGGGTAGGGGGTCCCGAACTGTGCGTCTAGGCGGATGGTAACAGGAGACAAGGGACACGATGTTTTTACCCAGGTTCGGGCCCTCTCGATGGAGGTAAAACCCTACTCCTGCTTGATTAATATTGATGATATGGGTAGTACAAGAGTAGATCTACCACGAGATCAGAGATGCTAAACCCTAGAAGCTAGCCTATGGTATGATTGTTGTATATTCCTATCGACTAGCCTGGCCTCGGTTTATATAATGCACCAGAGGCCTAGGATAACAAGAGTCCTAGCCGAATACGCCAGTGGGGGAGGAGTCCTTGTCTTGATCGCCAAGTCTTGCGGAATCTTCCTTGTATACGGCAGCTGTCCGGACTGGCCCATGAGTATACGGCCATGGGGGTCCTCGGCCCAATTTCACAGATCGGGAGATGACGTGGTGAGTACCCCCTAGTCCAGGACACTGTCAGTTACCCTTCGTGGGTTGAAGTCTCCATCAACATGGACATACGATAGCACCACCTATCGGAACCACGCCAAAAATCTCCGTGTCTACATTGCGTTTGCCTTCTCCAAACCCTTCCCTTTACCTTCATATGCAATGTTTTACTTTCTGCTTCTACACTCTTAGAATTGCATGTGTAGGTTGATTTCTTGACTTGTGCTAAGTTGCTAAAATCTGCCAAGACTTAAAATTGGAAAAAGGCTAGATTTTTATTTGGTCAAGTAGTCTAATGACCCCCCTCTAGACCTACTTTTGATCCTACCAGTGGTATCAGAGCTTTGGTCTCCATTTTCCTTGATTTCCATAGCTTTGGTGATCATAGCCTTGGTTTCACAACCTAGGAGAGTATGGCGTCTAGCGAGGGAAATTACCACTGTAGAGGTCCTTACTATGATGGTACTAATTTTGCTAGTCCGAAGCATAAGATGAAAATGCATATTCTTGGACATAACCCCACCATTTGAGCTATTGTGTGTATTGGTTTGCAAGGTGAATTCTTCGAAGATGGAAGAGAACTGAATCATGAAGCAACCGTAGAGGAATTGAAGATGTTGCAATACAATGCTCAAGCTTGCGATATCCTCTTCAATGGATTGTGCCCCAAAGAATTCAGCAAAATCAGCCGCCTTGAGAATGCAAAGGAAATTTGGGATGCTTTCGTTGATATGCACGAAGGTACCGAGTCGGTCAAGGAATCCAAATTGGATGTGCTTCAAAGTCAACTTGACAAGTTCAAAATGAAGGATGGTTAAGGAGTCACTGAAATGTATTCTAGGCTTGCTCTCATCACAAATGAGATTGCCGGCTTAGGAAGTGAAGAGATGACTGACAGATTCATCATCAAGAAGATCCTAAGAGCCTTGGATGGAAAATATGATACCATGTGCACCTTGATCCAAATAATGCCCAATTACAAAGATCTCAAGCCAACGGAAGTCATTGGTAGAATTGTTGCTCATGAGATGTCACTCAAGGATAAGGAAGAGCTTCACAACAAGTCTAGTGGTGCTTACAAAGCTTCATGAGATGCTCCTACAACATCAAGTGAGAAACACGCCTTCAATGAAGAATTGAGCCTAATGGTGAAGAACTTCAACAAGTTCTACAAGAGTAGAAGCAAAGAGAGAAGTTCCAAGCCAAGGTCCTACAATGACAAAAGATCTTCTAGTCATAATCGCAATTGCTACAATTGTGGAAGACCCGGACACTACTCTAGTGAGTGCACGGCTCCCTAAAAAAGAAGAGAAGTATCACCTAAAAGCATAAGTAAAAGAGAGGAATCACCACCAAGAGAGAGAAGGAGTGGAGATGATCGTTATGAATCAAGACCCTCTCGCAGAAGTAAGGATTTGGAAAGGAAGGACAAGTCATCAAAGAGCTACACAAGACGAAGACATCAAGCTCATATTGGCGAATGGGTATCCGATTCCGACTCCGACAACTACTCCGAGAGAAGCTATCACTCCGACTCTAAATATACTCAAGATGAAGGTGTTTTCAGTATTGCACTTGTGTCATCCAACTCCTATGACATATTCGATTCACCAAATGAAGGGATTGGAAGATGCTTCATGGCTAAAGGCCCCAAGGTATCAAGTATATATGTTGATTTCAATAGTGATGAAGATGATTTGCTAGGTGATGATAATTTACTTGTTGACAATTCTAGTGATGAAAACTATGATGAAACTGCTATTAATCATGCTAATCAAGATGAAACGAATGAAAATCATAAGAAGGAGACTGGGCGTCTAACTAAAGAAATAAACACTCTTAAGTTAGCTCATGAAACTACCTTAGAGGATCATCGACTCGTGAGAAGCTACTCTTTGAAAAGCTCAATCTAGAGCAAGAGCATGGGTTCTTAAAAGCAATCAATGATGATCTTCGTAAGAAAAGTTCTTCGTACATTGCCAAGCATTTACTCTTGTCTACTTACATGCCACAAGTAAAATCTAGCAACAAGAGCAAGAAAGATTCTTCTTCTAGTAGTAACAATAATCATGATAATCCAATATTGTTGCTTCTAGTAGTTATCTTGATTCCACTAATGATTCTTTTAGCCAAGTTACACTTGAGCAAGAAAATAGCTTTTGAAGGGAATTATAGAGAAAGGTGTTTACAAGAGCCTTGTCGGAAGTATGGAATTTGAGGAAATTGTACGCAAGCAAGGAAGGCACCGGAAGAATCAAGGTGTTGGTTTTGAACACAAGTTCAATGCCAATGGAGTTGAGTGGGAAGAAGATCAATACCCCCATACGAAGTTTGTTCCTCAACAAGAGAAGTATGATCCCACTTCTTTTAAGGGAACACAAGCTCAAGATGATCTTCCACCACAAGACCACAAGCTAAAAGGCAAGGACAAGCTTCAATAAGAGATTGATGCATTTGAAGAAGCTCCGAAGGCATTGGTCAAGTGGGTTCCCAAGACTACATCAAGTTCTACTTCATCAAGTATGACTACAACTCCAAGGATCACCATCAAGTTGATGTGGTTCCCAAAGAAGAAGAACTAGAGAGTTCTTGAGGGTGACTCCGCCAACATAGTTCACTCATATTCATCTTGGCAAGGACAAGTGCAATCAACTTTCACATCTTGCACTAGTTCAAGGAGTTACAAACCCTCTTGTTGGTAAGACAAGGGACGAGGTAACCTAATACTTTCATGGACATCATTATATGTGGATTTCACTCTATGTCTATGGATATCCGTGTATGTTCTTAGTGGGACTAACCCGTGTATGTATTGAAAGTGCAACTCACTCCAATGGATTGCTCCAAATGATCTACATCAACATTGAGCATCTACATCTTCAACACCTACATGAAGTCATCATCGACAAAACCCAAGGTTAGTTCATCCCTCTTAGGGGGGATATCACATCTAGGGGGGAGCTTTTATCTAAGAATTGAGCTAAAGCAACTCTAATGGTGTGAACACAACAAAGATTTATGTAAAAGTGGTAACCTCACTTGTGCTTAAACGATGAGTATGACATACAATCAAATGTTCTCATTCGACTCCTCAGTCAATATACTCATATATAGATGACCAATTCATCGCCAATTGCTTGATAGATGCTAGAGTGTTTGTGCATGCTTTGTCACATATTTCATTTGCTATCTTATTGTGTGAGCATGTTGGTTGCATTTTTTTTTCATTCGAGAACATCCATTTTTTGTTTTGATTGTTTGGCTTTTCTTTTTGCCAAATGGATGGATAAGAATGCCTAAGAACTCCCTCTAGCTATCTATGCTTTTCTCGTCTCAAACTCTATTCATGCTGCATCACAAAGTTTGATCAAGTCAAATTCGGACCCTCCGGGTGAGGAGCACTCGGAGCCACCGATTCGTCAAGGGCATAAACATCCAAAACCTCTTAGTGGCTTTTGGTCCGACTGATTCATTCCTTTCGGTCTCACTGAAATCATCGAGTTGATCTAGGTTTTCGCCTTGGTGCAACCGATTAGAACAATCCGGTCTCACTGAGTTGCAGTAACCGCTTGCGATTCTGCATCTCGGTGCCACCGAGTCGTTCCACTCGGTCACACCGACAGTGACTGGGTATATATATCCAGGGTTGGATTTTGAAAATTCCTTCAAAATCACAACCACACCTACCCAGCTCTGCCGCCCCTCATGGTCTCAAGATCATCTCCATCATCGCCAGGGCGCCCCTGTCGTTGGTCTCCTCCGCCGTCAATGGGAATCTCCGCCGCCGTTGTCGCCCTAGCGAGTTCGTCGCCAAGTTAGGGTACGGACTCGATCTCCTTGTGCAATCTTTAACTCTGATTAAAGATTGCACAAAGATTAATGCCATGTTTCTAGCCACGATTGAGATCAATCTATCCACCCAAAACTTCCTCTAGATTAGTTTTGATGAAAAAACTTAGGGTTAGGTTTCCGCCGAACTCCTCTCAGACCAACCGATTTGAAGTATTCGGTCTCACGGATTTGGCCCAGGCCATTGCACATGTACTACTCGGTCTGACCGAAGTGTACAAATTGGTGTGACCGAGTTCACTTTCTCTATGAAACCATAGCATCTCAGATTCGCCGAACTGCGTCTCGGTATGACCGAAATTGCATGTTTAGACTCTAAAGCTGCTCCAGCCTCACCGAGTTTGTCATATATCAGTAGCTCCAAAATGCTTTCTGCAGAAAACTAAAATTAAGTTTTTGAGTCAACTTTTTGCCAAAATAGCTGTGCTTTGTGATGCTCATCTACTCTACCTATCCCTATCTATTCACAGGGTCAGTGTCAGAGATGTCAGACAACAGTGATCGTCAGAACTGGTCTGAGGAGCAGGTAAATCTCAGTGAGGGCACTAGTCCCTCCAACATCAGCGATGATGAGGGTAGCAGAAGCACCCCAAGTAACTTGCCTAAGGCTGCTACTAGGCAAAGGAAGAAGAGAACCTCAGAATCAGAAGGTGAGGACTTTGTGGTTGATGAGGAGGTCACCTCAAAGAAGAAAGTGTTCAAGAAGGAGCAAGCTTGTGGCACCCCGACTCAGAGCAACAGGTTTACCCTGCATTGCCAGCCCAGAGATCGAGTCTTCTGGCAACACACAACAACATGGTACAGAAATAACCACTTTATTGATACTAGCAGGGTACATAGGTCTAATGAACATGGTACTACTGGACAGTATGTACATTATTTAATGAACATGGCTGGGGCCTCGATCACACGAAACTATGCGGCAGCGGAAGAACGTCGTAGCGGCACTCCATAGCACAGGGACACCGACGTGGACACGGCCTAGACACGAGATGCGCTCCGATGCGATTCGACTTGCCTGAAAGCTGGCATAACACACCAGGTTAGTACATTGAATGTACTTGCAAGCTCACAACAAAAATAAGCACGATGATAGACAATATCATGATAATTAATCCGGTTAAAGTAATGCAAGAAAATACTATAGATGCAAAACAGCCAAACATCGCACCGAGTCACACGGACTCGCTTACCAGACGGTTACCTCGTAACCAAACGGTGACCACACCGGGGTCACACCTGAAATCAATCGCTCGTGAACACCTCGAGTGTTCAAGGTTCACGACGAAACAATGCATCACAACAATTTCTAGTTTGCAAGATTAATTATAAAAGTTGACCCATGGTGTGACTTACTCCCGAGTTTTGTCCATAACCGAGGGCGCGTCTATCGATAGATTAAATACACTCTGCAGAGGTAGCGCACTTTAGCCACACTACAGAATACATGGCCTCGCACTCCCATTCGGGTGGACCAAAATATCCCGACGAAACCCTCCCTTTGTCATGCACTCTCCCCGCCCACTCCGACCATCTCCCTCTCAGGGCTAGGTCTTGGGTGGCCCCGTGTCTACCAAAGACACCAACGGCCACCGTTGTGGCAAAACGGTCCCAAACGGGGACAAGGTACCATAAAAACAAAAACGAGCACACAAGGTTATGTCTGCCTACCGGGCCAGGGTATGCACGCCCATAACCTTCCCTCGCAGGAGGCACCGGTGAGAGCCACAACAAAGGACCGAATCAAGACCTTCCCATTAGGTAAATGTGGTCGCACTGAACTAAAAACCCGATTCAGTGGCACCATGATGTGATCAACATCATATTCAAGTTGAACTTAATCAAGTTTAACTCTTAAGAAAACTTTTTATTCTAACAATGGCATAATACTGGAAATCATGCAACTACTCGCCATGCAAAGCAAACAACTCATGTTCATGGATCAAACTTAACCACATAATTATCTTGCAACACTAAGTATGAAACTTTCTAGTTATACCTCATTTTTATCAACAAGCAATATTTTTATTAGTTCTTTATTTAAATGAAAATATCATTTAGTAAAATTAATACCATCAATTTCCATAGCAATATGCATAGTGTAAAAATCTTACTCTACTTAACCAAGCAAGTTCATGCATGCAACGAGTAACTAAAACAAGCATTTCTAACAGAATAAAGTGACTAGCAATTTACCAAATTTTTAATGCAAATAAGAACTCATATTCAAGTAGAAAATCATAGATATTGAAATAACACCATCCAAATGCTGGTGTGGCTTGCCTTAGTGTAGAGGAGGATCATACCCCTCTTGGTTTGCTTCAAGACAAGCTTCTCCTTCTGAAAAACAATTAAAAACCAGAAAAATGAATGTCAAAACACATTCTGAAAATCACCAGAAATTATAGACAACAAGGAAAAATCCACCTTTTGGCGTGCTGCTAGAGCTTTCTGTAACAAAGACAATGCAAAAAGATTGGAAGCGGGGCTCGCGGTGCACCTGCCCGTACCCGTGGCTTGGCAGGAGGTGGACGGAGCTGGCCGCAGTCGAGCTCGCAAGCTTCGGTGACGGACAGGGTTCGCCGGAGAGGTTGAAGACGGTGTCTAGAGACAGCTCCGAGGGCTTGGCGGGGTCCAGGCAGCACTAGCAGACCCCCAATGCCCCGTCCAAGCAGCTGCTTGAGCTCGAGAGGCACCGGAGCGCGGCAGCTGCACTACGGGGATCGACGGAGTCCTCGGGTCGGGGCGACGGCCAGAGGCCTGCCCGACCGGGCTTCTACTCTTCTACGTGTTCGTGGAGGTGGTGTGGAGTGGTGCGTGGCTAGCAAGTGAGGCGGGGCGCTATATATAGCCGGAGCGGAGGGGGGAACGTGTCGCCGCCAGAGCATTCTGGACACGTGGCGAACGTCGACGAGAAGCTCCAACGCAAGGGGGAACGATGCTGTGTCGACTCAGGGGCTTGCCCACGCTTGCGGACGCGCACAGGAGGCGGTTGGAGAAGAGGACAAGTGCACGCGCGCACTGTGCCGATTTGGACGCGACGCGCCCGTGCTTGTTGTGGCGGCTCCGGCGTTGGCGAGCGACAGGGAGGGGTCAAGCTTGATTGGTCGAGGGTTGTGGCGCGGTGCGGCAGTCGGAGGCGAGCGTTGGAACGAGCACGCGCGAAACAGAGGGCAAGGCGACAGCCAGAGCGCGTCAAGACGCGGCCAGGCGCCGTGTCCTCGCGCGGTCACCATGTTGGCATGGTCAAAATGAGGGCCAGGTGCGGCCAAACCTTGTCCAAGCGCTCGGCCGTGCAGTGTTACATCGAGGACGGGTGATGGATCATACCCAGGTCGACCAGACGTGACTCTACCAAGCTGGCAAGTTTCTGGTCAGAAACTTGGTCGCCAAGTTTTGCCACCTTCTAGAAGGCCATTAGGGCTAATCTCCTGGGGATCAGGGTTTCTTAGGAAGGTGCTTAAGCTCAAGAAAGCTCAAGGCCAAAATCTAAAGGAAAAATGTACTTGATGTACAAACTGGGATTTTAGGTTAGAAGAGAAAAGATTTTCTACAGTAAAAATATTACAAAAAGTGATGCAATATTTTTGCATGGGAAGGTGTGCCAGGGTTCGAAGAATATTTAGGAATTATCTCAGATTTTTCTGAGAAAGAAAAATTGAGGTTTCTTTGGAGCACATGGTTCTGAAGTGAGTTTAAGAGAGAAAAATGAATATTTTTCTTTTAGGAAAAATATTCATTTGATTATTTTGTGAATTTGTGGGAGTAATAAGATAGATGGGTCACTTGGGTGAAAGCCAAGGATATGCCCAAGTGAAAAGTCCATTTGAATTGATCCAAAACCCAAATCAAATCAGGGCAAAAAACCACGGTGAAAACCAAGTCCGGAAAAAGAGAGAAGGCAAGTCCGGAAAAAGAGAGAAGGCAAAATCCAGGCTGTCACAAACCTCCCCCACTTAGGATGAATCTCTTCCTCCAGATTCGGTTGCTTTGGAAAACCATTCTGGGAATGCAGTCCTTATAAATTCCTCTCTTTCCCAGGTTGCTTCTTCTTCGGTGTGATACTCCCACTGAACCTTGTAAAACCGTATCTCTTTGCTGCGAGTGACCCTCTCTGTCTGATCCAATATTCTGGTTGGCTTTTCCTCATAAGTCAAATCCTTAGCCAATTCTATCTCTGACATATCAGTCCTTTTCTCCGGTGGCGAGATGCATCTTCTTAGCTGTGAGATGTGAAACACGTTGTGTACTTCTGACAATTCTGGTGGCAATTCCAACTGGTAGGCAACGGTTCCGACTCTGGCCATGACGGAGAATGGGCCGATATATTTGGGTGCCAATTTTCCTCGGGTATGAAATCTCTTGACTCCTTTCATAGGGGTGACTCGGAGATATATGTGTTCTCCGGGTTCGAAGCTGATCTGACGATGTTTGGCATCATAGTAGCTCTTCTGTCGGGATTTGGCCAGTTGCAGTCTGTCTCGTATTTCCTTGACTTGCTTCTCTGCTTCAAGCATTAAATCAGTCCCGAAAATGCGGCTGTCTCCGGTTTGAGACCAATTCAATGGGGTGCGGAATTTCCGGCCATACAGGGCTTCATAGGGTGACATCTTCAAGCTGGCCTGGAAACTATTGTTGTAGGAAAACTCGGCGTAGGGCAGACAGTCTTCCCACTTGGTTCCTTGGGACAATGTATAGGCTTGTAGCATATCCTCGAGTATTTGATTTACTCGCTCAGTTTGTCCATCTGTCTGAGGATGACAAGCCATGCTATACTTCAGAGCGGTCCCCAAGGCTTGATGTAGTCGGGCCCAAAATGCGGAGGTGAAAAGGGATCCTCTGTCGGAGGTGATAGTCTTAGGTACTCCATGTAGACTGACGATTCTTGATACATACAGCTGTGCGAGTTGATTTGCACGGTATGTAGTCCGGATAGGCAGGAAGTGTGCCACCTTGGTTAATGTGTCCACTATGACCCATATCGCGTCGTTGCTTCGATGAGATCTTGGCAATCCGGTGATGAACTCCATGCAAATATCATCCCATTTCCATTGGGATACCGGCAGAGGCTGAAGGAGTTCGGTGGGCTTTTGATGTTCCGCCTTTACTTTATTGCATGTGTCACAACAGGCCACAAAATACGCGATGTCTTTCTTCATACCATCCCACCAAAATATCCGAAGAAGGTCCTCATACATTTTGGTACCACCGGGGTGAATTGAGTATGGTGCTTCATGCGCTTCTGCCAATATTTTCTTCTTCAGGATTTCGTGATTGGGTACGCAAAGTCTTCCACGGAATCTTAGCGAACCCTGCTGATCCATAGAAAAATCCGGTGCATGCCCTTGGTGCATCTTCTGAACATATATTTGTAACACCTTATCATCCGCCTGAGCACCATGGATTTACTCTTTGAGAGTGGGGGCGACTTCCAATATGCTGGTAATACGGGCGTCGGTGATCACCAAGTTTAGCTGCATGATTTCTTCATAAAGCTCCGGAGGTAAGGAATCCATTAGAGCATTAAGGTTGGCTGGTTTGCAGCTGAGGGCGTCAGCTACCACATTAGCTTTGCCCGGGTGATAATTTATTCTGAGGTCATAGTCCTTAACCAACTCTAGCTATCTTCACTGTCGAAGGTTCAAGTCGGACTGAGTGAATATATACTTGAGACTCTTATGGTCGGTGAATATCTGGCACTACTTTCCAATCAGGTAATGTCTCCAGATTTTCAAAGTGTGCACCACTGCGGCCAATTCCAAATCATGGGTAGGATAGTTTCCTTCATGTTGTCACAGTTGGCGAGATGCATAGGCTACCACTTTGCCATCCTATATGAGTACACACCCCAGTCCTCTTCTGGAGGAGTCGCAGTAAACATCGAAACTGCGGTAGATGTCTTGAGGAGTTAATACAGGTGCCGACGTCAGCCTGTTTTTTAACTCATTGAAGCTTCGTTCGTAGTCCTCAGTCCATACGAATTTCTTGTCCTTCTTGAGGAGCTCCGTCATTGGCTTGGAGATCTTGGAAAATCCTTCGATAAACCGACGATAATATCCGGCTAGTCCAAGGAAACTCCTGATTTCTGAGGCGGTGGTGGGTGCGGACCAATCAAGTATGTCCTTTACCTTGCTTGGGTCCACCGAGATTCCTTCTGCTGAGAGGATATGTCCAAGGAATCCCACTTGCTGGAGCCAAAACTCACATTTGCTGAGTTTGGCATACAGTTGACGATCGCAAAGTCTTTGCAGAACTGCTCGACCTTCTGTTCGTCCTTGCTCTTGGAGTAAATGAGTATGTCGTCAATGAACACCACCACAAATTTGTCCAAGAAGTCCATAAACACCTGGTTCATCATATGCATAAAGAATGCAGGACGTTGGTGAGGCCGAAGGACATAATAGTATATTCATAAAGACCGAAACGAGTGGTGAATGTGGTCTTAGGAATATCTTCCTTATTTATCTTGAGTTGATGATATCCCGTCCTCAAATCAATTTTGGAGAATGCTTTGGCCCCACTGAGTTGATCAAACAGATCATCAATCCTCGGCAGTGGATACTTGTTTTTTATGGTGATGTCATTCAGCTGTCGGTAGTCTACGCACATTCGTAGACTGCCATCCTTTTTTCCACGAAGATTGCGGGTGATCCCCATGGTGAATAGCTTGGACGAATGTATCCTTTCTGCAGCATCTCATCTAGTTGTTTCTTCAACTCCACCAATTCTGAGGAAGGCATCCGATAATATTTCTTATGTATCGGAGTGGTTCCAGGCACCAGGTCAATAGTAAACTCCAATTCTCGGTCTGGTGGCATGCCGGGTAATTCTTCAGGAAATACATCTGGATACTCGCTGACCACTGGAATTAATTCCACCTCTTCTTCCACGGCTGCAAAAACCATATCTTTCGTGGGGATGCACTTGTGGGCATAAAAACTGGTAGTTCGACCTTCCATATTTTTCAGGGTAACTTCTCGAGTCGCACAGCTGATGCAGACTTGGTATTGGGCCAACCAATTCATGCCCAGAATGACATCCAATTTGTTGGAATCGATGATTATCAATGATGTTGGAAACTTGACGCCCTTGATGTCGATCTCCAAATTTCGGCAGACGAGATTGCTTCTGAGTAGGGATCCCGGGGATTGTACCAGTATGTGTTTTCCCAAAATCGAGCAAGGAAAATTGTTTTGGGAAGCAAAACCCCGCGAAATAAAAGAGTGGGAAGCCCCAGAGTCAAATAAAATTACGGCTGGTATGTCGTTAACGAGAAACATACCAATGACGACTTCCGGGTCCTCTTGGGCTTCATCTGCGGAGATGTGATGAACTTGCCCTTGGATTATATCGGGGGCGGAATACGGCTCCATGTAGTTGACTTGCGGCTGAAATGGAGCGACGTGCTTGGTGTTCTTGGGACACTGTCGGGCGTAGTGTCTGGTTTGACCATAGTTGAAGCACGAATTGTTGTGCTGACAATCGTCGCGCACTGGGCTGGTCACGACATTCTTGACTTGTGTAGTAGTCTTGTTGACATTCTGCTGGCAATTGGGTCTGTACTCAACCTGAGTCTGTTGCCAAGTACAAGCCTTTTGCACTGGTTGCATATCCTTCTTTGGCTCGAATTTGCGCTTGTGGTCATTAACGGCTCGCTTGTTGTCGTTCATGAGCTTATGTTCCCTCTCGGCGATGAGGGCCTTATTCACCAGAGTCAGGAAGTCTGGGAAATCAAACATACTAAGAGTGCACCTGAGATGCTGATTCAGGCCTCCAAGAAACCGGTCGATCTTCTGCTCTTCTGTGGCCACATCGTGGATAGAATAGCGGGCCAAATGGTTGAATTTGTTCAGGTACTCATTGACGATCGCACTGACTTGAGTGAGAGTGAGAAATTCACGCTGCTTGATCTTCATGATTCCGGTGGGAATATAATACTTGCGGAAATGATCCTTGAATTTTGTCCAAGTAATTTCCTCATCCGCGGGCCATATTGCTTTGGTATTATCCCACCATATAGCGGCAACTCCTTCGAGATAATGCGTTGCGAAAGGAACCTTGTCTCCTTCTTCAGTGCGGGCAATCTCCAGTTTCTTCTCAATGGTCCTTTGCCAGTCATCGGCGTCCAATGGATCAAGTACTTGGCTGAAGCTGGGAGGATTGGTTCGCTGAAAATATGATAGCTTGGAGTGATGGCCATTCTGGTTTCCATTCTTCCCAACCATAACTTATACACTTTTCAGTACTTCCAGCAGATCGTTACTCCTTTCTTCAAACATTCGCAGGATTTGCTCGGTGCAAGGCGGTTGTGGCGGTGGAGGTGGAGGTGGCTGGTATGGCTCAGGGGAATGTCCTGCCTATCTTGCGGAGCGACGGACAGGGACATCCTCACCAGCTTGACTGCTGCTGCCTCCATGCGGCATCCTATTTTTCGTTTTCCCAATACATAGCAACCAGGATGAGAAAATTCCAAAATGGGGGAAAAACCAATGACAAATCCCGGAAGAAAACAGTGAATGAAAACCAAGTCGAATAAAAGAGTCCAACATAATTATACATAGTCCCAACATGAAAGTAAACATCACAATGGGGCTACTACTCTCGTACATGAAACTACGCGTCATGACAAGTGTGATTACAGCCATACATCATGCTCATGACTACAACGAGACTCTAACGGTCTACCTCTCGGATGGTGCTGCTGCAGGCTCGTCTCCTGAGCCGGACCCAGATCCTGAGCTGATAGTAGAGACCTCCGGGGGAAGAGAGGTATGCTGGCGCTGCCTCGAGGGCTCTCCCTCAAGGGCAAGCAGTGGATGGGATCTAAGCATAGGAGCAGGAGGAGTAGCGACAAGTAAAGACCATGCAGCAGGAGCGCTGCGAGGGTTCACCGCCAGAGGGTTAACGGTACCCTGCGAGGTCGTCGAAGGAACGGAGGTGGGAGGAGCAGAAGTGTAGATGACAGCTGGAAGAGGGTTCCTTATATGAGCAGCAGCGAGAGCAGCGCGAGCGCGTGAGAGCTCCCGAGCTAACTCGTAGTTAAGGAGATAACTAGCGGTGATGTAGCGTGCAAGGTGGCTAGTGGGACGATCGCACGCCGGGTTAATCAAAGGAAAGAGAATACGCCCATTCTCGTGTAGAGATGGGTAGTAGAAAAGACTAGGGTGGGTGTGCATGCGAACCTCATTGTAGCGCAAATCTACAAGAGCCCCCGATAGCAGCAAATTGAACTGCCTGAGATGGCGTCGAAGAAAGACCACCCTTAGACGAACGAGTGTAAGCGCTAGATGGGGAACTGTGGTGTAGAGTGACCTCAGAATAATGCTCATACAATGCATCGGCCAGATGCTCGCGATACACTCGATACTCTTGATCAGCACCCCCTAGATAGAGTCGTCGCCACACGTTCTGAAGCAGGTGCAGCGATGTGCACGGAGCTGGCTCAGGATGGTAAAAGATCGGTACTGGTGCCATCTATACTCACAAACCATACGGTTAGTAATAACAACAATTAAACATGCATGCAATGCAACAATATATTCCTATGTCTACCGGCACTCAAAAGAAACTATCTACCGTTTTACTAACGCGCTACTAGTCTAGCGTGTCCTACAATCAGCGCGGCTCTGATACCAAGCGTTGTGGCACTCCGACTCAGAGCAACCGGTTTACCCTACATTGCCAGCCCAGAGATCGAGTCTTCTGGCAACACACAACAACATGGTACAGAAATAACCGCTTTATTGATACTAGCGGGGTACATAGGTCTAATATTACATCGAGATTCGAGGCCAAGCGGCACCCACGGTGCTGCTGGACAGTATGTACATTATTTAATGAACATGGCTGGGGCCTCGATCACACGAAACTACGTGGCAGCGGAAGAACGTCGTAGCGGAACTCCATAGCACAAGGACACCGACGTGGACACGGCCTAGACACGAGATGCGCTCCGATGCGATTCGACTTGCCTGAAAGCTGGCATAACACGCCAAGTCAGTACATTGAATGTACTTGCAAGCTCACAACAAACATAAGCACGATGACAAACAATATCATGATAATTAATTCGGTTAAAGTAATGCAAGAAAATACTACAGATGCAAAATATCCAAATTGCGCACCGAGTCACACGGACTCGCTTACCAGACGGTTACCTCGTAACCAAACGGTGACCACATCGGCGTCACACCTGAAACCAATCGCTCGTGAACACCTCGAGTGTTCAAGGTTCACCACAAAACAATGCATCACAACAATTTCTAGTTTGCAAGATTAACTATAAAAGTTGACCCATGGTGTGACTTACTCCCGAGTTTTGCCCATAACCGAGGGCGCGTCTATCGATAGATTAAATACACTCTATAGAGGTAGCGCACTTTACCAACAATACGGAATACCTGGCCTCGCACTTCCATTCGGGTGGACCAAAATATCTCGACGAAACCCTCCCTTTGTCATGCACTCTCCCCGGCCACTCCGACCATCTCCCTCTCAGGGCTAGGCCTTGGGTGGCCCCGTGTCTACCAAAGACACCAAGGGCCACTGTTGTGGAAAAATGGTCCCAAACGGGGACAAGGTACCATAAAAACAAAAACGAGCACACAAGGTATTGTCTGCCTACCGGGCCAGGGTATGCACGCCCATAACCTTCCCTCGCGGGAGGCACCGGTGAGAGCCACAACAAAGGACCGAATCAAGACCTTCCCATTAGGTAAATGTGGTCGCACTGAACTAAAAACCCGATTCAGTGGCACCATGATGTGATCAACATCATATTCAAGTTGAACTTAATCAAGTTTAACTCTTAAGAAAACTTTTTATTCTAACAATGGCATAATATCGGAAATCATGCAACTACTCGCCATGCAAAGCAAACAACTCATGTTCATGGATCAAACTTAACCACATAATTATCTAGCAACACTAAGTACCAAACTTTCTGGTTATACCTCATTTTTATCAACAAGCAATATTTTTATTAGTTCTTTATTTAAATGAAAATATCATTTAGTAAAATTAATACCATCAATTTCCATAGCAATATGCATAGTGTAAAAATCTTACTCTACTTAACCAAGCAAGTTCATGCATGCAACCAGTAACTAAAACAAGCATTTCTAATAGAATAAAGTGACTAGCAATTTACCAAAATTTTAATGCAAATAAGAACTCATATTCAAGTAGAAAATCATAGATATTGAAATAACACCATCCTAATGCTGGTGTGGCTTGCCTTAGTGTAGAGGAGGATCACACCCCTCTTGGTTTGCTTCAAGACAAGCTTCTCCTTCTGAAAAACAATTTAAAACCACAAACATAAATGTTAAAACACATTTTGAAAATCACCAGAAATTCTAGACAGCAAGGAAAAATCCACCTTTTGGCGTGCTGCTGGAGCTTTCTGTAACAAAGACAATGCAAAAAGAATCAATTCATTTGGACTTATGGTTTAGAAATGGTGGCTGGTCAAAATTTAGTCAAATTTCTGAATTAAATTTGACTAAATAGAAAATCCTGGGGGTGGCGGGGGGAGGGGGGGTGACGTCGAAGGCGTAAAACGGGAGTGCTCCTCCACTCGTACCGCTTCGGGCGCGAGTGGTGAGGCTGACACTGGGCCCCACCTGTCAGGAGAAAGAAGGGGGGATCGAGATCAGAGGAGGGACGGCGTTTCGCCGGAGATCACGCCGGCGACGAGGGGTTTGGGACTAAGCTAGAGGGATAGATTGGAAGCGGGGCTCGCGGCGCACCTGCCCGTACCCGTGGCTTGACGAGAGGTGGACGGAGCTGGCCGCAGTCGAGCTCGCAAGCTTTGGTGGCGGACGGGTTTCGCCGGAGAGCTTGAAGACGGCGGCTAGAGGTAGCTCCGAGGGCTTGGCAGGGTCCAGGCAGCACCAGCAGACCCCCAATGCCCCGCAAAAGCAGCTGCTTGAGATCGAGAGGCACCGGAACACGACAGCTGGACTGCGGAGATCGCCGGAGTCCTCAGGTCTGGGTGACGGCCTGAGGCCTGCCCGACCGGGCTTCTGCTCGTCTACGTGTTTGTGGAGGTGGTGTGGAGTGGTGTGTGGCTAGCAAGTGAGGTGGGGGTGCTATATATAGCCGGGGCGGAGGGGAGGGGGGGACGTGTCGCCGCCGGAGCATTCTGGACACGCGGCGAACGTCGACGAGAAGTTCCAACGCGAGGGAGCACGATGCTGCATCGACTCAGGGGCTTGCCCACGCTTGAGGACGCACACAGGAGGCGGTTGGAGAAGAGGACAAGTGCACGCGCGCACTGTGCCGATTTGGACGCAACGCGCCCGTGCTTGCTGCGGTGGCTCCGGTGTTGGCGAGCGCCGAGGAGGGGTCAAGCTTGATGGGTCGAGGGTTGTGGCGCGGTGCGGCAGTCGGAGGCGAGTGCTGGAACGAGCACGCGCGAAACGGAGGGCAAGGCGATAGCTAGAGCGCGTCGAGACGCTGCCAGGCGTCGTGTCCTCACGCGGTCACCATGCTGGCATGGTCAAAACGACGGCCAGGAGCGGCTAAACCTTGTCCAAGAGCTCGACCGTGCAGTGCTACATCAAGGAGGGGTGATGGATCATACCCAGGCCGACCAGACGTGACTCTACCAAGCTGGCAAGTTTCTGGTCAGAAAATTCGTCGCCAAGTTTGGCCACCTTCTAGAAGGCCATTAGGGCTAATCTCCTGAGGTTTATGGTTTCTTAGGAAGGTGCTTAAGCTCAAGAAAGCTCAAGGCCAAAAGCTAAAGGAAAAATGTACTTGTTGCACAAACTGGGATTTTAGGTCAGAAGAGAACAGATTTTCTATAGCAAAAATATTACAAAAAGTGATGCAATATTTTTGCGTGGGAAGATGTGCCAGGGTTCTAAGAATATTTAGGAATTATCTCAGATTTTTCTGAGCAAGAAAAATTGAGGTTGCTTTGGAGCACATGGTCCTGAAGTGAGTTTAAGAGAGAAAAATGAATATTTTTCTTTTAGGAAAAATATTCATTTGATTATTTTGGGAATTTGTGGGAGGAATAAGATAGATGGGTCACTTGGGTGAAATCCACGGATATGCCCAAGTGACAAGTCCATTTGAATTGATCCAAAACCCAAATCAAATCAGGGCAAAAAAACCACGGTGAAAACCAAGTCCGGAAAAAGAGAGAAGGCAAGTTCGGCAAAAGAGAGAAGGCAAAATCCAGGCTGTCACAAAGCTGCTGTTGTTGCCATCAAGCCTGGCATGCACAAGAAAGCTACTCCCAGAAGAGCTCCAATGTCTAAACCCAGGAAAGTTCCAACAAAAGAAACAATGCAGTTTACCATTGAGCAGTCTGATGATGATGATGAGGCAATTGGAGATGGAAAGAAAAGGAAAGAAAGAGTCAAGAAGTCTATGGCCAGGGTGATTGGAAAACCTTCAATGATGAAAGGATCAGATGAAGATGATGATGACGAGAAAGAGCAAGCACCAAAGTCTCAGAAACTTATGGGGGATGCTATCAAGTCTAGGGCTGCATCATCTAAGCCCAAGACAGCTCCCAAGCCATCTTCTCAAGCTCTAGTCCCAAAGTCAACAACACCCAAGAGATCCACCAGAAACATCCCAGCCGAAGAGAATAACAAGGCCCCAGTGCCTGAAGTTCAAGAGGATGAGGAGCATCAAGTGCTCAGAAAGCTTAAACCTAAGATTCCAGATCATGATGACAATCATCCAGTTGCAGAGAATATGAAAGTGAGAAAGGATGCAGGTCTCAGACTATGGAGACAGATAGACCCATATGCTGGAGAAAGACTGCTGTGGACTACAGATTTCACACCAAGGAGCAGCAAGATTTCTATGAGACAGTCCTATTGGATAATGTAACACCCCTAGTGTCATGCTACAGTAATACCCTGTTAATGGTGCCATGTCATCATGTTACTGTTACTAATCTTCACTTGATCCAAATCACAATTCAAATTCAAATCCAATCTAAAGTCAAAAATTCATATTTGTCAAACATGAAAACTAAAATGTTCATCATGTGTCCAATAATCACTTGTTAATATTGGAGGTGAACTAACATTTTTCCAAAATGTCCAAATGCCCTAAACCACTTTAAAACAGTGGCCAAAGCAAATAAATTAAATGCTTGTTAAGTTATAAAAATAATATACTACTTTATTTTGGTGCCAAGTTAATTATAGCAGTGGCCTAAGTTAAAGTGGTATTTTAGGTGCAAGATTGGTTTTTATAAAACTATTTTGCTTTCTGAAGTTAAAAAGAAAACCAAAAGAGAGAGAGAGAGAGAGAGAGAGAGAGAGAGAGAGAGAGAGAGAGAGAGAGAGAACAACCCCCTGGACCCAACCCACCTGGGCCGGCCCACCTAACCCACCCGAGCCAGCCCAGATCCCCCCTGCCCGTCCCCTTCCCTGTTCCCCCGATCGGGGTCGGAACAGGGGCGTACCCCCGCCGAATCCACTCACCTTCGTCGACGAGGGGATAAGGCCGCCACGCACGCGCCTCGATCCCTCCCCCACTCCACGCGCCTCTCCCTCTCCACCTCTCCTCTCAGATCCCCTTTCCCCCCAAGTGCTGATGCTTCTCCTCTCCACCATGGTCGCCACTGCCGTCGCCTCCGCTTGCTCGCCCACGTAGCCAACGGGCCCTCCTCGACGAGCCACCGTGTTCAGATGCACCTTCGACGTCCACTATTGTGACCCCGACCACCCGCTCGAGCCGAAGCCCGCTACAGCACCGCCCCGACCAAGTCATCATCCTCGGCTCCGACGAGCACCGTCGCCCCACTTCACCGCTTCTGCTGCTCCTAAGCGTTCACGGGGCCACCCTGTGCCCGCTAGGTAAGTCTCCGCGTCAATCCCTTCCCTCTCTTTCACGCTCTAGCGTGCTCCGTCGCCGTCCCCGCGGAGGTGAGCTCCGCCGCTGTCCCTGATACGTCTCCGTCGTATCTATAATTTTTGATTGTTCCATGCCAATATTCTACAACTTTTATATACTTTTGGCAACTTTTTATAATTTTTTTGGGACTAACATATTGATCCATTGCCCAGTGCCAGTTTCTGTTTGTTGCATGTTTTATGTTTCGCAGAAACCCAATATCAAACGGAGTCCAAACGGGATAAAAACGGAACGCAGAAACAGAGAGATAGATCCAATCTCGGAGGGGCTCTCTCCCCTCCCATGCCATGGGAGCCAAGGACCAGAGGGGAAACCCTTCTCCCATCTAGGGAGGAGGTCAAGGAAGAAGAAGAAGAAGAAGAAGAAGGGGGCCTCTCTCCCCTTGCTTCCGGTGGCGCCGGAGCGCTGCCGGGGGCCATCATCATCACCGCGATCTTCACCAACACCGCCGTCATCTTCTCCAACATCTCCATCACCTTACCCCTTCTATATTCAGCGGTCCACTCTCCCGCAACCCGCTGTACCCTCTACTTGAACATGGTGCTTTATGCTTCATATTATTATCCAATGATGTGTTGCCATCTTATGATGTCTGAGTAGATTTCCACTGTCCTATCGGTGATTGATGAATTGCTATGATTGGTTTGAGTTGCATGTTTTATTATTGGTGCTGTCCTATGGTACCCTCCGTGTCGCGCAAGCGTGAGGGATTCCCGCTGTAGGGTTTGCAATATGTTTATGATTTGCTTATGGTGGGTTGCGTGAGTGACAGAAACACAAACCCAAGTAAGTAGGTTGTTTGCGTATGGGATAAAAGGGGACTTGATGCTTTAATTCTATGGTTGGGTTTTACCTTAATGAATCTTTAGTAGTTGCGGATGCTTGCTAGAGTTCCAATCATAAGTGCATAGAATTCCAAGTAAGGGATGATATGTTAGCTTATGCCTCTCCCTCAAATAAAATTGCAATAGTGATTATCGGTCTAGTAACATAGTCAATTGCTTAGGGGAAATTCCACCACTCCTACCACCACTTTTCCACACTCGCTATATTTACTTTATTTCTTCTTTATCTAAACAGCCCCTAGTTTATATTTACGCGTTCTTTACTTTCTTGCATACCTATCCTATCACACCTACAAAGTTCTTCTAGTTTCATACTTGTTCTAGGTAAAGCGAATGTCAAGCGTGCGTAGAGTTGTATCGGTGGTCGATAGAACTTGAGGGAATATTTATTCTAACTTTAGCTCCTCGTTGGGTTCGACACTCTTACTTATCGAAAACTGTTGCGATCCCCAATACTTGTGGGTTATCAAGACCTTTTTCTGGCGCCGTTGCCGGGGAGTCATAGCGTGGGGTGAATATTCTCGTGTGTGCTTGTTTGCTTTATCACTAAGTAATTTTTATTTGCTGTTCTAAGTTGTTCTCTATCTTTAGTTATGGATATGGAACACAAAATACCAAAAAAAAATAGTTGTACTTGCTACTCATGAGGATGGGGTAACTCCTAAAACCCTCGATTCTCATTATGCGAGAGATATTATATACTACTTTGATAATCCTGAGAAACCCCCATTCAACTTTATAATGGGAGACACGTTGGATCAACGTGAATACTTTAGGGATTATCGCTCGACATAAAAGGGAAACTATTATGGGATCAATTTATTATGTTGCGTTGGTATGCCTGGAATCTATGCTTGAAATATGATATTACTTGTTGCTCTAGGATGGAGGCTCCACACCTTCCCTTTTCATGCAAATTTAATGATAATGAAACCTTGGCTTCTTATGCTAATGGTATATATGATTACTATGATGTGGAACAAATAGAAGAATTTGTTGCTTTTAAGGCTGCTTATGAAATTGAATCTTTGTTTGAAAAGTATGAAGCTTTAGATGATGATGCTTATAGGCCTGAAAATCGTGCTATACTTAGATATTGCTATGAAAATTATGAATACAATTACTATATTAATGCATTTATGAAAAAATTCTCCGCTATCCAAGAAGAGACTAATATTTTGCAGGAAGCTATGGAAGAAGAAATTGATGAAACAGTGAGCTCATTGGATGAAAAAGATGATGAGGAGATCGAAGAATAAAAGGAGGAAGAGCGGATTAGCTACCCATGTCCACCTTCTAATGAGAGTAACCCTCCAACTCATACATTGTTTAATTCCCCTTCGTGCTTACCGAAGGATGGTTGCTATGATGATTGCTATGATCCCTTGAATTTTTCTGAAATATCCCTTTTTGATGATGCTTGCTATGCTTGTGGCCAAGATGCCAATATGAATTATGCTTCTAGAGATGAACTTGCTATAGTTCCTTATGTTAAACATGAAATTGTTGCTATTGCACCCACGCATGATAGTCCTATTATCTTTTTGAATTCTCCCTACTACACTATATCGGAGAAGTTTGTGCTTATTAAGGATTATATTGATGGGTTGCCTTTTACTGTTGCACATGATAATTTCGATGAATATAATATGCATGTGCTTTCTGCTCCTACTTGCAATTATTATGAGAGAGGAACTCTATCTCCACCTCTCTATGTTTCCAACACGATAGAATTGCAAGAAACTGCTTATACTATGCATTGGCCTTTACTTGGTGTGCATGAATTGTTCTTTTATGACATGCCGATGCATAGGAAGAGAGTTAGACTTTGTCACTACTTGATATATATTACTTTGTGCTCACTACTAAATTACAAATCATTGTTAATTAAAATTGGCTTTGATATACCTTGGGATCCGGGTGGATTCATTACTTGAGCACTAAATGTCTAGCTTAATGGCTTTAAAGAAAGTGCTGCCAGGGAGACAACCCGGAAGTTTTAGAGAGTCATTTATTTCTGTTGAGTGCTTTCATATAGTCTAAAAACAAAAAAATAAAGAGGGGAACCTAAAAACTTTTCAAAAAGGAAAGTGAAAGTGAGAAAGACAAGCATTGTTGAAGTGGGAGAGCTCCTTGAACTTTGTTCATGCTCACGGAAACTTTGTGAATCTTGATTACAGAAACTTTTCATCAAAAATAATTATCCCCTTGTACAATTCCATTGTATTATAAAAATAATGTGCCAAGGTTTGCCTTTAGGATGTTTACAATGCTTGTTGGTTTTTGCGGTGCAGGACAGAAACTTTGGCTGTAGTGCGCGAATTTTAATTTTTTACTGGAACGTCAAATGGTTCTGATTCTTTTTGCTCTGTCTTGCTGTATAAATTGTTTATTTTGGCAGAATTTTTCAAGTATCAGAAGTATGGTGAATGTTTAGATTGATACAGACTGTTCTATTTTAGACATATTCTGTTTTTGATGCATAGTTTGCTTGTTTTTCTGAATCTATCAATTTATATCAGTGGATTAAGCCATGAAAAAGTTATGTTACAGTAGACATAATGCAAAAACAAGATATGAATTGGTTTGCAACAGTACTTAGAGTGATGATTTACTTTATTATACTAACGGATTTTACTGAGTTTTCTGTTGAAGTTTTGTGTGGATGTAGTGTCTAATCGAGGAGGTCTCGATATGAGGAAAGGAAGAGAGGCAAGAGCTCAAGCTTGGGGATGCCCGAGGCACCCCAAGTAAATATTCAAGGAGACTCAAGCGTCTAAGCTTGGGGATGCCCCGGAAGGCATCCCCTCTTTCTTCAACAAGTATCGGTATGTTTTCGAATTCGTTTCGTTTATGCATTATGTGCAAGTCTTGGGGCGTCTTTTGCATTTAGTTTTCACTTTTCTTTAATGCACCATGCTGGTATGAGATAGTCCTTGGTTGATTTATAGAATGCTCATTGCACTTCACTTATATCTTTTGAGTATGGCTTTATAGAATGCTTCATGTGCTTCACTTATATCATTTGAAGTTTTGATTGCCTGTTTCTCTTTACTTAGACAACCGCCATTTGTAGAATGCTCTTTTGCTTCACTTATATTTGTTATAGCTTGGGCATATCTTTTGTAGAAAGAATTAAACTCTCATACTTCACTTATATCTATTTAGAGAGATGACAGGAATTGGTCATTCACATGGTTAGTCATAAAATCCTACATAAAACTTGTAGATCACTGAATATGATATGTTTGATTCCTTGCAATAGTTTTGCGATATAAAGGTGGTGATATTAGAGTCGTGCTAGTTGAGTAATTGTGAAATTGAGAAATACTTGTGTTGAGGTTTGCAAGTCCCGTAGCATGCACGTATGGTGAACCGTTATGTAACGAAGTCGGAGCATGAGGTGTTTATTGATTGTCTTCCTTATGAGTGGCGGTCGGGGACGAGCGATGGTCTTTTCCTACCAATCTATCCCCCTAGGAGCATGTGCTTAGTACTTTGTTTCGATGACTAATAGATTTTTGCAATAAGTATGTGAGTTCTTTATGACTAATGTTGAGTCCATGGATTATACGCACTCTCACCCTTCCATCATTGCTAGCCTCTTCGTACCATGCATTGCCCTTTCTCACCTCGAGAGTTGGTGGAAACTTCGCCGGTGCATCCAAACCCCGTGATACGATACGCTCTGTCACACATAATCCTCATTATATCTTCCTCAAAACAGCCACCATACCTACCTATCATGGCATTTCATTAGCCATTCCGAGATATATTGCCATGCAACTTCCATCATCATCATATACATGACTTGAGCATTCATTGTCATATTGCTTTGCATGATCGTAAATAGCTAGCATGATGTTTTCATGGCTTGTCCGCTTTTTGATGCCATTGCTACGCTAGATCATTACACATCCCGGTACACCGCCGGAGGCATTCATATAGAGTCATATCTTTGTTCTAGATATCGAGTTGTAATATTGAGTTGTAAGTAAATAAAAGTGTGATGATCATCATTGTTAGAGAATTGCCCCAGTGAGGAAAGGATGATGGAGACTATGATTCCCCCACAAGTCGGGATGAGACTCCGGACGAAAAAAAAGAGAAAGGCCAAAAAAAAGAGAAGGCCCAAAAAAACAAAAAAATGAGAGAAAAAGAGAGAAGGGGCAATGTTACTATCCTTTTACCACACTTGTGCTTCAAAGTAGCACCATGTTCTTCATATAGAGAGTCTCTTAAGTTATCACTTTCATATACTAGTGGGAATTTTCATTATAGAACCTGGCTTGTATATTCCAACGATGGGCTTCCTCAAATGCCCTAGGTATTCATGAGCAAGCAAGCTGGATGCACACCCACTTAGTTTCAGTTTGAGCTTTCATACACTTATAGCTCTAGTGCATCTGTTGCATGGCAATACCTACTCCTCAGTTGATGGGTATCTCCATAGCCCGTTGATTAGCCGCGTCAATGTGAGACTTTCTCCTTTTTTGTCTTCTCCACATAACCTCCATCATTATATTCTATTCCACCTATAGTGCTATGTCCATGGCTCACGCTCATGTATTGCAAGAAAGTTGAAAAGGTTTGAGAAACGTCAAAAGTATGAAACAATTGCTTGGCTTGTCATCGGGGTTGTGCATGATGTGAATATTTTGTGTGGTGAAGATGGAGCATAGCCAGACTATATGATTTTGTAGGGATGAGCTTTCTTTGGCTATGTTATTTCAATAAGACATAATTGCTTGGTTGGTATGCTTGAAGTATTATTGTTTTTATGTCAAATGATAGGCTATTGCTTTGAATCACTCGAGGCCTAATATTCATGCCATGATTAGACATATGATCAAGATTATGCTAGGTAGCATTCCACATCAAAAATTATCTTTTTTATCATTTACCTACTCGAGGATGAGCAGGAATTTAGCTTGGGGATGCTGATACGAATCCGTCGTATCTATAATTTTCGATTGTTCCATGCCAATATTCTACAACTTTTATATACTTTTGGCAACTTTTTATAATTTTTTTGAGACTAACATATTGATCCAGTGCCCAGTGCCAGTTCCTGTTTGTTGCATGTTTTATGTTTCGCAGAAACCCAATATCAAACGGAGTCCAACCGGGATAAAAATGGAACGCAGAAACAGAGAGATAGATCCAATCTCGGTGGGGCTCTCGCCCCTCCGACGCCATGGGAGCCAAGGACCAGAGGGGAAACCCTTCTCCCATCTAGGGAGGAGGTCAAGGAAGAAGAAGAAGAAGGGGGCCTCTCTCCCCCTTGCTTCTGGTGGCGCCGGAACGCTGCCGAGGGCCATCATCATCACCGCGATCTTCACCAACACCGCTGTCATCTTCACCAACATCTCCATCACCTTCCCCCTTCTATATTCAGCGGTCCACTTTCCCGCAACCCGTTGTACCCTCTACTTGAACATGGTGCTTTATGCTTCATATTATTATCCAATGATGTGTTGCCATCTTATGATGTCTGAGTAGATTTCCATTGTCCTATCGGTGATTGATGAATTGCTATGATTGGTTTGAGTTGCATGTTTTATTATTGGTGCTGTCCTATGGCACCCTCTGTGTCGCGCAAGCGTGAGGGATTCCCGTTGTAGGGTTTGCAATATGTTTATGATTTGCTTATGGTGGGTTGCGTGAGTGACAGAAACACAAACCCGAGTAAGTAGGTTGTTTGCGTATGGGATAAAAGGGGACTTGATGCTTTAATGCTATGGTTGGGTTTTACCTTAATGAATCTTTAGTAGTTGAGGATGCTTGCTAGAGTTCCAATCATAAGTGCATAGAATTCCAACTAAGGGATGATATGTTAGCTTATGCCTCTCCCTCAAATAGAATTGCAATAGTGATTACCGGTCTAGTAACATTGTCAATTGCTTAGGGGCAATTCCACCACTCCTACCACCACTTTTCCACACTCGCTATATTTACTATATTGCTTCTTTATCTAAACATCCCCTGGTTTATATTTACGCGTTCTTTACTTTCCTGCAACCTATCCTATCACACCTACAAAGTTCTTCTAGTTTCATACTTATTCTAGGTAAAGCGAACGTCAAGCGTGCGTAGAGTTGTATCGGTGGTCGATAGAACTTGAGGGAATATTTATTCTAACTTTAGCTCCTCTTTGGGTTCGACACTCTTACTTATCGAAAACTGTTGCGATCCCCTATACTTGTGGGTTATCAGTCCCCGCGGAGGTGAGCTCGGCCGCCAGCCATGGCCGCCGCCTGTGCGCCGTACGCGCTTCCGAGCCCCAGCGCAAGCCACTGGCGCGCTCCAGGGCGCACGCAGCAGTAAGCCACAGCCCCAACCGCACCCTAGGCTGCTCCCACCATGATTCGAACGGGGCCCGAGCGCCACCGTCACTCCCCGTCGCTGCTCCGGCCAGCTCCGGCCTCCCCAGCGTCGCCTATTACCACCACTGGACACGGCATCGACCCAGCGATCAAAAAGGCCCACCCTCGACTCCATTCATGCCTCTGTCGCCGACTCCGTCCTCGCCCAACTCTGGCGATCGCAGACCTCGACGCCGCCACCGTTTCTGGCTATCCCAGCCACTGCCATTTCCGTGGTTGGACGCGCGATGACGTCAGCATTCGAACGCTACCGGCCATGCCCTTTTTGACGTCCCCTAGCCCTTTCCGAATCCCCTCCCGTGCGCGCCACCGCGGAGTTGGCTTGCTGAAGCTCCCTCCGGCGTGGCGCCGACGTGGCCGGCCTAGCCCCACCCCCAGGGTCACTGCCTGGTGGCCCCAAGGGGCCGGGCTGACCAGTTGACCGAGTCAACGCAGCTGACTAGGCAGCACCCAGTCGCTAACATAAGGGGCCCGCACCGCCTGCTAATTAATAAATTTGATTAATTTAATTAGTTTAACCTAATTAGTCATTGACATGTGGGGCCCAACCACTAATTAACTCTGTTTAGCTAAATTAAACTGCTGTTAGCCCCACTGTCTATGACAGGTAGGACCCAGCTGCCAGGTTTGACCTGAACAGCTGCGGTTGAACTGTTTACCTCATCCTGACATCATGCTGACACAATAATTCATTTCTGTTAATTTAAAATAATTCCAGAAAATGTTTTAACCTTTGAAAATTCATAGAAAATTAACCATAACTCGGATGAAAAAGTTTTATACATGAAAGTTGCTCAGAACGACAAGACGAATCCGAACACCCGGTCCGTTCGTCTGCTACACATCCCTAGCATATCAATCATTTAACCTTTCCCCTCCGGTTCATCTATCTGACAGACGTCCGGAACCAGGAAAACTTTCCTGGATGTTTCCCCCTTCGCCAGTATCGCCTAGCGCTGCGTTAGAACACTTCTAGCCCTGCTTTTTGTCTTGTTATGCATATGTTTGCGTGTATTTACTATTTCTTCCCCCTCTTCTCTCCGGTAGACCCCGAGACCGATGATGCCACTATGATCGACTACGTCACCGACGACCCTCCTTCTCGCCTGAGCAACCAGGCAACCCCCCCTTTGATCATCCCGGTATCGCCCATTCCATTCTCTCATGCTTGCATTAGATTTTGCTACTGTTATTCTTTGCTCCTATTCTGATGCATAGCCTGCTTTTGTAACATGCTCATTTTACCCTACCTGCTTATCCTAAACTGCTTAATATAGGTTGGTTAGTGATCCATTAGTGACCCCCACCTTGTCCTTGTTGCCCAAGCTTCATCATTGAAGACCCGATCAATAGGATTGAAGACCAGGCCTCGGCACCCAACGTCACTTTCCCCTTAGTTGCTCGACACTACATGGTTATTATCGAGTGTCCAGAGTGAGTCCTCTTTAGCACTTCTGATGTTAACCCTGTAGTGTAGCTATTCGGTCGTGATCACCGAGGGTGATTCCACCTTAACCACTTCTGATACGACACGGTCGTGCAACCCCTCAAGTGTGAACCCCGGGGGTGGTTCCTCTTACTTTCACCTTGATGATTACATCGAGTAGAATTCACCGGGGGTGATTCCTCGGGTTTTCCCCTTGATATTTGGACACACGATTACTATGGTTACTATGACTTTACACTGAACCAGTTACTAAAGACGGGTCGGCCCTGAGGGATACCCGCGCGAGCATATTTGCGGGTGATGAGGAGTCGGGTTGACCTGGAGGGTGCCCGCGAGATAACTACGAGGCGTGGCCCGGCATTCCTAGCCCTTGCCGCAAATCCTCGAGACGGGGCAACGGGGTCACATCTTTCGTGAGTCTCTGCTTGTTACCGCGCATTCCTAATCCACTACGATTTGGATATTTGATCTGAGGGGCCTCTGGCCTGATAGCACTAACCATCACGTGGGCATAGTATGGGCATTCTGCGTCGTATGCATCAGCCGAAGCTTAATAAACGTCAGCGACTGAGCGGCGCGCGCCGGGTTGGACTGGTAAGCACCTGCCTTTTTAAGAAGGTAGCTAGGTCTGCTCACCGGCCGCATTCGCAACATGCAGGAGTTCCCGGGGAGATGGCCCATGACCCCTTGGGGCAAAGGTTTAGTCCGGCGTGCTGACCTCTCTATTAAGCCTAGGTCGGGTTGCAGCGTATTGTTTGGCCGAGGCCGGGCATGACCCAGGAAAGTGTGTCCGGCCGGAGTTAATCGAGCGTGGTGGGTAAGTTGGTGCACCCCTGCAGGGAAGAAAACATCTATCGATAGCATGTCCTACGGTAACGGACACTTGGAGTTGTATCCCGATTGATACAACTAAAACTGGATACCTGAGATGAGAAATGGATATGAGAAATTGAGATGAGAACTGGATAGTATGGCTTTGGGATTGCTTTCTCGCAGGGAGTCGAGAAAGGATCTCTGGCCGAGGTTGATAACACTACTACTAATTTACTTGATGCTACTCTACTCCCTCCTGTTGCTGCAAGATGGTGGTTTCCAAAAGATGCTAGTCTTCGATAGGACTAGGCCTTCTCTCTATTCTGGCATTTCTGCAGCCCAGTCCACATATACAGCCTTCCTTTGATAATATTGCATATGTAGTGTAGATCCTTGCTTGCGAGTACTTTGGATGACTCACGGTTGCTTTGCTCCCACTTTTCCCCCTTTCTTCTTCTTTCTGGTTGATGCAACCAGATGTCGGAGCCCAGGAGCCCGATGCCACCGTCGATGCCTACTACTACGTGGAGACCGCCGACAACCAGGAGTAGTTAGGAGGCTCCCAGGCAGGAGGCCTTGCCTTTTCGATCGTTGTTGCTTTTGTGCTAGCATTTTTAAGGCAAACTTGTCTAACTCATGTCTGTACTCAGATATTGTTGCTTCCGCTGACTCTTGTGTGTTTGAGCTTATGTATTCAAGCCCTCGAGGCCCCTGGCTTGTAATATAAAGCTTGTATTATTTTAATTTGTGTCTAGAGTTGTGTTGTGATATCTCCCCGTGAGTCCTTGATCTTAATCATACACATTTGCATGTATGATTAGTGTACGATTGAATCGAGGGCGTCATAAGTTGGTATCAGAGCCGACTGCCTGTAGGTAGCCCCCTTTCCAACTCCTTGGCCGAAGTCGAGTCTAGTCACTACAAAAACTTTTACTAACATGGCTGTGTGGCTTACGGGCCCACATCGCCAATTGGGTGGTATTAGGATCTTTTATTCCTCGTCTATACTCTGGGACTCTGATCTCTCTTCCATTTGGGTTAAACGATTTTGCTAACTCTAACATTAGGATCTCGTAACTACTTCCTCCCGGAGAGCCCCTTATTACAGATGATCGCCTGCTGCACAAGAAGATTCCAAAGATACTCTATGATGTTCTCTTGAGACTTTGTGCCCGTCGTTTTTTGCAATTCCCTGGCACCGATATATCCTTATGGATAACTACGTACACTTGTCATTCATACAATCATTCCCTGTTGCTCTTGTTATTACAAGATGCCCCGAAATATTCTCCGTTGACCCGAGAATCCTTTGAGCTTACTGCCTTGCATTTCTTTACCACATGAATACCCTACGGATAAATTCCTCACACTTATCAAGTATTCGCTCATCCCTAGTTGTTCTTGTGTTTCACAAAATTCTTCGAAATACTATTCGATCTTCTGAAAATCCTTAGTAGCCTATTGCTCTTTTTTTTCCTTACCTGCTTGCATTTTGGTTAATTCCATATGTCTAGCAATTTTCATTAAGATCCTTTGCGATTGTCGTCCTTACCCTGTCGATTCAACTTGTGTGTGAATGCACGCAATCATCAGTTGTTCCCTGGAAGTTGTTCTTCCAGCTCAGACGTCATTCCGGACATGAGCTGGTTCTCGAAAAATCAAACCTTGATTGATTGCCCATCTAACCTTATTCAACATACTCGTACCTAATCATAGCATCTGATTCTGATACACCGATCTGGGTATCGTAATTCCTTTGTATTAAAGCTTTGAAATTATCCTAAAATTTCTATAATTTGATGCCTTTGCATTCTTTCTTCTTCTCATTGAGTATAGTTACTCACATCAGATCCTTGTTCACCGGCTGATCCTTTGGTATATTATTATCCGAAAGTGTCCTTCATATCCACTAACCTTGTGGGCTCTTCCCCTGATACATAATGCCTTTGGTAAATATGTATCCTCTGCTTTTGTTAGCCATACTCTACCTTTGAACTTGCGTCAATTATTCTTGACATTCGCGGTATATTGTCCTAAGATGCCCCTATGGGTTGAACCTATGCCTTCCTAATCCGTGTGAACCCAAGAGTTTTCACGAGTCATACTCTTCTGACTTTTTGCCAGATAAAATTTCAACACTACAACTTCATTGAATGCGAGAAGTGAATGAAAGGTTATGCATTGGAGAAGTGGGAGTCGACCTTGAACTTTGTGTTCATGCCCATGGAAACAATGTAGATCTTATCATGGAAGCTTCTCGTAACAATAATTATTCCCTTGGTATAATTTGATCCTGCATCTGTGATTTTGGTCTTTGCAATCGTGGTTCCAACCAAGATTGTCTTCTTTGATCCCCTTTCTCGGACAAGTTGAAGTGCTTGCCTTCTGCATATCAATACACATGTCCAAACTCTAATATGGTCTACCATCGAGTATTACCCCTGGTATCTCGAGAATATCAAATAACTGAGTTGCTTCCTATGAGTATTCATCTAGTATTACTTCTCCCCGATTTCAGATTTTCCCCCGGGTTCTGAGTTATCAGTCACTCGAGAACACCGATAAGAGAATAGATCCCGCACTCCGATTCAACAACTCTAAGTAATTTTCGTTACTTACGAGTTTAATAATCCTTCAAGTCATTCCTAGCCTGATCGGCTATATCACTATGATGATAAATTTTAACTGTGCTACCTGATTCTTCTTCCCGGAGCACAATTTTCGACGATGAGCTAAGCCTACATCGATTTTCCTCGTCATATCATTTTGTCTTGAATAGCAAGCTTAATTTCGAGTTTGTGTCGTACTCGTGGTTCCCATAACCTTTCGTTTCATCATTTCTTTGAATTGATGTCATCACTGATCGATTACATCTTCATGAAATCTCTCCACAAATGTGTCGTGATCATCGTCAACATTCTGATGCTCCTCCAGGATATCAATCGAATTCATGATAAGAAATACCATCCATGCCCCTCGATGATTTGGGTTATCATCAACAACATTCTTGCCTTCCCCCAATACAATTTTGTTCATATCATTTTGTCATTACATCCTTTTGACCTCTCGATGGATTGCTGCTGAACCCATCGGCCACATCCTCATCTTTTCCCTGATAAAATTGCATGAGATGTTCTAAAAATTCCCGATGGATCCTTTGTGTTCCCAAGGTCCGACCTTTACCTGATGGCCATGTCAATGCTATCCAAAGGCATGACTTTGTTACTCCGAACATCATTAAGAACATTGGAGGCGCAATGCTAAATCTTTCTTGATCAATTATCCAAACAATGTTGTATGGGTAACGTCATGAATTTCCTCTCCCCTTACCTAAATGGTTATACTTACTATCCTGTCATGTATACCATACTCTTCTTGTCCTTGGGAAAAGATATACCCCTGATATTTGGGTTTAAACACATTTCCCTATCCAATGTTCTGATTAAACTAACAATCATATTTTTTCCCATCCTTTGTTTTGTTTAACCTTTCTTATGATTCATGAGATCTAAGCAGTAATAGTTCCCTGCTTATGTAAACACATCGATGCACAATTTGGCAGTAGGACCCTGTTATTATTGTTGTTGACATTCCGGTAATCACCGATGGACGAGAACTTGGCCTATTGGTCCGCCTCGTTTCAACGAGCAGGAAAATGGTTCTCTTCGTCCCTCGCCCTTGGTACCAACGTTGTTGCCAACATAACTGACATGCTATCCTCTGACATGCTTTGCTATCATGATCGTGCAAGATGTCAGCACCCTTCCTACTTTTTAACCCACATGGTGGGCCCATAACCCACAGTTCCACAGGATCGAAACTTGACTCTCATGTACAACCTTGATTCTGAAGTATACTTTACACTTGGCTTCGTATGTATTTTACGAGCCACCTTCCCTCACTTATTCTATTCCGGTGTCAGACGCGATATTTATTTTGTTGCTCTAAGCCCCTCTCACCCTCTGTTTCAGTCATCGAACATTTGCCTACGGCTTGAAAATTCTCATGCCTACTTTAATTCTCTCGATGTTTTATTAAGTTTCTACTCGGGAGATACTTCTGCCTCATTCCCTGAATTGTTCACTAGATAATTAACCCTATAAGGGTCAGTTCCCCCGAAGTTACTCTTTACTTCCCCACTTAAATCTCGGGACGAGATTTCTTGTAGTGGAGGACATTTGTAACACCCCTAGTGTCATGCTACAGTAATACCCTGTTAATGGTGCCATGTCATCATGTTACTGTTACTAATCTTCACTTGATCCAAATCACAATTCAAATTCAAATCCAATCTAAAGTCAAAAATTCATATTTGTCAAACATGAAAACTAAAATTTTCATCTTGTGTCCAATAATCACTTGTTAATATTGGAGGTGAACTAACATTTTTCCAAAATGTCCAAATGCCCTAAACCACTTTAAAACAGTGGCTAAAGCAAATAAATTAAATGCTTGTTAAGTTATAAAAATAATATACTACTTTATTTTGGTGCCAAGTTAATTATAGCAGTGGCCTAAGTTAAAGTGGTATTTTAGGTGCAAGATTGGTTTTTATAAAACTATTTTGCTTTCTGAAGTTAAAAAAAAAAACAAGAAGAGAGAGAGAGAGAGAGAGAGAGAGAGAGAGAGACCAACCCCCGACCCAACCCACACGGGCGGCCCACCTAACCCACCCGAGCCAGCCCAGATCCCCCCTGCCCGTCCCCTTCCCTGTTCCCCCGACCGGGGTCGGAACAGGGGCGTAGCCCCGCCGAACCCACTCGCCATCGTCTGCGAGGGGATAAGGCCGCCACGAGCGCGCCTCGATCCCACCCCCACTCCACGCCCCTCTCCATCTCCGCCTCTCCTCTCAGATCCCCTTTCCCCCCACACGCTACTGCTTCTCCTCTCCGCCATGGTCGCCACTGCCGTCGCCTCCGCTTGCCTGCCCACGTAGCCACCGGCCCTTCCTCGACGAGCCACCGTGTTCAGATGCGCCGTCGACGTCCACTACTGCGACCCCGACTACCCGCTCGAGCCGAAGCCCGCTACAACACCACCCCGACCAAGTCATCGTCCTCGGCTCCGACGAGCACCGTCGCCCCGCTTCGCCGCTTCTGCTGCTCCTAAGCGTTCACGGGGCCACCGTGTGCCCGCTAGATGAGCCTCCGCGTCACTCCCTTCCCTCTCTTTCACGCTCTAGCGCACTCCGTCGCCGTCCCCGCGGAGGTGAGCTCCGGCGCTCGCCATGGCCGCCGCCCGCGCTTCCGAGCCACAGCGCAAGCCACTGGCGCGCTCCAGGGCGCACGCAGCACCGAGCCACTGCCCCAACCGCACCCCTAGGCCGCTCCCACCGCGATTAGAACGGGGCCCGAGCGCCACCGCCGCTCCCCGTCGCTGGTCCGGCCAGCTCCGGCCACCCCAGCGTCGCCTATTACCACCACTCGACGCGACGCCGACCCAGCGATCAAAAAGGCCCACCCTCGACTCCGTTCATGCCCCTGTCGCCGATTCCGTCCTCGCCCAACTCTGGCGACCGTGGACCTCGACGTTGGCGCCGTTTCTGGCTGTCCCAGCCACTGCCGTTTCCGTGGTTGGTTGCGCGATGAAGTCAGCGTTCGAACGCTACCGGCCACGCCCTTTTTGACGCCCCCAAGCCCTTTCCCGATCCCCTCCCGTGCGCGTCGCCGTGGAGTTGGCTCGCCGGAGCTCCCTCCGGCGTGGCGACGACGTGGCTGGCCTAGCCCCACCCCCAGGGTCACTGCCTGGTGGCCCCAAGGGCCCGGGCTGACCAGTTGACCGCGTCAACGCAGCTGACTAGGCAGCGCCTAGTCGCTGACATAAGGGGCCCGCATCGCCTGCTAATTAATTAATTTGATTCAGTTAATTAGTTTAAACTAATTAGTCATTGACATGTGGGGCCCAACCACTAATTAACTCTGTTTAGCTAAATTAAACTGATGTTAGCCCCACTGTCTATGAGAGGTAGGACTCAGCTGCCAGGTTTGACCTAAACAGCTGCGGTTGACCTGTTGACCTCATGTTGACATCATGCTAACACAATAATTCATTTCTGTTAATTTAAAGTAATTCCAGAAAATGTTTTAACCTTTGAAAATTCATAGAAAATTAACCATAACTCAGATGAAAAAGTTTTATACATGAAAGTTGCTCAGAACGACGAGACGAAGCCGAACACGTGGTCCGTTCGTTTGCTACACATCCCTAGCATAGCAATCATGCAACCTTTCCCCTCTGATTCATCTGCCTGACAGACGTCCGGAACAAGGAAAACTTTCCCGGATGTTCCCCCTTCGCCAGTATCGCCTAGCGCTGCGTTAGAACACTTCTAGCCCCACTTTTTGTCTTGTTATGCATATGTTTGCGTGTATTTACTGTTTCTTCCCCCTCTTCTCTCCGGTAGACCCCGAGACCGATGATGCCACTATGATCGACTACGTCACCGACGACCCTCCTTCTCGCCTGAGCAACCAGGCAAGCCCCTCCTTTGATCATCCCGATATCGCCCATTCCATTCTCTCATGCTTGCATTAGATTTTGCTACTGTTATTGTTTGCTCCTATTCTGATGCATAGCCTGCTTTTGTAACATGCTCATTGTACCATACCTGCTTATCCTAAACTGCTTAGTATAGGTTGGTTAGTGATCCATTAGTGACCCCCACCTTGTCCTCGTTGCCCCTACTTAATAATTGAAGACCCGATCAACGGGATCGAAGACCAGGCCCCGGCACCGCACATCACTTTCCCCTTAGTTGCTCGACACCACACGGTTATTATCGAGTGCCGAGGGTGAGACCTCTTCAGCACTTCTGATGTTAACCCTGTAGTGTAGCTATTCGGTCGTGGTCATCGAGGGTGATTCTGCCTTAACCTCTTCAGATACGACTCGGTCGTGCAACCCCTCAAGTGTGAACCTCGGGGGTGGTTCCTCTTACGTTAACCTTGATGATTACATCGAGTGGAATTCACCGGGGGTGATTCCTCGGGGTTTCCCCTTGATGTTTGGACACACGGTTACTATGGTTACTATGACTTTACACTGAACCATGTTACTAAAGACGGGTCGGCCCTGAGGAGTACCCGCGCGAGCATATTTGCGGGTGATGAGGAGTCGGGTTGACCTGGAGGGTGCCCGCGAGATAATTACGAGGCGTGGCTGGGCATTCCTAGCCGTTGCCGCAAGTCCTCGAGACGGGGCAACAGGGTCACATCTTTTGTGAGTCTCTGCTTGTTACCGCGCGTTCCTAATCCACTACAATTTGGATATTTGATCTGAGGGGCCTCTGGCCTGATAGCACTAACCATCACGTGGGCATACTATGGGCGTTCTGCGTCGTATGCATCAGCCGAAGCTTAATAGACGTCAGCGACTGAGCGGCGCGCGCCGGGTTGGACTGATAAGCACCTGCCTTTTGAAGGAGGTAGCTAGGTCTGCTCACCGGCCGCGTTCACAACGTGCAGGAGTTCCCGGGGAGATAGCCCATGACCCCTGGGGGCATAGGTTTAGTCCGGCGTGCTGACATCTCTATTAAGCCTAGGTCGGGTTGCGGCGTATTGTTTGGCCGAGGCCGGGCATGACCCAGGAAAGTGTGTCCGGCCGGAGTTAATCGAGCATGGTGGGTAAGTTGGTGCACCCCTGCAGGGAAGAAAACATCTATCGATAGCATGTCCTACGGTAACGGACTCTTGGAGTTGTATCCCGGTCGATACAACTAGAACTGGATACCTGAGATGAGAAATGGATATGAGAAATGGAGATGAGAACTGGATAGTATGGCTATGGGATTGCTTTCTCGCAGGGAGTCGAGAAAGGATCTCTTGCCGAGGTTGATAACACTACTACTACTACTACTACTACTTTACTTTATGCTACTCTACTCCCTCCTGTTGCTACAAGATGGTGGTTTCCAGAAGATGCTAGTCTTCGATAGGACTAGGTCTTCTCTCTATTCTGGCATTTCTGCAGCCCAGTCCACATATACAGTCTTCCTTTGATAATGTTGCATATGTAGTGTAGATCCTTGCTTGCGAGTACTTTGGATGAGTACTCACGGTTGCTTTGCTCCCCCTTTCTTCTTCTTTCCGGGGTATGCAACCAGATGTCGGAGCCCAGGAGCCAGATGCCACCGTCGATGCCTACTACTACGTGGAGACAGCCGACGACCAGGAGTAGTTAGGAGGCTCCCAGGCAGGAGGCCTTCCCTTTTCGATCGTTGTTTCTTTTGTGCCAGCCTTCTTAAGGCAAACTTGTCTAACTCATGTATTTACTCAGATGTTGTTGCTTCCGCTGACTCTTGTGTATTCGAGCTTATGTATTCGAGCCCTCGAGGCCCCTGGCTTGTAATATAAAGCTTGTATTATTTTAATTTGTGTCTAGAGTTGTGTTGTGATATCTTCCCATGAGTCCTTGATCTTGATCGTACACATTTGCGTGTATGATTAGTGTACGATTGAATCGAGGGCGTCACAGATAAGAAGCCCATAGTAAGAGACATGAGATGGGTTTACTCGAAATTCATTGATGATAATGAAGATTACTTCCCAGGAGTTCATGAGAGTTTCATAATGAACAGAGTTGACGCCTTTGTTGGCAAAAGTTGACAAAATGGAATGATGAGATGGTCATGCAATTTTATTCAACTGCCCACTTCTATCCAGATGGCAAGATAGCCTGGATGACTGAAGGCACAAGGTACCAATCATCAATTGCAGAATGGGCAAAGTTGATAAATGCCCCTGAAGAAGCTTAGGATGACATAGATGTTTATGCCAAGCCCAGAAAGGACCATAACTCCATGGCTCATATGTACAAGGAAATTCCTGATGATGCCTTGGAGACTCACAAGTTTGGATCCATCTACTATCTGATGTCAGGACTAACCACTATAAACACTATATTGAGGCACACTCTGTTGCCAAGTCAGGGGATCATAGGATGATCCATGGTCATTCAATCAGCCTGCTGCATATGTTTGATGTGCCAGAGAAGTTCAAGGTGATGACCTTGATTGTTGAAACTATCAAGATAACTGCTGCTGACCAGAAAAGGTCATGTGGATATACCCCTCACTTTCAAATGCTGATTAACTCAAAGATGGGGACATGGACATATCTTCTGGACAAACGGCATCTTCCCCTGAGGCCAGACTTTGAGGACAACGTTGTTGTCATGGATGCATCACATCCTACTTCTGTAGAGGCTCAGGAGAAGCGAGAGAAAGCAAAGGCAGCAAAGACTTCCAAAGTGCCAGATTCTTCAGTTGTTAATCTTAAGACCAAGCAAGATCAGCTCAGTTGTCAGCTTGAGGCAACAGTGAGTATAGAGAAAGGACTAGCCACCCTGACTCGCAATCAAGAGAGCCTTGAGAGGATCTTTGAGACAAAGCTTCATGATCTAGATGTGAAGGTCACCGAGATTCAGACCATGATTGAGAAGCTACAGGAAGAGGTTGAGGACAGGAGTGATAGGCCAACTACATATGCTTTACAGAGAGTGCCAAGAGCATAAAGGTCTCCAACTGTGCCAGTTGTCAGATATTCCAGGGCTACTGCTTCAGCACCTGCTGCAACTGCCATAGTTGTACCTCCAGTTGCAACTCCTCCAGCTCCTCAGACATCTTCAGAAGTGTTTGTAGATGCTGTCCACTCCACGCCATCTACAGACACCGAAGCCACCAGCCAGAAGACCACTTCATGAGCTCCCGGAGATCGTACCTAGAGTGCCGCATAGTACTATGAGTTTTCAAGCTTTTTGGTAACTTGTTGCCAAAGGGGGAGAAAGTGTATTGATCTTAGGCTTCGAGAGAGAGTGTGTTTTGCCTTTTGTTTGCCTCTCTTGCTACTTGATATTTGTTCGTTTGGTTGCTAAAATATTTGTGCTTGTGTGAGATACTCTTATGATCATGTGTTTGATCATATGTGCTTGAATGATGATATCTTAATACTTATGTATGATCAATCATGTTTGCCTTAGTGATGAGTGCATATTCTTTATATTCTATCATTTTGAGCGCTCCACCAAGATGTATGTGACATGGAAGAGTGACCCATGATCCTAATCGATTGTGCATTTGCATTCAAAAGAAAATTTTAAATAATGCACAAATTTATGGGGAGCTCTTGCTTATCACATACTTCTCAAAGCGACGATGTATTTCCTTCATATTATCATTTGTCGAAGCTTTGATCTAAATGTTGTCATGAATTACCAAAAAGGGGGAGATTGAAAGTGCAGCTAATCCTCGGGTGGTTTTGGTAATTCATAATAACATATAGCTCATTGAACTAATATCTATTCAAGTTAAATATTTCAGAAAGTTCAATGATTGGCATGGCATGGAATAGAGATGTGGACCCCTCAAAATTCTAAGGAAAAATATTGGCAAAAGCTCAAGACTCTTCATTTCTATTTTAGTGATCCAAGATCACATTGAGTCCATAGGAAAAGCCAATACTATTAAAAGGGGATGAGGTGTTGCTTAATGGTCTACTTGCTCAAAATGCTTAGTGATATGCTCCAAAGCCCTCAACCACTTTCTCAATTCCAAATATGTCCAAAACCTAAAGTCAAACTCGGCCCCACCAATTTTATCTATCCGGCGCCACTGAGTTCCTTTGACATAGCCACTACCAGAAACCCTAATCAGTTCGATCTCACTGATAGGGATCTTGGTCTCACCGAGATGGGATTGTCAACTCTCTGTTTCCCTTCGTAACATTTCGGTCCCACCGAAATGAGCGATCGGTCCCATCGAGTTCGCAATGCAAACTCTCTGTTTCCCTTCGTAACATTTCGGTCTTACCAAAATGAGCGATCGGTCTCACCGAGTTTGCCTGGCCAACTCTCTGTTTGCTCATTGCTGAAAATCGGTCCCACCGAGTTCATGTAATTGGTCACACCAAGATAAGGTTGTGCCATAACCCTAGTGCATCGGTCCCACCGAGTTGATCATGTCGGCCCCACCAAGAATCCTAACGTTCACATTTTGAACTGAATCGGTCTCTCCGAGTTTACCTATTCAGTCTGACTGAGTTGGGTCAAATGTGTGTAACGGTTAGATTTTGTGTGGAGGCTATATATACCCCTCCACCCCTTCTCTATTCAAGAGAGAGCCATCAGAACGTGCCTACACTTCCACTACTCATTTTCTGAGAGAGAACCACCTACTCATGTGTTGAGACCAAGACATTCCAATCCAACCACAAGAATCTTGATCTCTAGCCTTCCGCAAGTTGCTTTCCACTCAAATCATCTTTCCACCATAGCCAAATCTGCTAGAGAGAGTTGAGTGTTGGGGAGACTATCATTTGAAGAACAAGAGCAAGGAGTTCATCATCATCACACCATCTATTACCTTTTGGAGAGTGGTGTCTCCTAGATTGGTTAGGTGTCACTTGGGAGCCTCTAACAAATTGTGGATTTGAACCATGGACTTTGTAAGGGCAAGGAGACCGCCTACTTCGTGAAGATCAACCCAAGTGAGGCAAGTCATTCGTGGGCGATGGCCATGGTGGGATAGACAAGGTTGCTTCTTTGTGGACCCTTCGTGGGTGGAGCCCTCCATGGACTCGCACAACCGTTACCCTTCGTGGGTTGAAGTCTCCATCAACGTGGACGTACAATAGCACCACCTTTCGGAACCACGCCAAAAATCTCGATGTCTACATTGCGTCTGCCTTGTCCAAACCTTCCCTTTACCTTCATATGCAATGTTTTACTTTCCGCTGGTACACTCTTAGAATTGCATGTGTAGGTTGATTGCTTGACTTGTGCTAAGTTGCTAGAATCTGCCAAGACTTAAAATTGGGAAAAGGCTAGATTTTTATTTGCTCAAGTAGTCTAATCACCCCCCCCCTCTAGACCTACTTTCGATCCTACACATACTTGCACATATAGAACATCACGTTGTGAATAAGTGGAATAAACAAGGAATACTATGAACAACCAAAGATAGCATTTGAAAATGGACATATGCTAACTACTAACAACAGAACAATCAAAAAACTTTGAAAATGGCATATGCTAGCTATAACAGGCTTAACAACAAGCAAACATATGCATTCCTATTGGTATATGTGAAACTGGATTCATAAAATGTGCTGCACAGTAAATAATTGCACATGTAGAGCATCACATTGTGAACAACTAAAATAAACAAGGCTTACTGCAAACAACCAAATATAGCAATTAGAACTGGACATATTCTCACTACACTACAAAAGGGACTGGACAAAACAAATCATGGGTTTGCACCTGTGAAGAGGCACGGCAAAACAAATCATGGGTTTCCTCACTTGTCACAGATGGGCTCGTTCCCATGGGAAGAGCACGGACCCTGGATACGCTCCATGTTGTCGCAGATGGCCTCCTTCCCCTTGGAAGAGCATGGCTGTAGGGTGCCCTCCATGATGTCGCAGACGGGCTCTTTCCCCTTGGAAGAGCCGGAGAGGGTGTCGATGTGGTCTGACTTGGAAGCTGTGGATCCAAAGCCAGCGTCGCAGAACGTGGCCTTCAGAAATGCCAAAATGGACCCTATGGCGATGTAGGATGGCAAATTCTTGACAGCGAGCCAGAGGAGATCAATGGCTGGGCCATGGATGAGATCGACGGCGGTTGAACCCGAGGGGTTGTGGATGGGCCACTTAACCTTTAGCATAGCCCGCCTCAGGCCGTCGCAGTTGACGACCTCGATGTCGTAGCCGGCGTTCGTGACATACGCGCACACTCTAGCCCGCTAATTGAGTGCCTGCGGCCACTAATGGTCGTCAGCTTCCTCGGTGACTCGGGCGAAGAAACCGCGATACACCTCTTTTGGGCCAGTCGCTCCTCGAGCTCCACGGGAAGCGTAGCCGGGATTAGGCTGCGACGCTCTGGAGTGGGGGATGGGGATGGGGATCTGTGGGAAAGGGGGCATTTGGCAGGCGTCATCTAAGAAATTCAGGCCGGCTTGGGTATGGAGATCGGTGGGTAAGCTGCACGGGCAAACCGGCAGATGTTGACAGTGGAGGCCTTGTGGCGGCGGCGGGGACCTTGCTAGGGTTTCGAGCGAGGGAGTGTGTGTGTGTGTGTGTGTGCGCCCGAGGAGGTTTTGGTGTGTGTGTGTGGAGGGGGAGGGTGGGGGGGGGTGTTTGAGGAGATGACGCGGACTGAAAATTTTACTACGCAGGAGTCAAACGCGGGAGTGAAATGTCGGGCTATTGAAACTTTTGATGATGGTGCATCACACACGGTCCAGAGATAACAACCGTGTGTTATGAAACAGAAAAACCTCGAGGCGGGCAGATATTTTTGAGAGATGTAGGCGGGATTGGGAACTAGAAACATCACACACAGTCGAAACACAATGACTATGTGTTATCAAACAGAAAAAAGTTGCAGGAGGGTAGATATTTTTAAGAGGGGAAGCCTCGTGCATCCCAATATACTGTTAGTTTGAGTGAACCGTGTCTGTTGCATCATCTGACTTGTCTAATGTTCATAAATTTGCCGAAAAATGACGCAGGAGAGGGTCAGAACACGAACACGCTTGCATGTGGACCAAATTTATGTATGAAAAGGGTGGTTTGATGTTCAAATACCAAATGCAACTTCGATGTGGCACCTATCTCGCAAAGTCCACGGTATTGCTTGCCCCCCTCGTGTCGGCACGATGGGAATCCTAAGCTATGAATGCATGCCACCCCAACCGAGGTTCACCTGGCAAAGTGCAAAGTAGCTAGCAGTCCCCCATCGTGTCGGCATGAAGGGAATCCGAAGCTATGAATGCATGTCCCCCCAACCGAGGTTCACCTAGCAAAGTGCGAAGTAGCACCCCCCCCCACACACACACTTTCAGTCGGCGGGCTAGAGAGGCATCTCACCAAGATGGATCGTAAAACGGACCAAGAATAATCAACCTTGGTCGTACAACCTCTCTCTTGTTGTTGGTCAAAGTGATGGCCGTCCATGCGACCCCGGAGAAGGGCTAGCTCGCCAATAATCACGCAACTAGCTAGTCCCGGAAGACAACCAGTGCATGCGTGTGGCCCAAACATATGCATGAAGAGGTGTGTTTTTGAATACACAATGGAACGACTTTGATGTGGCACCGTGGTTTCGAACTAGAAATCCCCACACTGAGTGAGGGTTAGGTTGATGATGCATATGTATGTTACACCACACTTCAAGCCGACGATGGAGATTCATGCATGCATGGGTGCATAGTCTATGCGCCCAAACTTAATTAGGTCTGAATCTCACCATGACTTATACTATGATAACACGAACCGAAGGAAGAATCCGCCATGGTAACCTATCTTGTCGGTCAAGGTGATCATGGATGTCCACGCGGGCCCACGAATATATAGGCTTGTCGCTGATAACCACGTGAGGGAGTGTATCGTTCGAAAACAACCACTACATGCATATGTATGGAGGTGATGCGTGCATGCATGTTTGAATATCATTTCACAACATTGATGTGGTGCGTGCGTCGAAAAATCATACAGTCCCCACACAGAGCGAGATCGGTTCATGACGTGTCGTTGTACAAGCCACTTCAACTCGATGGGGGGAATTCATGTGTACACGTGCATGTGTGTGCGCTCAAACTGTATCATGTCATCCCGGAGCATGACCTATATATATATATATATATATATATATATATATATATATATATATATATATATATATATATATATATATATATATATATATGTACCGTATTACGAGCAAAAAAATAATCCCCTCCTAAGTCAAATTAACCTCTCTCGTTGTCAGGCAAAAAGTAGTGATGGACCAAGCGGGCCCACATATGGAAAGCATCGATACACTACTAGGGAAAAGGCTAGCAGCAACGCGGGTTTTAGGTGTATCAGTAGCGCGGTGAGTGGCGCTACTAATAAGGCGCCACTGACTAACACATAACAAGATGGCGGCGTGCTCACCGGCCTCTTGCTACACAAGTGTAGCAGCAGCGCTTAGTGGAAGCTTCGCTCTTGCTAGTAGCTCTAGCGCTTTGCACGGGCGCTACTCCTATCGCGGCGCTGCTGCTAACTTTTGTACACTCGCTACTGCTAATTTTAGTAGTTTTTTGTTTTTTTTCCGGCATATTTGTTTTGTATTTGAACAGGCTTTATAGAAGAATCTTTAGCACATACAAATTTCATCATGATACACATACCTGCGAGACCAGAAATGTAATCATAGCATATACATACAAATAGTCTCATCATAATCATCATCCAACACAAAGTGGTCTCTCGTCATCATCTCGAAAATAGCGATACAAGTCTCGATTACTTGCAAATACATCGTCATCCATCTAAACAATGATATACGTGAGAAGAGCTATCACTTTGAGTACATGAGTTCGTATCCCTCTCTCGCATTAGCGTGAACCTAAACTAACTACTGCCTATCGCTCGGAAACCGGAAACCGTTACACCTGGGCCTGACACTCCGGCCACTTGTCGTATATATACTCCTGGCGTAGCACTTATTCACCATCGATGATCTATACACCTGCATCGTCACATGAGTCGATGATATGCAACATATATAGTTGAGCAACAGAAAGAGACAGACTTGGCAAAAATAGAAACAACATATCATAAGCATAAATAACAAAGTTCATCATACCCCAAAATGCCCTAACTAGAGTGATTCTCGCTAGTCGAGGAGGAGGACGGTTTAATTACATCACAAATAAAGTTTCACCGTGCATAAGTCAAAGTTTTGTCATATAGAAAGTATGGAGTAAACGGACACATTGTCATATATCGAAAATCACTCCAACATGTCGTTCCATCCATCCATGTCAGGGAGATAGTCCCCGAGCCTAGTGAAAGGCTTCAGGTCGAGACGCTGAGCGGCTACCCATGTCCGGACGTCTTCCCGCGACATTTGTCCTTTTTCGTAGAACATCCCTGTTTTTCCGACGACCTCCTTCATGATGATTTGGGCAAGTTCGCGCTGGATGTGATAGAACTCGGCTCGAAGTCGATGATCCTTCATATCTCCTACGTTCTTTGCCCATTGCAGAATATGGGCATCGCCGGATGTAGGTGACATGCGAAGGTTCTGGTGATCCCGTCTGTACTCCAGCATGTGGTGTAGGACATAGAATCCATCATTAAGAGAATCGTTCGGTTGCCGGGTCCTCTTCTGGATCTTCATAATCCTTCTCATTCCGGCCCGGGAACAAGAATATCTGGTGAAACTTCTTTAGGAGGGAGCTCCTCATATTTTCTATCTTCTGTAGTTTCTCATCGTTGATGGTGGCGGTTGTCCGTATGATGCAGCCTATTTGATTGCCGTAGGATCGACGCGCTTCCTCGGGCTCCTTTGGCTCAAAAATGCTGTCGTCCACCTCCGTGACCACCAGTCTAGTAGTCCTGAGTTTGTTAGGAAGCCGTTGCCTCTTTGCTTTTGGTTCTACAGTACCGGCTCCGCTCCCCGAGGCAGCACCGGTCTCAGTCTCAGCGCCGGTCTCGATGCCGGTCTGAGTCTCAGCGCCGGTCTCAGTTTCAGCACCGGTCTGCGTGTCGGTCTCAGTCCCCGATGCCACCGGTGGGCCCAGCAACAACATCGGTCGATCGTCGGTAAGGCTAAAAATTAAATCGCCGCCCGGTAGAGCGTCGTCATAATCACCGAACCCTGTCCTTCATCGTTGCTAGCCATGTTTCCTATGATTAAATCTAGTCAATTAATTCTAGACCTAATAAAATGAATAATGACATAAAAAAGGCCTATTGTTTAGCAGGAATGTTGACTCCTTCACAGTGCGGCAAATCCGGGCACTCGATATGTCCTAGTTTGTAGCACAAGTCATGCGAAATTCACGGAAAATTTCGCATGACCTTTGCTGAAAAGTGGACAAATCGAGAACCTGAAATTTGCCGAACAGAAATGAATCAACATTCCGCAAAACTATAGGCCACTCAGCATCATTCCCTGGAAACAGTGTTCAAATATCCTCTTCGACACCGCAACACATGTCCAAATATACACGAGCAACCACATGTCCAAATTTCACAAGCTAATTCAAAAACAAAGTGTAGAAGAAAATTCATTTAACTACTAATAGAACAAAATTCAGTTAACTTTAGTGCTCTATAATGATGAAAGGAAAAAAATTCAGTTAACTACTAATTTCATTCATTTAGGTTATTCATTTAACATCACCTAATTAACCTACTGTACCACTACTACTAGCAGCACTACTAACCTAATTAACCTAGCAAAACTCTAGTGCCCTAACTGAAAAACATCTAATTAACATCTACTAGTACCACTATTGCCCTAACCTAATTAACATCTACTAGTATCACTATATATATACTATACAAGCATCATCTACCCTAATTAAACCCTACTGCCCTAACATCCTTTGCTCTAAACTAATTTTTTTGCTATAAACAAACTTTTGCTCTACTAATTTTTCCTCTAAAATGCAGAGAGAGAGAGGAGTGGGGGGAAGGGTGGGGGACTTCTGAGAGGGAGAGGCGGTGGCGGGAGGTGCTCGGTGACGGAGGCAGGGGCGGAGAGGCGGGCTCGGGCACGGGCAACGGTGGTCCTGGGCGGGCTCGGGCGGTGGTGAGGTGGAGGGCGCCGACGGTGACGTCGTGGGCGGCCTCGGGCGGCGGCGGTGAGGATGACGGCGGCCTCGGGGGGAGACGTTGAGATTGCGGGCGTCCACGCCGGCAGGAGAAGGCGGCGAAGTGGGCGATGGCGAATTGGGGGAGATGGTGGCGAGGGCGAGGGATTTGGGGGAAGAAGTGTGGTGGCGAGGCGGGGAAATTCTGTCTGATAGCGTTTGAAAAGCGCTATAGCTAAGTTAGCTACAACGCGTTTCCTGAAACCCGCTACTGCTATTCCTTTCTCCTTTTTTCCCTTTTTTCTTTTATTTTCTTTACATTTTATTTTTTTCCCTTTCTCCTTTTTCCATTTCTTTCATTTTCATTTACTTTTCTACTTGTTTTTCACTTTATTTTAATTCCGTTAGCAGTAGCGCGTTACACGTAAGCGCGCTACAGCTAAGGAGAGTAGCGATAGCGCTGGGTCAAGATATCTGGCGCTACTTGCTAGGTTGGGCTAACCATGTGCGCCCAGTTCAAGCATAGCAGCAGTGCTTTTAGCTAATGCGCTCATTGCTAAAGTCATAGCAGTAGCGCAGTTTATTGACGCGCGCTGCTACTAAGTTGCAGTAGCGTTTGATTTTGTACAGCGCTACTGGTAACATTCTGTGTATAAGGTTTTCCCTAGTAGTGATATCGCTAATAACCGCTTAAGTGCGTGCGAGAGGACAACCATCATCGCTTTGCATGTGGGCCAAACATATGTTGAATACCAAAAATGCACAACTTTGATGTGCCACATGCCTAAAAAACCGTAAACCCCCCAAACCGAGCGAGGTTCATGAAGCGTACTACATATGATGGCCCCCTCCCCCTCTTCGACGCATACTATATGCTCCTACTCTAATACAACCCAAAAAGAATCCTCCTCGATGGTGAAATTAATTAACCTCTCCCAATCTAGGTCAAAGTGATGCATGCATCGACGATGGCCTCGTGGGCCCACGGATGGAAGCGTCACACGTGAGTGTCCTAGCTAGGATAATCACCGTCTGCATGCATGTGGCCCAAAGAGGTGCTGTCTGATGTTTGAATAGCCAATTTCACAACTTTGATGTGGAACGTGCCTCGGAAACCAAAATGTCCCGACACTGAGTGAGGTGTACTTGTTCACGGACGCGTACGTATAGTATATATGCTAGTCCCCTCCCACCTCTTTGACATGTACTATATACCACCATAACACAAACAAAAAAGATTCTACCTTGCTGTTCAAACTAACCTCACTGCCGGTTGTTCGTCAAAGTGATGGACGACGACCTCGCAGGCCCATAGAAAGCGCCACACGCAAGTATCGAGTGTCATGTAGGACAACCATCGACTGCATGTGGCCAAAACATGTATGTATGAAAGGGTTGTGTAATGTTTTAAATAACTAATTCACGACTCTGATGTGGCACCTGCCTAACAAAATGGCCAACCCACACGGTGGCTCACAACTCGTAGTGTATTGCGAGATACCCGCCACCCCCAGACGCACACACCCACACAAGCACCATGAATCCACCGCAACTACGATGCATGTTAAATTATCCCGCGATGAACATAGATGTTTTAGTACATTAATTGATTGATTTTCTACTGGTATAATGTGCAAAAACCAAATTTGAGCTACATGCACACGTGACAGTGCACCTAAATGGATTGCAAAAACACTTGTGTCTCACTGGGTGCATGTTTACTCCCCGTGCAAGAAATTTCAAACATTGAGAATCTTGATTTTTAAATTCTAGTACATCCAAACATATTTGAAGTTCATGAAACTTATCGTGTTGTCATATGGACACAAATACAAAGAGGCATTGTACTTTTTTTGTCAAATTTGAGACCAGTTTTGATGTGATCTTTATCTAATTACAAACGGGAGGTTATTAATAATTCAGAACCAATATCCCAAACGGATTATTTATCCGAACCGTGAGCGTTAGACCAACAATGGATACGTGTCATTGTTCGGTTAAGCAATAAAGAGGCAGCATTAATCATCTAAATAGAAAAACAATATACGTGCCGCCACACGACCAGTGTGCCATGCGAGCAGGCGAGAGTTGACGGGACGCATGCGAGCAGTCCGCCGCGCAGGCAGACTGGGAGGCGTGCGTGCAGGTGTGTGAATTTACGGAGGCATGCTCGCTGCGCAGTGTCATTGGCAGGCATGTGAGTAGCTGTGTGAAATGATGGTAGGCATGCCAGCAGTCCAGTGCGCAGGCTCGCCGGGAGGCGAGCCAACGGTTTGATCGCCGCCCGCCTCTCTCCCACTACTCCATATTAATGGTGCGCCCGAGTGGCCGCATACCCATCATCGCCACACACACAATCCTCTCTCTTTGCTTGCATCCTCGACGTTGCTCTCAGTCCTCAAAGCAGTCAGTGTATGAGGATGCCACCGAAGCGCCCCATCGGAGGGAGTGGCAACGCCGAGGCTTCTGAAGCACCGGAGCACGGCGTGGAGATGGAGACAGAGGCTGCCGTCACCGCCGGTGAGTTATCCCTACACCATACATCGTCGACGGGGTCGAGCTTCTAGAGATGGAGGTAGAGTTCCACACCGACTCTGGTGACGACTCGGGCGACGACCCCGGTGATGACTTCGACGACGACAGACAACTGGTTAGTCATCTATACCCATTTATATGTCAAATAGATCCTAGGGTTTCTGTGGTTACTCGTGTCGGTGTTATGGGAACCGGGGTACCCAGACTTGCCTGCTTGCGGCCCACGGCGTGGCTCCTCTGCCGGCCTGGTACGACCCATCTTCAGCACTAACTATACAAGACCCTCGCGAGGGGCCAAGCCTTGTAAGGCGGACGATGCCAAGACCTCAAGAAGGAGCGGCCTCTTTAGGCTAGCTCCTGAGGAGCTGAGATTTCTATGCGAGCCCTCATCTCATGAGGTTCGGATGACGCAAGCTGTCGGTGTCAAAACCGGCGGATCTCGGGTAGGGGGTCCCGAACTGTGCGTCTAGGCGGATGGTAACAGGAGACGAGGGACACGATGTTTACCCAGGTTCGGGCCCTCTTGATGGAGGTAAAACCCTACGTCCTGCTTGATTGATATTGATATTGTGGATGTTTACAAGAGTGGATCTACCACGAGATCAAGGAGGCTAAACCCTAGAAGCTAGCCTATGGTATGATTGTCAGGGTTGTGATCGTTGTCCTACGGACTAAAGCCATCCGGTTTATATAGACACCGGAGAGGGCTAGGGTTACATAGAGTCGGTTACAATGGCAGGAGATCTACATATCCGTATCGCCAAGCTTGCCTTCCACGCCAAGGAAAGTCCCATCCGGACACGGGGAAGTCTTCAATCTTGTATCTTCATAGTCTTGGAGTCCGATTCGATGATGATAGTCCGGCAAATGATAGTTCGGCTGTTGATGATAGTCCGCTATCCGGACACCCCTAATCCAGACTCCTCGGTAGCCCTGAACCAGGCTTCAATGACGATAAGTCCCGTGTATATTGCTTGGCATTGCAAGGCGGGTTCCTCCTCAAATGATAGAAGATTGGAAACACCAGGATAGTGTCCGGCTCTGCAAAATAAATTCCACATTCCACCGTAGAGAGAATAATAATATATACACAAGCTCAATCTGCTGACGTTTTCCGTGACATGACGTCACACCACTACCAAGCCATTACTCGAATTGTTTTTTACTTTACCACCTCAGCGCATTTAGCGAAGAGGTTTCCTTGGCACGTCTTGTCGAAGCAGAGATCGTGTTTCCCCTTAATCCGGGAGTCTCATCAATACGGGCGTGGGTAACCCAACCGCGCCCGTCCGCCACGCCCCCTCTATCGAAGGCGAGTTCCAAACGGTCATGGAGACGGCTCTTGGTATTCTCCCTCTTTATAACGGGACCAAGGCTCGTTTCTTTTTCTTCAACCTTCCGTCGAATCCTCTCCACGCTCCAAGTTCCAGCACCTAGAGCCCCAGATTCGAGCGCTTCGGACCTTCAACGATGTCCGGTTCCGACCTCCAGGGCCGGTGGATGCCCTCCTCCGTCACGGAGGAGGGCGATGCTAAGCTGCGGGAGGCCAAGTACTGTCTTTACGAGATTTACGACAGGTTGCTGCCGAAGGGCAGGCCATCCCTACCCCTGAGCCCGGCGAGTATGTCGTCTTCGTATCCCACCTCCGTCGGGGTTTAGGCTTCCCGATGGATCCTTTCGTGAGAGGGCTCATGTTTTACTATGGGTTGGAATTCCACGACTTGGCTCCGGAGTCCATCCTCCATATATCCGCATTTATTGTCATCTGCGAAGCCTTCCTCCGCGTCACCCCACACTTTGGCCTGTGGCTAAAGACTTTTAATGTGGCGCCGAAGATGATCGGGGGGCGTCAAGCGGAGTGTGGTGGGGCGGCCATAAGTAGGAGAGCCGATGCCCCGTGGCCCGCTGGCTCCTTCCAAGAGGAGCTCGGCCTGTGGCAGCAAGAGTGGTTCTATATTACCGTTCCGAGGGGCCGCAGACAACAGCCGCCGCCCCTATTCCGCCCGGGACCTCCACGACGATTGATGTCGTGGGTCAACCAAGGTTCAAGCGGGAGCCGTCAAAGGGCGTGCCCCTACTGCAGGGCGGATTCGAGATCTCTTAACGAGGGAGATCGATATGGTGGTGGTGATGCAGGTTATGCTAATTAGGCGTCTCCTGCCTGCAAACGCCGTCCTCTCCGGCTATGGGAGTTCAATCCGGAGGGCCACGGATTCTTCAACACTTCATGGGTATGACACCCCGGAGATGTATAACTTATTCTTGGATTGCAAGAGGTGCGTCCGGAATTGACCGAGGATCTTTGGACTAAGCTGCAATCGCCGGATACTCAAGTAAGTAGTTCCAAGTCCGGACATACCGTTTGTTTGCCTTTCAATGATCCGCCTTATGACCGATCCCTTCTACAGGAGTGGATAGAGGAAGCAAAGTGTCTGGTGTCCGGCCCCTCGCCGAGACCGCGCGGATCCGTGCTGGTCCGGATCTTGGAGGTTGCGCCTTGAAGGGAAGCGAAGGGGAAAGCAGAAAGCTCTTGCCTCGCCTAAGGAGGCTTTTGAGCGAGGGGATCGAGAATCCCTCCTACCAAGGGAGAAGAGGACTGCCTCCGAGGACCCGGGAAAAAAGCCCCTAAGCGGGGAAGAAATCTTCGCGGAGGTCCTGCGTCCGGGAGGCCCCGGCGCTAATCTCCTTAATGAGCCAGCCCTCCAACGAGCCGTAAGTAGAAAGAAAAGAGTTTTTCAATAAGGGACATCCCTATTTATGCTTCTGAGGATAACAAATGTTTTTACCTTGTAGTTCGGATCTCCGTCCTTCGTAGATGAGCTCGTCTTCGGGGGACCTTTGTCCGGAGATGATAGAGAGCGAGACGCCCCCGTCCGGGGCGCCATTGGATAGGGCGGACGAGCCTGAAGTGTCGTCACGGAGGGAGCCCCCGAGTGTGGCAAAGTCGGATAGTTCGGCACCAACTGGTGTACGGCTGAAGGATCTGCTCGAGAAGGCGTCTATCTCAGAAGATCAGCACGCATTGATGAGCATGGTGATTGAAAGGATTTCGTCCGCCGAAGGCGGGTTGCATGATGCCGTCACGAGTTTACTGGCGGGGTTTGAGGTATGTAAAAATAACACACCTTTTAACAGTTTTGCATATAGAATGCGCCCTGTATAGATAGTAGCCCCTGAGACTCGGTAGGTTGTCGATACCGACAACGTGCCGAGGATCAAAATCGCAGGTTTTAAATTCCTGTCGTGCCTATGTAGGTGGCGGGTCGTCCGGGGGCCAGCCGGACTTATGGAGTTGCTGAACTAAAGCGGCAACTCGATGTGGTGGATGAAGACATCGGCTGATCAACAAGCGACTTGATGAGTCGCAAGGTAAGTATTGTTATCGCGGACACATGGTAAGGGAGCGAAGCCAACTCCTTACAAAATTTGCGTGAAATGCAGATAGTGCCGCTGCCGTGGAGAGTCTTGGGCCGAACTTGCTCAAGCCAAGGAGCAGGCCGGAAGGAGTGATCGGCAGCCTCGAGGCGACGAGGAGTTAGCGGCCGAAAGGCCGCACACTGCGGAGCAGGGAAGAGATAGCGAAATGGTTGTGAAGTTAAAAGAGGCTACCGACCGCAATGAGGCTCTTGGGAAGGAGCGCTTAGCGGGCAGGAAGACCTGCGGAAGGCCACCGCTGAAACCAAGAATGCCCGCTCTGCAATGCGGGCCATGAAGGAAGAGCTGCGCCGGGCCGGGAGATTGTAGCTGGCAAGCCTTTTTCGCTGCGCGCCAAGGTTCACGGATTCAAAATATGCTCACTGGGCTAACTGTGGTGTCCGAAGGACCTTATATGGACTTAGCAGCGAGTGCGGCGCATGCCGTTGTGCATTTTCGAAGCCAGAAGGATCACCAGACGGAAGAGCTGTTTTGGTCTCAATTCCATAGTCCGGACCGTTCACTTCCATTGACCGATCGTTTGGCTGAGTGGGATGAGCTAAATAGGTTGTCCGGGCTTGCTATGGCGGATATAGTGACCCATATCCGGCCGGATAGGCCCCAGCCGAAGAGTTACTTTGGCTTATTGCAGCAATTTCTAGGGGCGGTGCCGCATATCAAGGCGATGAAGCGGTCGGCCTGCATAGAGGGTGCGCGGATGGCGCTCGCCCGTGTGAAGACACATTGGACAGAGATGGATGCCACCACTGTTGCGACCCCGGGTTCGGATAATAACCGGCTACTCGCCGAGCACTATTTTGGCGAAGTGCTGCCTGGTGCCCGTGTAATAGAGTCGCAGTGCTCGAAAAATGTTACGTTCGAATGAGCGTTTATATGATGTAAAAACGATTTTATGATGTAAGCGCCTTTTATACTTGTGCGTTCAAGTAATAGAATATCTCCTTTGCGGCTGTTCATGTATACGTATGTATAACCTGAAAGATGGCAGTCGTCGGCTTTAGCCCCCACGCACAAGGTGCGGGGGTGTTCGCAAAAAATAGCGCGTTTTCACACTTAATCCAACGTCTCGGTCCTGTAAAGGAGGTGGTAGCGTAGCAAACGAGGCAACCGGACTATAATGCTTTATCACTTTCACTTAGCCATGGAGTTCGAGGGTGGGGCTACGACATAGCCCCTGGGGGCACCGTGCTCTCCGAATTCGGGGCGCGTATGTGCTTGGCCGGGAAATGGCCCTAAACATTCCCAAGGTCGATCGAGTGGTTGACCAGTCTCTCGTTGTATCATGACAGTCATTTTTCGGCTTTCACTATTGAGGTGCTCGCCCAATTAGGCGGGGCACAATCGCAGTAGTTCTCCGGAGCCGCGTTAGCCGATGATACGGAACGAAGGCAGCAAAACACGGAGCCGGGCAAACCCAACATTTGACCATAGACATGATTCGGAGCTGATGCATATAAGGCCTAACTCGAGACGCGAACACTCCGAAGGTGTTCGGTCTTTATAATAGCGGGCAAAACAAAGCCCTAAGCCCCTTGTGTCCGTGTGCGGGCAGGTTCTATCGGGCGCTGCCGATGCCAAAACGCCAGATCTCCACTCTGGTTATGCTGAAAAACCAGGGATTATAGCAACAAGAGACAAGAAGAAAGGTTTACGAGGGTCTTAGTCCGAAAAGAGTCCTTGCAGCGGGTCCCTATCGCACGTCTGCTTTGTGTCTCCGTTGTGCCGTATCCTGGACGGGTGTACACGTTGTTCATCTGTAAAAAAGAGAGGAACTTGGTTGGAAAAGAAATAGTGCAAGAAAGTGCGTAAAAATTGAAATATAGATTAAGAAAGTTGAGCCTATGCTAGCTCATTATGACTTGTATGTGCAAACCCTTGTGAGAGGGTGTGCGGCTAGGTAGCCCCTAGCTTATTTATTCCGGACTCGTCTAGCCGTGTCCGGGGTCTCAGGCGACCCTTTGATGAAACGATGCCACGTGGACCGGGCATGTGAAGCGTGAGAGACGCGGAATGTGGTATTGTATGGAAGTGGGCGAGAGCTTCTCATCCCAGTGGTGCTTGATAGCTGGCTTAAGGGCCTGGTGCCGCTCCTTTGATGGAAGTGCGGCTATGCCTTATTGTAATAGGGTCTATCCCCACTTGCGGATTGTGTCTGGATATAGCAGGTTTAAGTCACTGCCACCGTCCATCGACACCTGCGTTAATTGCAGTCCGTCTATTATGGGATCCGATATCAGGGCAGTCTATCCTACGCTTCGGATAATTCTGGACTAATCCAGATGGTCGAAAGTGATTGGTTTTGACATCCAACCTTGGTCCACTAGGGTGGCTCGTCCGATACTTGTCTTGGCGAGTGCCATGTTGGCTTTCCGTGTTTATCACGTGAAGCAAGTTTCTGTTTTGACTTCTCGAGGAAAGTCCTTTGACTTCCGGTGCTTTCTCGCTGGTGGGGCTCGTCATTGTCCTCGCTTCGGCGATCGAGCCTTGTGTCCGCATTAAGTCTGCGGACTGTTTAAAACCCAACAATTTCGGTTGGTATGGTTTGCGTGCCTTCCGGGTATGTGGATTTGACATATCCGATCTAAAATTTTGTTTAAATTTGATAGCTCGCCTCGTTGTCCTTAAGAGGCCGTGTTTTATTGTCCGGCGCTGAGCTTTTGAATCCGGCGTTGACCGCCGTGCCTGTGGGCTTTTTTTCTTTATTCCGCGCTGATCTTTCCTGCGCCATGACTTTCCGCTTCCATCTCTCGATCTCGGATGTACTCGGGTCGCTGGTGCTGCATCTTGCTAGCCAGCTGTCTTCTCATGCTAAAAGCGCCGCCATGAGGCTTGTTAGCGCGGCCATTGTTCTTGGCTTCTCTTGGCCGAGGTGTCTGGTGAGCCATTCGTCTCGGATGTTGTGTTTAAAAGCTGCTAAGGCTTCTGCGTCCGGACAGTCGATTATTTGGTTCTTTTTGGTAACGAACCTATTCCAGAATTTGCACGCTGACTCTCCGGGCTGTTGGGTTATATGACTCAGGTCGTCAGCATCCTGAGGGCGGACATAAGTCCCTTGAAAATTTGTTTCTAAGCGTCCTCAAGCTCTTCCCAACTTCCAAATGATGTTTTCTCGGGAGGCTTTTGAGCCAATGCCGAGCTGGCCCTTTGAGCTTGAGGGTAGGTATTTTATGGCGTGGAGATCGTCTCCTCTAGCCATGTGTATGTGTAGTATGTAGTCTTCTATCCGACTCCGGGTCTCATTGTGCCGTCGTATGCCTCTACGTTTATGGGTTTAAACCCTGCTGGAAATTCATGATCCAGCACCTCATCGGTGAAACATAGCGGGTGTGCGGCGTGCCTGTATTTGGGTGTGCCGCTGTCTTCGAACACTTGTCGTGGTATGTTACTTCCAGGGTCCTCTTTTTGGCCCGTAGATGGACCTAGTTGGGCCATCCGTTTTACCAGATTATAATTCGCTTTGTGCAGCCCGTTTGTTGTTTTGGGCCCGTCGTCTGGCCGTCTATCTCGCCAGGCGGCCTCTTTATTTTTTGACTGTGAAGGCTCGATGGCTTCCTCGTCAAATTCTGGTAGCAACTTGCGCTTCGGGTAGCAACTTGGTTTGATGGCCGTTGCCATATTTCTCTGATGTCTTGAATACTTTGCTCCACTTCATTCTGAGCGTGTCTTCTGCTGTTTTGAGCTTCCGTTTCGCCTTCTTCAAACTTCTTGCAGTGGCGATGAGCTTTTTGCGTATGCTCTTATGCTCTGGTGTTGTGGCCGGACTGTTGATTGCTTCGTGAAGGGGTTGATTATCCGGCTCGTCCTGTTCGTCGTTAGCTGGCTTGCCCTGCTCTATCGCTGGGTCGTTAGGAAGGCTTCTTTGATCGAGGCGGGACTTGGGGCGGCGTTTGCATCGCCGTTTTGGTTCTTTATCAGCGAGATTATCCTCTGTCGTGTCCCGTTGTTCCTCGTTATCGCTTTCCTTCGGGGTGTCCACCATGTATACGTCGTATGACGAGGTGGTCTTCCAGTGTCCTGTAGGCACTGGTTCTTGGTAGTCTCCGGCATCATCGCCCGGACCGTCGATGTCTTGAGTCGTAGTCGAGTACGTCGCTTAAATCGCCGACGGTGGCTGCGAAGTGGGTGGTGGGTGGGATCTGAATTTCTTCGTCATCCGCGTCCCAATCGCCCTGGCCGTAGTTCGCCAGGCTCTCCGGATAGCGAGAGATGCTTCAATGAATTTATGATATCGCCAAAGGCGAAAAGCTGAAAGATGTCCGCAGCGGTGAATTCCATGATCGGCGTAATCGGATTCGTTGGCAGGGGTGCGGGAGGTACGAAGTCCGCAGGAGTCCGCACCTCGAGTCACGGGTTTATGTGGGACAAGGTAAGTGTTCGCTCCATCGTCAGAGAAATTGCGGCTCCCGACGCGGTGTCCAGCCATCCGTCCTCGATTCGAGCGATCGGCTCCGGACTATGAGTCGGAGCGGATCCCGTGCGACCTCAAGGTGCTGTCCAGTGGCAGAGTTAGGTCATGCCCATCGTGACGTGGTAGCAAGGCGGCTGTGGCTCAGATCCATCGAGGATCAAGTCCCCACGGATATCGGCCGTGAAGTTTAGGCTTCCAAACCTGACCTGACGGCTAGGGGCGTAGCTTTCGATCTGCTCCAGATGGCCAAGGAAGTTGGCCCGCAGTACGAAGCCGCCGAATACGAAGATCTGTCCGGGGAGAAAGGTCTCACCCAGGACTGCGTCGTTGTTGATCAAATAGGCCATCAAGCCTATCGGTGACGACACAGAGGAACTCTCAATGAAAGCACCAATGTCGGTGTCAAAACCGCGGATCTTGGGTAGGGGTCCCGGCGTGCGTCTAGGCGGATGGTAACAGGAGATGAGGGACACGATGTTTACCTGTGTTCGGGCCCTCTTGATGGAGGTAAAACCCACGCCCTGCTTGATTGATATTGATATTGTGGATGTTTACAAGAGTGGATCTACCACGAGATCAAGGAGGCTAAACCCTAGAAGCTAGCCTATGGTATGATTGTCAGGGTTGTGATCGTTGTCCTACGGACTAAAGCCATCCGGTTTATATAGACACCGGAGAGGGCTAGGGTTACATAGAGTCGGTTACAATGGTAGGAGATCTACATATCCGTATCGCCAAGCTTGCCTTCCACGCCAAGGAAAGTCCCATCCGGACACGGGGGGAAGTCTTCAATCTTGTATCTTCATAGTCTTGGAGTCCGGTCGATGATGGTAGTCCGGCAAATGATAGTTCGGCTGATGATGATAGTCCGGCTGTCCGGACACCCCCTAATCCAGGACTCCCTCCCAAGCCATGACGAGCAAGGCCAGGCGGGCGCCAGCGGGCGCAGTATAGCAGGTTTCCTCTTTGGTGCTATAGAGGCAAGCGCAGGCGCGGAGTCCCGAGGAATTAGCCAAAGGTTTCCATTTCCTTGCAACAAGACCAAGACCACCAGGACGGAGGTCATCACTGAGCCCACCACGGCGTCACGGCCAGAAGCTTTGCAGGACAAGACCACCTTTCGTTAGGATAAGATGTACTAGTTGTCTCCCTACAAATTTGGCCGTTGTGGGACCCCTTCCCGCCTTCATTTTGGGAAGAGGACCAAGGCCACTATAAGGATAGCCTAGCCACCACCATAGAGGGTGACGGATCATTCGGACCATCCACACCCTCACTAGCTCGCACGAGCACAAGAACACACCTCCTGAGGTTGTTCTCCCACTGTACTAGTTCATCCTCAGCCCACCTCGTGGCAAATCCACAACAAAGCAGGAGTAGGGTATTACACCGCAAGGTGGCCCAAACCTGGGTAAACTGCCTTGTCCCGTTCTTCATCAGTTCATCGAGCTAGGCCGTGAGATCGATGAGTTGGCAGGATGGGAAGGTTGAGTTCTTCGTACGCACCCCAGATTTCGAATCTATCTAGGGTCTGCGGAGCCCCGCATCCCACATTTGGCGCGCCAGGTAGGGGTGCGTCGGAGCCTTTCTTCTTCCGGCCGATTCGCCACCATCCCACTGTTCTCATGGCTGACGCTCCTCGAGCTCATGTTGAGCGCTGGGCCGCTCGGCCTGCCTGGGCAGCGCCTTCCGCCCAAGAATACCTCCACTCCACGCTCCTCACAGCCCACATGCCGCCCAGCACCGTCAGCCATAGGCGGTATGGACCACCACCGCCCACTCCGGCGCTGCGCCGCAATAGCGCCACCATGCAGTCTTCGAGCTATGTTGTGGCAACGACGCTACACACCCGCCGGGAGCAAGTGAACACGTGAGCCGTGCTCATCATGGCACGGGAGCTGCTGCGATGCAGGCCGGCGGAAGGCGGCCATGACACCGTGCTGGAGTGGGTCGCCGAGCTGGTCGCCTTTCTGTACCTTGCCTATGTTGCAAGCGCTGCCGGGGCGCGTGCCGGCCCCCACTACACCCGCGCACCCTTCCTCGAGGGGCCCGGAGGACCTCGCGGCACCAACCTGGCCTGCGACACCGCTCATCCTACCCAGGATACGTTACCTTTGGGTGTGGCAGGGCCGGACGGCCCCTCCTGGGGCCGCGTCGAGATGCCACCCTATGATCGTCATGACCTGGCACTAGGTCTGACAAGCACCGACGCTGGACGGCCAAGCGACGACTCGACGATGGTGGCTTCAGGTACCCCTGTACCTCCACTGACGAACTCACTGTATGTGCCACGAGGAGGCCCCTGCCCATTTCCCCCGCCAGCCTGGGCGTCGAGGCCACGCGAGGCTGAGGCTCTTCGTGAGCCACCCCGGAGCTTCACTGACATCTTCAACAACGACAGCCACCGGGTACAGCCGATATCTCAGGGCCACGATTACTCTAACCATGTACCACAGGTGAACCAAGCCACAACAACAACCATGGACCTCAGGATGATGGCCCTGCTGCAGGAGGACGTGATGCACTAGCGATTCGCGGGCGAGCCAGCGCCAGCCCCGCACCACATGTAGCAAGGCGCCGCCACGATGGAGGTCCGCGCCGCACGAAGGTAGGCCCACCGCCGGGGAAGGCACCGGTGAGCCCTTCCCCCGGGTGGTGGGGGCCTGCGATCGGCCGGGCACCGCTAGTGTCCCCCTTGTCCCTTGGTCTCGTCCTGGTTCCCGGACGCCCCAACGGTTGTCAAGGGAGGCACATGGCGGAGCTCTCGTTAGTCGCCATGGATGCCCATGAAGCCTCCGCATGTTACATTCTCGTGTAATAATGAGTTGGGGCTGTACACACCCTGGAGTCTCCTGAGCGCCTCCCTCGGGCCTCACGGGGGCTCCCACCCACGTCAAAGTGGAAGCACCATGCTCCACGCTGGCCGTCGACACTGTCCCCCAATGACTATGCCCATGCCCAGTGGAAGCACTTAGCTCTGCGCTGGTGTGAAGACTAGTTAGGTGCCGGATGCAACTGTTTGTTTTCGCCCTCTTTCTGTAACCCAATTTGCCATCTTTTGGAATGAGATTTGGAGTTTCGTGTGCTTATCAAAGGAAAAACAGGGGGAATTTTTCTTGGTTCGCAGTGATTTCTTGGCTTTTGGTTTGTGTTTAAGAGTAAGGCTCACGCCTGCTACCCCCCTGTGAGCGCCCTCCGAGCAGGGGCTGGGCGTGGTATGCGCACGGCGAGCACGCTCGGGCTAGCCCAGGCGGCGCAGAGGCCCCCTCGGGGTCAGGAATGCAACTGCCGCAGGATCACATCATGCAACACCTTGCCGTAATATGGCAATTGGCTCCTCGCGAGGCCCTCTTGGGCGGGCCAGCAGGCTCCCTAGGAGGCTCAAACCCTCGCGGGCCCCCGGATTGCCCGCCTCAGGAGAGGAGTGCTCCCGCAAACACCAGAACTCGCTCAAGGCCAACAGCACCAAAGATAAGTTGCGACAGTCGTTACTTTGGTCGGGAGCCTCTTGGTTCATGACAACACGTACCAGAATCTATCTCAAAAGCATGTCATCATTTTAAACATTATAAGGGCCCCCTTATCCAAAAGTGCTTTCGCGCCCCGCAGGGCTGTACCCAAAATTTTTGGCATGCAGGTCAGAACAAGAAGATGCAGGCCTAGCCAGATGCGCTGCCGCCGGTGTCGTCCTCATCATCACCATCCACAGCAAGCACGACCGTGCTGTCTTCAGGGGCGAACTCCGCGACCAGGTCGTCCCCATGGTCATCCACCCAGTCCGCCAGATTGCCCTGAATGACCCTGGGCACGGGGGCTATCGCAGCGTCGAAGTCAAAATGGGGGTCGAGGTGGAGAAGGTGGCTGAAGACGCGTGAGAATGCACGCCCAAGAAGGCCCTGGCTTCTCTCTTTGACAAGCTCGTGAGCTCTCGCGGCCCGGTCCTCCAGGCGGGTCACGATTTGAGTGAAGAAGCAGAGGTAGCCAGTGTTATCATCCTCGCGCGGGCGGGAGACGCTCTCTTGGAAGATGGTGTCTAAGGCCCGGTTGGCCCTGACCCTGAGGTCCTCAAGCATCGAGGAACACTCGCGGTGCATCATCCGACGGCGACTTGCCTCTTTCGTGGCCTTCTCCGCAAGGGACATGACATCAGCGACCTGCTGCTAGAGTGAGGACAAGTCGGCTTGGGTGGAGGCCAGGGCCTCCTTGGCGGCCATCTCGCGCTGCTCCGCCGTGGCCAACTTCGCCCGGAGGGCATCGGTCCTGCCCTGCAGCTCGGCCTGCTGCAGTTCAAAGCGGGTCTCTTGAAGCCCCGACTCCTAGCGATGCTTGTCGTCAAGAGCCACGTGAATCTTCGCCACCTTTTGGTCAACCTCCTGCGGGATCCTGGCCTCCCGAGCGGCAACGGTGTCCTCAACCGCGGGCGCTTGGCGCTCCCTCACCTCCAGCCGCTCGAGCTCCAGGCTGTGCTCCAAGACCGCAAGCGCCAGTGCGTCCCGACATGCCTGGACCTCCTTCTCATCGAAGGAGGCCTCGCTCGGCAGTGCTGCTAGGGCGGCCCTGCGCGCCTGGACCTGCCGCTCAAGGGTGGCGTTTGAAGCTCAAAGCTCACTCTCCTGCTCATCGGCTGCCTCACGACGGCAGTCGGCAGCCCTGGCTTCCTCCGGAGCGCGGGTGCAAGCCTCGCAAAAAGCTACGAGGGATACCGCGGCGTCCGTGCAGGCGCGCTCATGCTGAATATGCCCAAGGTTGATGGCGACCTTCAGCTGGTCCCACTCGTGCGCCAAGCGGAGGCCCTCCGAATCAAGGCGAGCGTCGACATCGACAAGCTCTCCACCAAGCCGACCCAACGCGCTCATTGCCTCCTGGAAAAGATCATGGCGAACAGTGCTGCACCCGCGCGCGAGCTCCAGCACGCGACCGGGCCCCTCCTCCGCACGAGGGGATTCCGTGGAGGCGCGAGACTACTCGCTCGCCTTCGACAGGGAGCTGGACGCCGACGCCCCTCTAACCGATCCCCGGGCCTTCGTGGAGGCGCTATGCATCTCAGCCTCATCGCTCGAGAATGACGCCGATGCTGGGGCAGCCCAACTACCAACAAGCATCAATGGAGGAGCCCTTGGGACGCCCCCTGCATCCCAGAGGTAGTCGCGAAGGAAGGATCCTGGGATCACAGGCTCATGGCCCCCCCAGCGGCACCACCATCTCGCGGGCTGGTCCCGTGCCTCGTGACACGTCTCCAACGTACCTATAATTTCTGAAGTATTCATGTTGTTATTTTATCATTTTGGATGTTTTACAATCATTTTATAGCAACTTTATATCATTTTTTGGAACTAACCTATTGATCCATTGCCCAGTGCCAGTTGCTGTTTTTTGCTTGTTTTTTACATTGAAGGAAATCAATACCAAACGGAGTCCGAATGCAATGAAACTTCACGGAGATTTTTTATGGACCAGAAGACCAACAGTGGGCCAAAGAAGCACCTGGGGGCCCACCAGGGCGCGCCAGGGCCCCCTGGCGCGCCCAGGGTTGTGCCCACCTCGGTAGCCTCCTGCACCCCCCTCTTTGCACTATAAATTCCCAAATATTCCGAAACCCTTCGGGGTTAACCTACGCCGCAAGGCTCTGTAGCCACCGAAAACCAATCTAGACCCTTTCCGGCACCCTGCCAGAGGGGGGAATCATCTCCGGTGGCCATCTTCATAATCTTGGCGGCCACCATGATGAGGAGGGAGCAGTCCATCCTCAGGGCTGAGGGTTTGTACAAGTAGCTATGTGTTCAATCTCTCTCTCTCTCGTGATCTATATCATGGGCTTTGTTAAATAGATGGATCATATGATGTTTCTCCCCTCTATACTCTTGTTGTGATGAATTGAGTCTTTACCCTTTGAAGTTTTGTCTTGTCGGATTGAATATTCAGATATGAGAACACATGATGTATGTCTTGCGGTATGAATACTTGAGGTGACAATGGGGTATCATATTTATTCATTTGATGTATGTTAGGGCACTCAACTTGCAGATTCCTGAGGTGACATTGGGGTAATCTATGCATAGGTGTTGATGCACGTTTTTATTATCTTTTCTCCGATAGAAATTTTGGGGTCTCTTTGTAGTTCTTTGTGCGAATGAAACTTCACGCCTGACCACACACCAAAAGCGGTAGTACTAATAAACAATACAGGGTTCGCAAACACAAATCAAGTACTGAACAATAGTACTTACTACAGACAAGAAAAGTTGCACTAACTAAACTCTGCAGACTATTTCTTGCCACCGACCTACGGGATGAAACCCACATGACTAGGCCATGGACTTCGTGTGAGATGTCTACATGCACCATCACCAGCTTGTCAACCTTGGAGAACCTAACAGACTGGTCTTTCCACTCATAAACATGATGATGAAGACAGGCCGCATCAGATTTGTTGGGGAGATTTACAAGAACCACACCCTTCATAATCGAAGGCACAACCAAGAAATTGTTGTGGTCAAGTACAGCCTCGAGAACACGCCTGACAAAAATGCTACAAGAAAATACTAGTTCAGGACACGTGGCGACAAGGACACAACAGCTGGATAGTTCAGCAGTAGAACTCATCATCAGGTCTTCCAGTTCACATGGCATGACTTTGAGAACTTCATCTCCACCGTGGACCTGGTTCTAATTCAAACAGAAACCATATTTTATCACTACCCCCGTTCAGAAATATAAGATGATTTTCGATATTATACTCCATATATGACTACATATACGCACAGAAATGAGTGAACAAAGACACTAGAACATGGCTTCAAAGGCATGAGAGCAGAGGGATTACATGCAATATCCATAACACAAGTTATTGAGGCAAATATACCCTCTTAAAAGGTAGCATTGATGTTCATAAAGTACTCCCTTTGTCCCAAAATTCTTGTCAGATACATCCGTATCTAGACAAATCTAAGACAAGAAATTTGGGACAGAGGGAGTAGTTGAAAGTAATCTATAAGAAATCAATGTCAACCTCTCGCATGTTTTGGTCAAAAGAGGAATTTAGAACCGTCATTTGGCACACTAAAATCACATGCAAGATCACCCAGAAAGTTGTACTACTAGTACTAGTACTGCATGTTAGATGAAAAAACACGATCAAGATCGAGAAAAAGATCGTCAACAAGAGACATTGCCTGGACTTGCTTAATGAGGGATCCCGGAGAGGGGGGCTTGGACAGGGCGATGGCTTTGAGCTTGTCTGCGGTAGTCTCGGCGGGGTGCTTGCGCTTCTTCGTACCATGAGCCTCGACGGTTTTGGCCAGAGCCATAGACATCACGTCGGCCGGTGCTCCGGCGTCCATCCAAGAAAGGAAGCTGAGAGAGAAGAGTGAAACGAGGAATGAGATGAGGGAGAAGCGAAGCGAGTGGGGGTTTTCTTCAAGAGAGGAAGCTGAGAGAGAAGAGTGAAATGATGGTTGCTTCGTCCGTCCAACTTACTGCTGGAAAGGTGGGGGTTTTGTGATTTGACGGTTCATTGGGCATTACTGCGGCAGTTCGATCGGGGTAGTCTACCGTCACTCTACTACGGAGTAATTTAGTGCATGGCTGGTGGACCCAGGTGAGGGCTGTCCCACACGTCGGCAAAAGTGAGTAATTTAGTGCATGGCTGGAGGAGGATCCGCACGGTAGAGCGTGTCCACTGTTTTTCATTCTGAGAAAAAAATGATTACATCAAGCGTTTCCACTCTTACGATGGAGGAGTGCGAAACACGGCAGCCTTGAACATACACAGTGCTCCTACTACTAGGCATGTGCAGTGGTTCATACGTCAGTACTACACAATCTTGTTGCTAGTGTAGTAAGATATGACGATAACAAACGATGTTGTGCGCATGTCAACTACTCCTATATGTAACATAGTACCGCTTTCTCGACTGTCCGGTCGAGAATGAATGGTGAGATCAATGTTAACAGAACTAGGTCCATAGCGCACGGAGAGTACATTGCTACAGTACTCCACGAAACATGAACCATATGAAGCACAAATAGTGTTAGGCAGGGTGTACGAAGGGTGCACGGGATGGGAGCAAAAGTTCCCTTCTCAACCCACTTTTGGGTGTTTGGCAGAGTGCATGAAGGGTGCAGGAGTCCACATTATTAGGTTGACAAAAATACACGAAGAGGAAACAACTATATTGAGATGAGAATGCAACCAAACACACCCACACGCTTTGTGCTACAAATGACTGATCTGCACCGTCTGAGTTTGATCCAATGGTCATGTTTAGCGAGACATGGACATGCCCATGCTGAGGGAGCCTAAACACCACGAAGTCCCTCTCGCTTCTCGAGGCGCACGACGTTGGTGATGCAGGTGCAACCGCCATAAAGCCCGCTCCCGGTCGACGGAGCCAGCTAAATCAAAGACGGCGTCAATGGAACGAATGGATTCGGTGTGAGCCACGAAAGGATTCGCCCGGCAACGGCGACGGTAGCCTCCAACCCCTCCTTGTCCAGCTCAGCCCCCACCATCGCGCGAAGACGGCTCAGCTCCTCGGAGATATAGGTGAAGAAGGAGACCAGATCAGGAAGCCGCAGCTCGTTGAAGTTGACCGGGTGGTCGAACGGGTTTAGCCCGCCGGCCGGCATCGTCACGCTGGCACGACGGTAGGCATCGTGCAGCCGCAACACGTGCGTGGCAACTTGGTTCACAAAGTGGCTGAGGCGATCCTCTCCTCCTTGAGCTCACGGAGCTCCATGTCCTTGGCCCTGAGCCCGCATCCTTGGCATGGAGCTCCTGTGTCAGGCACCTCACCTCGGACTCTGTGATCTGCTGTGCCGCCATGGCACCAGGTAGAAGCAATGGGGAGAGGAAGCAAAGGGGGGGGGCGAAACGGCTGAAAGGCAATGCAATCTACGGGAAGGCGGAGGGAGCGAGGAATCTTTTGGTTTTCACCACGGTAAAACACCAGTCGACGACTTCTCACATCAGGGAGTAGTGGTTTTTTACAGGCGGAGTCATCGTGACTAATTGCTGACGCGCCTGCTCCCGTCAATCAAAAAATTTAAAATCCTGCCGCGCCTGCTCCCGTCAATCAAAAAATTAAAAATCCTGCCGCACCCAAACACCGAACAACGCCCGCGGTGGATATTTAAATTTACATGCCGCAAGTAGATAAAAAGGGTGAAAAACAAATGTGGCGCGGCCTAGCTAATCGGTCGAACTAGCCCAACTAGCTAGCCACCGTGCTTCACCGATGTACTCGGCGGAAAGGTGGTCTTTCGTGATTTGACGACTCATTTACTTGCTTGGTATAACGACCGAGGAGGACCCAAAACGCAGCGGTAGGGCGCCCCACGTCAGAAGAATATATCGTGCACCACGGGAGGACCCGAAACAGCAGCGGTAGGGTGTGCCACGTCTCGGCACGGAGGAAAAATGTGCGTGTAAAAATATATTGTATCAGACGTAGTACCTATGGTTCGACCTCGGGACCCAGCCAGTCGGTCGAAAACACCCCACTAGCCACACAACTTCATCATGCAAACGTGGCACGGAGGATAGATGTGGTTAGCTCCGTCTCGACCAGCCACAACGTCTCTTGTTCTAGGTGATTCTTCTATTTTCCAAGCTTTTTTTAGTTGTAATAACACCACGGCAAGCTAGCGCCGCTCTTCGTGTGTGCCCGTGCAAAGGTTAGACGATGGAGAGAAGAGATTGAGATCGCAGACACAGGACCCAACAAGTAAGTGAGACAACGGTCATGCACGTGTTGACGAGGCACTCCCTCTACTCTACTCAACGCAAGTACTGTATAAAATCAAGTTATGGGACAAAGCCAACAACCGTTCGTTTTTTCAGGCTATCGACTTACGCTTTGTAGTCCAGGTTGCCAGTTCGAATCTCGTCTTTTAGATTTGTTAGTTTTAGGTCCAAATTTGATTAATGACAAGTGGGACCCCCGTGTGTTGTTCCGATATTTCAGTGTAGGATGGTTTTTTTGAACAAACACTTTGCGCGGTTAGACAAGTAACAGCATGAGTTACACGTATTTTGCAAGTTTACGAACAAAAATGACAGCGGCATAGAATATCACATCCACCCCGCAGCTTAGATACTATGGTGATACGAGTTTTTACACCGTTGGAAGCAATGGCTTGGGAGTAGTCTTTGTAATTATGCACAATTTCCAAACTCTCCAAAGGTTTTTTTTTGCAAATAAAACATTCAGGCCTCGTGTGTGCCACTGCATCTTCGATCCAACGGCTCCCCGGTGCTCATATTAGGTGCTCCCCGTAGCTTAATTACCCGCTACGGTGATATGAGCATCTAGGTCGTATGATCAGTGATCAGATGGCACATGCATAGTACTTGTACTTTCTGCGCATTTCCCAAACTCTATCAGCCGTATATTGCAAAAACATTCAAACCTCCTACTATGGGACGTTAGATCTCAGTGAACTCGTATCACCATAGAATCTATGGTGCAGGAGCACCTCATACTCTCCCGTGCGAGAAAACATAGGGTGCTATCGCAGCTTGGATGCTACGGTGATACGAGCTTGGAGGTCGTTTGATCTGAGATCCAATGGCATCTGAGCAGTCTTTGTGCTTGTAAGCAGTGGCCGAACTCTTTTGGGGCTTTTCTGCAAAAAAAACATTCGAACCACCGAGGAGGTGTTGGGTCACAAATCCAATGCCTCCGAAGAGCTTGTATCACCAAAGCATCTAGGGTGTGGTAGCACATGATATTCTTACATGCAGGAGAATATGATGTCCTCCTTCATCTTAGATGCTACGGTGATACGAGCTTCAAGGTCGTTGGATATGGGATCAAAGGGCATCTAAGTAGTTTTTGTACAAATTGTGTGCAATTCTCAAACTCATGATGGTTTCCTGCAAAAATATTAAGACACATCATGTGAGCTGCTATATCTCAGATCTACAAGCTCCAAGGAACTCGTATCGGCATATAGCATCTAAGGTATGGGGGCACATGATATTCTCCCGGGGAGGAGGGGTGGGGGTGCACAACCAATCGGTGGTTGTGAGGGTGGGGACAAATATAATCTAAACAACCCTAAACAGAGCTCCACAATTTTATCTAAGGTCGAGGGGTTGACCCCCGACAATCATAGCTCTGCCCAAACACAACATTTGCATGTACTATAATACTAGACTTAATATTCATGTTTCAGTTTCATGTTCATTTTAAATATTGAATTGAGGACCATGGATGTCTTACATTTTACTTCCTTCGTTCCTAAATGTTAGTCTTTTTAGAGGCTTCAAATGGACTGGCACATATGAATGTATATAGACATATTTTAGAGTCTAGATTCACTCATTTTCCTCCGTATGTAGTCACTTGTTGAACTCTCTAAAAGACTAGTATTTAGGAATAGAAGGAGTATTTTTGAATTCATGTCATACATGCATGGTTTGGAAAAATAGATGCACTATACTTATTGGATTGTTGTTGTGTTCGTGCGTGTGTGTCTCTGTGTGTGTGTGTGTGTGTGGTCATATGCTTGATACATACAAAGTTTTCTCACCTCCGTATTGTTCATCTTTTAAATTTGAATCTGCATTGGAAAACTTACTAGGGGTACCATGAAATGTGAAATCCATGTTGAGATCACTATATCACAAACTCACTCTAATTCAACAACCCGTCATAAATCAATTACCACGTTGAGATTAGTATTTGCAAGGAAAATACGGTATTGTAATACACATAGATTAGATTCGGCAATTCAAAAGGTTCCTTTCGTATTCTCGAATGGTAGGACCCAACGCGCACTGCATGACCTTGGCTCGTGTTGATCCTAAAAAACCGGGCTCGTGTCCTTCGGTGGCGTGCGTGGTACGCACATTAGGCAACTCCAACCAGTCGAGCCTCAGTGTTTCAAGTTGAAATATCTGGCGGCCAGAATTCCAGCCCTAGGAAATTCCCCTCATGTCCCCGGTCCATAATGATTACTCCCTCCGTCTAGGTGTGTAAGTCATCTTAGGTTGCGCACCACGACCAAGGTAGAGGGGAAAACGAGAGAACTTAATGTGTTTTTGCTAATTAATAACATTGCATGTAATGAACTAACCACTGCATGTCGTGTCTGATAGTCTCAAGTCATTTAAAGCATGCATGGCCCACATCTCTTATTGGTTGATATGTCACGAAACAAGAAACGAGATGAGAGTTAATGTACCGCGCCTAATTGTTTTGGGATTATTTGGTTTTCGTAAGATGATTTACACACCTAGATGGAGGGAGTACCGATGAACAACGGAGGGATGCTTTAGTAACTAGACAACGTTACCTACCGTGCCGAGCACGGTTCAATTCCTCGGTCGCCGCTCGTCAAGGTCACCCGTCAACTGCATTGCCTAGTACTACTACTACTACACCAAGATGAGCATAGAATTGAGCCCATTTGTTCGTGCCTAGTACTTGAGTTAATATATCAGGCAATGCACTGGTACAGAGGGATTATCCTTTTACTCTGCATATATAACTTGTCTGAAGTCTAACTAAGCAAAATGTTTGACCAAATCCTTTCTTAAGAAATACAACATGACAGATGTACGACTTGAAAATTTATTGCATGATGCAGGTTATGATATTGTTTCGTATCTTGGATCTTAAATTTCAGAAAATCCAAAAATGAGCATAAATTCTTGAAACTGAGCATGGTCACGTGATATGGCACAAATATTACTTCGTAACTTTTGTCTTCAATTCGAGACAAGCTGCTTATGACAAGTTGCACAAATGAAGAGCCAAGGTATTTTGGAACAAAGACCTGTCATGTTAAGGAGAACACTTTCACTATTGAAACCGTGGGCGTTTACGTGCCACCACGAGTCCCCCCTTCTCATCGGCAGGTGCCGTCCCAGCAAGCGTGTGAGTCGACGGGAGGCGTGCGAGCAGACCGCTGCACCGGCTATCAGGGAGGCGTGCGTGCACACCGCTGTGCAGACTCACCGGGAGGCGAGCCCTTTGACCAGGCTCCGCCGCCCACCATCGTCCCAACTGCTCCCACTTTTAATGCCGCCGGCGCTGCAGTTTAAAATCAACCCCGCACTACCCGGTATCGCTACAATCCTCTCTCTTCCTCTCCGATTCTCCTGTCGTCTACCTCCAACTAGCCTGACCTAAACTTACGCCATGCCGCATCAGGATGGTCTGCCCTTAGTGTTCCAGTTTCCTGAGGAAGACACCCAGCCGGAGTCTCAAGAACATAAGGCGCTTTGGGACGAGCTTGAACTGGCCTTGCGGGAAGACGCCGCGCCTGTCCCCGCTCCCGTTCCGGCTCCCGTCGCCCCGACTGCGCCAGCGCCCATCCCCGTGGCATTGATGGGCTGGGAGCCGCACATTGTCGCCGAGCTTGATGCCACGGGGTTCCACGAGGTCCCCGCCGACTTTCACGCGCCCGTGCACCTGCCAGCGCATACGCATGCGCGTGCACTAACGCGCACGGCCATGCCGGTGCCCGTGCACCTGCCAGCGCCTGCGCCTGCGCATGCACTGACGTGCGCGCCCATGCCGGTGCCCGTGCACACGAATGTCTCCGCCGCGCCGTTGATAGCGCCTGTCCCCGCGCGGGTGCCAGTGCCCCACTCAGCGGCATGGATGGCCGCCGTCGACCGCTTCCTTGCACCAACGCCAGTCGCCTCCTCCCGCCAGTTGACTCGCTCTCCTCCCGCCAGTTGACTCGCTCTGCCAGAACATTTTGGCCTTCCTTGAAGCGAGGCCAACGTCCAGGAGTACGCCAACAACGGCGCAAGACGCCGTCGTCGCCGTCGGTCAGTGGCCCGATGACACACAGAGCACGGCAGAGGAGCCGCTTCCCACCGCGAGACGCCCCCGCCGCCACCGCGTAATCTAAATTTGTGTCACGCCCAAGATGCGACCCTATCCTAAAGGAACTCGAAGGTCCCACCAAGGATAGAAGCGCATCTTGAAGACGCTTTTGCAAGGTGGATATCATTGCATCAACATTACATAATAGATGGGGGTACATCCAATACATACAATGTCACATGAATACAACAATACAACATACAAGATCAACATCCGACTACGGATGAATCATAAACAGAAACTCAACCAATATCCACCCTGCTAGCCCAGGCTGCCGACCTGGAACCTATCCCCTGATTGAAGAAGCAGAAAAAGAACTCCAAAACAAGTAAACATCGCTCTCGCGTCATGATCATCGCAAACCTGTACCTGCAACTGTTGGTGTAGTAATCTGTGAGCCACGAGGACTCAGCAATCCCATTACCATGGGTATCAAGACTAGCAAAGCTTAATGGGAAAGGAAGGGGTAAAGTGGTGAGGTTGCAGCAGCGGCTAAGCATATATGGTGGCTAACATACGCAAATGAGAGCGAGAAGAGAAGCAAGAGGAACGGTCGACAACTAGTAATGATCAAGAAGTGATCCTGAACTCCTACTTACGTCAGACATAACCCAGAAACCGTGTTCTCCTCTCGATCAACCCCAAAAGAGACACTCACGATTACGCTACGGTTGGTGTATTTTAGAAGAGTTGACTTCAAGTTAACTACAACCGGATATTAACAAATTCCCATCTGCCACATAACGCAGGGCACGGCTCACGAAAAGTTTATGCCTGCAGGGTGTCCCAACTTAGCCCATGATAAGCTCTCGCGATCAACGAAGGATATTCCTTCTCCCCGGGAAGACCCGATCAGTCTCGGAATCCCGGCTACAAGACATTTCGACAGCAATAAAACAAGACCAGCAAAGCCGCCCGATGTGCCGACAAATCCCGATAGGAGCTGCACATATCTCGTTCTCAGGGCAACATCGGATGAGACTAGCTGTGAGTAAAACCAAGCCTCAAGTTTCCCCGAGGTGGCCCCGCAGGTAGCTCGGTTCGGACCAACACTCGAAGGAGCACTGGCCCGGGGGGGCTAAATAAAGATGACCCTCGGGCTCCGGAAACCCAAGGGAAAAAGGGCTAGGTGAGGCAAATGGTAAAACCAAGGTTGGGCCTTGCTGGAGGAGTTTTATTCAAAGCGAACTGTCAAGGGGGTCCCATAAACCACCCAACCGCGTTAGGGACAAAAAATCCGGGAACATAATACCGATATGACGGAAACTAGGACGGCAAGAGTGGAACAAAACACCAGGCATAAGCCCGAGTCTTCCACCCTTTACCAAGTATATAGGTGCATTAATAATATAAGAGATATTGTGATATCCCAACATAATCCTGTTCACCATGGAGCAATCTTCAACTTCACCTGCAACTAGCAACACTATAAGAGGGCTGAGCAAAGCGGTAACATAGCCAAACAATGGTTTGCTAGGAAGGGTGTCAAAGGTTAGAGGTTCAAGGCAATTTAGGAGGCTTGAGGAGCAAAAGATAGGTAGCGCAGCATAGCGATAGAACGAAGCAACTAGCATAGCAATGATAGTAGTGAGATCTAAGGTAGCTGTCATCTTGCCTAAAATCCCGCAAGGAATAAGAACGAGTCCATGAAGAGGATGAAGCCACGAAGACGAACCAAGCATAGACGAACGAATCCTCACGATCGCAACGAAACGGGAACTATCGAGAAGAAGCACACAACACGGTAAACACACCACACAAGAACATGGCATGATGCTCAACCAAGTATGATGCATGACAAAGCTACATGAGGCTACTCACGGCAAGAGATGATGCAAACAAGAGCAACACATCAAGGCAAGTTTAAATGAGGCCGGAAACAACATATAACAATTCCGGTAAGTCTTCATATGCAAATTTCGAAATTGGTCCAGATCTGAATAACCTTATGTTCAAGTTGTTAAATAGAAATCTAAGATATACCACGATGATCTACACGAAATTCTAGTCAAGTTACATATAAAGTTCATTAGGTTCGGAGCTACGGCCTAGAAGATATGAGCAAAACAAGTTAAACATAGCATTGATGCAAAATGCATACAAACATCAAGAAAACCCTCTCAAACCAAGGATGCAGCATGATAATATGAAACTACATGCAAATCTAAGCAAGTTTCATATAGAGCACACTCAAAACGGAGCAACGGTTCAACACATACACCCTATACAAGTCATGACAACAATCTGTCCAAAACAGCAACTAGGCACATTGCAAGCATCAGAACACTATGCTACAGCACCTTAACATGATAACAAAAGGCATGGACGTGATTTACAGGTAAAGCATGACAAAACATGAACACTGAGCTATCTCCAGAAATCACTAGAACATGCTCAAAAAGACATGGCAAAATTTCAAATAATAACAGTTTCTGACTTATCAGGAAATAACATCAGGTTGCAATGTTTAGAGCTATCAGACAACATGCTACAGGAATTTATCATGGCAAACAAAGGCATGGAATGAATCTACTAATTTTATAGAACAAAAGTCCTTTAATTACCATGAGCCAAAAAGGATCAGAAGATATGTTGGCACCCATGTAAACATGGCAAATGATATGACAGCTTCATACATGGCAGGAACAACAATAAGTAGGCATGTTGGTGAGCTTGAACCACTCACCACAGAGGAATACATGGCATGTCAAGGAAACCAACAGTAAGAAGACATGTTTATGAAGCTAAGCATGGCAATAGCAAGTTCATAGAGTGCATGGATCACTAACAACAATCATGGCAACATTGAACTTAATGTTAACAGGCTGACAGCAACATTATGTAGCAATTTGAGAGCAAGATTACAACAAGTTACAACATATAATTGCAACAAAGGGCATGGATGGATGGAGCAAGACATGTATAACAAAACATCCTTAGTGAACATCTCCAGATTATGCATAGAATGACTTGTAGAAGCAGGTTAACATAGCATCACGAAATAACAGATTCAGCCTAGCAAAACAGTAACAACAAGTACCCTACTTAACAAGCTTGATGCACTCACCACAGGAATCACAAAAATACATGGATAGCACCCCTATAAAGATGGCATGATGTAGATCAAAATACATGTAGACATCAACCTCATAGGATACACACATCAATCATGGAAAAAGGACAAATCATCAAGTTATAACAGTTTCAGCAGATTAACACCATATAGCACTCTTGCAACGATGATTCAGGCATCAAGATGGACTCAAATGAACATGGTGCAATGGAATGAAATGAAATACTCGTCGGGTCGGACAATTTGACATATTACACGCACGAAACGGATTAGCATGCACAGAGTTATGATGCGACGAACATGGCATGATAATATGCAAAAAAATCGGGGACTTTGTGAAATAAACAGGGTCAACCTCTAGGGTTCCAGATCTGGATCCGGGCGTGGACTTCGAGGCAGGCCGGAGCCTCGCCAGAGTTGGTGCCGGAGGGGAGGAAGACGGCCGGGGGAGGAGAGGGCTGACCGGATCTCGCTGGATCCGGCGCCGGCGAAGGCGGTGGCGGGGCCGAGCGGAAGCGCGGGCGGCAACCGGGCGGCGGCCGGCGTGGACGGTGGCACGCGGACGGGCGGCGGAGATCAGCGCAGCAGGCGCTGGGATCGCGCGCGGCGCAGGGATCCAGCTGAGGCCGAGCGGGCGGCGCGAGGAGGCGGGCGCGCGACGGGCCTCGGGGCAGCGACGGGCCAGGGCTGGCGGCGGCGCTGCTGGCGGGCGCCACATGGCGGCTTCGCGATTGGCCGGGCGGCGGAGGGCGGACAGCGTCTTGGCCGGTCCGGACGTGTCCGGCGGCGCGAGGGGAGCGGGAGCTAGGGTTTGGGTAGGATTAGACCGCGAATTTGGGGGGGGGGAGGGGCATATTTATAGGTAGAGGGAGCTAGGAGACTCGAAATGGAGTGCGGTTTTCGGCCACGCGATCGTGATCGAACGACCGAGAGCATGGAGGGGGGTTTGCTGGGTTTTGGGCCACTTTGTAAGGGTGTTGGGCTGCAAAGAGAAATGGGGGGTTTCGGACTACGCGGTTAACCGTTGGAGTACCAAACGAACTCCAAATGGCACGAAACTTGACAGGCGGTCTACCGGTGCTATACCAAGGCCGCTTGGCAAGACTCGGGCCATTCCGAGAAAGTTTAACACCCGCTCACGAAGAGAGGAAAGAAGGGGACGCCGGGTGACATAGGAGTGCCGGATTGCAAAACGGACAACGGGGAAAATGCTCGGATGCATGAGACGAACACGTATGCAAAATGAGATGCACATGATGACATGATATGAAATGCAGATGATGACATGGCAAAGTGCAACACGCAAGCAAATGACATTGCAAAGCTGACGAATAACTGGCGGACACCTGGCGCATCGAATCCGGGGCGTTACAACACTCCTCCACTAACAAGAGATCTCGTCCCGAGATCTTAGGACCGAGACGGAGGGGAAAAGGGATGAGGTGAAACAAGAACTCAAGAGAAGAAGCAAAGAATCGAGAGCACTCAAGAAGAATAGAGGAGCGACTGAATGCCGAGGATTGAAAGCTCACGGAATCAGATAGACTATGAAACCACTCCGGTTAGATCGATATAAGAAACGACTAATGAGTGAAAGGATTTAGGCAGCATTGCGGCTGAAACACGGAGGAATAGAACATGAGCTTCACCCAATGAGATGGCACTTGACGAGATGACAATGCAATGCCTCCTGAAGAATTGAAAGAGTTGAACGAAAAGAACGGAGAATAAAATGACAACTTGTGCCACGAATGAAATTGAAAGCATCTTTAGAAGAAAGGATTGAACGGATTTGTTGAGAAAATCAACAACGAAAGAATAAGCTTGTTGTGGTCTTATAGGTAACATCTCAAGATCATAAGGTGATAACCGGCCACAAACGGAAATGATTGGATAGCTTAGAAGAATGAAGAAATGCAAAACTCCACTTCAAAGGAATACGGAGAATTAATTGCACTTCAAGATGCAAGAAGAAAGATACTTGAGCTCCTCCAAAAGAACATAGATGAACTCTTGAAGAATGAATTAAATCATGACGAACCACCATGAAGAACTCCGGTGACAAAAGGATGATGAGATACAATTGAAGGATGGAAAGAATAAGGATTAAGTCTTGCGGTGATTTAGATGGAGCTTCGCGACGATAATGCGGAAAACTTGGAACTCCGGAAAAGAAAAGATGAAAACACTTGGAAGTAGAATTTATTCCTCAAGAACAAACTCCGAAGAAAAGGATTAATCACTTTGGTGAAATAAGAATAAGATTTATTGTATGCTTATCCTTCATCAAATTAAATTGATGACAAGCAATGGATTTTTCATACTACTTATTCTTCTTGAAAAGGATTGAGAAGTGACATGTCGCAAACTTGAGAAGGTCTTCATGAACCACCGGTAGGATTGAAAGAAGGAATGGATTGATACGATAACAAAGGAAAAAGAATCTGAATGAACCACCGTAAGAATTCGAAAATGACTGATGAAAGAGAATGAATCACCGGGAAGAATTAGAAGAACCAAATGCTAGAGGGGATTTAGATGCAAAAGAACGAAGAGATCATGAACTGATAAGAGAAAGCTTGAAGGAAGCACCGGGATAATTGGATATCGGTAGCTGAAATGTGAGGACGAGGGATTCTTCTGGAACGATGGCCTTCGGTGAAAAGAAACGGGAAAACAACTCCTGATATACTCCGGATGTGTAAGGAAAGGATATCTGACAAATGGAATAATTCGAGACTGATAACATGAAGCTAGAACCGCGAATCTTCGGGAGAACGGGCAAGATTGAGAGGAAAAACTCTTCTTCGGTCTTCAAATGTTAAGAATGACGATGAGAAACAACACCAAAATTACTGAGATACTCCGGAAGAATGAAAAGCGAAGGGGTTGAGCCAACAATGAAAAGAATTTGAAAGAGATCTTGGGAAGGCGTCTGACTGATGAAATTCATTCTTACGTCAAACTTCAAAAGAACTTGAGAATAACTCCGGAATAATTAGAAGAGTCAGGTAAGATCCTGGGAAAAGACCTGTGGGTTAGGGCCCACTGAAGAGATAACACCGTTGGAAAGGGATGTTGAACAGATAGATGATGCACCGGAACAATAGAAATATTTAAATGAGGTGACAACCTCGAATTAATTGGAACACAGACGAATCTTCTGAGATGTCTTCCGAACTCCGGAATTATTGAATGGCGAGAGGCAACGAGCAAGAAGATCACTCGATCCAAGGGAAAAGAATATGATCAACCCAAAAAACTTGAATTGAGTGCATCGGAAAAAGAAAGGGATGAAGAATGACGAACGAGACGAGAATTCACCGGTTGAAACAAATGAGGAAAGACTAAAGATACTCCGCATGAATGAAATTGATTGCTCGAATCAAGGTTCAGGCTCCGGGAATAAAAGGGGTGGGGAGGGCGGGAAAAACAAAGGCAACTTGGAATGAGGAATCGACGAATAAGTTGAAGAGAAAGCACCGGTTGAAATAAATGAGGAGAGAATGCAAAAGGCTTCGCACGAGTAGGATGGATACTCGATTACGGACTCCGGTTCCGAGAAGAAGAAGGGTGGGCGGGTGGGAAAAAACAAGGACAACTTCGGATGGGGAAAACAACGTCGATTGAAAAGAGCTGGGGATTGATCTTGCAAAGCAAAAGAGGGTCGAATTAGCTTGACGAGAAATGCGCCGGACAAAAGAGGATGGACAACTCACGAAGCTAACCACGTGATCCTAAAGAAAAATTTGAACGGGAAGAGGAGTAGTTCAAAACACCTACGTCAAGATTTCTCACCAGAGTGGCGAAGGGGCTGAGGAGTAAAAAGAATTCCTACTCTCCGATATAACCAGACTCCGAGAACAGTTTTCTTCTAGACTCAACAACGGCCAAACTACACGATCAATCAAGGGGCTCCTAAGGTCGGTCGAGGCTCTGATACCAACTTGTCACGCCCAAGATGCGACCCTATCCTAAAGGAACTCGAAGGTCCCACCAAGAATAGAAGCGCATCTTGAAGACGCTTTGCAAGGTGGATATCATTACATCAACATTACATAATAGATGGGGGTACATCCAATACATACAATGTCACATGAATACAACAATACAACATACAAGATCAACATCCGACTACGGATGAATCATAAACAGAAACTCAACCAATATCCACCCTGCTAGCCCAGGCTGCCGACCTGGAACCTATCCCCTGATTGAAGAAGCAGAAGAAGAACTCCAAAACAAGTAAACATCGCTCTCGCGTCATGATCATCGCAAACCTGTACCTGCAACTGTTGGTGTAGTAATCTGTGAGCCACGAGGACTCAGCAATCCCATTACCATGGGTATCAAGACTAGCAAAGCTTAATGGGAAAGGAAGGGGTAAAGTGGTGAGGTTGCAGCAGCGGCTAAGCATATATGGTGGCTAACATACGCAAATGAGAGCGAGAAGAGAAGCAAGAGGAACGGTCGACAACTAGTAATGATCAAGAAGTGATCCTGAACTCCTACTTACGTCAGACATAACCCAGAAACCGTGTTCTCCTCTCGATCAACCCCGAAAAGAGACATTCACGGTTACGCACACGGTTGGTGTATTTTAGAAGAGTTGACTTCAAGTTAACTACAACCGGATATTAACAAATTCCCATATGCCGCGGGCACGGCTCTCGAAAGTTTATACCATGCAGGGGTGTCCCAACTAAGCCCATGATAAGCTCTCGCGATCAACGAAGGATATTCCTTCTCCCCGGGAAGACCCGATCAGACTCGGAATCCCGGCTACAAGACATTTCGACAGCAATAAAACAAGACCAGCAAAGCCGCCCGATGTGCCGACAAATCCCGATAGGAGCTGCACATATCTCGTTCTCAGGGCAACATCGAATGAGACTAGCTACGAGTAAAACCAAGCCTCAAGTTTCCCCGAGGTGGCCCCGCAGGCAGCTCGGTTCGGACCAACACTCGAAGGAGCACTGGCCCGGGGGGGGGGCTAAATAAAGATGACCCTCGGGCTCCCGAAACCTAAGGGAAAAAGGGCTAGGTGAGGCAAATGGTAAAACCAAGGTTGGGCCTTGCTGGAGGAGTTTTATTCAAAGCGAACTGTCAAGGGGGTCCCATAAACCACCCAACCGCGTTAGGGACGCAAAATCCGGGAACATAATACCGATCTGACGGAAACTAGGACTGCAAGAGTGGAACAGAACACCAGGCATAAGCCCGAGTCTTCCACCCTTTACCAAGTATATAGATGCATTAATAATATAAGAGATATTGTGATATTCCAACATAATCCTGTTCACCATGGAGCAATCTTCAACTTCACCTGCAACTAGCAACACTATAAGAGGGCTGAGCAAAGTGGTAACATATCCAAACAATGGTTTTCTAGGAAGGGTGTCAAAGGTTAGAGGTTCATGGCAATTTAGGAGGCTTGAGGAGCAAAAGATAGGTAGCGCAGCATAGCGATAGAACGAAGCAACTAGCATAGCAATGATAGTAGTGAGATCTAAGGTAGCGGTCATCTTGCCTGAAATCCCGCAAGGAAGAAGAACGAGTCCATGAAGAAGATGAAGCCACGAAGACGAACCAAGCGTAGACGAACGAATCCTCACGATCACAACGAAACGGGAACTATCAAGAAGAAGCACACAACACGGTAAACACACCACACAAGAACAAGGCATGATGCTCAACCAAGTATGATGCATGACAAAGCTACATGAGGCTACTCATGTCAAGAGATGATGCAAACAAGAGCAACACATCAAGGCAAGTTTAAATGAGGCCGGAAACAACATATAACAATTCCGGTAAGTCCTCATATGCAAATTTCGAAATTGGTCCAGATCTGAATAACCTTATGTTCAAGTTGTTAAACAGCAAGCTAAGATGCACCATGATGATCTACACGAAATTCTAGTCAAGTTACATATAAAGTTCATTAGGTTCGGAGCTACGGCCTAGAAGATATGAGCAAAACAAGTTAAACATGGCATTGATGCAAAATGCATACAAACATCAAGCAAACCCTCTCAAACCAAGGATGATAATATGAAACTACATGCAAATCTAAGCAAGTTTCATATAGAGCACACTCAAAACGGAGCAACGGTTCAACACATACACCCTATACAAGTCATGACAACAATCTGTCCAAAACAGCAACTAGGCACATTGCAAGCATCAAAACACTATGCTACAGCATCTTAACATGATAACAAAAGACATGGACGTGATGTACAGGTAAAGTATGACAAAACATGAACACTGAGCTATCTCTAGAAATCACTAGAACATGCTCAAAAAGACATGGAAAGATTGCAAATAATAACAGTTTCAGACTTATCAGGAAATAACATCAGGTTGCAATGTTTAGAGCTATCAAACAACATGCTACAGAACTTATCATGGCAAACAAAGGCATGGCATGAATCTACTAATTGCATAGAACAAAAGTCCTTTAATAACAATGAGCCAAAAAGGATCAGAAGATATGTTGGCACCCATGTAAACATGGCAAATGATATGACAGCTTCATACATGGCAGGAACAACAATAAGTAGGCATGTTGGTGAGCTTGAAACACTCACCATAGAGGAATAAATGGCATGGAAAGGAAACCAACAGTAAGAAGACATGTTTATTAAGCTAAGCATGGCAATAGCAAGTTCATAGAGTGCATGGATCACTAACAACAATCATGGCAACATTGAACTTAATGTTAACAGGCTGACAGCAACATTATTTAGCAATTTGAGAGCAAGATTACAACAAGTTACAGCAGACTATAATTGCAACAAAGGGCGTGGATGGATAGAGCACGACATTTATAACAAAACATCCTTAGTAAACATCTCCAGATTATGCATAGAATGACTTGTAGAAGCAGGTTAACACAGCATCACGAAATAACAGATTCAGCCTAGCAAAACAGTAACAGCAAGTACCCTAATTAACAAGCTTGATGCACTCACTACAGGAATCACAAAAATACATGGATAGCACCCCTATAAAGATGGCATGATTTAGATCAAAAAACATGTAGACATCAACCTCATAAGATGCAGACATCAATCATGGCAAAAATGACAAATCATCAAGTTATAACAGTTTCAGCAGATTAACACCATATAGCACCCTTGCAACGATGTTTCTGGCATCAAGATGGACTCAAATGAACATGGTGCAATGGAATTAAATGAATTACTCGTCGTGACGAACAATTTGACCTATTACACGCACGAAACGGAGCAGTATGCACGGAGTTATGATGCGATGAACATGGCATGATAATATGCAAAAAAATCAGGGACTTAGTGAAATAAACAGGGTCAACCTCTAGGGTTCCAGATCTGGATCCGGGGGCGGACTTCGAGGCAGGCCGGAGCCTCGCCGGAGTTGGTGCCGGAGGGGAGGAAGACGGCCGGGGGAGGAGAGGGCCGACCGGATCTCGCCGGATCCGGCTCCGGCGGAGGCGGTGGCGGGGCCGAGCGGAAGCGCTGGCGGCAACCAGGGCGGCGGCCGGCGGGAGACGGTGTCGCGCGGACGGGCGGCAGAGATCAGCGGCGCGGCGCTGGGATCCGTCTTGAGGAAGGGCGGCGCGTGAGGCGGGCGGCGCTGCTGGCCTCGGGGCAGCGACGGCCAGCAGCGGGCGGGCGGCGCTGGTGGCTGGCGCCGCATGGCGGCTCGCGATTGGCCGGGTGGCGGAGGGCGGACGCGTCCGGCGCGGTCCGGACGTGTCCGGCGGCGCGAGGGGAGCAGGAGCTAGGGTTTGGGTAGGATTAGACCGCGAATTTCGGGGGGAGGGGCATATTAGAGGGAGCTAGGAGACTCCAAATGGAGTGCGGTTTTCGGCCACGCGATCGTGATCGAACGACCGAGAGCATGGAGGGGGGTTTGCTGGGTTTTGGGCCACTTTGGAAGGGTGTTGGGCTGCAAAGAGAAAAGGGGGGTTTCGGACTACGCGGTTAACCGTTGGAGTACCAAACGAACTCCAAATGGCACGAAACTTGACAGGCGGTCTACCGTTGCTATACCAAGGCCGCTTGGCAAGACTCGGGCCATTCCGAGAAAGTTTAACACCCGCTCACGAAGAGAGGCAAGAAGGGGACGCCGGGTGACATAGGAGCGCCGGATTGCAAAACGGACAACGGGGAAAATGCTCGGATGCATGAGACGAACACGTATGCAAAATGAGATGCACATGATGACATGATATGAAATGCAGATGATGACATGGCAAAGTGCAACATGCAAGCAAATGACATGGCAACGCTGACGAATAACTGGCGGACACCTGGCGCATCGAATCCGGGGCGTTACAATTTTCCACGAAAAACGTTCGGATTGCCATGCTCAATCCGAACGTTTATCATTTCCGTTTATTTTATATCGATCGTCGTATAATTTAAAGTCGGAGTCAGACTGAACGAAATGTATGGTTTGATTGATTGAATGTTCTGCTAGAGCCGTATCAAATTAAATATAAAACGTCATCAAGCCACATGTATTCCTTGTCATCCAACGACCTAGACTGCTTCAATGTCGAGCGCTCAACACGTTTAGCATGCAGTTAATTTCATGCCAAAAATAGTGCTAATCACATGACAACACGCAAATAATATCCTATTAGTTAATATCCGCATGCACTTCATATACTTCCAAATTAAACGTGCATTGCACGTACACACTGATTAGTGCTGCTAGTACGTGAAACTGGTGCCGTGACTTGTGAACGCGTCCAGATGTGGTCAACGGCAACATCGCCCGCGAGTTCTTCCTGTTTGCCCGTGCGTCTAAACGCAGAAGGGGAGGAGAGAGAGAGAGCACACATGGAACCCACCAGTAAGTGAAGGTGAATAGTACTAAAAATAATATTACATGTTATCCATTAATTAGTCTGTGGTAATATAAAAACATTATGTGAACAAAGGGGGTACAACAAACATTGCTATTCTACGTATGTTGCCTATTAACGTGCAGCTTGAAGGCCCGGTCGCATGCTCGATCCTCGTCCTTTATTTTTTAGTTTGTATATGGGTCCAAAGTTGTTTCATGACATGTGGGCCCCTCGGTGTGTAGTTTGTAGCACTTTAATTTGTGGGTAGAAATTTGTTCCATTCCAAGTGGACTATCGGTGTGTATTTTTGTAGGTTATTTATAATAATTAAAGAGAACAACATAGTTTTTTCAATAATACCATGGTGCGACGTTGAAGGTGAGAAAGGACATGCGAGAGAGCGATGACCGAGCCAGAGGGAAATCCACTAGGGGAGTTGCGCGGGTTGCAACGGTGTTTGGAGTAGTTGTGGGCCGAATGCTACGAAAATATAATCTAAACCGACCGGAATAAATGCCTAAACAAATTAATCCAAGGTTGGAGTGCCCCTCGCAATGTAAATAGCTCCGGCTTTGCGAGGGATGGAGAGGTAGTAGCTTCAACGCGTGGAATATACGGTGTGAGAAAGCGAGGTCAATCGAGAGACATATAGATAGAGAGACAAAGTGAGTGTGGTCCGACATTCATTGAACAAATATATATGCTCTGGAGAGATATTGTCCGATTGAGCTTTTGGCAAGGGTGAGGGCTGTAAGATAGAGCTTGAGAGATGATCCAGTCATAGACGTGTAGATATATTTTATGCGTGGGAGGAAGCAAGGTCAACCGATCACATAGGGTCGCCATGCGATCGAAAGAGTGAGACGGGTTGGAGAGAGTGACCTAGATAGACGATGAGCGTGAGAGAGTATACAATGTGAATAGGTCGAATTGGGCTCAAACATGGTGATATATCATTTTTTCCGAGAAAGAGCGAGGTCAATCGAGACATATGGAGAGAGAGAGAGAGAGAGAGAGAGAGAGAGAGAGAGATTGAGGGAGCATGGCCCACCATGAGGTCGAAAGAGTGGCGGCGGCTTGGATGGACTGACCTAGATAGACAATCTGCGTGATAGAGTATAGAGTGTGTCGATCGAGGCCCGAAGAGGGAGATATATCATTTGTGTGTGAAAGAAAACGAGGTTAAACGAGACTCAGATGAAGAGAGCGAGATTGAGCGAGTGTGGCCCGCCGTGCGGAACAAAGAGTGAGACAGTCTTGAGGTAGTGACCTAGATATACAACGTGCTTGCGTGCGCATGAGAGGTTGGGGGCCTAGATAGGCAATGCATGTATTTAGCGCGAGAGGGTGAGAGGGAGAGGGGGGGAGAGAGAGAGCTCGGCATGGGGTGCAATGGCGGGTGCGTGAGGTAAATACATTTGGTAACAGAGTGGAAAAAGGGGTTGTGTAGTTCAGAGACTTAGAGATAGAAACATGGAGAGAAAGAATGAACTTGTGTTGGAAACCGATAGCTTCCTAAGGTGGTTAGGAGAGGAAGATTGACCGATCTGAGGAAGTATGTAGCGTTTGTCTTGGGGAGGGGGGTCTAAAACAACATTTGAATGTACATAGTACGAGACTTGATATCGATGTTCCAATTCGGTGTACATTGTAAGATTTGAACCGAGGACCAGGCATACAGGTAATTATTTCGAATTCGTGCCATACTAAGTTTTGAAAAGTTGACATTGACTCAATTTGTTGTGCTATTTTGTAGGTCATATGTTTGAATCCATCCAAAAAAATTCTCACTACCATGGTGTTCATCATATACATATGAATTTCTATTAAAAAAGTAGCATGGATACAGTGAAATGCGAAATCCACGTTAGAATTTGAGATCGCTACGTGACACACACTATAATTCAAAAATCTAACTACGTGACACACACTCTAATTCAAATAACTAATTATGTGACACACACTCTAATACACGTTAGCGTGGGTACCTTTTCAATTTTTTTTCAAATAACTCCTCATTAATTAATTTATAGTACTCCCTCTATTCACTTTTATAAGACCTTGAAGACATTTGAGACACTGTGCAAAACAGCTCATTTTAAGTTGTCTGAAACGACTTACAAAAGTGAACGGATGGAGTATCTTGTTTCGAATGACTAATTATTGCAAGAAAAACACGGCCATGGTAATACATACAGATTCGTTTGCAAATGAAAGAAGATTCAATTGCATTCTCAAATGTAGGCGCACCAGGAAGACCAGGTCGTCGGTCGGTGGACGTTGCTTGGTGCCTTAAAGGCAACTGCCTTTGGGTGACTGACATGTGGGCCAGCAACCTGTTGGGCCCACATGCCATGGACACAAAGGCAGGTGCCTTAAGGCACCAAAGCATAGTCCTGTCGGGGTGGTCACATGTGTCGGACGGACGCGTTGCACCCAACCACCCACCCCTCCCCCAAAAAAGGGCAGCGACAATATAAGTTCGCTTCCACGTTTGGATTGAAATATCCGGCCGCCCCAATTCCAGCCCTGCAAAATCTCTCTTCTCCACCGTCCCCTTCCGCGCCCAGATTGCTCAAATCCCTAATTCGCCGCCAACCCTCGAATCGCCCCTCGTCTCGTCTCTTTCCCCACCGTTCCCCACCTCTGTGCCGGACGACGACGACGAAGACGACGGTCGCGCTTCACCACCGCACCGGAGCTACCTCATCTACGCCCTCGTCCACCGCACTGGGTGGTACACCGACAACATCGGCCGCCGCAACCGACGTGCCTCACAGACACCGAGTTCCACCGTATCAGGTGCGCTTCACCGACGCCGTCTCCCAGCTCACCGGGGCTACTTCACCGAGCACATCTCCGCACCTCCTCCCCCCGAGGCCGTTGGGGCTTCACCAACGGTCTCGTTCACCGCATCGTAGTGCTCCGCTGCCACTCAAGATCTGCATCCGTGCGCGGCCAGCCAACGCCAGCGCATCACCCTCAACGGCTCTGAAGTGACCCGCACTCTAGCTAGGCGAGCATGCCCAAACGCCGGCCCGAACTAGGTATCCACACATCACTCCCTTGTGCACTGTTCCAATGATGTTTGGATATCCTTTCACTGCTCTCTTAGCTTACACGCCTATGCAACTCTGACTTTAACTCTTATTTCTTCTAGAGATATCATCTAAAATAAGCAAATCCATTTTTTAGCGAAGCATGATGGCGCTACGGGATCTGGTACACATCCTGCACACCCATATAACCTTGTAAGTATATGTCCTTCCGTACAACATCAAAGTCTATTCCTCTTATTTGATCAATCGTTCGCCGTGTCAAAAAGCAGAGAGGGATGTAAGGGCACAAGGCCTGCACATCCAAGCAAGTGGTAACATGGACTTGTACATGGAACATCCCAAGCGCAAGCAGAGTTGCAGTGAGCCTGTACAACGAGCTAGCGTAAGTCCCTCCATTTTATTTAATTCGTACTGGCATTCGTGTATGATTTGTGTGCAGTGGCTGATCCACGAATTCAAGTTACCAGGGGCAAATATTTAACTTAAAAAATACGAAGGCACTTGCACTCTGGAAATCAACATAACTTGAGAAATGTGAAGCTACATGCACTTTGAAAACCAGCTAATGATCCAAAGTAGTTCAGATTATAAACACTAAATGATGCAAGCACCAAAAAACACAAAATGCAACATGGTGTACAAGGACTACAAACCTAGTTTGTACCTGCTTGAATTATTCGTTCTCTGGCTGAAAATATCGAAGTGTAATTGCATGTATAACCAGTGCGCAAACTGCATATCAATATATCTATCCTGCACAAGTATGCCAATAGTTTCAAACAACAGATTAGAAAATTATTTATGCTATGTTGTCATGATACGGGGACATTCTGGTAGATGGCCTCGACGTTTCCTCAAGCTATGAAAATGCACTATAATTTGCTTGTCATCAATGCCTGCAAATATTTGTCTCTCTCAACATAGTAGATCATCATTAGACACTAAATCCTTCAATGAGCTTCCAAAATGCTTGCATTAGATCCCTCATTAGACACTATATGTTCATCACCAGGAGCATGTAAAATGTTTGCATCAAATCCTTCATTAGCAGTCTGTTCATTAGACACTTCAGGCTCAAGAACAACATGAGCTTGTATGTTTGCACTGGAAACTGGATTAGATACATAAGATTCAGTCAGTTAAGTATTGATTGGGGGAGTTATAAAATAAGTAGAAATTGGTTTCATTTTCTCATAGATTCCCTACATACAAGCAGTTTTACAACACCGTTAGGTTTAACTATTGGCCAGAAATTGAAGAGTTGAATTAGATATAATCAGGGATGTGATGTACCTGCTCGTTGCGCATGCTACTCTTGCAAGCTGCGACAGTCCATTTGCGCAAGCTGGATGCCATGCCCGTGCTGCCGCCGCTGCCTCCCACGCAGGGTACACCCAGGGTTGGATCTTCATCTTCTTGTCCTTCCGTTCACTTGAAGCCCGGCGACCGCCCTCCAACGAGGGCACGAGGAAGTGCTGTGTCGGTCTGTCCAATGGCCGCTAGGTTAGGAGCGAACCAGACTGGAGGCTGGAGCGAATGAATTGGGATTTTTCCTGCTGTCGATCGATATGGGAGGCGCTCATTTGGGCCGCGAGCCTGCTATAGGGCCTGCCTTGCACTTATGTTATTGGCCGATCCAAATTGAAACATTTTTCTTCATTTTTTACATTGCCTGCTCGTGCGTTGGGACGAACAAAACTAGCGTGGGCCAACCTGGACGATTCAAACTAGGTGCACACTTTCCAGCCACCTGAGGCGGCCGCCCATACGAGCCCCTATGGTGGCGTCGCCCCTTTTTGCGTGTATGATTGGATAGTGAAAAATATTCTAGTGGCGCTTTTGTTTTACCCACAGAATGGTTGAATTGCTTGTTTCTATGAACTGAGTTCGCCAATAATGTGAAGGATGCCAGTCTTTTCATCCTGTTGTAGATTGCTTAGATCTCGATATACCAAAAGTAATCACATGAAATATACAGTAAAAGCCAGTGTGATGTGTTTGGCTACAACTAGTCTGAATACACGTCCTCATATAACATATCAAGGATGCACCATCTTACCAGATTAACCATTCGACTTACCCATGCAGTGTCGGAAGAAAGAAGTATTGGGACTGCGTATCCAAGCAATTGATGCCATGGACTCATTCGTACAACCTTGTAAGGGAAAAAGAAGTTGCAGTGTGCCTGTACAAAGAACTAGCGTAAGTTCAGTTACCTGCTTCTCGGAATTTTAGTTAGCCACTTATTGCGAAACTGTTCAATTACGTTGCTTGGCTTAATTTAGTTTGCTACTGATTACATAATGGCACAGCCTGTTAATCATATTGTAGACTGCGCCTATCTATGTGTTTGATACTTACTGTTAAGAATTACCTATTTGCCTTAACTTAAATATCTACTTGTTTGTTTAACTGCATTGCTGCTGCAACAGCGGGTTACAATGATGTTAATAACTACTTTTCAGAGTCCAATTGAAACTCTTTAATTCCTTGTTTGTTTAACTGGTTTGTTGTTATAACTCCCATTTGAGATGTTTTGCTAACTTCAACTTTTCTGAATCCAATCGGAACTTTAATGGCAAAACAGGTTAGCCCAAGATCAAAGAGCGAGGTCCCCATGGATGTTGCATCATCCCACAGCAGTGGCACCGGCCTAGTCGTCTATTATGAATTGCCAACTGTTGATGCTCTAGAGGCTAAACTAGTGGTAGAAAGAGATTATGCTTCTGCACTTAGAGATGAAGTTGACATGTTGAGGAAGCAAACAACACAATCACAAGCAGTAGTCAAGACAACCATTAAATATTTGGTGGATTTCAAAACGAAGCAAGCTCAGACTAACCGATCATGTTAAGGTCCTGAAGGAAAAAAGGAAATTAAATTCCTACTTGGTAAATCATAGGTGAAAAGTTCTTTCCATAGTTGAATAACCTTTGTGTTGTCTGTTCATGTAATCAATCAAACCATTTGTTTTAGAGATCATGTAATAATTGTTTTTTTTGTTTGTAATTTTATTTGAGCACAAGTCTGTATTAATTGATAAGACTCGGAGACATTTCATTTGGATTGCTGTGCCAGACCTACAAATATGCCAATCGGGCTGAATGTGCATTCAGCAATAGTAGTAGTATAGATGGACCATAAGTGGCACACATCGGAAAGGGCCAAGATGCTGGCTAAAAAAAGGATGTTGTTGTAGCCAAAAAAAAGTACAGCGGCCTGGCTTATGTATGTTAGTTGATATTATTGATCCATATACTGTACATTCTTGGTTGATTGACTCGATATTTGAATCTTGATACATCACTTGTGTACATATCTAAATGGGAGTACACATTATGCTGCGTGTGACATTTGAGTTGGACATGAAGTGTTCCAAATATTCGAATTCACCTTAAACTGGATTCTAGTTTCTGAATTTGAGTATCGGCTTTTGTAAACCATATTCATATATGACAGTGGAATACATCTATGTCGTCCTTTTGAAGATATATAAAAACACATAGAATGATTTATAAAGATTCATATAGGAATACAAAATGGATTCGAATTTAGTTGCCAGGGTAAACGTGGATGCTTATTGTCCCAAAATTCAAAAGAAGCAGCAAAATGTCCACTCCCACGTCGCCTGCCCGAAGCCAAGTGTTTGGGATATGGAAATTACTGTCTACCCATTACACGGACAATCCATCGGCCCGATTTCCACTACTCTAAATAGGGGTAGGTTAGTAACTTCAATTAGACGTGACACGACCGCCTCTGAGCCCATTCCGACACGGTGGGCGTCAAACATGGGCGGCAAAACACATTTGATTCAAGCTCGTCCGAAAGACCTATATTTCTCCCTCCATTCCCCATTCATACACGGTGGGCGGCAAAACAAACTCGACTCGGCCGAAATCGATGTAGGCCAATATTTTCAATAGGGGCAGGTTTGTAACTTCACTCAGACGTGACACAACCGCCCTACCTGTCAGCCTCGTTCATACACCGTGGGCGCCAACCATGGGCGCCAACCACCCTCTCCTCGCCCGAAATCGCTCTGGGCAAGTATTGGCGAGATGCGAGATTACCGTCCTATCCCCAACCGACTAGACGTCCAAATTTTAAATGGGGGCTAAGTTCGTAACTTTCCCATATTTCAGATAGGCGCGTCCCAAAAACATGGTTCCCCGTACCTCTCCCTCCATTTTCCCATTCATACACCGTCTGCGCTAGAACACCCCATCCCCACACCAGCCTCCGTCCGCCACCCCATCCATTGCCGCCGTCCTCCACCACATCCATCGCCACCGTCCTCCACCATGCCGGAGCGCCTACCAAGACCGCATCGTCCACTGCTAGAGATGGTCATTTCTCATCCACGGTGATGGACCAACAGCCTTGCATCGCGTCCTCTCGCTTCATCGGCGCCATCGTCCTCTTTGTCGGGGCCGCTCACACGACCTTCTCTTCCACCGCAACGGGACTTATCCCCGATGCACCCGTCTACCATCGCAGATCTGCTTCAACGCCACCAACAACCATCGCACCCCCGATGCCTACACGCCACCGCAAGAGAGGTGGTACTTCATATCTCCTCAACTTTTTGATCTCAACCAGAAAATAGATCTTAACTTGGTTACTCTACTTTCTTTTAATCTATTAGAATTTAGTTCTTAGTTCGAAGCAAACAATGGATGCTAAATATCATTTCTCCGGTTTGCAGCTTCAAATCTGCCATGGCACAGCCATAATATGGTTTAATTGATCATGCTTCGGGTTTAATTGATCATGTTGGTTCCGTGGTGGTTTGTTTAATAGAAATGGGAGGGGAAACCCTCTTTTGCTAAAAAAATATGCTTAGAGTTTCCCCCTTTTATGATCACTATACGATCAGAATATGTGCTTCGTGTCATAATAACGCTGCTCCAGCCATCAAGCTAAACAAGCTTAGTTGTTCAAATATGAATCTGATATTATTAAAACAGAGTTGTTTAATTGGTCAGCTAAATATTCCTAAATTAGTTTCGAAAATGCATGTTCGCCGCTCGGGTGTGTATCTCTACAGGGTGCCCATGGTGGTCCGGCCCACCCTGGGATTTTGGGTCGTCCCAGGCCCCGATTCCTCTCTCGCTCTGCTGGCTCGATCTCTACTGCCTCACCGCTTTGCCTCGCCGGCGACTTGCCGGACGACATGACTTTAGGAGGAGACGCCGGACTAACAGGAGGCCAGGAGCCGCTCGCCCAACAGCGTCACCGCTGCCCGGGCGCGCCACCATGCCTACCTTCCTGCACTGCTCAGGCTCGGGCGTGCCGCACCCACTAAGCCAACCCGATTTATCCTGAGATACATCCTCAACACTTAGCAGCCCTCCTCATCACCCATTTTCTAATTGATTCATTACTCATTAGGCGGGACTGTCATTAGGGTTTGTTGTGTGCTCAGTGCTACCTACACTTAATGGTTCAGATGTATTTGGTAATCTTTAGTACCTCTAAAGTTCACAGGTTTTCAAAATTCGCCCTCGAATGAAACTAGTCATTTTGGATTGTTGGTCGAGTGACATTGACCCAGATTACTACCGCAAGCCAGGTTTGTTGACAATTTTACTTGTCTTTCTTACTCATTCGATATAATATCCAATTATTCACGCCGATTAGTTGCAAACAATAAGTGCTAGACAAACTTCTTCATTCAGATTTTGGGACGGTCTCTTCTGCAGTTACAATTCTGCATACTTGTCCTAATAAGCTCACAAGTAAATGATTGATTCACTACATCTATGCTTGCCTTGTCATATTTGTTGTCAATATTCTTTTAGGGTGGACCACCCTGTTTCTAAATCTGGAACCGTAGACATGAGTGAATAGTATTTCTATGTGATCTCTTCCATCATGTGTGGGTAACTAACACGCATTGTATAGAAAGAAAGTGTCATTTCCAGCTTTTACATAGGTTTCGACCTTTTACATGGAATACAATCTGCCTACTTGCTTTGTGTCGCACTACCAACACTCCACCCTTGAAGCTAAACATTACGCCACTCACAATTGCTTAGTTTATTTGTTCAAATACTGAATTTCATATGATTCTAATGTTCCTACTTCAGTTTTGAAATGTGTGCTGCTGTTATAAAGACATAAGGGTTTGTATTTCTGTGTGTGGTCTGGTCAGCATGGTTGGGGAGGTGAACTTTGCATATGCAGGGGTTTATAGGGAGACACTCTCCGAGTTGAATCCGCAATGCATTCCATAGATAATCTGACTGCTTTTTATGTTTTCATGAATCTCAGATTCTGAACAGCATCATAATGATTATGAGCTTGCGCGCATGAAAAGAATAAAGCAGAATAATGCCATGGCTGTCAAACTTGGCATTAAGGGACTGAAATCAAGTCTGGATGCAATGCAAACGCTCTCCACCTACAGATTCATGCTTAGAATATGATCCTAACAGTGATTCTGAGCTAGAGGGAGACCTAAGTCAATATAGCTCCCTAGTGGAGGAGTCAGAGGAAGATGCCCTATCTTATTCACCCATCAAGGTACTTGCTCTAAGTTTCCAAGGTTACATTGCTCGCACATATCTTGCAACTGATGCTTTGCATTGCTTCTACTTTGTTGAACTGCCATTAGCTTAGTTTACACATCGTGTATGTGAATACGCCTGCCTATCCATTTTCAAGACATATTCCATCTGTCATCATACCATATTTATCCATTCAAATGTTGTTCTTGTGTATCAGACGTTCAAAAGGAAGAGGGTGATTGCTGATCATGGAGGAGCATAAGCAAAGTATTTGGAAAAGGTAGTGGCACCTGATAAATCAAATAGCCCATTAGGTGTAGTTGCAATATCACCTGACCCACAAAATACCCCAACTCTAGCAGACTCTAGCCCTACTACCTCTGGTCATTTCGATGCCCCAACTCAGCAGACCCTAACTGCAGCAAAGCAGTATGATTATGCCAGTTGACATAGCACCGGTAGACGACATAAAACCCCCATTCCAGCAAAGAGTACACCAAATCTAGTTACCAAATCCCTTTTCGAACGAGAGAGAGCCCCAATTGCAGCAAATAGGATGACTATTCCATTTCTTCCCAGTTTAGAAGACGAAGCTTATGTTGTTGTCGAACTTTGTGCGCATCTTTCCTTCATGGAAAGATTATACATGATACGTAACAATTTCCAGTCTTCCTCCGCAACTTACGCGTAAGTAATGTACTAATGTTATTCATGGTCATTATCGCATATGTTTCACGACGAAGACACAAGATTTCATTCTTTTAAATAGGCGAGGAGCAAACTGGATTGTGATGACGAGCAAGGGTTGGTTGCGCTTTTCAAGCACTCGTTGATGAAGTATCGTTCCTACCGAGGCAAGCGCACTTCGATGACAAGCCTCGAACGAAATTTCTGTAAAGTCTCGGTGCTACATTTATCCGACGGTGATTGGAATAATCTTGTTACACATTGGTCTCGCTGCAGCGTAACGCATCATCTATGATATCACATCACAATTTGAACTACATTTCTGCATTTGCCTTAATGTCTCACTTGTACTGAAAAACTGTTAGCGTAAGAACATCCGTTCTCAAGGGACCACAGAATCTCGCAACTATCTGCATAATCGCATTGCTCTTGTGAGTACCTCTTGCCCTATATGACCATACTTACTTTCATAGTTGCTCTATTATGTAGCATCACTGCACATGTTAGCCTCGTAATCATCCATTTGGTGGACATTATAAGATCCGTATGGACTCTTACATAAATTTAGAATCAACCCAATGCTTTTGAAGAGGTTTAGCTCAGTAGTCCTCTTGTAAGGACTGAATGTGGTCTATCACTGCACTTACAATAACAGCTACTTCGTGGATTGGTAGTTGATTCGTAGCATCATCGCATCTTATCTTCATTATCCTCTATCCCTTCCAAGATTATCATATCTATAATTACTCTCTACGAAATGTAGAGTACAGGCAATGCTTATGAAGAACATTCTATGCTGAAATTCTTGAGTTATCCTACCCTTGACATGGAGAAGGGCATTATAAAGCCGGTGTTAACTGTTAATGTAAGTCAGTCCTTCTAAAGCCTTTATCCTCAACTGGTGTTTAATTTGCTCATACTCCCTATCGTTTACTGTTGTTTAGTTTGCTGTTTCTACCAAAATGCATGTTTGTAAGAACCGTAAGTTTTAAGTTTTACTTGTAAAACCAAATTCCTTATTCATACCATGCACATTACTTAATACTCCCTATATGTATGCTTGTTTTTGTGGATCTATAATCCAGTGTGTGGTGAAGCAGCCCACATTTGCACCTTGTCATCTCGTGTTTTATCTTACTGATGTGGATGATGATATGAACAACATGCCATGCACATCATCCAAAATAGATACAATGATTTTCTTTGCCCTTCATCTATGCTTGTTATGTTGACATGGTAATCTAGTAGTGTGGTGAAGCTCCCCGCATTATGAACAATGCCAAATTATGCTATTGATATTTTGAACTTACTCTTTATTTTCTAATTTGAAATTGGATAGAATTGACAGAACAGTTATCATCTTTGTTTATACACGTGCAAACCTGTCATCTCTCTGCTTTGTTTCAGGGTGATATGCCTGATGACATGCACAAGTCTGCTGAAGGCTGTGAGACAAACCCAACATACATTACAGCAAAGAAGGCAAAACATCTTGAAGATAGCGAGACAACCCCAAAATCTTGTCTTGATGTAGTGTTCAAGTTACTTGAGACTAACAGTCAGACAAGCTCACATAATTCATTGTCTGAATCAGTTTGACTTCTTCAGTCCCAAGTTCTAGAAGAAAGGCATTCTGCAACTCAACTTCGACTTGAAGTCCTATCTCTAAGAAAGATTGCGGAGAACACCAATGAGAACCTCATCGCTAAACAGCTACACCTGGAAGCTATGACCGACATGCTAGGCCGGTCTCACAGCCTTGCTCAGCAGCTTGCGCAGCAGTTCCCCCACAAGGCTAACCTTTCTTGAACTATCTTGGAAGTGGTCTCGGTTCAGTATTATTTTGTTACGCTGCAATGGTGCCCAGTTTTTGTAATCTGCTTCTTCGTTGCGCTTTATGATCACTGGTGGCGAACTTCGATGCCCAGTGGATGTAATATACCTTAAATCCTTTATTGTATAGTGTAGGTTTATTCTTAGTTACTATGCCGTAATTTCTTTAATGTATAGAGTAGGTTTGTTCTTAATTCCTACTAGTTACTGCCTTCATTCGCTATCTGAAAAAAAAAATCAGATGTAGTCGACCGGACCGAAACATTCGACTCTAACGGGCCAGGTTTTTAGCGGGCCACAATTGGGCTGGCCTGCGTATTTCTTGGGCCCGAATGATTGGGGCCTTCACACATTGCGCCAGGCCCAAACTTACACCGACCTATATTTTAGTTGGGCCTTTTGTCGACCCAGCACTTAGTTTGGCCCAGGTAGCGTTGGGCCATTAACAGGCTGAATATTGTACTGCCCTGTTACGGCCGAGATGAAACCACGGGCCTTTAGCAGGCCAAAATGCATGTTGGGCCTCGTCGACGGGCCTTCAGCAGACCGAAATGTAGACCGGGCCGTTTTGGGCCCAGTTAGCTCATGGGCCGTTACCAGGGCGAAACATATCTCGGGCCTTAGTTGGCCCACTGATATCATGGGCCTTTAAGAGGCCGAAAGCTTAGTACAGGCATCAACGGGCCGAATTACGCGACAGGCCTTTAACAGGCCCAAAGTCACGTTGGGCTTAACTATTGCCACCTTTAGCACGGGCTGTTAGTGGGCCCGATGTCCCCGACCATATATGGCCCATGGGCAAGACGGGCCATTTCAGCCGAAAGTCACACCGGCTGAAATGGGCCCATGTCTACATCGGGCATCTAACGGCCGAAAGTCACTGGCTGTAGTTGGGCCCAAATATTCGCGAACAATTAACGGGCCAGATCGGCTTCGTCGCAAATGGGCCCAAATATTGGGCGAACAATTAGCGGGCCAGATCCGCTTTGGGTCGTAAATGGGCCCAAATATTGGGCGAACAATTAACGGGCCAGATCTGGCCGGACGAATGGGCCTTTATTAAGCGGTAGTTATTGGGCTGGCCCACTAGTACCGATTAAGTTCTACGGCCTTTGACTGGCCAGCCTTTTTAACCTATATGGGCCTCTGTTGGGCCCACCACGTGTTGACGTATCATAGGCATGTCTCTCCAATGGACGGGCGACATCCGCCCATCGACGAGTGACAGTGTTCCCTTCGCCAATCAGAATTTTACACGTGGAAATTTCCCATTGGTCAGGGCTGTTAACGGGTTATCGGATCCAAAATCTGACCCGATAGCTTAACGGCGTTCCGTTACGGTGGATGCCACGTGTCGGTCACTCTTGACGACAGCACTTCTATAGACGCGTGATTTATCGTCATGGAAGTGGACACTTCCGTGATGATAATTTTGGTAATGTCATGGAACACTTCTACGACAGCACAGGTATGACTATCTTGATTCTGTCATAAATCTGTCATGGATGTACATGCATGACAAAAAACGCAACCTACTGTGACAAACACGTGTCATCACAGAAGTGTATTTTTTTTGTAGTGTAGGTGGTGTCTCTGGTTCCAATGTCCATCGTTCGAATCCCAACCGTGACACAGGCTCGAAGCGCTTGCGTAATCAAGAGGAAGCTCCAGAGGACTCCAATGCTCCCCAACCAGAACCAAGTCCACCGCCACAAAGACCAGGGAGCCATCAATGGGCATGGATGAGATACCACTAGCTGAGTTTGTCACTCGCAGGAAGATCAGCCCCTATGTGAATCCCCTCGCCAATTTCAGAGGGAATGAGTTGTTCTGGACCAAGCAGCAGAATCTTATCTATCTGGATGTGATCAAGGCCAAGCAGAACCTCTACGTGGACGTGCACTAGATTGACATGAATCATATGAGGCAGGATAAACACCGGGACTATTTTGGTGAGGCTTTAGACCTGGTGTAGCAGTTTGGCATTGAACACTTGATCACTTTCCACCTGGACTTTGACCCTGAGATTGTGGCTCAGTTCTTTGCTTCGGTCCACTTCCATACTGATGTGGCACGGACCATGACATGGATGACCAATGGAAAACAGATGACCGCTAAGTGAAAGGAGTTCATGGATCTGCTTCAGGTTTATGATGAGGGGCTTAACAAGCCCATTGGTGTTCGCCCTCATGCCAACCCCGAGTCAGCCAGCAAGAACAAGCTTCAGCCCTACTATGTTGAGAAGAAGCTTCCCAGTGGCAAGAAGGCGTGGGTGCTGAACTCTTTCCTTCACATCATACATCAGATCTTCCACAACTCCCTCTTTCTGTGCATTGGTGACAAGGATAAGGTGCATGCCTATCTCGTGGATATGATGCTCATCTGTGAGGAAGCGCGTCGTGCTCAGATGCAACCACTTGATGTCTAGCATATCATGTGGTGTGAGCTATAGTTTGTGGTGTTGAACCGTAAGGTACCCATATGTGGACCTTACTTGTTTCACTTGATCTTGAGGACTTGGGAGAAGCTCTATCCTTCTGATGAGTTTGTTGCCCCTAACTGGATTCGTCATGAGCCCATCAAGCTCCACACCAAGAGTCAGTGGGCTAACACCACTACCCGTGCTGAGGCAGAGGCTGCTCAGATGGACGTAGATGAGGATGAGATTGAGGAGGATGAAGCGGATGAGGACAGCTCTGCTGGGTATGCTCCTCCCTCTACTGACCCTCATTGGCTAAGAAGCTGAAGGCCAAGATGAAGGCCTGTTTTTGTATGCAAGCCAAGGGGCAGTACAGGAACCATGTTGCTTCCAAGGAGAGTCGCCGCCGCGACAAGTGGATCTTGAGGACGTTTGGCGAGGAGATATCCAGCGGGTCTGAGAAGCACATCACCCCAGAGGTAGAATGGATGGCGAAGCAGGGCTACCAGTGGACTGAATCTGAGGAGGAGACCATCCCCGCTGCCGAGACCGATGAGGAGCATGACGAGTGATTGCACCAGCTTGAGCTACCACCTGTGTCGTAGGGGTCCTCTCTGCCTTTTTGGTGTCTCGATGCCAAAGGGGGAGAGAGTGTATGATTTGCATGTCTTGTGTCGTGTGTTGTCTCGCTTTGTTGCTTTGCTTTCGTTCTGTTGAACCTCGTTTGCTTTGGTTTGGCTTGTTCTCGTGAGTCGTATTTCCCTATCGTATGGTGTAAGACATATGCACTCTAGTGTATCTTATTTTCTTTCATGTTTAGTAGCCCATGAGCTTATGCTATCTTGTGCCAGTTACTTTATGCTCTTGTTTATTATCTTGCCTCCTTGCTTAATATTAGTTATTTTATTGCAAGATATGCCTCGTCTATAAAATATAGGGGGAGTGTTGATCCTAGTATGTGTGTCGTGCAGTCCAAAGCACTTCTCTAGAGTGCACACATCTAGGGGGAGCCCGCCTATATTTTATAGATGTTGGGTTTGCCTATGTTTCATTTTATATCCCTGAGCAAATCCTGTATTGTCATCAATCCACCAAAAAGGGGGAGATTGTAAGGGCATATTTATCCCTTAGTAGTTTTGGTGATTGATGACAATGCTTTTGCGGACTAATCATGTGTATTGAGCATTTCAGATATATCATGTCTAGGTACAAGACGATTTGGTGCCCCTCGAAGCCTATTGAAGACGGCGTTTCTCTATGTTTCTTTTCGGTGGATTTGAGTCATAGGAAAGCCGTACTATTAAGAGCGAGTCTGCGTTGGAAAGATTTGGGTAGAATCATCACGTACACGTCTATTCCTTTTTGCACCACCTTTCCTTTGACTCTTTGGAGCATCCTCCGTTTCTCTGCAAAATGAAGGACTCCTAGTGTTGCTGTACTGGGGCATGCAGTAGTACTGCCCCTCGGAGCGGTAGTACTGCAGGCCCTTGCGGTAGTACCGAGCACAGGTACGGTAGTACCGCAGATTCTCACGGTAGTACCGCTCCACGGGCGCGGTAGTACTGTGGCCTCTGGCCAGGCACAGCAGCACGAGCGGAAGTAGGGGCGGATGTAATTTTTTACATCCGCGCCCTATGCGGTAGTACCGCTCCAGGCGTGCGGTAGTACTATGACGGATTTTTGCACATATCTATACTCAGTGGAAGTTGCCACGGATGTATTTTTATATGTTCGTGCCTTCCCAGCCTAGACTAACCCTGCCTTGCGGTAGTACCGGAAGGGGGAGCGGTAGTACCACGCCAATGGTTCTACCGCTCTCTACTTCAACGCAAGAGGGCTGGTTTAGCTCCTGTCGCTCCAACGGTAGTACCGCACAACCATGCGGTAGTACCGCTTGTCTGGTGCGGTAGTACCACTCGTCGCAGGCTGATTTAGTGGATAACGGTTGAATTTGTTCTATCACTATAAAAGGGGAGTCTTCTTCTCCGAGTTGACTACCTCTTCCATCCCTAAGCTCCATTGTTGCTCTAAGCTCCATTTTCGCCCGATCTCTCTCCCTAGCAATCAAACTTGTTGATTTTCTAGGGATTGGTTGATGAGACCCCAATCTACACTTCCACCAAGAAAAAATTGATTCATCCCACTAATCCCTTGCGGATCTTGTTACTCTAGGGTGTTTGAGCACCCTAGACGGTTGAGGTCACCGCGGAGCCAAATACCACTGTGGTGAAGCTTCGTGGTGTCGTTGGGAGCCTCCAATTAAGTTGTCAAGATTGACCCAACCTTGTTTGTAAAGGTTCGGTCGCCGCCTCCAAGGGCACCAATAGTGGAATCACGGCATCTCGCATTATGTGAGGGTGTGAGGAGAATATGGTGGCTCTAGTGGCTTCTTGGGGAGCATTGTGCCTCCACACCGCTCCAACGGAGACGTACTTCCCCTGAAAAGGAAGGAACTTCGGCAACACATCCTCGTCTTCACCGGCTCCACTCTTGGTTATCTCGTACCTTTACTTGTGCAAGTTTATATTGTGTTGCATCTCTTGCTTGCTTGTGTGTTTGTTGTTATTGAATCATATAGGTTGCTCACCTAGTTACATATCTAGACAACCTACTTTTATGCAAAGTTTAAATTGGTAAATAATAGCTAAAAATTGTTAGTTGCCTATTCACCCCCCCCCTCTAGTAAACTATATCGATCCTTTCACTAGTGTACCTATACAATTTGCCATTGTATTGGGTGTGTTGGGGACACAAGAGATTTCTTGTATTTGGTTGCAGGGTTGTTTGAGAGAGACCATCTTCATCCTACACCACTCACCGATTGATAAACCTTAGGCCATCCACTTAAGGGAAAATTGCTACTGTCCTACAAAACTCTACGCTTGGAGGCCCAACACGTGTCTACAAGAATAAAGTTACGTAGTAGACATCACCTCGCGCGGATGTTTGTCGTGAGGGGCCTGGGATCGAAAGCAGACCAAGGGCCTCCAGAGGTCGCACCCCAGGAGGTTTCACCGCCCCAGCCGAAGGGATCCTGAGGAGCCCGGGTCAGGAAAGGATGCGACATGCGGAGAACCACAAAGATAAGGCACTTACTCGTCTATGGCTATGTACTTCCTCTGTTTCAGGGGCCAGGGGCATCACCACTACAGCTCTAGTGCCCTTTCCTCTTGCAGAGTGCTCCAAGGTTCAGCCAAAGCGAGCCGAGGATTGGAGCATGGCCCTGTGCGGCTGGGCTGCACACCGCCACCTCAGGAGCGCCTGCCGGAGCTTCAGGGGCAGCTGCCTCAGGAGCACCGGGCCGCACTTGCTCACCAGCCGCCACCTTGGGAGCACTTGCCGGAGCTTCAAGGAAGCCGCCTCAGGAGCACAGGGCCGCGCCTACTCACCATCGATCACCTTAGGAGCGCTCGTTGGGACTTCAGGAGGGGCTATCCCAGGGGCACCTGATGACATCTGCTCCCCAGCGGTCGCCCCGGGAGTACCCGACGATGTCCGCCCCCGTGCAACCATGTCAGGGGCGCACACCACAAGATTGGTAAGCACGGGGGCCACAATGATGGGATTCTCGCGAGGCCCCTCAAGGCCGGTTGGGAGCAGCCCCCACATGTCGAAGCAAGGCATTTTCTTTGCAAAGGCCTCCACGTTCGAGCATTGATACAGGAGGCACTTGTCTGCTAGGAGCGCGGCAGGTGTCGGGTCGCCCGTTAGGAGCTGGAGCACCTTCTGCAGCGTCTTGGAGGGAAGCGAGGGCACCTGAAGCCTCATGGGGTCTTCGAAGCCGGCAAAGGCCCGCATTGGGCGAGAGTGGCACTAAAGCGGGGCGATGCGCCGCCGGACGAACTCCCTCACCACCATCGGCGCTGTCACCCCCGCCTTCTTCAGCTCGGCCAACCAGGACCAGATGCGGGTGACCGCCAGTCAACGAGCTTTGCGTGTCCCCAGCCGGAGCTCGGCTCCGCCGGCGCCCGCAGAAGCTAGATAAGGGGGCAATACATGTCGGCGTCCACATACACCCACTGCTCCCGGAATCCCGTCGCATCTAGACGAATCGTGAAGTCAATACCGGAGCTAGTCGCCACCGCCCGGAACGACATGCAGCCCGAACATTGTCTGTTGTCGACCAGATGAAGCGAGAAAGAAATGGTAGAACAAGGCCACAGATGGGGCGACGCCCATGATGGCCTTGCACAAGAAGGAAAAAGCGACAAGGAGCACATTGGACCCAGGGTCCAGATGCAGCACGTGGATCTGGTGATGCGAGAGCATGACGTTGAAGAAATCAGAGAATGGGGCGACCAAGCTAGCCAGGAGGGCGTGAAGGCGGATGGGGATCTCAGTGGCCGTCATATCAATCTGGGCCCGCTAGGCAGGCCATACCACCGTCACCTTCCACTCATTAGAATCGGCGGCAAGGGTCGGCCGGAGCTTGTCCAATCCCTCCTAATTGATCATCGATGACTGGACAATTGCGGGCTCAAAGCCCGGAGGGGATTCAGCGGGAGCGCGAGTCTTTCCCCTCTTCTTCGGCCTTGGAGCCATGGCGGTAGAGGTGGATTAGCACTGGCGCATAATCTGGAAGGGGAGGAGCGAGCTCACAGGAAAGGAAGAACCAGAGGACAGGCGCGACGGGCAATGGTGGCTGATACGTCCATTTTGCATCATGTTTACCTACTGTTATTTCTAATGTTTTTATGCATAATAATGCTTTTTGGAGTAATTATAATGCCTTTTCTCTCATAATATGCAAGGTACACACAAAGAGGGAGAATTCTAGCAGCTGGAAATCCGGACCTGAAAAAGCTACGTCAGGCCACCTATTCTGCACAACTTCAAATGAGCTAAAACTTCACGGGGAGTTTTTATGGAATATATGAGAAATATTGGAGCCAATAAGTACTAGAGAGGGCCCACCAGGTGGGCACAACCCACTGGCGCTTAGGAGCCCAGCGCCCTGTGTGGGTTGTGCTCCCCTCGAACCACCTCCGGTGCCCATCTTCTGGTATATAAGTCATTTTGTCGGGTGGTAGGTGCGACATATGCCAACGGGTGGCTTATCATTGTGGGAGCCAATAAGACGTTGCCGGTGCCTGGAAACGGGATGAGGCGATGACATGCACGCCGGCGAATCTTACCCAGCTTCGGGGCTCTCCGTGGAGATAACACCCCTACTGCTGCTCTGCGGGGTCTCCGCATGATCACTAGATGAACAAGTGGCTACAAGAGGCTCCTTGAGCTGTTTGGCTAGAGGAAGAAGAAGGGCATGGCTGGCTCTCCTCTTCTCTCTACGTGGTGTCTAAAACTCTAAGAGATCAACCCTTTGCATGGGTGCCCTGGGGGTTTATATAGGCCTACCCCCCAGGGGTACAATGGTAATCCGGCTGGGCGCGGGCCCTAGTCGTCAGTGTCTATGTTCGCCGGCTTCTTCGCTGGCCACCGGGGCCCGTAGACTGGTGGGTCCCGCCGGCTGCCGGCTTCTTGGTCGACAAGCTGGCCCCACCGCTGAGGGCCTTGTCGGGGGGTGGTTACTGTTGCCTCAACCCTGATGACGAGGGCTTTGTCGAGGTAAGCATGCCTACAGTGCCGCCGCTTTGGCGGCGATCATTGTAGCCTTACCTCGTCTTGTCTCCTTAATGAGGCGCCTCCTTCGAGGGAGGGAGCAAGCCATCTACGGGAAGCCGGCCATATCTCAAGCCGACTGGTGGAGGCCGGGCCGCCTTCGGGCATCACTGACCGAGGGGCCCGCCGCACAGTGGTCGATCGATAACTCGTCGGGTGACATCATGGTCAACATGGCTACAGATGCCACGGACGGGTGATGGTCGCCCAGACGGCGCGACTGTGGGCTATGCGCGCCCGGATGCGGGATGGCTGGCTTCACTATATCCACACCCCGTCTCATCACCGTTATGTGGGTGCTGATTTTGAGGGTGCGGCCTTGGCCGCCTGCTGGGGGGCCGGCTTCTCGGAGTCGGCCTTCTCGCGGCCGGCTTCACGGAGTCGGCCCTCTGGTGGCCGGCTCTTTGGGAATCGGCCCTCTGGTGGCCGGCTCTTTGGGAGTCGGCCCTCTTGTGGCCGGCTCTTTGGGAGTCAGCCCTCTGGTGGCCTTCTTCCCGTAGGCTTTAGGGCCGGGCCGCCTCCTAGTAGTCGGCCTGAGAGACAGCCGGCCGGGGGAAGGTGGCCCCGCGTCTTGGATGTTGGAGGGCTTGATTGACTCATAATTTTTTCAGAAGTCCTAGGGTGAGCCGGCTAGGCTACCCGTGGTCATTTACTCCGACAGTAGTCCCCGAAGCTGGTTGAGCTTCGAGGCTGAAGAGAGGACGAGAAGCTCGATCAGCTTCCTATCCCGAGGGTCGGCAGCTAGGAGCCGCTTTTGCGCTGGTGCGCCATCTTCGGAAGCTCGCAGCTTGAAGGTGAGAACGCGAGCCGAATTGTGCGTTGATCGCTACCACTTCAAGGCCCACGTGGCAAAAATGCTCGCCATCCCACGCTGGCGACGGACGTCGCCGCAGGCCGGGGCCCGCCATACCTAGGCCTCGCCCATGTGCAGATCCTCTGCGGCCGGATCGACCGCCGCCTTCCCGCTGGCGGTTTCAGACGCCTTTAGGGCGCAATAATCGCGGGACGGGGAGGGGCGCAGATTAATCCCACGTCCCCCCACGCCTCGCCTCCTCGGCTCCGCCGCACGAGCCTGTAAGTAGGGGCAGGAGGGTGAGCGGTAGGCGCTCGCACGCTCGCCCTCGCTCCATCCTTCCTTCTTCCTCCTTCTCCCTTCCTCACCCGCCGCAGTGCCTCACCGCCACGCTGTTTTGCCATCGACCTTCTTGGTTCGCCGTAGCTCCACCGCAGCATGGTTGCACGTCCTCCGCCGCCGTGCCTCTCTCACTTCCTCCTCGCTCCCATGGAGCTATCTAGCTCTTGGGATGGTTCCAATGTCCATGAGGACCACATCGACTGGCTTCGCAAGACGTGGCGGCTGTCGGGCGAGGGCTACGTGAAGACCCGCCTCGCGCCGAAGACGAAGGTCTCGCCGGCGCCGGAGGAGGGCGAGCGGGTCATCTTCCACTCACACTGCTTGCGCGACCTCGGCCTGCCGGCGAGCGGGTTCTTCCGCTCCTTCCTCGAATTCTACCGTCTCCAGCCGCATCATCTCACCCCCCAACACGGTAATGCTGCTTTCGGCCTTCGTCACTCTGTGCGAAGGTCAACGCTGTCAGGACCCCGATTCCAAGTCACATCGATCTAGCCGGTAACACCTCATATCACTTTGCGGCCTCACGCACGGTATTCCCACGGTGTCGCCTTACCATGGCCCGGACCGCTTATGCATGTTGGCTCACGATATGATAGTGTCGCTAGCATCCACATGACAGAGAACCCAGCCGATATGGCTAGTCGTGAACCCAAAGCGGCGCTAACCCATGGGGACAGGCATACATGAATCACATCGAGCATGTCGGTCATCAATGTATGAATCCGGGCTGTAGCACTGGCTAACAGGACTCCGCAACCCGGCTGTAGCAGGTTAGGCAGGACTGGATGTCACCGCGTGACATTTCCCAAGGGATGATACAGAACGAAGTGAAACACATGCCGCAGTCAAGTGTCCAGAGCAAGATCGCTGGGCTAGCAGGACTCCGTGAACTGGCTGTAGCGGACTACTATCGCTCAGGAAGCACTAGACTACATTTCCCATATGAGAGGCTGCCAAGGATAAACAACTAGGTTGTCGGATCCCACACATACCAAGCATTTCAGACATACACACAATATGCTCGATATGTGTAAATACAACATGGCATCACAACATAACTCTACGACTCAAATATTTATTCATTAGGCTCCAAGGAGCGAGATATTACAAACATGGGTCCAATGACCCAACATTCAGAGCATACAAGTCAAAGCACAAGCGGAAGCTAAACATGTCTGAGTACAGACAACTATAAATGAAAAAGGCTTAGAAGCCTGACTATCAACCAGATCCTTCCGAGGGCACAAGATCGTAGCTGAGGTAACAAGCTAAACGTCGAAGTCCACGCGGAACTACTAGCGAGACTGACGTCTCTCTGCCAAGACATAAAATAGGCAAACGTGAGTACAATTGTACTCAGCAAGACTTACATCAGAACTAACTACACATGCATCATTATCAACAAAGGGGGTGGTGGAGTTTGACTACAGCAAGCCAGCTTTGACTGGGTGGCTATCCTGAACTACGACTACAAGTAACTCTTTTGAGGTGGCGCACACGAGTCCACATATTCACCATATCAATACACCACTATGGATCCGCTCCCGTCTCCCTACGAGAACGCCATCCATAGCACTCACGCTTATCTTGTGCATTTTAGAGTATCCACTTTCACTTGTCTATGAACTGTTATAGGCAACCCAGAAGTCCTTTTCCGCGGACACGACTATTCGAATAGATCATTTATAACCCCTGCAGGGTGTACTTCTTCACACGCTCTCACCACTTACCGCGTTTACACGACATGTACTCGGCAACCTTCAAGCGGAAGCCCAACGTGGGTGTCGGCCACAGCCTACCTAAACACTCAAGTCTCTAGTCCAGGTTTATCGCCTATTCGGGTTCCATCCGCAGGGAGTCCGGCCGAGGTTTCCACTAACGGCCCCGAACGATGTGTGCAGGGTTCCCGAGATACCAAACGGGCATTCGGTACACCAGGATCATAGCCCACCCCTAGGGTCAGCGCTACGCACGGCCTCCAACACATATCCTACAAACACCAGAAACTAGTTGCAACTCCTGGACAGAGAACAAGGGTGGTTAAGAAGCCAAGAGGGTCCATTGGTTTCGGGCCCAATGCGTGGTAGTAACTGTTTCATGGATCACAAACACAGAACTCAGTTCCTGAGGACGGTTTCAATGAGACAACCCACCATGTACTCCTACATGGCCTCTCACCGCTACCTTTAACAAATCGTGTTCACACACTTAGCTCACACACAGTAGGACATGTTCACACACCATTCCAATTCATTCCCGATGAATCGACCTGACTCAACTCTAAGCAAGAGAGTGCATGACAAGCAAGCATGAATGAGTAGGCAGAACAGGGCTCAAACAACTCCTACTCATGCTAGTGGGTTTCATCTAATTACTGTGGAATGACAGGTCATGCAGAGGATAAAGGGGTTCAGCTACCGCAGCAAGTAACACATGAGTCGTTGTTGTCCTAATGCAGTAAAATATAGCAGGAGCGAGACAGTGGGATTATATCGGAATGAACAAGGGGGTTTTGCTTGCCTTGCACTTCTGAAGATAATATGGTTCTTCATCGGTGTCATCGAACTCATCGCCGGAACAACATCTACTGAAGGGGAACAATTACCGGCAACAGAGAGGAAACACAATCAATGCAATGCAACAATATGATGCATGAATGTGACATGGCAATATGCTGTGATTTGAGATAATGCAGCTAACAACGATTTAAATGGAGTTGGTTTGAACACTAGATTCAAATTTGAACTCCACATGAGGCATTTCAAATACCATTGATTCAAATTGTCATATACACTGGCTGTAAGTTGTTCAAACATGCATGAGAATGCCATAAACAGATTCTTCATATTTTTCTGATAATTTTTCATATATAAATTATTTGATTTGGAGCTACGGTTGAATTACTATGATTTTTAGAAGTTTAGGCAATTTCTGAATTTCCTGATTTATTTTAAAACCGTAAAATGATTTATTGCGCCAAGATTAGGTCATGCTTGACCTCAGCAGGTCAATCAGCACCGCCCAGGTCAAACCTGACCAGTGGGATCCACACGCCGCTGACATTGTGGCTGATTTGGGTGGTTGACATGTGGGACCGGTCAACGCCGACTTGTCCAAAGTCACGCCGACACATGGGGCCCGCAAGATTAGCACTAATTTAAGCAGGATAATTAGATTAACCTAATTAGGCTCGGGGACCCACATGTCAGTGTCTGTTAGGGTGGGTAATTAACGGATATTAGCACTAGTTGCGCCGCCACGTCAGCGTCGCCGGATTAGGCGCCGACGACCACATCTCGCGGCGGAGGCTCGCCGGAGTTGCTCGGGCTCGCGCTACAGAGGACCATTTCGTGCGCGGTTTGCGGCTACGGAGAGCTGGCGGTGGGGCACATCCAGTGGTGGTGGCAGATGGAGCTGGGGCGGCCTACAGAGGCACCGGCGAGGAGCTATGCGGAGGCCGGAGCTCGGGTGAGACACGGGCGACCACTAGGGGGCACAGGAAGGCGAGCTGTGGCATGCAACGGGCTCGTGGAGACGTTCTGAGCACGATGGTGTACTCGGGTGGGAGCTCCAGTGGCTATAGCCACGGCGGCAACATGCTGGCAGCGGCGAAGCCGCCATGGTGGAATCGGTGTTAGAGGACGCGCTAGAGGAAGGGAACAGGGGGAATTGAGAGGAGCTCACAGCGGACTCAAGAAGAAACCCAAGATGCTCGGGAAGGCGTGAGGCGGGCGGATTGACGACGGCGATCTCGGGCGCCCGTCGGTGTGGATGACGACGATGGCGTCGCTGCGGTGCTTCCCGACTTGCTTGGCTAGGTGGAGGTTACGAGGACGACAGCATGGAGCTCATGGGCACGTCGGAGGGGCGACGAGGTGGCTGTGGCCGCGGCGAACGGCGTCGGTGGCGGCGGCTCCATTCGGTGGAGAGAGGAGCGGGACAGAGGGGGGGACGAGGTCGGGGAAGAATTGAGAGAAGGTCGAGAGGGCTGCGTGGCGTCACGGGAGGCGTCCAGGGCGTCGGCGGCAAGCAGGAGCTGGCGAGGCGCGTGCTCATGAAGCGGTGGCACACGCCGCCTTCTGGCCCTCCCGGCAAGAGGAGGAAGACGCATGTGGGAGGTGGAGATGGGCTGGGCTGGCTTTAGGAGCAGGTCAAGACAGTAAGTGGGCTCCTAAGTGAGCCAGGTAAATTTCTGTTCTTTCTATTTGTTCTGTTTTCTAATTATTTTGATCTGTTTTGAATTAGTAAAAATACTAATCTATTTTGTAAAATCCTGAAAATAATATTGGGCAGTGTTTGGATTATTTCCAACAACCCAAAACTAGTTTCAGAATTATTAGAACATTTAAAAATATTTATGGGATTTAAATGCTCCAATTCAAATAGGATATTAGTTAATTCAAAGATCCAGAATGTCCTGGAAATATGTTCATCATTTTTGGCAGAGGTTTTCCCTTTATCAGAAATCATGAACATTTTCAAAGGGCATTTTGGGTTCTTTGAAAAATATTTTATTTTGACCCTAGTTGAATTCATTTGGTGCTAGGGTTTAAGCATCCCCATTTGAAGATTAATTAAAATAGGAAAAGATGCATGCATGCAATGCCACTAATTACAAAAAGATTTCTAGGGCTGTGACATTGGCGTCCTCCCGACCCTTGAGCTCTGGGGGGAGTTTTTTTCAAGGCAAGCTCGGCACTGCCTCCGGGCGTGTTCGCCTTTGTGGCGCCTTTCATCGCCATGCGGAGGTCAGCCGACAACAATCCGCTTCCGCCTATCCCGCCACCGGTGAAACTCGCAGCAATCATACTTCTACGTGAAGAACATCTCCTCAAGGAGACTTCACAATCTGCCTACCACGAGCCGCCCGCCGCCGGGAGGCAGCCGCCTTGGTCCTACCGAGCCAGTCACTCTCCTGGCTGGGAACGCTGCCGCCACCCGCCCGGTGATGGTCCGATCGAGGGTTTGGTCGGGCCGACCTGGTCGCCGCCTCGCGGAGCACCGGTGCTCCGCCCAAGGCCGCCGCACATGATCTCGCCAGATGAGCGGCCGCCGACCCATGCCGGCTGAGCACCAAGGAGATGCATCGTGATGAGGTATCTTACATGGTGAACTACATCTCCAACTGCAAGCTCACCGAGGAGTGGCAGTATGGCAAGGCGCCATATTCTCGGGCTGATCCCCCGCCTGTGGTGAGTTTCCCTTCTTTTCTTCTTCTCTTATTGTCGGGTTCGTGACGGCCGACTCTTGACTAGCCGGCTTGTCTTGAGCAGCGGCTGGGGCCGCACGGCCGGAGCGCCAGTTCATGGTCGACCGCACGGTGGACGACCCCGACGACCCAGATCTGGGGGCGGCCGCCATGGACGACGCCGTTGTCGGAGCCGGTGGAGAGGCAGGCGGCCCCGAGCTCACGGCCGGCTTCGGGGACTGGACGGACGACGATGAAGCTGAGGCCATCCCGCGTCCCCAGCCGGCGGCCGATCGCCAAGGCGCGGGACCTTCTGTTGCGTCGGCTGCTCGGGTGGCGCTGCGACAATGTCGGCTCGCCGATTTTTCGCAGCCGTACCGAAGAAGCCCAAGGGTTCCACGGCGGCAACCAAGCGGGACGAGGCGGCCGCGATATGCCCGCTCGCAAGGTGGTGAAGAGCCGCAGCGGTCTCGGCGTAAGTGTTGAATGTCTCGTGCTTTTTTTATTGTCTTCTTTGGTTGAGGCTCTTCTAAGCCTTCTTCTTGATTTGCCGATCAGGGCGCCGCTTTCCCTCAAACGGGTTCCTGCTGCCTCCATAGTCGGACCGACGGTAGGGTCTTTGAGCTCTCGCCGCGTGGAGCCCCGCGCCGACCTCATGGTGGCAACGGAGCGGAATGCGCGGGAGGCGCGGGAGGAGCGGGAAGCGGAGGAGCGGAGGGCCGCCCAGGAGGCGAAGGAGAAGTCGGCTGAGGCGCAAGCCGACGTGACGGCCAAGGCTCAGGCGGAGGCCGTGGCCGCGGAAAGGGAGGCAGAGGCCCTGCGCAATCAGCCTCAGCAGCTCGTCATTCCCCTCCGCGCCGTGGCTCCCAACATTCCCATGCCCCCATTGGAGGAAGCCGACCGCGACCGGTCGGCGATGGAGAGGAGGGAGGACAACATGATCATCCTGGAGGAGGCGCCATAGTCGGCACCGACTGGAATGGGCCAAGGCGGCCGACCTGCTGCGCCACCTGAGCAGCCGGTTGGGGGCGAGTCGGCGGCGGGGGCGGATCTTGTGGTGCAGTCGCCGCCTCGCCGGCGCGCGGGAGAGGCACCCTCGGCGCCGGAGCCGCAGAGAGCCGCGGGCGCCAGCTCGACGGCTCAGGATCTGGAGGCGGCCAGCGCCAGCACGTCCGAGTGGACGCCCAGTGGTGGAACGGTCGAGCTAAACGTGGCGGCGCAGGAGGTCCGGAGCCGGCTTCAGGCCCAGGCCGCCTCGCTGCAACGGTACACCCAAGAGTTTCTCATGACGCGAGCGGTCATCTGGGTGAGTCCTCTAGCCTTGATCGATTGCTTTCTTGGTTTTTCTGTAAGGCCAACAGCACTCCACCTGGGGTGTAATCCCGAGTTCCAAGTCGGCTCGAAAGCAGCGGCTTGAACTTTTTAGTAGGCCTTGACGGCTATCTTATTCTTATTCGCACTCCGCCTGATTTCCGTGAATATCATAATCTCCACGCGGCTGCCTTCAACTCCCGTGCCCGTGAGCTGAGCCGTAGGTCGCCGACCGACTAATAGCCGAGGAGTGCTTGCTTTTAGCTCATTTGGGGCGCACAACAGACCCACGGGTGTAGTCCTCGAGATTCGGCCGACCACTGAGCAGTCGGGTCGGATCTTCCCTGACGACTTCTTCCTTATTGCTTTTTTCTTTTTCTCCATGCTTGCAGGGGCCAACGCCGACTTGAGGGAGCAGCTAGGCGGGGCCCAGACCGCCCTTCGTGCCAAGGAGACTGAGTGCAGCGCCTTGGCCCAGGAACGTGACCGCCTGGCCAAGAAACTGGCCGACCAGGAGGAGAGCCATAAGGCGGCCCTGAAGAAGGCGCGGGACAGCGAGGCCGCCCTTAAAGCCGAGTATGAGACCGAGGCGGCGGGCTGGGCTGAGGCGAAGCAAGTGCTGAGTGAGGGCTATGGACGGGTTGAGGATCTGATCGATGGTAAGCCTCCTTCCTCTTCGTCCCTTTGCTTGCCCCTTGCCCTCTGGTTTGTCTTCTGATTTTGTGCTGCTCCTTTGTTCTTCGCGCAGATTACTTTCCCGGTTACTCCGTCGCCGCCACCCAAGCCATCAAGGACCACCACGAGGCACGCCGGTAGGCAGGGGTCGAGATCTCGCCAGATGCCGCTTGACGCTTGAGGAGCATCTTTGGCGATCCAGTTCGACCGCAACCGACTCACCGCGATGCTCCGCCGCCTTCAAAGGTGTCGGGCGCAGTGCTGACCGCCCTCGTCCCGGGCGAGGCGATTCTCGCACCTCCACTGGACTGCCGACCGGCTGGAGGTTGCATCGGCCGCCGAGGCTTGAAGGCTTCCGCCGCCGGGTCCGGGCAAAGCGGGCGCTGGAGTTCGTCCGAGCCTGGTATCCTGGGCTGAGCTTAGCCCAGCTGAGCACCTGGCGGCAGGAGGCCGACGAGGAGCTGGTGGCGGTGCGGCTGGCTATCATCCAGCGTGCCTCGGCAATCGCCGATTATACCGACACCAGCGCTTTTGCTCCTGAGGTGGATGACAACGGCGTCGCCCAGCCGGAGGAGTGGTTCGGGCTGAACCCGGCGGAAGGTGAGGACTCGGCGGAGGAGATCGCTTCCAGCGACGAAGGCGATGATGAGGAAGGGGAGGGTGGTGAAGACGTCGTGCCTGACGGCGAAGCGACCAGCCAGCTTCAGCCTGATCGTGCCTCCAAGACCAGGCACGCGCGGCCGCCTGGCCTACTGTGAGGTGATGATCAAGCCGAGACCCGCCAGCCAGCCACTCCTCCGGCCAGCACTGCCGCCTCCACCGACCTGCCCTACTCGCCCATCATTCCCTTGGCCTGATCTGCCGTCCTTGCTTTCCTTTTGTTACTCTTTGAATAGCTATTTATTAAATTCACGCAGTTCCACCCACTAGGGGTGTATTCAAACTATGTTCAATGCCGGCCTTTCGAAGGCTTTTTGTGTAAATATAATCATGCATGTGTTTTGGCTTCCATTTGTATTTGCATTTTATCCTTGGGCTGTTTCCTTTGCCGCCTTCCCTTGGTCGCCGCCTTCCCAGCCGGACAGCTGCTCTGCAGTCTGTGGCTGGGGAGGAACTTGGCCATTTTTGGGAAGACAAGTACTTGAGCTTTCTTAGATTGTGGCAAGGTGAATGGGAAGTCGGCCGGCCGGCTGCTCTGGTAGACGGTCGGCGACGAGGGGAAGCCGGCTTTTGTTATATAAGTTGTTAGTCCTTAGCCGTTTTTCATGTGGGCATCCTTTCCTGCCATTGGCTCTTGCCAACCGGACAGCTGATTCTTCGAGCTGCGACTTTCGACAAGAGAGGGCTTGGTTGCCGGCACACTACTTGTCTGACTGCAGGTAGAACTTGAATATAACTCATATGGTAAGTCCCGGCCGACTGGTCGAACCCGGTGCCGGACGAGAAGAATGAATGTAGTGACATAATCATAAGCATGACACTCCTCATTCATAGATAAAAGATGGTAGTTCCCGAGTGCTCCTCGGGGCCTATTGTCTCATACTTAGTACAAAAGGTAGCGTGATACATACTGCATTTTAACCGTAAAATCTTCGGAGGAGGTTGGCGCCCATGGTTGTTCCGACTCTTGCGGAATCATCTCTCTTCGTGCCTTTGGCTTCGTGCGCCGATCGGTAGTAGGAGTCGCTTCCCAATGCTCGCCGATGACGAAGGGCCTTCCCTAGGGGCCGAGAGCTTGTCTTTGGCCGGTTGTTCGCTGGATCAGCCGGAGCACAAGGTCACCCTCTTGGAAGTTCTTGGCTTGACCTTCCGGCTGTGGTAGCGGTGCAAACCCTGCTGGTAGATGGCGGACCGGCTGAGGGCTAACAGCCGGCTTTCTTCCAGCAGGTCGACGCCGTCTTCTTGTGCTTCCTTGGCCTATGCTTCCATGTACATGGTCACCCGAGGCGAGTCGAACTTGATGTCAGTTGGGATGACAGCCTCGACACCATATACAAGGAAGAAAGGGGTGAAGCCAGTTGACTTGTTCAGGGTAGTGCGCAGACTCCAGAGGACGGCCGGCAGCTCGTCGAGCCAACAGCCGACCGAACGCTCCAATGGCATGACCAGTCGGGGCTTGATGCCGGAAAGGATGAGGCCGTTTGCTCGCTCGACTTGGCCGTTTGACTGCGGGTGGGCAACGGACGCTAAGTCCAGTCGGATGCTCTGCGTCGCGCAGAAACGTGCCAATGCTCCCTTCGCAAAATTCGTGCCATTGTCGGTGATGATGCTGTGTGGCATGTCGTATCGAGTTGTAATATCTGCGATGAATGTCACGGCAGTCGGCCCATTCAGCTTCTTGATCGGCTTCGCTTCAATCCACTTGGTAAATTTGTCCACGGCGACGAGCAGATGTGTCATGCTGCTGCGTGCCGTCTTGAACGGGCCTACCATGTCCAGTCCCCAGACGGCAAAAGGCCAGGTGAGGGGAATGGTCTTGAGTGCTGAAGCCGGCAGGTGTTGCTTGGAGCTGAAGACTTGGCACACTTTGCAATGTTTGACCAACTCCTTGGCGTCGTCCAAAGCAGTTGGCCAAAAGAATCCATGGCGGAAAGCTTTGGCAATGAGTGATCTTGAGGCCGCGTGGTGGCCGCATTCGCCTTGGTGAATGTCTTTGATGATTTCTATACCTTCTTCTCGGTTCGACGACGTGGCTGAAGACCCAGTGACACCGCTACCGACGAGATCTCTGTTAACAATTGTGTATGCTCCGGCTCGGTGTTGGACTTGTCTTGCCGCGATCTCATCAGCCGGCAGTCCTTTGTTTACCAGGAAGTTGAGGATGGGTTGGGCCCATGATGGAGCTGTGACTTCTTCTATTGCCAACACGGCTACTGCGACCAGGGTGTGTGGGCTGGGTGGTGAAGAGCTGGAGTCGGCCACCACCTGCTGTGTCGATGCAGTCCCCGGGCCGACTACCGTAGTCCCCGGGCCGGGTGCCGAAGTCCCCGAGCCGGGTGTGACTATGGCAGTCCTCGAGCCGCCCGTTGAAGTCCGCGGGCCGCCTATCGAAGTCCCCGGGCTGCCTGCTTGGTTCCCCAAGTCGGATCCGGCTGCGTCGGGGTTAGGCAGTACGAAGATGGAATCGGATTCTGGAGACGGCTTGATAGACGGCTTGAGGAGGCGTTGGAGAGAGATGCTGGTTGGTATAGCTTGTCGAGTGGAGCCTATTCGTGCCAGGGCATCTGCTTGCTCGTTGTCGGCCCGTGGCACGTGGAGGAACTCGCATCCTTCAAAATACCCGCTGATTTGCTGAACGAGTAAGCGGTAGCTTGCCATGTTTGCGTCCTTGGCGTCCCAGTCGCTAGATGATTGTTGGAACACCAAATCCGAGTCGCCATAGCACAGGATCCGGCGGATGCCGAGTTCTTTGGCTAGCCGGAGCCCGTGTATGAGCGCCTCGTACTCGGCCACATTGTTGGAGGTGGCAAAATGAATTTGCAATGTGTATCTGAGCTTGTCGCCTTTGGGGGAGGTGAGGATGATGCCGGCTCCCAAGCCGGTGCGCATCTTGGACCCATCGAAGTGCATCCGCCAATGAGTGGAGTCGGGAGTCGGTGGCAGGTACTGGGTCTCAGCCCAGTCGACGAGGAAGTCGGCCAATGCTTGGGACTTGATGGCGGTGCGAGGCTGGTAGAAGATCGTGTAGGGGGCCAGCTCAATGGCCCATTTTGCCACCCGGCCGGATGCATCCCGGCTGCCTATGATCTCGGTGAGCGGGGCGGTGCATACAACCGTGATGGGGTGCTCTTGAAAGTAGGGCTTGAGCTTCTTGGCGGCAAAGTACACACCATAGCACATATTCTGGTAGTGCGGGTAGTTCTGCTTCGAGGTAGACAGTACTTCACTTAAATAATACACCGGCCTTTGGACTAGCTGAGCTCGGCCTTCTTCCGGGCGCTGGACCACGATGACGGTGCTGACCACCCGGCTGGTAGCGGCAATGTAAAGGAGCATGGGCTCTTTCTCAGTCGGCGCCGCCAGGATAGGCGGCGTGGCCAACATCTTCTTCAGCTCGTGGAAAGCTTGGTCGGCTTGGTTGATCCACTTGAAGTGAGTGGTCTTCTTCATGAGTCGGTAGAGGGGGAGAGCTTTCTCCAAGCCGCCGATAAAGCGTTCAGGAGGTCGCACCGTAAACTTCGGGCGCCTCGTAGCTTGGTGGGAATCTCCATTCTCTCAATGGCTTTGATCTTCACGGGGTTGCATTCGATGCCGCGTTCGGAGACCAGGAAGCCTAGAAGCTGGCCGGCTGGTACTCCGAACACGCATTTCTCGGGGTTGAGCTTGATCTGAAACCGGCGCAGATTCTCAAACGTCTCCTTGAGGTCTTCCAGCAAGGTGTCGCGCTTCTCCGTCTTCACCACGATATCTTCTACATAGATGTGGGCATTTCTTCCGAGTTGCTTGAGGAGGCATTTCTGCATGCAATGCTGAAAAGTGGCACCGACATTTCTCAAGCCGAATGTCATAGTCAGGTAGCAGAAAGCTCCGAATGGCGTGATGAAGGCGGTCTTCAGGCGGTCAGCTGGGTCCAACTTTATCTGGTGGTAGCCTGACTAGTCATCCAAGAAACTCAACAGCTCGCATCCGGCCGTGGAGTCTATCACTTGGTCAATCGTTGGCAGGGGGAAGGGATCTTTGGGGCAGACCTTGTTGAGGCTAGTGTAGTCTATACACATGCGCCACTTGTTATTCTTCTTTAGCATGAGGACCGGGTTGGCGAGCCATTCTGGAAAGAACACCTCCATTATGAAGCCGGCTGCCAGCAGCCGGGCTATCTCTTCTGCTACAATCCTTCTCTTCTCTTCTGACAGTCGGCGGAGGGGCTGCTTGACTAGTTTTGCATCTACTCGGACGTGTAGCTTGTGCTCGGCGAATTCCTTCGGAACACCCGGCATGTCCTTGGGGGACCATGCGAAGATGTCCCGATTCTCACGGAGGAAATCGACGAGCTCGCCTTCCTATTTGCTGTACAGGTTTGCCCCAATGACGGCAAACCTTTCTGGGTACTCCGGATCCAGAGGGATCTTCTTTGTTTCTTTGGCCGGCTGGAAAGAACCTTGGGCATCACGCTCCTTGGGGTCGGGAGACAGGGCCGGCTGCTTGCCGGCCATGGCCACGACTCGATCCAGCATCTTCTTCTCTTCGGCAATCACGAGGGACTCGGCCAGCCGGCTGCTAGCGGCTGCACATTCGGAGGATTTCTTGTAATCGCCGGCTATGGTGATGATGCCCTTGGTACTTGGCATCTTCATCTTGAGGTGGGCGTAGTGGGGCACAGCCATGAACTTGGCCAGAGCAGGTCAGCCAAGCAGTGCATGATAAGGGCTCTCAAGGTCCACCACTTCAAACCAGATCGCTTCTCGGCGGAAATGATCCTTGTCCCCAAAGAGAACATCTATCTTGATCTTGCCGACTGGGGAGCAGGACAGGCTAGGTACAATGCCATGGAACACGATCCGACTAGGCATGAGCCGCTTCGTCTTGATGTTCAGCTTCTCCATGGTGTCACGGTACAGGATGTTGATGCTGCTCCCGCCATCTATCAGCACGCAGGAGAAACGGGCAGCACGCCTGTCTGTTGCGAGGGTGGCGTCCAAAACCAATGCATAAGAGCCGGGAGACGGCATCACCTCTGCGTGGTCGGCCCGGCTCCAGCTGATAGGCCTTTCTGACCAGTGCATGTACTCGGGGGTGTTGGAGGCGACCGCGTTGACTTCTTGGTGCTGTTGGCGCCTGCTGTGCCGGTCTTTGGGCTGGCTTGTAAAGATGACGTAGGCGGCAAGCTCGTCGGGAACTCATCTTGAACGGCTCTGACTGCTGGTCGAGCGGCCAGCTGTTGAGGAGCTGGAGGCGGCTGACCAGCAGGCGGAGGCGGCACCAACCCTTCGCCCTTAGAGATTCGCGTGAGCTAGTGGCACTTCCAGGTCGTGTGGTTGGACGGCTTCGCGCCGCTGTGGAACTTGCATGTGGTGTCAAGGGCCTGCTCATAGGAGAAGGCCGGCTGCCAAGCCGGCCTGCCGCCCTTCTGTTTCTGGGGCACGGGCCGCCCCTCGGGCTGTTCGTCTTCGACTGTGGCCACCTGCCGACTGGTTGAAGGTGGCATGGGGCCATTGCGCTTGTTGTCGTTCTGGTACGGGCGTCGGTTGAAGTCCCCAGCCGGCGTCTTGGGAGCCGGGTTGAGTACCTTCCCGGAGGCGTCCACCCGGAGCTCGGTTTTCATCGAGGAGTCGGTGGTGGCGTACTTGTCCTCTATGACTAGCAGCTCGTCGAGGGTAGTCGGCTCGTCGCAGAGGAGCTTGTGCTTGAGGAGGGTGCCTTCTCGGCACCCGGCGGTGAAGTAATCTATGGCTTGAACCTCGTGCACCCCCTCGCAGGAATTGCGGAGCTCGGCCCAGCGCGTGAGGTAGTCGCGAGTTGATTCAGTGGGTCCTTGTACGCACAAGGAGAGCTGTCTGGGCTTGGGAGCCCACTTGTAGGTGCTGGTGAAGTTGCGAATGAAGGCTTCTGTGAAGTCTAGACAGCTGTTGATGCTATACGGCTTGAGGCTGTTGAGCCAGGTTCGCACCGTGCCTTGAAGCATGAGGGGCACATACTTCACGGCAACGCGCTTGTTGCCGTTCGCTATGCTGGCTGCAGTGGAGTAGTCGATCAACCAATCCTCCGGCTTCACAGAGCCGTTGTACTTGGGCGTGTCTCTTCGGAGCAAGAACCCTTTGGGGAAGGGCTCGTCGCGGATGCGGGGGCCGAAGCAAGGCGGGCCGACATCGTCTTCCTCTTCTAGCGCCAGAGATTGCGCTAGGCGGTCGATCCGATGGCGAGCATCGTTCTCGCCGACTCCTTCGCGGCGACCTAGTCGGTCGCTGAGAGTCGGATGCGTGACAGGCAGCGGGGTGGGATATCTCTCCCCACGAGGCAGAGGAGGAGGCGGGTTGCCTCGTCGCTCCACGGTTCGAGGGCGGCCTTCTGCGTCACGCTCGATGGAGATCCGGGTTCGGCTGCGGCTGGCAGACGGCTCTTTTCCTTGCCGCGCGCGGGTGTTACCCGCAGTCGGCGTCCGTGACATTGCGCCGTGCTCTCGGTGCGGGGGAGGACTCTCCGCACGGACGCCGGCTTCGTGCCGCTGCGCAGCTGCATCGATCAGCTGCTGGATGCATCTGGTCATGTGGGGGAGCTCTTCGGCCCCCAGTCCATTCAGCTCGTCCACGGCCGCCTGGGCGGCACGCAGGTTCTCGAGGGGCGTGGCGTAGACTGGGCGGTCAACTACTAGCATGTCGGCGATGGCTGCGCCACGCTGCTTGATGGCGCCGATTCGGCTCGGCCCGTCAGGAGGCGGCATGCCGAAGGCGGCGCGGTCGACTTCGCGCTAGTGAGCCTCAGTGAGGTGCCTCATGGAAGCTAACTTTCGGCCCTCTGCAATGAGGGCGAGGCGGCGTGCCTCCAGTGTTTCGGCGTCGGCGTCGGTCGGGAGGGGGACGGACAAGTCGTGGATTGCCGCTTGCAGGGCGTCATGGGCGTTCTCGCCAGAGGCGTCACTGTGACTGATGACCAGCACCTCGGTGATGGCACTGCCACAGCTGACGGCTCGGGGGAGCGGGTCGTTGAAGATCACAACGTTGGTGGGGAAGCGTCGGCGATGCCGTGTCGGAGTCGACAAGCATCGGTCGGTGGAGCCAACCGACTCAAATCCACACAGCAGGCTCGGCTGGAGGCGTGGAGTTTTTCAAGGAGGCTGACGAGGTGGCTCTCGAGGCAGCCTGTGCCCGCGTCGGAGGCGGGCTCGTCGAGATGCGAGCCTCGCCAAGAAGATCGGCGAGGCAGCTCGCCGCAGCGTCGACAACGCCTTGCTGTAGCGTGCCGGGCAAGCGCCATCAGGCGTGCCGGGCTGGCTACGCTCGCTGGGAAGGAAGAGGGTTCCCGTCCAGAACAGGTCTCCGGACGACGGTGCACCTGGCCCCAAGGTGGGCGCCAAATGTCGGGTGGTAGGTGCGACATATGCCAACGGGTGTCTTATCATTGTGGGAGCCAATAAGACGTCGCCGGTGCCTGGAAACGGGATGAGGCGAAGACATGCACGCCGGCGAATCTTACCCAGCTTCGGGGCTCTCCGTGGAGATAACACCCCTACTGCTGCTCTGCGGGGTCACCGCATGATCACTAGATGAACAAGTGGCTACAAGAGGCTCCTTGAGCTGCTTGGCGAGAGGAAGAAGAAGGGCACGGCTAGCTCTCCTCTTCTCTCTATGTGGTGTCTAAAACTCTAAGAGATCAACCCTTTGCATGGGTGCCCTGGGGGGTTTATATACGCCTACCCCCCAGGGGTACAATGGTAATCCGGCTGGGCGCGGGCCCTACCCGTCAGTGTCTACGTTCACCGGCTTCTCCGCCGGCCGCTGGGGCCCGCCGACTGGTGGGTCCCGCCGGCTGCTGGCTTCTTGGTCGACAAGCTGGCCCCACCGCTAAGGGCCTTGTCGGGGGCTGGTTACTGTTTCCTCAACCCTGATGACGAGGTCTTTGTCGAGGTAAGCATGGCTATAGTGCCGCCGCTTTGGCGGCGATCACTGTAGCCTTACCTCGTCTTATCTCCTTAATGAGGCGCCTCCTTCGAGGGAGGGAGCAAGCCGGCTACGGGAAGTCGGCCATATCTCAAGCCGACTGGTGGAGGTCGGGCCGCCTTCGGGCATCTCTCTGACTGGAGGGGCCCGCCGCATGCGGGTCGTACTGATAACCTGCCGTGGGTGACATCATGGTCAACATGGCTACAATGCCGCGCCGGACGGGTGATGGTCGCCCGTCACGACGCGACTGTGGGCTATGCGCGCCCGGGATGCGGGATGGCAGCTTCATCAGTAGCCACACCCCGTCTCATCACCGTTATGTGGGTGCTGATTCTGAGGGTGCGGCCTTGGCCGCCTGCTGGGGGGCAGGCTTCTCGGAGTTGGCCTTCTCGCGGCCGGCTTCGCGGAGTCGGCCCTCTGGTGGCCGGCTCTTTGGGAGTCGTCCCTCTTGTGGCCGGCTCTTTGGGAGTCGGCCCTCTGGTGGCCTTCTTCCCGTAGGCTTTAGGGCCGGGCCGCCTCCCAGTAGCCAGCCCGAGAGACAACCGGCCGGGGGAAGGCGGCCCCGCGTCTTGGATGTTGGAGGGCTTGATTGACTCATAATTTTTTCAGAAATCCCAGGGGGAGCTAGCTAGGCTACCCGTGGTCATTTACTCCTACAGATTTTGACATAGAAAAAATAAGGAGAAAACTTTCGGGACGGAGCGCTGCCGTCTCAAGGCGGAACTTGGGCAGGACCACTTTTGCCCTATGGCGGAGCGATTCCGCCGGGGGAACTTCCCTCCCGGAGGGGGAAATCATCGTCATCATCATCACCAACAACTCTCCCATCTTGGGGAGGGCAATCTCCATCAACATCTTCAACAGCATCATCTCCTCTCAAACCCTAGTTCATCTCTTGTGTTCAGCCTGTGTACCGGAACTATAGATTGGTGCTTGTGGGTGACTAGTAGTGTTGATTACATCTCGTAGTTGATTATTATATGGTTTATTTGGTGGAAGATTATATGTTCAGATCCAGTATGCTATTTAATACCCCTCTAATCTTGAGCATGATTATCATTTGTGAGTAGTTACTTTTGTTCTTGAGGTCACGGGAGAAATCATGTTGCAAGTAATCATGTGAAGTTTATATGTGTTCGATATTTTGATAGTATGTATGTTGTGATTCCCTTAGTGGTGGCATGTGAACGTAGACTACATGACACTTCACCATATTTGGGCCTAAGGGAATGCATTGTGGAGTAGTTATTATATGATGGGTTGCGAGAGTGGCAGAAGCTTAAACCCTAGTTTATGCGATATTTCGTAAGGGACAGATTGGATCCAAAAGTTTAATGCTATGGTTAGAATTTATTCTTAATACTTTTCTCGTAGTTGCAGATGCTTGCGAGGGGCTTAATCATAAGTAGGAGCCTTGTTCAAGTAAGAACAACACCTAAGCACTGGTCCACCCACATATCAAATTATCAAAGTTGCGAACACGAATTGAATCAACATGATTAAGTGACTAGATGAAATTCCCGTGTACTCTCAAGAACGCTTTGCTTATTATAAGAGACCGTTTTGTCCTGTCCTTTGCCTCAAAAGGATTGGTATACCTTGCTGCACTTTTATTACTACTACCATTACTTGCTCGTTACAAATTATCTTGCTATCAAACTACTCTGCTACTTACAATTTCAGCACTTGCAGACATTACCTTGCTGAAAACCACTTGTCATTTCCTTCTGCTCCTTGTTGGGTTCGACACTCTTACTTATCGAAAAGGCTACAATTGATCCCATATACTTGTGGGTCATCAAGGCTCTTTTCTGGCGCTCTTGGTAAGTGGAAATTGGTAAGGAAAAATTATTACTACGTGCTGAAATTTATTGTCACTTGTTACTATGGAAAACAATCCTTTGAGGGGTTTGTTCGGGGTATCTTCACCTCGAACGGAACCAAAATTAGTTACCCCCGAACCTACTGCACCTACTGAAATATTGAATATGAAATTCCTTCGGGTATGATAGAAAACATGCTAGCTAATCCTTATGCAGGAGATGGAACTGAACATCCTGATATGCACTTGATATATGCCGAAATAATTAGTGGATTGTTTAAGCTTGCAGGTTTACCCGGGGATGAAGTTAAGAAGAAGGTTTCCCCTTTTTCTTTGAAGGGAAAAGCATTGGCATGGTATAGGCTATGCGATGGTATTGGATCTTGGAATTAGAGTTTCACCAAAAAAATTATCCTATGCATCTAGTTCATTGTGATCAAAATTATATATATAATTTTTGGCCTCGTGCGGGAGAAAGTATCGCTCTAGCTTGGGGGAGGCTTAAGTCAATGTTATATTCATGCCCCAATCATGAACTCTCAAGAGAAATATTATCCATAATTTTTATGCTCGGCTTTCTCATAATGATCGATCCATTCTTGGTACTTCTTGTGCTGGCTCTTTTATGAAGAAGACTATTGAATTCCGGTGGGATATTTTGGAAAGAATTAAACGCACTCTGAAGATTGGGAACTCGAAGAAGGTAAAGAGTCAGGTATTAAGCTTAGTATGATTGTGTTAAATCTTTTATGAATACCGATGCTTTTCAAAAGTTTAGCACTAAATATGGACTTGACTCTGAGATAGTAGCCTCCTTTTTTGAATCATATGCTACTCATGTTGATCTCCCTTAGGAGGAGTGGTTTAAATATCATCCACCTATTAAAGAAGAAATTAAAGAACCGGTACCAGTTAAAGAGGAAACTATTATTTATAATGTTGATCCAGTTGTTCCTACTACTTATATTCAGAAACCACCTTTCCCTGTTAGGATAAAGGAACATGCTAAAGTTTCAACTGTGGTCAACAAAAGTTATATTAGAAAACTAAAACCTGATGAACAAATCAAAGTAGAACCTAGTGTTGCTATGGTTAAGTATCTCTTGGAAGAAAATATAGATGGGCATGTTATTTACTTCTGTAATGAAGCTACTAGAATTGTCAAACCTGATTAGACGGATAATCATAGACCCGTTGTTGGCATGCCAGTTGTCTCAGTTAAAATAGGAGATGACTGTTATCATGGGTTATGCGACATAGGTGCTAGCGTGAGTGCTATTCCCTTTACCTTATATCAAGAAATTATGAATGACATAGCACCCGCCGAGATAGAAGACATAGATGTTACTATTAAACTTACTAATAGAGATACCATATCACCAATTGGGATTGTCAGAGATGTTGAAGTCTTGTGCGGGAAAATAAAATATCCTACTAATTTTCTTGTTCTTGGTTTCCCACAAGATAATTTTTGTCCCATTATCTTTGGTAGACCTTTCTTGAACACCGTTAATGCTAAAATAGATTGTGAGAAACAAACTGTCGGTGTCAGCTTTTGTGATGAGTCTCATGAGTTTAATTTTTCCAAGTTTAGTAGAAAACCTCATAAAAAAGAATTGCCTACTAAGGATGAAATAATTCTTCTTGCTTCTATTGATGTGCCTCCTACTGATCCTCTAGAACAATATCTGCTAGACCATGAAAATGATTTGCATATGCATGAAAGAAATGAAATAGATAAGATCTTCTTTGAACAGCGTCCTCTGCTTAAACACAATTTGCCTATTGAAACTCTGGAAGGTCCTCCTCCACCTAAAGGTGATCCTGTGTTTGAATTAAAACAATTGCCGGATACTTTGAAATATGCTTATTTTGATGAGAAAAAGATATATCCTGTTATTATTCATGAAGAAGAAAGATTATTGAAAGTTCTTAGGAAGCACTGAGCTGCTATTGGATATACTCTTGATGATCTTAAGGGCTTTAGTCCCACTCTATGTCAGCAAAAAATTAATATGGAACCTGATGCTAAACCCATTGTTGATCACCAATGTCGGTTAAATCCGAAGATGAAGGAAGTGGTAAGAACGGAAATATTAAGACTTCTGGAAGCAGGTATAATCTATCCTATAGCTGATACTAGATGGTAAGTCATGTTCATTGTGTCCCTAAGAAAGGAGGTGTCACGCCTGGATAATTAGGCTACAGTAATATCACGTTAATGATGCCACGTCACCTCGATTACTGTTGTTAATCTCGTGTGTTCAAATCGATTAAATTCCAATTTAAAATAAAGCCTAACGATAAAAGTTTTCAAATATAAAAACTAAAATGTTCGGGTTGTGCCAAATAATGCATAGGTGATTATGGTGGAAAAACCACACTTTTTATAAAGTGTTTGAATGCACTAAAATAAATTAAGACAGTAGCAAAACAATTAGTTAAATGCCATTTACAGTTAATAAAATATTAAACTATATTATTTAGTTGCCCAGACTTATGTGGCAGTAATATATTTAATGAAACTAATGTAGGGACTACTTTTATAATCTATAAAACTAAAATAAAGGTGAAACTAGAAATAAAACAGAAAAGAAAAAGAAAAGGCAAAACAACACAAAAATAAAATGACCCCCACTGGGCTAACGGGCCCAACAAGCCAAATCCACCCCCACCCCAGCTCTCCATGTCTCCTTCTTCCCTATTCATCATAGACGCCGTGGACGCACGCGCCGCGTCCATGGCTTCGATTGCCAGGTGTCGGCCATCCCGCGACCCTCCCTGAGGGTAAGAGCAACACCCAGCTTCCAGTCTCTCTCTCTCTCAGACAAACCCTAGATCGATTCCCTCCTCTTCTCCGCGGCATTTTTCCTCTTCCCCGCACCAGGTCAAGCCACCGTCTCCATGGCCTCTTCCGCCCATGCGGTCGCCTTCTTCCCCGCCGGCTGAGACTTTGCCAGGAGCTTCGAATGCCTCCTCTACAACAACTACAACGTTGCGCTCGAGCTGGGAAGGACCGCATCAAGCGGATCAAGATCCTCTTCAACTTTTGGTCGCCGGCGTCATCGTCGAATCTGGTCACCATCTGCGCTACTGAGCTATCACCGAGCCTTGCTTGTGCTCCTAGGTGAGCCTTGGGCCTTCCCCTCTGCCTACCCTTTCGATCTGTTATCTCTAGCTACCGCGCCACCATGGTCGTAGTTCATCGCGGCCCACACCGTACCTGCTGCTACTATTGTTGGCTTGTTGCTGCTACTGATGCTCCGGCACTGCTGCTGCCCATGCCTTTGATCGCCCAGCCTCCCGGCGCTTGCTGCTGCTTCCTGCCTTGTCCACCTGCTGCTCGTGCGTTGCTTGCTCTGCCTCACTGCCACTCGCGCGCCGCTCTTGTCCGCTAGCCGCGCTCGCTCGCGTGCTCACCATAGCCGCCGCACCCGGCGAGCCTCCCTGTAGCGCCCGTTGGCACGCGCACGCGCACCTAGCCTTGTCCCGTCTCGCCAGCACCCCCTGGCCTCGACTGCGCCCCGCCCTAGAGCCACCTCGCTCCCGTGCCATGGCTGGCCCCCTGCTACTGATTTTCTCCCGGTCGCACTGCCCGAGCAGCCCCTACCGGCGCCCGCCACCGCAGGCCCGCCTCCCTCTGCCGCTGCTGCTTGCCGCCATCCGCGCGTGCCCCCACACCGGCCGCCCCTGCTCCTCTGGTCGCCTCCCCCTACAGCGAGACTGCGCGCCCACGCTGTTTTGTCATTGCTCGCCGCCTACGCCAGGCCACCACCGCCTCCATCCCCCGGCACCTGGACGTGCCCGCCAGGGCTACCGCCGTCCGGAGCCGCCCCCTGCTCCCCACCTCCTACTGCTGCCGAGCGAGGCCGCCGGCGCCTTGTGCCCGTGCGAGCCCAGCTGGCCCCCTTTGTTGACTTGGAGGGGATAACCCCAATTAGTTTAGCGCTAACCTTCCCCTCACTGTCACTGCCAAGCAGGCCCGTCCCAGTTATTTTTTTAACTAATTAGGAGCTATTTCCCCCTAAAATAGCCACTGACATCGGGTCCCACCGCACTTAATTAGTCCTTGGTTTTATATTCACCTCTGTTTAGTATATCACCCAAGTACATGTGGGGCCCTTGTGTACTGTTCATTTGGATAAGGCTCACCTAGTCAGCCTTTGACTTTGACTCTGGGCCCACTCCTAGCCTCACATGCACGGTACACTTTCTGGTACCCATAACATTTAGATATTAAAATGATTTTCGAATTAAAGTAAATCTATAATTTCAAAAAATGTTTAAATCTTTGATAAATCATATAAAATAATCCGTAAGTCAGATGAAAATACTTTGTACATGAAAGTTGCTCAAAACGACAAGACGAATCCGAATACGTAGTCCGTTCGTCCGCCACACATCCCTATCATAGCGAACATGGAACAATCCCCCCTTCGGTTCGTCTGACCGAAAATGCCAAACACCGGGGATACTTTCCCGAATACTTCCCCCCTTCGCCAGTAGCACCTACTACCACGTTAGGTCACCTCTAGCACCGCGTATTGCCATGTTATGCTTTGTGGTGTGATGTTTGCTCCATATTTACTTTTTCTTCCCCCTCTTCTTCTCCAGTAGACTTCGAGACTGACGTCACTACTGCCCGATCGATTGCGGTGTTGACGACCCCTCCTTCTTGCCAGAGCAACCAGGAAAGCCCCCCTTTGATCAACCATATATCGCCTATTCCTTCTCTCTACTGCTTGCATTAGAGTAGTGTAGCATGTTACTGCTTTCGGTTAATCCTATTCTGCTGCATAGCCCGCAATTGTTGCTACAGTTGTTACCCTTACCTGCAATCCTAAATGCTTAGTATAGGATGCTAGTTTATCATCATTGGCCTTACACTCTTGTCCGTCTGCCATGCTATAGTACTGGGCCGTGATCACCTTGGGGGTGATCACGGGTACATATACTATATACTTTTACATTACTTATGGTACTGTTCGGAGATGGGGGCTGAAGGGGCAGGTGGTTCCACCCAGGTAGTGGTGAGCCTGAGTTTCCGACGGCCCCCGAGTGTTACTTTGTGGCGGAGCGATAGGGCAAGTTGTGACCACCTAGGAGACAGGTGGGCTTAGTCCTGGTCCGTGTCCGCGGTTACTTCAAATAACATGCTTAACGAGATCTGCATAGTTGATGTGAGTCTGGCCACTGGCCTATACGCACTAACCAACTACGCGGGAACAGTTATGGGCACTTGACGTCGTGGTATCAGCCGAAGCCTTCTTGACATCGGCGACTGAGCGGCGCGTGTCGGATTGGACTGGAACACCTGCTCTTGTATAAGGGGGCTAGGTCTGCTCACGTCCGTGTTCGCAATGTGCAGGTGTACAACGGGCGATGGTCCCAGACCCCTGCGGGCTTAGGATTTAGACCGGCGTGCTGACCTCTCTGTTGAGCCTAGGTAGGGCTGCGACGTGCTGATCTTCCGAGGCCGGGTATGACCTAGGAAAGTGTGCCCCGCCAGAGGGATCGAGCATGTTGGGTATTGTGGTCCACCCCTGCAGGGAAGTTTATCTATTCGAGTAGCCGTGTCCCTTAGTAAAAGGACGACCCGGAGTTGTATTCCGACCTTATGACAACTAGAACCAGATACTTAATAAAACACACTCTTTCAAGTGCCAGATACAACCCGGTGGTTGCTCTCTCACAGGGCGACGAGGAGATGATCGCCGGGTAGGATTATGCTATGTGATGTTACTTGATGCTGCACTTGCAACACTCTTCTACATGCTTCAAGATGAAGGCTTCCAGAAGCGTAGTTTTCAATAGGACTAGCTATTCCCCTCTTATTCTGGCATTCTGCAGTTCAGTCCACCAATATTACCCATTTATACAAATACCAATGCATATGTAGTGTAGATCCTTGCTTGCGAGTGAGTACTCAGTTTGCTTTGCTACTTCTTTTTCCCATTTTCCCGGTTATAGTGATCATATGCTCAAGTCCAAGAGCCAGAGGATCCGAGGAAGTTTCTACGTGGAGTTCGGCTTCGAGGAGTAGTTAGGAGGTCCCAGGCAGGAGGCCTTGACTTTTCGATCGTTGCTACTTTTGTGCTAGCCTTCTTAAGGCAAACTTGTTTAAATTATGTCTGTACTTAGATATTAGTGCTTCCGCTGATTCTTGTGTCTTCGAGCATTTGTATTCGAGCCTTCAAGGCCCCTGGCTTGTAATATAAAGCTTGTATTATTTTAATTTGTGTCTAGAGTTGTGTTGTGATATCTTCCCGTGAGTCCCTGATATTGGTCGTACACATTTGCATGCATGATTAGTGTACGGTAAAATCGGGGCGTCACAAGTTGGTATCAGAGCCAACTGCCTGTAGGAATCCCCCTTCCAAACTCCTTGGCGGAAGTTGAGTCTAGTCATTGAAAAAGTTTTTACTAACATGGCGGTGCGGCTTATGGGCCCACGTCACCATTGGGTGGTATTAGGATCTTTAATTCCTCGTCTATACTCTGGGACTCTGATCTCTCTTCTATTCGGATTAAATGATTATACAAATTGTAAATCTAGGTTCTTGTACCCACTTCCTGCCGGAGAACCCCTTCATTCCAGATGATCAACTTCTTCACCAGAAGATTCTGACGATATTCTTCGATGTTCTCCCGAGACTTTCTGCCATCGCTTTTGCAATTCCCTTCCATCAATAAACCCCTATGGATAACCACGTACACTTGCCATTCATACAATATTTCCTAGTTGATTTTGTTATTACAAATACCCCGAAATTCTCTCTGTTGTTCCGAGAATCCTTTGAGCTTACTGCCTTGCAGTTATTTGCCACCTGAATATCCCTGCAGATAATTTCTCACTCTTATCGAGTATCTGCTCATCCCCAGTTGATTCATGTATTTCACAAAAGTTTTCAAAATACCATTCGATCTTCCGAAAATCCTCAACAACTTGAAATTCTTGCTTGCTTGCGTCAGGATTAATACCATAACACTAGTACAACGAGGTGCTATACAAACGGCTGTTAACCCCTTTCCGCGACGGCATTTGGAACCATCGCCTAGTGAGTGTGGGCGATAGGGGGGGTCCTTCCCACACGACCCAGAAACCGTCGGGGATATGCCCTCCTGGCACACACGCTCGGCAAAATGAGGTCGTGTGCGACCGGCGAGCGACCAAATACGGTTATACATACAGTAGTGCTAAAAAAATACAATTATACAGGCGGAATTATTTCTGGTCGTAAGTACATCCCACATAGTCAGTCCTCGCTAAAAGTTTCTGTTTGTATATACATCCCACACAGTCGCTCCAAGGAAAACGTTTCTGTTGGCAAGTACATCACACAAAAATTTCCCCGTTAAATCGTTTGTGATAGTGTTCCCATTGCACACGGTATTAACAATTTTATCGTTTGCGTTATTGAATGCATCACACACGATGCATAGAAGAAACTGTGTGGCAAAGGCTGTCCATCACACACATTTTTTATGTGGTAAACGCTTGCGCCAGGGGGCCTAACGCAAACAGTTTTCAATAGGATGTCGTGTGTGATTGTTCATTAATATAACATGGCTTATTCCTAGAAACTATGTGCGTTATTGAATGCATCACACACGGTGTTTTCTCAATAACCATTTGCAATAGAAAAACCCAATTAGCAGGCTAATTATCCGATTATTAATAATCTATTTATTAATCTAATTGACATTTCATATTAAGCACACAATATATTTCATTTTCATAATTTAAATACATCATAGTACAACATCATATAGCTTCAGCACTCATCTACCCCATTACACAACTACACCAGCACCAAGTTTCACATGCAACATATATAACCTTTCAAAATTAGCATCATAGGCGGTACATCGACGGATGTATCTCATCTCGAAAACTCTTTGAAGGTAGGCGAATATTGAGCCTTCATTGATGTTGAAGGTCTTTGTAACTTTAGGCCAGTGCGTGTGGATGATTTACCGTCCATCCTTCGTCCTCTTCAGGAACACTTCAATATTGAACCGTGGGTGTTGTACGAATACCTTCCTCGCCTCCTGACCATACAGGTGTTTTGAGAGGTAATCATCAGTGAACTGCTTTGGAAAGGCCTGAAAACATGGATGTGCATAAATATCTTCCCTATATTGGAAATGGGGCAAAGGAATAAAAAGGCAAGGTATAATAGTTAGTACCTTCCTGTAGTGAACTGATGTCTTCTTCATCATGCAGACAAAGATCTTGTTGTTTTTTGTGATTTCTTTATCCTAACAATCTTTCTAAGTTTCTTGACTTGACTGATATTCATGGACAACTCATTTCCCCATATGCAAAAAGGGAAAACAGTGGGTCAAAACCTCTGACAGCAGGACCTACATGTGCAAGACCAAATTATTAAAAACCTAAATATTAGAATGGTTCATGCAATTGCACAATAATGTGCTATTAGACATCAAACCATGCACGTGCTAACCTCGATTGTAAACCTCAGTGCTTCCCCTTATTTCCCTGCAACACATATAAGGTAGTTAGTCATCAGGTTAAGTAAGGGTCTGCATGCTATCAGTAAAATATGTTGATGAAAAATAAGCACATTGTAGATTCATCAGATTAATTCAAGCCACATGGAAAACCCATTTATCCAAACCAAGCATGATTAAGAACTAGGAAATATAGCACTTGTATATGTTTCTCATGTATTAAGTGCAGACAAATTCGATTTATTCCTCACATGCACAACAATACAAAATTCTACCCACGACAATTGGACATCGCATTGCAGAATTGAACCAAGCAGTTAACTAAACACCACACAAATGAACCAAACATTAAATGAGCACCACATTGCACAATATAACATACTTCTAATAGAAGATCAGACAGTTAACCAAACCAAGCATGCTTAACAACTTGGAAATATAGCAATTGTATTTGTTTCTCATGTATTTACTACAGCCAAATTCAATTTATTTCTCAGATGGTATACAATAACAGAATGCACCCACAACTATTGAACATCGCATTGCAGAATTGAACCAAACAGTTAACTAAACACCAGAATAAATGAACCAAATGTTAACTGAGCACCATATTGCACAATATAACATACTCCTAATAGAAGATCAAACAGTTAACCAAACCAAGCATGCTTAACAACTTGGAAATATAGCAATTGTATATGTTTCTCATGCCCTAACCCTAATGGAATCGGTCCCACCGAGTTGACATGTCGGTCCCACCGAAAATCCTAACGTTCACATTTTGAAATAAATCGGCCTGACCGAGTTTTCTGATTCGGTCCCATCGAGTTTGGTGATTTTTGTGTAACGGTTAGATTTTGTGTGGAGGCTATATATACCCCTCCACCCACTCTTCATTCGTGGAGAGAGCCATCAGAATATGCCTACACTTCCAAGATACATTATCTGAGAGAGAACCACCTTCACTTGTGTTGAGGTCAAGATATTCCATTCCAACCACATAAATCTTGATCTCTAGCCTTCCCCAAGTTGCTTTCCACTCAAATCATCTTTCTACCAAATCCAATCCTATGAGAGAGAGTTGAGTGTTGAGGAGACTATCATTTGAAGCACAAGAGCAAGGAGTTCATCATCAACACACCATCTATTACCTTTTGGAGAGTGGTGTCTCCTAGATTGGCTAGGTGTCACTTGGGAGCCTCCGTCAAGATTGTGGAGTTGAACCAAGGAGTTTGTACGGGCAAGGAGATCGCCTACTTCGTGAAGATCTACCCTAGTGAGGAAAGTCCTTTGTGGGCGATGGCCATGGTGGGGTAGACAAGGTTGCTTCTTCGTGGACCCTTCGTGGGTGGAGCCCTCCGTGGAATCGCGCAACCGTTACCCTTCGTGGGTTGAAGTCTCCATCAACGTGGATGTACGATAGCACCACCTATCGGAACCACGGATAAAAAATCTCGGTGTCTACATTGCGTTTGCTCCCTCCAAACTCCTCCCTTTACCTTCATATGCAATTGTTTTACATTCCGCTGCTATACTCTTAGAATTGCATGTGCAGGTTGATTGCTTGACTTGTGCTAAGTTGCTAAATCTGCCAAGACTTAAAATTGGGAAAAGGCTAGATTTTTATCTGGTCAAGTAGTCTAATCACCCCCCCTCTAGACATACTTTCGATCCTACAAGTGGTATCAGAGCTTTGGTCTCCATTTGCTTTGATTTTCATAGCTTTTGGTGATCATAGCCTTGGTTTCACAACCTAGGAGAGTATGGCGTCTAGCGAGGGAGATTACCACCATAGAGGTCCTTACTTTGATGGTACTAATTTTGCTAGTTGGAACCATAAGACGAAAATGCATACTCTTGGACATAACCCCGCCGTTTAGGCTATTGTGTGTATTGGCTTGCAAGGTGAATTCTTTGATGGGAGAGAACCGAACCGTGAAGCTATCGCGGAAGAGTTGAAGATGCTGCAATACAATGCTCAAGCTTCTGATATTCTCTTCAACGGATTGTGCCCCGAAGAATTCAACAAAATCAGCCGTCTTGAGAATGCAAAGGAAATTTGGGATACTTTGATTGATATGCACGAAGGTACTGACTCCGTCAAGGAATCAAAATTGGATGTGCTTCAAAGTCAACTTGACAAGTTCAAAATGAAGGATGGTGAAGGTGTCACTGAAATGTAATCTAGGCTTGCTCTCATCACAAATGAGATTGCCAGCTTTGGAAGTGAAGAGATGACTGATAGGTTCATCATCAAGAAGACACTAAGAGCCTTGGATGGAAAATATGATACCATGTGCACATTGATCCAAATGATGCCCAATTACAAAGATCTCAAGCCAACGGAAGTCATTGGAAGAATTGTTGCTCATGAGATGTCACTTAAGGATAAGGAAGAGCTCCACAACAAGTCAAGTGGTGCTTACAAAGCCTCATGTGAAGCTCCCCACATCATTAAGTGACAAACAAACCTTCAATGAATAATTGAGCCTAATGGTGAAGAACTTCAACAAGTTTTACAAGAGTAGAAGCAAGGAAAGAAGCTCCAAGTCAAGGTCCTACAATGACAAGAGATCTTCAAGTCATGAACGAAATTGCTACAATTGTGGAAGACCCGTACACTACTCCAATGAGTGTACGACTCCCTACAAAAGAAGAAGTAGAAGAGAAGAATCACCACCAAGAGAGAGAAGGAGTAGAGATGATCGTTATGAACGAAGACCCTCTTGGAGAAGCAAGGATTCGAAGAAGAAGGACAAATCATCAAAGAGCTATACAAAAACAAGACATCAAGCTCATGTTGGTGAATGGGTATCCGGCTCCGAATCCGACCATCACTCTGAAAGAAGTTATCACTCCGACTCCGAATATACTCAAGATGAAGGTGTTGCCGGTCTGGCACTTGTGTCAACCAACTCCTATGACATATATGACTCACCAAATGAAGGAATTGGAAGATGCTTCATGGCTAAAGGTCCAAAGGTAACACACCCCGAGTATGTTGATTTTAATAGTGATGAAGATGATTTGCTAGGAGATGATGATTTACTTGTTAACAACTCCAGTTATGAAAACTATGATGTACTTGCTATTAATCATGATAATCAAGATAAAACGAATGACGATGATAAGAAGGAGATTGAGCGTCTAACTAAAGAACTAAACACTCTTAAGTTAGCTCATGAAACTACCTTGGAGGATCATCGAGAACTTTTAAAGACTCATGAGAAGCTACGCTTTGAAAAGCTCAACCTTGAGCAAGAGCACGAGTTCTTAAAAGCAATCAATGATGATCTTCGCAAGAAAAGTTCTTCTTACATTGCCAAACGTTTACTCTTGTCTACTTACATGCCACAAGTTAAATCTAGCAACAAGAACAAGAAAGATTCTTCCTCTAGTAGTAACAACAATCATGCTAAATCCAATGTTATTGCTTCTAGTAGTTCTCTTGATTCCACTAATGATTCTCTTAGCCAAGTTACACTTAAGCAATAAAATAGCTTATTGAAGGGAATTATAGAGAAAGGTGTTTACAAGAGTCTTGCCGGAAGTAAGCAATTTGAGGAAATTGTACGCAAGCAAGGAAGACACCAGAAGAATCAAGGTGTTGGTTTTGAACGAAAGTTCAATGTCAATGGAGTTGAGTGGGAAGAAGATCAATATCCCAAGACGAAGTTTGTTCCTTAATAAGAGAAGTATGATCCTACTTCTTTCTAAGGAACACAAGCTCAAGATGATCTTCCACCACAAGACCACAAGCTAAAAGGCAAGGACAAGCTTCAAGAGGAGATTGATGCATTTGAAGAAGCTCCTAAGGCCTTGGTCAAGTGGGTTCCCAAGACTACATCAAGTTCCACTTCATCAAGTATGACTACAACTCCAAGGATTCCCATCAAGATGGCGTGGATCCCTAAGAAGAAGAACTAGAGAGTTCTTGAGGGTGACTCTGCCAATATACTTCACTCTTATCATCTTCGCAGGGACAAGTGCAAGCAACTTCCATATCTTGCACTAGTTCAAGGAGTCACAAACCATCTTGTTGGTAAGACAAGGGACAAGGTAACCTAATGCTTTCATGGACATCATCCTATGTGAACATCACTCTATGTCTATGGATATCCTTGTTTGTTCCTTGTGGGACTAACCCGTGTAGGTATTGAAAGTGCAACTCACTCCAAAGGATTGCTCCGAATGATCTACATCAACATTGAGCATCCACATCTTCAACACCTACATGAAGTCATCGTCGACAAAACCCAAGGTTAGTTCATCCCTCTTAGGGGGGCTATCACATCTAGGGGGAGCTTTACTCAAATCAATTGACATAAAGCAACTCTAGTGATGTGAGCACAACAATGCTTTATGTAAAAGTGGCAACCCCACTTGTGCTTAAACGATGAGTATGACCTATGATCAAATGTTCTCATTTGACTCCTAAGTCAATATACTCATATATAGATGACCTAGTCATCGCCAAATTGCTTGATAGATGCTAGAGTGATTGTGCATGCTTTTTCACATATTTCATTTGTCATTTTATTGTGTGAGCATGTTGGATGCATATTTTACTCATTCGAGGACATCCATTTGTTGCTTTGATTGTTTGGCTTTTTTCTCTTTTGCCAAATGGATGGACAAGAATGCCTAAGAACTCCCCCTAGCTATCTATACTTTTCTCGTCTCAAACTCTATTCATGCTACATCACAAAGTTTGATCAAGTCAGATTCGAACCATTCTGTGTGAGGAGCACTCGGAGTCCTCGATTCATCATAGACTTAAACTTCTAAAACCTCTTTGTGCATTTCGGTATGACCGAGTCATCCACTTCGGTCACACTGAGTTCACTAAGTTGATCTAGGTTTTCAATCTCGGTGCAACCGATTTGAACTTTTCGGTCACACCGAGTTGTAGTAACCGCTTGCGATTTTGCATCTCGGTACCACCGAGTTGTTCCACTCGGTCACACCAACAGGGTCGGGTTATACATACCCACGGGTGAGATTTTGGAAAATTCTTCAAACTCCTCAGCATGCGCGTTTGTCCTGCTCTGCCTCCTTGGGTCTCCGGATCGTCTCCTCGCCGCCAGCGACCTCCCGCCGCTGGTTTCCATCGCTGTCAACGGAAATCTGCTCCGCCGTTGTCGCCGTCAGCGAACCTCCACCAAACTAGGGTATGGGTTCAATTCTTTGTGCTATTCCTTTAACTCCGATTCATAGCACATTGCTTTGCCATGATCTTTACCATGTATGCAAACAATCTATCCACTGAAAACATCCCTTAGGTTAGGTTTGATTCGAAAATTTAGGGTTAGGTCTCCACAGAACTCATCTCGAACCGACCGAATTGTAGAAATCGGTCTCACCGATTTGGCTTAGGCCATTGCACTTGCACTTTCAGTCTGACCGAAAACTGCAAATCGGTGTGACCGAGTTTGATTCTCTGTGAAACCCTAGCAGTCTCGGTGCCACCGAACTATGACTCGGTCTGACCGAGTTCACTAGTTTAGGTTCCAAAAGCTGCTTCGGTATCATCGAGTTTACAAATCGGTAGATCCGAAATGCTTTCTGTGAAGAACTAAAATGAAGTTTTTAAGTCATCTGTTTTGCAAAATTATGCACTTTGTGATGCTCATCCACTCTACCTCATCTATATCTATTCACAGGGTCTGCTGTCAGTAAGTTTGCAGAGATGTCTGATCAAAGTGACAGTCAGAACAGGTCAGAGGAACAGGTGCAGATGAGTGAGGGTTCAGATCCCTCAAGCACTTCTGATGATGGCAGCAGGAGCACTCCAAGCAACTTGCCAAAGGCAGCCACCAGGTCTAGGAAGAAGAGAACCTCGGAATGTGAGGATAAGGATTATGTTGCCACTGAGGAGGAAGTAAGCTCCAAAAAGAAGGTGCTGAAAAAGGAGTATGGCACAGCTGCTGCAAGTAAGTCAGGGCTGAATAAGAAGGCACCAGCAAGGAGGATCCCAATGTCAAAGCCAAGGAAGGTAGCAACAGGAGAAACAATGAAATTCACCATAGAATCAGATGATGGTGAAGCAACAGGTGATGGCCAGAAAAAGAAGAGGGCGAGAACCACTACATCAAAAGTTCTTGGCAAGTCCTCCATAATGAGAGATCTATCTGAAGAAGAAGAGGAAGAGGATGTTGCACCAGCACCCAAAGCTCAGAAGCTTACGGGAGATGCTATAAAGGCAGGGGCTACTCCATCTAAGCCCAAGTCTGCTCCCAAAGCTCCAGCTCAGAAGTCCCCAAAACCCAAGAGGAACACCAGAAGTATACCTGTTGAGGAAAATAACACGGCCCCAGTGCCTGATTCTGAAGAAGAAGAAGGTGATTCACTTGTTTTGAGGAAGTTGAAACCCAAGATTCCTGACCACAATGATGCTCATCCAGTGGCAGAAGACATGCATATCAGAAAAGATGTTGGACTAAGATTGTGGAGACAGTCTGATCCTTATGCTGTGAGGAGGAGGACAGCAGTTGATTACAGGTTCCACACAAAGGAACAACAATACTTCTAAGAAACTATTTTGCTTGACAAGAAGCCCATTGTTTGTGACATGAGATGGGTTGATTGGGAATTCATCACGGAAAATGAAGATCACTGTCCAGGTGTTTATGACAGCTTCAAGGCATGTGGAGTTGACAAATTTGTTAGGCGGAAGCTCACCAAATGGAATGATGAGCTGACCATGCAGTTTTACTCCACTGCTCACTTTTACCCAGATGGAAGGATAGTATGGATGTCTGAGGGTACAAGGTACCAATCCACAGTTGAGGAGTGGGCCAAACTGATAAATGCCCCTGAAGAACATGAAGATGACTTGGATGTGTATGCCACCAAGAAGAAAGACCACAACTCCATAGAAAACATGTACAAGGAGATCCCAGATAAATCCTTGGAGACACATAAGCTTGGATCTGTACACAATCTGTTGTCTGGTCTGCCTACCATCAAGTGGATACTAAGGCACACATTGCTACCCAAGTCAGGAGATCACAAGATGATCAGAGGGCATTCTATCAACCTGCTCCAGCTTTTTGATGCCCCTCAGAAGTTCAAGGTTATGAGTTTGATTGTAGAGACAATCAAGAGGACTACTGCTGACCAGAAGAGAAGCTGTGGGTATGCTCCACACGTTCAGGAGCTCATCAACTCCAAGATAGGCACAGGAACATATCTGTTCGATAAGGAGCATCTACCCTTACATCCTGATTTTGAAGACAACACTGTTGTGATAAATGAGGAAGACCCCACATCTGTTCAAGCACAGGAAAAGAGAGCCAAAACAAAGGCTGAGAAAGCTGCCAAGATGCCAAGTGTTGAAGAGGCATCTCAAGTTTTCCTGAAGAGCAAGAAAGATCAACTTGCATATCTAATCTAGTCGACACTGAGGATTGAGAAGGGCTTGGCCACCCTGACTCAGAACCAGGAGAGCTTGGAGAGGATCATAGAAACCAAATTTTATGATCTTGATCTGAAGGTAACTGAGATTCAAACAAAAGTTGAGCAGCTCCAGGAGGAAGCAGAAGAGAAGAGAGGCAAGGCAACCACTGATGCATTTGAGCGAGTTCCTAGAGGACAGAGGTCTGCTGCAGTGCTAGTGCGAGATTCTAGGGCTACAGCATCAGCACCAGCAGCTACAGCTCCAGTGCCACCTCCAGCAGCCACTCCACTAGCTCCAACTACATCAACAGATGCCTTCTTCCTTGGAGTTCTCTCTACACCACCTCCCGAAGACCAAGCCTGAGAGACGCATAGCACTATGCATATTTGAACTTTTTGGTAACTTGTTGCCAAAGGGGGAGAAATATGTATAGATCATAGGCTTCGAGAGAGTGCTTAGCTTCTTTGCTTTTGGTTGAATTTTTTGATTGTGTGCTTGTCGTGGAATTGTCACGGCAGATGTCCTAGTGTGAGGACTTAGTCGTGAGGCCAATGCATCTTTGTAGTAGTTTGAGAGGGGTTGAGCGGAATCGAGAGACGCAACACAAGACAAGGATTTAGATAGCTTCGGGCCCCGGGAAACATCATCTGGTAATAGCCCTACATGTTGTTTGTGGCTAGGTCTCATTATCATCACGAGGGAGTCGCCGTAAACCGGCTCCCCTTTAGTTGTGTCTAGCCTTAACCATTATTTTCTTCTCCTCCCCCCTTTGGGGAGCCCTGCCCCTCCTTATATATGTTGAAGGGGCGGGTTACGTGACTAGTCCTAGTAGGATTAGGATTACTTTATTACAAGTGGAGTCCTAGTCTTTCTTCCTTTATAAGGGAATATTCCTTATGCCTTTCCTTGTAAACCGGCCCGCCATAGTATGAACCGGCCTTCTGGGCCTTGGGCCTTGTCATCCGTCTGTCCCACCCGCTGGGTTACCAGTGAGTCGCCAAGCCCGGCCGGGTTATACTTTGTGCCGGGTTACGCCGCGGGGTATATCCCCGACATTAGCCCCCGGTTTAATTTGGATTTATCCATGTTAAACTGATCTACATCATAAACACAAGAACAAATTTGGCGGGTTGTGCTCCGGTTTAAATATTCTTATAAACCGACACTTGATCATCCTTAAGTCCTTGTCATTTCTTCCTTCTGAACAATCTGAGACAATATATCAGCTTCATAATAAATTTACTTGCAGAAGATATTTTGTAAATAAAGAATCCATTTGAATCGGCCTTCAATGCTTTGATTTGACAAAAATATTGGTCTTCAAATATTCAACTGATATCAGTCAGTTTGAAAATGTAGAACTTGCCGGTTTATCATTGCCAGAATTGTCGGGTTATAAAAACTGATGACCTCGGGTCATGACCGCTTATATACACCGGGTTATGATTGTTGCCAATACCGGGCCACACAATTAATCTTCCTGATTTTCCCAAAACTGAGAATTTGAAGATGTTCCTCCTTTATATGCATATTACCTGTAGCCCCCCAAGTCTTAAGAGGAGAACGTAGTGATAGCTTCAGACTTGTTTCAATATAAATGATGCAACCTTGAAGAAATCCAGATTGTTCATCTTAGTCACTAGTCACAACTGAATATTCGACATATGTAGCCCCCAAGTGTCAGGTTGTTATGCTTGCAGCAACCTGGGACTTGTAATTGCCTTATGCTCATAAACATTTCAACCAGTGTAGCCCCCAAGGGCTGGGTCATTATGCAATAATGAGCAGGGACTTTGTAAATATGACCATGCTTCATTGAAAATAACATCATATGATGTAACTCCACCATGGGGCTTTGAACCCACGTCCACAAGGTTAAGAGCTTTGTGCTTTACCAACTGAGCATTGGACCCTTCAATATAATGGTTTTAAGACTTGTGTACCTTGAATTGTTGACAAGAGCAATTGGTAGCCCCCAAGGGCCGGCTCATTATAATGTGATGAGTCGGGTCTTCAATAAGATGAGCAAAAAATGACTTTGCATTAGCCCCCAAGTGTAATGGTGCATGCTTGCAGCGACATGAGACTGGCATATTTGATATAATCTCAACTTTGAATAATGTAGCCTCCAAGTGCCGGGTCGTAAGCCTGCAGCGACTCGGGACTATTCCCTCCATTGTAGAATAAATCATATTCATTGATAAAGTAATAACCATTGCGCTAAAGCGACTTTGAAAACCTTAATCATAATACTGGTTATTGATAACCATAAATTCCAGCCATGTTGGCTATTTGAAGATTTGAATAATATAATCCAATGATTTATGAGCGCATGATTCCAATGGCGCAATCCAAATATATACTGGCGACTTACAGTCCCAAGCCAGGCCGGGTTAATAAACGCCGGATAACTTATCATCATACTGGCGACTTATAGCCGAAAGCCAGGTCGGGTTAATAAACACCGGATAGTATCTCATCTCATACTGGCAACTTGTAGTCGAAGCCAGACCGGGTCAATAAACACCAGTTTATCATAAGATATTATAAACCTCATCAAAGGAGAAAAAACTTGGCAAGTAAAAGCATAAAAAGAACATGCAAGGCTTTTCATGGGTTGCCAGGCCCAAAATCGAGGCTTTTCATGGGCTGCCAGGCCACTGAGTTAAACCATTTTACAAAGCCTTTTAAGATGGACCTCACATTAACCAATCGTCGTTTTAACTTTGACAAGTTCAGGGTCTATGAGATTGACTTGTCAAACATTTGGTGGGTCATACCAGGATTACCTGGGAGGAGTGGCTTACTTAAAATGGCAGGATAACCCGGGGTTTTAGGTGAATACACCTGGCTTCCAAGCCTGGCTTGATATCCTATTACAAGGGTGCAGACTCTTTGTTCTTTGAGAAGTAAAGGGCCCCCGAGCAATATTTTTAGCTGTGCTCAGTGGGTGCCTATGTTTGAGTTGTGCTTTTGCAACACTCTCTTTGGCCCCCAAGTGATTTCCCTGTTGGCCTTACACCGATCAAGAGGTGTAGCTATGGTTCGAATACGACCAAGCCCCCAAGTGATTTCCCTGGTGGCCTTACGCCAATCAAGAGGTGTAGCTATGGTTCGAATACGCCCAAGCCCCCAAGTGATTTTTTTATGTGGCCTATAAGCCGGATTAAAGGGTAATCATAACTTTGCTCTATAAAGCAGAAGCCCCCATGTGATCAATAATATGATAAGCCAATAAGGCAGGATACCCATGTTTGAACCGCGCATTATGGCAACAGGTCCTCTTCGGCAACCTTTAACTTTTTGCAAGAGATAAATTCTTCTTGAACTGGGATTTTGAACCGGATATTGAGAGCGTCATAGCTTTGCAAGAAATAGTTTCCTCTTAAACTGGATTTGAACCAGATACTAAGGGCTTCAGCGCTGTGTGGGAAACGGGATTTCCCTTAAATCGGACTATAAACCGGAAGCATCATTCTGAGCCGGAATATTTCTGACGGCCTTTAAATTTTCATCAATATAACAGTAGCCTCCGGGACTGGGTTATCTTTCCCTCCAACGTCCTGGGGTCCTTGAATTCACTGAAAACCGGCAACATTTGCTGAGTCATATCATTGTAGACCCCGAGTCTCAAGGCGACTCGAGGAGTTGGCTTGAGATTCTCCATATTTGACCGTGATATAAACCGGCATAAGTTGTATATCATTGTGTTGATAGCACGATGTGAATCCACAGAAGGTTGAGGTGACTGCGGCGGGTTAGAAACGATCCCTTATGAGCCGTGTCAGCAACTCGGCCAATGGTTCCTTCCAATTGGCTATTTTTAACCAAACTGTAGTGGCGGCGACTTGTGCGCCTGCCCATTGGGCCACCCAGTGCAGACGGCGGTTGATAGTATATGATAATTTTCCTCCATTTTGTTGAAATAAAAACGGGCTGCCCAGCTGTGACTTGCTCATACTCAATAAACAGCTCATGCAGACAGGTGCGGCCCGGTATGTTGTTGTAGACCAGGCCGCGAGAGACGGACGACAAAGACGACCGGAGCATCAGAGGCGGCTCGGACAGATGAGTCGGCCGCAGCATTGTAAGCCAGTGCGGACAGGCGAGTTGATCACAGGCGCCTTAAACCGCGCAGACGGGCGGTTCGGCCTCGTCATGTTAATATAAATTGGGCCGCAGAGGCGACTTGCACATATATTCGTTGATCATTATGGCGGGTCAGATGCTGATTATGATATCCATGCCATGACCATCGCTCTTATAGTGAACATCTGTCTTGCATCAAAAAAATCGCAAGCCAAAGTAATTGCCCTTTTTTTCAAAGAAATTAATATGTAATATAAAAATATACTGGATGGATTTCACCTGATATGTCAGGCCAGAATTTATCGGGCGTGGAGCTGATGATCAGTTGACCACCATGGTGAAGCGGCGCGGTAAACCGTGCGAACGGCAAGTTAGCCGCATTGTGTTGATATACACCAAACCGTGGAGGCGGACGGAAACAACAACCGCAACATTAGAGGCAATATGGACGCGGGCGAATCGCTACTGCTCTTGCAGTGACCAAATGTCCTGCATAGGTAATATCATAAACCGGAGTAATTGTTCTCAAAAGGAAAAAAGTTGATACGTGCTATTTAAAATAGTCTGGACAGATATCACCTAATGTATTTGGGCCTTATGATCCTCAGCGGTATCCGTTAGTCAACCCGGCACGTTGAATAGGCCGGACCGCAAAGCGGACAGTAAAACGACCACAACATCAAAAGTGGTACAGACAGATGAGTCAGCCACAGTTTGGTAAGCCGGCGCAGACGAGCAAGTTGTCCTCCGCGTTGTAAACCGGTGCGGACGCATGAACCGCCACGAGGGCAGATGAGCGAGTCGTCTGTGGTGTTGTAAGTCGACGCGGACAGGCGAGTCGGCCACGGCATTGTAAGCCGGTGCGGGAGTCCGTTGAGTAAGGACGACCACCTGTGCCGAATAATGTTGGCACGCCTCCATCTCCGTGGTAATTTGGCACTTTGTAATGAATAATTCGCCTGCATATAAGACACAACAGGGAAAAGTAGTCTTGCTCGGACGAATTAATATGTGCTTAAAAATAAATAGGATAAATAGCACCTGGTATTTTTATCGGATGAATACGTAACACTGATGGTGGATAATGGTGGACGTAGTTGGTCAGAAAATAAACCATCTGCATGTACGTCTAGCTGATGTAGTAGTAGCACCCCATGTGGCTTTCGCGACTGCCGCAATGAATCATTGCTTTTTTTATTCCGCCCATAGAAAACTCATTTGTCTTGATGAGATGAAGAAACGGCAGTAGCTTTTAATCTCCATGTAGTACTGGCAGTATTATGTAATGTATCCACAACACCAGTGTTTTGTAGTCTGCCTTCGGGTGCACTTCGTGTAACCGTATGCAAGATAAACGAGGCTGCCACTGTCCCTCGCCACCGCAGGAGTCCTTTGATCAGTCAATGCACCAGCGGCGAGCCAGCAGTCAGGCCCAGCAAGCCAGCAGAGGGACAGTGGGTCAACCCTTCAGCGACTCAGTGTGCATTGGTGAGGACAGCTTAAAACAAACCACGCTACAGCGGTGACGACGGCAGACGGGTCAACCCAAGCGTTGAACCAAAGTGATAGTGAAGGCAGGCTCGACGGCGGGTCTCAATGGAGACAGGCCACCGCGGCTCAACTGAGGCCTGGCCGGTCTGAAAACGGCTGCCTAGAGCGATGGCTCGCTGTGGAGCAGAAGAAAAAAGTTCACTATTAACTTTGAAAAAACTTCGTCATTATCTTTGGCATCTGTGTGGCCGTTTGATTCCTTGGTTGATCTTTTGACTACTAGAATTGCTATCTATCAATCCGGATTGGATCCTTCATCACGTGACCCCCTTTTTTTTATTCCTCCTTAGCTCATGTGGAAGTGGATGCTAAGTCTCCTCTAGCATAGTCTTATCCTGACGCAGCGTACGACGGCTCAGCGCGAGGTCGGCGTTGCAGAATCGTGAGTCTTTACACCTGGTCCATTCTCCAAGTCGCGGCCGGTTTGACCAATCCATCCCATTCGTGGTTGATCTCCGATTTTGTGTTTGACTGCGCGCATGTGGATCCGATCAACAGCGTGTCTTCCTGATGAATATTAGTACTCAAGTAGTACTGCTCGATTAATCTTGATGGGAGTAGTTGGAATAGACAGTAGCTTTGATTGACGGCCCTTGGGTTGTTGTGTCGTAGAAAAAAGTTCCTTATCCATCAACCTGTGTCATGATGAATCGCCCAAGGTTAACTCGGACTCGGCGGAATCTCCACGGTGTGTGAGGCGGCCGCATAACAATTAACCTAAAATAGTCCCAATCTCATGCCTGCCGCCGCAGAATACTTTGTCAATATTGACCAATGAACTCATAGTTGATGTGAATTTTGTCACGCCGGCTCTTGTTAAGCCGGAAAATTGCGAACTTCTCGAACCCTAGAAAGATCCCTCCAAGAACTCAACACCACCATGCGATAGACCCATGGTGGGCGCCAACTGTTGTGGAATTGTCACGGCAGACGTCCTAGTGTGAGGACTTAGTCGTGAGGCCAACGCATCTTTGTAGTAGCTTGAGAGGGGTTGAGCGGAATCGAGAGATGCAACACAAGACAAGGATTTAGACAGCTTCGGTCCCCGGGAAATATCATCCGGGAATAGCCCTATATGTTGTTTGTGGCTAGGTCACATTATCATCACGAGGGATTCGCCGTAAACCGGCTCCCCTTTAGTTGTGTCTAGCCTTAACCATTATTTTCTTCTCCTCCCCCCTTTGGGGAGCCCTGCCCCTCCTTATATATGTTGAAGGGGCGTGTTACATGACTAGTCCTAGTATGATTAGGATTACTCTATTAAAAGTGGAGTCCTAGTCTTGCTTCCTTTATAAGGGAATATTCCTTATGCCTTTCCTTGTAAACCGGCCCGCCATAGTATGAACCGGCCTTCTGGGCCTTGGGCCTTATCATCCGTCTGTCCCGCCTGCCGGGTTACCAGTGAGTCGCCAAGTCCGGCCGGGTTATACTTCGTGACGGGTTACGCCGCGGGGTATATCCCCGACAGTGCTTGTGTGAGATACTTTATGTCCTTGTGAGATAGTTGTATGATCATGTGTTTGATCATTTACTACCTTAATGCTTGTTTGGATGATACTATCTTTTATATCTCATATATGATCATTCACTTGCTTGGTGATGAGTGCATGCTTTTAATTTCTATCATTTTGAGCGCTCCACCAAGATGTATGTGACATGGAAGAGTAACCCATGATCCTAATCGATTGTGCATTTGCATTCAAAAGCAAATTTTAAATAATGCACAAATTTAGGGGGAGCTCTTTCTTATCACATACTTCTCAAAGCGACGATGTTTTTCAATCTTATGATCATTTGTCGAAGCTTTGATCTATATGTTGTCATCAATTACCAAAAAGGGGGAGATTGAAAGTGCAACTATCCTTGGGTGGTTTTGGTAATTCATAACAACATATAGCTCATTGAGCTAATGCTATTTTAAGATAAATATTTCAGGAAAGCTCAATGATTGGCATGGCATGGATTATAAAGTGGACCCCTCAAAATGCTAAGGACAAAAGATGGGCTCAAGCTCAAAGCACAAGACTCTACATTTTACTTTTAGTGATCCAAGATCACATTGAGTCCATAGGAAAAGCCAATACTATTAAAAGGGGGTGAGGTGTTGCTTAATGAGTTACTTGCTCAAAATGCTTAGTGATATGCTCCAAAAACCCTCAACTACTTTCTCATATCCACATATTTCCCAAACCAAAAGTCAAACTCGGCCCCACCGAAATCTTCTATCCGGCGCCACCGAGTTCACTTGACATAGCCACTGCCACAAACCCTAGTCACTTCGGTCTCACCGATAGGGATCTCGGTCTCACCGAGATGGGATTGCAACCTCTCTGTTTCCCTTCATCACATTTCGATCCAACCGAGATGAGCGATCGGTCCCACCGAGATTGCAATGAAAACTCTCTATTTCCCCTTCGTAACGTTTTGGTCTCACCGAGATGAGCGTATCGGTCCCACCGAGTTTGCCTGACCAACTCTCTGTTTGCCTATTAACAAAATCGGTCCCACCGAGTTTGTGTAATCGGTCTCACCGAGATTACGTTATGCCCTAACATTAATGGAATCGGTCCCACCGAGTTGACATGTCGGTCCCACCGAAAATCCTAACGTTCACATTTTGAAATAAATCGGCCTAACCGAGTTTTCTGATTCGGTCCCACCGAGTTTGGTGATTTGTGTGTAACGGTTAGATTTTTTGTGGAGGCTATATATACCCCTCCACCCACTCTTCATTCGTGGAGAGAGCCATCAGAATATGCCTACACTTCCAACATACATTATTTGAGAAAGAACCACCTACACTTGTGTTGAGGTCAAGATATTCCATTCCAACCACATAAATCTTGATCTCTAGCCTTCCCCAAGTTGCTTTCCACTCAAATCATCTTTCTACCAAATCCAATCCTATGAGAGAGAGTTGAGTGTTGGGGAGACTATTATTTGAAGCACAAGAGCAAGGAGTTCATCATCAACACACCATCTATTACCTTTTGGAGAGTGGTGTCTCGTAGATTGGCTAGGTGTCACTTGGGAGCTTCCGTCAAGATTGTGGAGTTGAACCAAGGAGTTTGTACGGGCAAGGAGATCGCCTACTTCATGAAGATCTACCCTAGTGAGGAAAGTCCTTCGTGGGCGTTGGTCATGGTGGGATAGACAAGGTTGCTGCTTCGTGGACCCTTCGTGGGTGGAGCCCTCCGTGGACTCGCGCAACCGTTACCCTTCATGGGTTGAAGTCTCCATCAACGTGGATGTACGATAGCACCACCTATCGGAACCATGGATAAAAAATCTCCGTGTCTACATTGCGTTTTCTCCCTCCAAACTCCTCCCTTTACCTTCATATGCAATTGTTTTACATTCCGCTGCTATACTCTTAGAATTGCATGTGTAGGTTGATTGCTTGACTTGTGCTAAGTTGCTAAAATCTGCCAAGACTTAAAATTGAGAAAAGGCTAGATTTTTATTTGGTCAAGTAGTATAATCACCCCCCCCCCCTCTAGACATACTTTCGATCCTACACAAATGCTCCTTGAGATCCCGGCTATACTACACGCACCATGGCTTAGGGTGGCGCTTATTTGGTGGAGGGGTCGATGATTTGGGTGGAAGGTGTCGCGTCGGCGGTCGGGGCATGTGGGATGTGGAAGGAGGAGGAGGATGGGGGTCGGGTGTGGATTACCTTCCTGGATAGGCGAGGCCGAACAGCGTGAAGGAGGGTCGCCGGCGAGGGGGCGGCACTACAAGCAAGGAGTGAAGGTTTCAACTTGGAAAAGAAAGCGGAAACAGGGGAAATGTGGCCTTTGGTAAGGGGGAGGGGGCGAGGAGGTAGATATTTCCGCGGAAGCCGAAAATTTGGAATCGCTTCAGCGAAAAAACTGGCGTGCAAAGTGTCATCAGACACGGTCCCTTATTCAGAACTGTGTACGATATGTGAACATCACAAACGATTCAGATAGCTTAACCCGTGTGTGATGAGTTTGAACGTCAAAAATTTTGGTTCGAATTTCCTGGTTACAGTGGTCATCCACGTCATTGAATAATTTGGGTACACAAAGGAGACTACAGCACACCCACACTTCTTAATCGAGCAAGTTCAGCAATTAAATAGAGCTAGCTGACCTAAACATTACTCTAACAAATTAAAGACCGGTGCTCTTAATTAAACAAAACAAAGAGTACTACTATGGATGGTGCTCGTCGATCTCCGCCGCCGCCTCCATGTCCAGCTCGCGCCTGACGGTCTCCTGGGGAAGGGGCTCCATGGCATCAATCGCACCATACTCAGCAAGCATCTTGCCATCCGCGTCCACCATATCTTTGGAATAGGCCACCATGAGTTGGGCGTGGGTGGCCATGATCTGGGCTTTGGCGGGCTCCGTCGTGGCAAGGTATGTCGTGCAAGAACGGACGGCTGCTCGAACTCTCTCGGCAATTGCCAACTCTTCGGTCGTGGGTTGCCGACCGTTGTCGGAGAAGCTTTGTTCGATTTGTGCGGTGACCGCCACGAGCTGGGCGTGGACGGCCTCGTCATGGTCGTGGGCGGCCTCCATCAGGGCTAAGGCCGCCGCTGCAGAACGGACAACTCCTGTGCCGCTCTCGCCAGTTGCTATCCCCGAGGCAGATCCTGCTGCCGCCGCCTGAGAAGCAACAACGGCCGTTTGGCCTACCTTGGCTACCCAGACGCAGATTGCAGTCGCCCTCACGAAGCTTGTTAGCACGCGCCTGGCGGCTGCTGCCGCGCTCTCGCCGGAGTGGGCCGCCGAAGTTGCCCTCACGACGTGGGTCCACGTCCCCATCTTTCACCGTCGATGATTGACCAGTGAAATGATATTTGAGGAGCGGGCTAGTGTGCTTGAAACTCCGACGGTGATCCAAGATATTTTGTGCTGCATCTCACATGGTTAGTGATAATAAACTGTGTGCAATCTACTTGATTTTTCGTCTTGATTTGAATTATGTAATGGGGTCACGCCTGAAAAGGATGGTGTTTGAATTGCTAGAACTTTTATCTGCAGTGAACATGCAACTATAGGTGTCTCTTCAAAAAAATTAGAATCATTCAGGGTTCGTTTGGACATTTTTATACATTAACTTGGTTTTGTAGGCATTTCAGGTGCATAATTAAAATTTGAACTACATGCACATGCTCTAGTGCATATAAACGGGTTGAAAAATCAAATCCGTGTCCTTGGTTGCATGCTTAGGTCCCATGCAAGAAATCGGACTGAATGTCAAACACCCTGCCACTGTCACTCGGCCGCAAACATTAAGATACCTAGTTTTTAAATTGTAGTAAATCCAAAACTCGTCTGAAATTCATGAAACTTGGCATGCTATCATGGAGAGGCATCAACATGTCGTTGTAAAAAAAATTCCCATTTGGGGCAGGTTTGGGTATAAGCTTATCCCAAACTAGAGCTTCTCACAACAAGCGTGATGGTTTCGGTAGGGAACGTGCCACCTTTGGGGACGAAATGATATCTGTTGCCTCTTATTGCTTTCAAACTTTTTCTAGTGTCAACATAGAACAACATGAGTGTTGTGTTTAATTTTGGAATTTTTCGGGGTTCGTTTGGACATTTTTATACATTAACTGGGTTTTCCAAGCATTTATGTGCATAATTGAAATTTCAACTACATGCACATACTCCTGTGCATATAAATTGGTTGAAAAATAAAATATGTGTCGGTGCATGCTTAGGTCCCATGCAAGAAATGGGAATGAATTTCGAACACCCTGCCACCGTCACTCGGCTGCAAACATTGAGATACTTGGTTTTAAAATTCTAGTAAATCCAAAACTCGTCTGAAATTCATGAAACTTGGCATGCTTTCATGGAGCGGCATCAACATGCCGTGGTAAAAAGTTTGTCCAATTTGGGGCAGGTTTGGGTATAAGCTTCTCACAAACCATAGCTTCTCACAACAAGCATGACGGTTTCGGTAGGGAATGTGCCACCTTTGGGGACGAAATGATACCCATTGCCTCTTATTGCTTTCAAAAATTTTCTAGTGTCAACATAGAACAACAGGAGTGTTGTGTTTAATTTGGAATTTTTCGGGGTTTGTTTGGACATTTTCATACATTAACTTGGTTTTGTAGGCATTTCAGGTGCATAATTCAAATTTGAACTACATGCACATGCTCCAGTGCATATAAACTGGTTGAAAAATCAAATCTGTGTCCTTGGTTGCATGCTTAGGTCCCATGCAAGAAATGGGAATGAATTTCAAACACCCTGCCACTGTCACTCGGCCGAAAACATTGAGATACTTGGTTTTAAAATTCTAGTAAATCCAAAACTCGTCTGAAATTCATGAAACTTGGCATGCTATCATAGAGTGGCATCAACATACCGTGGTAAATTTTTTGTCTCATTTGGGGCAGGTTTGGGTATAACTTCTCACAAACCAGAGCTTGTCACAACAAGCGTGATGGTTTCGGTAGGGAACGTGCCACCTTTGGGGACGAAATGATATTCGTTGCCTCTTATTGCTTTCAAATTTTTTCTAATGTGAACATAGAATAACAGGAGTGTTGTATTTAATTTTGGAATTTTTCGGGGCTCGTTTGGACATTTTTATACATTAACTAGGTTTTCTAGGCATTTTATGTGCATAATTCAAATTTGAACTACATGCATGCTCTAGTGCATATAAATTGGTTGAAAAATCAAATATGTGTCCTTCGGTGCATGCTTAGGTCCCATGCAAGAAATGGGAATGAATTTCAAACACCAGGGCACTGTTGATTGCCGGCAAAACATTGAGATACTTTGTTTTTAAATTCTAGTAAATCCAAAACTCGTCTGGAATTCATGAAACTTAGCATTCTACAATGGAATGGTACCCGAGATGTTGTGGTATTTTTCGAGTCCATTATGAGAGAAGGCGCACTCGAATAACAACAATAAAGGCATTTTGAAACAAATAGCTGCCACTGTAACATCTCAAACATTTTGTATAGTTTAAATTGTGTCTGTTCTGTTAACCATTCACATGACGCCACGTCTCACTCTTTTAATGGCTAGGAGGTGTCGTGCGGACAGGTGCTTGAGTGCTTGACTAAACGGGAGGCATGCGAGCTGTACTTAAATGCGGAGGCTCACTAGGAAGCGTGCGAGACGCCGCGCAGGCTCACCGGGTAGCGAGCCCTTTGACATCCATGGTCACCCGCCTTGCTTGCATCCTCTCCATTAATGGCGCCCAAGCTGCAACTTAATATAGTTTTTAAATGTAAAACAATCATCGCAAAAGTTTTAGTTAGAACACCCGTATGCAAAACCGACAACTTCCCCAGGAAGCCAAGGGAAAATGTGCCTAGCAGGATTTGTGCAGCTCTTGATCGCAAACGTTTCAGTTAGAACAACCATATGCAAACCGATAGCTTCCCCAAGAAGCCAAGAGAAAATGTGCCGAGCAGGATTTCTGCAGCTCTTGATTGCAAACGTTTTAGATAGAACAGTCGTATGCAAAGTGAGAGCTATGGTCTTCCCCCTTAAGTCGAAGGAAAATTTGCAGCGCAAGATTTGTGCATCCCTTCAATGCAAACGGTTGTTTTGGATGACCCGTGTGAAACCACGTACAAACAATTTGGTAAGATTTGCATCTGTCATATTGGGTATGTTGCCATTTGTCAAACTGGAAAGAAGACATTTGTTGATCTTGTAGCATTGCCATTTGTCAATCATTGTAACACTGCGATTTGTCAAAATATGCAGCTAAAGATCACTAGCACTATCTAATTTTTGCAACTAAAATTCAGTAATTAAGCACAGATTTCATTCATAGATTAAGCAGTCGTTCTTAATTTATACAAACAGTTCAACTCGACAGCTGAGATGACCAAGCTTTTCCCCAATTGTTTCCAACCATGTAGTAAAATAGCTAGTTCAACTATATATACTAGCTAATTTTAAGTACGTTGTATAGTTTTACCACACACCTATAGTCAGGTGAACTGAACAAAATAGGTCCTAAATACTACTGCTACTACTACTACTGAGGGGCTTTGTGCTACTTCCGGCAGCCTCTCCTCTGCCGAGCGCACTCAGTAAGAGGTAGAGGAGGAGGAGGAGCCTACTGACGAGCTGGACAAATGCAATACGGTGCTGCTACCTCTTGAGCACTGCGTTGGTTTTCCCTTGGAGAGGAAAGGGTGATGCAGCAAAGTAGCATAAGTATTTCCCTCAGTTTTTGAGAACCAAGGTATCAATCCAGAGGAGGCCACATACAGTCCCTCGCACCTACACAAACAAATAAATCCTCGCAACCAACGCGATAAGGGGTTGTCAATCCCTACACGGTCACTTACGAGAGTGAGATCTAATAGATATGATAGGATAGGATAATATTTTTGGTATTTTTATGATAAAGATGCAAAGTAAAATAAAAGCAAAATAAAAGGCAACAGAAATAGCTAAGTGTTGGAAGATTAATATGATGGAAAATAGACCCGGGGGCCATAGGTTTCCCTAGTGGCTTCTCTCAAGAGCATAAGTATTTATGGTGGGTGAACAAATTATTGTTGAGAAATTGACAGAATTGAGCATAGTTATGAGAATATCTAGGTATGATCATGTATATAGGCATCACGTTCGAGACAAGTAGACCGACTCCTGCCTGCATCTACTACTACTACTCCACACATCGACCGCTATCCAGCATGCATCTAGAGTATTAAGTTCATAAGAACAGAGTAACGCTTTAAGCAAGATGACATGATGTAGAGGGATAAACTCATGCAACATGATATAAACCCCATCTTGTTTTCCTCGATGGCAACAATACAATACGTGCGTTGCTGCCCCTACTGTCACTGGGAAAGGACACCGCAAGATTGAACCCAAAGCTAAGCACTTCTCCCATTACAAGAAAGATCAATCCAGTATGCCAAACCAAACTGATAATTCGAAGAGACTTGCAAAGATAACCAATCATAGATAAAAGAATTCAGAAGATTCAAATATTGTTCATAGATAAACTTGATCATAAACCCACAATTCATCGTCTCAACAAACACACCGCAAAATAATATTACATCAAATAGATCTCCACGAGAGAGGGGGAGAACATTGTATTGAGATCCAAAAAGAGCGAAGAAGCCATCTAGCTAATAACTATGGACCCCGAAGGTCTGAGGTAAACTACTCACACATCATCGGAGAGGCTATGGTGTTGATGTAGAAGCCCTCCCTGATCGATGCCCCCTCCGGAGGAGCTCCGGAACAGGCCCCAAGATGGGATCTCATGGATACAGAAGGTTGCGGCGGTGGAATTAGGTTTTTGGCTCCGTATATGGTAGTTTGGGGGTACGTAGGTATATATAGGAGGAAGGAGTACGTCGGTGGAGCAACAGGGGGCCCACGAGGGTGGAGGGCACGCCTAGGGGGGGGGGAGGTAGGTGCGCCCCCCTACCTCGTGCCTTCCTGGTTGATTTCTTGACGTAGGGTCCAAGTCCTCTGGATCACGTTCGTTCCAAAAATCACGTTCCCGAAGGTTTCATTCCGTTTGATATTCTTTTTCTGCGAAACTCTGAAATAGGCAAAAAACAACAATTCTGGGCTGGGCCTCCGGTTAATAGGTTAGTCCCAAAAATAATATAAAAGTGTATAATAAAGCCCAATAATGTCCAAAACAGAATATAATATAGCATGGAACAATCAAAAATTATAGATACGTTGGAGACGTATCAAGCATCCCCAAGCTTAATTCCTGCTCGTCCTCGAGTAGGTAAATGATAAAAACAGAATTTTTGATGTGGAATGCTACTTGGCATAATTTCAACATAATCCTTCTTATTGTGGCATGAATGTTCAGATTTGATATGATTTAAGATAAAAGTTTAATGTTGACATAAAAACAATAATACTTCAATCATACTAACTAAGCAATTATGTCTTATCAAAATAACATAGCCAAAGCAAGTTATCCCTACAAAATCATATAGTCTGGCTATGCTCCATCTTCCTCACACAAAATATTCATATCATGTACGACCCCGGTTTTGGCCAAGCAATTGGTTCATACTTTTAACACGCTTCAGCCCTTTCAACTCTTACGCAATACATGAGCGCAAGCCATGGATATAGCACTATGGTGGAATAAGGTATGATGGTAGGGGTTATGTGGGAAGACAAAAAAGAAGAAAGTCTCACATCAACGAGGCTAATTAACGGGCTATGGAGATGCCCATCAATTGATGTTAATGCGAGGAGTAGGGGTTGCCATGCAACGGATGCACTAGAGCTATAAGTGTATCAAAGCTCAAAAAGAAAATAAGTGGTTGTGCATCCAACTTGCTTGCTCACGAAGACCTCGAGCATTTGAGGAAGCCCCTCATTGGAATATACAAGCCAAGTTCTATAATGAAATTTGCCACTAGTATATGAAAGTGACAAAATGAGAGACTCTCTATTATGAAGATCACGGTGCTACGTTGAAGCACAAGTGTGGTAAAAGGATAGTAACATTGTCCCTTCTCACTTTTTCTATCATCATTTTTTTATTTGGGCATTCTCTCCTTTTTATGGCCTCTTTTTTTTATTTAAGTCCGGAGTCTCATCCCGACTTGTGGGGGAATCATAGTCTCCATCATCCTTTCCTCACTTGGTACAATGCTCTAATAATGATGATCATCACACTTTTATTTACTTACAACTCATGAATTACACCTCAATACTAAGAACAAAATATGACTCTATATGGATGCCTCCGGCGGTGTACCGGGATATGCAATGAATCAAGAGCGACATGTATGAAAGAATTATAAACGGTGACTTTGCCACAAATACAATGTCAACTACATGATCATGCAAAGCAATATGACAATGATGGAGTATGTCATGATAAATGAAACGGTGGAAAGTTGCCGGAATGGCTATGGAAATGCCATGATAGGTAGGTATGGTGGCTGTTTTGAGGAAGATATAAGGAGGTTTATGTGTGATAGAGCATATCATATCATGGGGTTTGGATGCACCGGCGAAGTTTGCACCAACTCTCAAGGTGAGAAAGGGCAATGCGCGGTACCGAAGATGCTAGAAAATTGCGGAAAGGTAAGTGTGCATATAATCCATGGACTCACATTAGTCATAAAGAACTCATATACTTATTGCAAAAATTTATTAGCCCTCGAAGCAAAGTACTACTACGCATGCTCCTAGGGGAAGGGTTGGTAGGAGTTAACCATCGCGCGATCCCGACCGCCACACAAAGGAAGACAATCAGAAAATACTTCATGCTCCGACTTCGTTACATAACGGTTCACCATACGTGCATGCTACGGGAATCACAAACTCCAACACATGTATTTTTCAATTCCATAATTACTCAACTAGCACAACTATGATATTACTACCTTTATATCTCAAAACAATTATCAAGCATCAAATTTCTCATGATATTAATTAAAGCAAATTGCCATGCTATTTAAGGACTCCCAAAATAATATAAGTGAAGCATGAGAGATCAATAGTTTATATAAAACAAATCCACCATCGTGCTCTAAAAGATATAAGTGAAGCACAAGAGCAAAAACTATATAGCTCAAAAAATATAAGTGAAGCACATAGAGTATTCTAATAAATTCCGAATCAAGTGTGACTCTCTCAAAAGGTGTGTACAGAAAGGATGATTTTGGTAAACTAACAAATAAAGACTCAAATAATACAAGACGCTCCAAGCAAAACACATATCATGTGGTGAATAAAAATATAGCTCCAAGTAAAGTTACCGATGGAAGTAGATTTAAAGAGGGATGCCTTCCGGGCATCCCCAAGCTTTGGCTTTTAGGTGTACTTAGATTATCTTGGGGTGCCATGGGTATCCCCAAGCTTAGGCTCTTGCCACTCCTTGTTCCATAATCCATCAAATCTTTCACCCAAAACTTGAAAACTTCACAACACAAAACTCAGCAGAAAATCTCGTGAGCTCCGTTAGCGAAAGAAAACAAAAGACCACTTCAAGGTACTGTAATGAACTCATTCTTTATTTATATTGGTGTTAAACCTACTGTATTCCAACTTCTCTATGGTTTATAAACTATTTTACTAGCCATAGATTCATCAAAATAAGCAAACAACACACGAAAAACAGAATCGGTCAAAAACAGAATAGTCTGTAGTAATCTGTAACTAACACAAACTTATGGAACTTCAAAAGTTCAGCCACTATAGGACGACCTAGAAATTTTGTTTATTGATCAGCAGAAATTGGAATCAATATTTTATCACGTTCTGGTGATTTTTAACAATTATTTTCGTGAACAGAAAGTTTCTGAAATTTTCAAAAAGATCAAATAACTATCATCCAAGAAGATCCTATAGGTTTAACTTGGCACAAACACTAATCTCTACTACCTAAAACAAACGTAGTGTTCCGTATCCCCTCTTACGTCTTCTCTTTCGTCGATCTCTTCTCCCACCTGACCACGCGTCCTTCCCACATCATTTTCACTTGAAAAAAAATTGCTCAAACTGAACTAGAGTCCACCCCCGATCTCGCTCCCGAGCCCAAACCAATCCATTCCCCTGGCCCCCCTCCCGATTTGGTCGCCGCCACAATCATCGCCGCTGAATCCGGTGTCGCCCGCCCCCTTCTCTTCCAATCTCCTGGTCTGCAGGGTAGACCGCCCACCAGATCCCTCAATAAGAACCTGTCACTTGTGACAGATACGGGCGACCAAGGGGTTTGACACAGCCGCCCGGAGCTACTTCACCCTCGACATCGACAATGGGGGTGGGCCTCCCATGGCGCCTCCTCGCTAGCCCTCGGTGTGGCGGCAGTCTCGATGGAATCCTGCCCTGGTGGGGGATCCGAGGGAAGAAGCCGACGAGCACAAGGTGCTACTGCCATGGCGTCCGAAGGGAGGCATGGCAGGAAATCTGAGGGAGGAAGTCTACAGGAAATCCGCCAACGGCATATGTGGGCACCGCCTGCTGTTGTTGTTGTTGCAGCGGCGGTAGCGTGTGCGTGTCCGACTCCCACCTGTTTGGATCGAACGACTTCTCGATCCCCGGTTGCGTTGGGTATCGAACCCCAAAGTGAGAGGTTAACTCGTCGGCATCGGACTGCCCTCTACACGAGCGCCATCAGGTCGACTTTTCTTTCTCTGTAGCTCCTATCATTCCCGAAACAACAACAACGTGCACTGTATTGAACCTGTCATTCCTGCTTAGCAGTTCAGTCTGTATTGAATGAACAATTGCCATATCTCTTTTACTATAATTGGGTATTTGCAAAGATATTTTCAGACCAAGATATCGCGGGCTTATTGGCTAAAGCTAATGATCAAATCCTTGGACACTGGTAACAATTATTGATATGTGTGTGTGGGTCATTCGCAGAAACAAGTGTGTGATTCCATGACTTCTATTATAACTGATTTTGATTCCAAGTGTGTGATTAAATTGACATTGTTTGATCATGCTTTGTTCCCTGTTTGATCAGCGACATCTTTCTTGTACACTAGCAGAAATGGTTTTACACAACCAACTGTTTCGTCACTATGCACTACAAAACTCATTGGTTAATACTCGAGTCCCTGACTGAACTCTAAGCAGGTTTATTTCCCAGACAGACAGATCGAGTTGATGTGCCAGACAGATCGAGTATTGACCACCGTAGCATAATCTGTAAATAACATTATGATATTCCTCGAGTATGGCTTACTTATCATTTACTCATACTCATTGTTGCATGGTGAACTATGAGAAGAGGATTATCCTCTATAGATCCTGTCAAGTTGGAGATGTTGCACACATTTCAACGACATGGATCATTAGCACTTTGTGTCTTATCTTCTTCAGAAACATAAAATAATATGTAGTACTGGTGCAACTCATAACTGTCGATGTTATGTTGAATGGAGAGTGGTCAGTTTCTATTGGTACTTTTCTCTCTTTGAAATGCACACTGGTATTAAAACATATTTTATAGCCATGAGTTTTGTCTATAATTTTTTGTAATACAGAAATGCAATTGTAATGAAGATGATACCTTTCTGAACCGTTCCTACCATTTTGTAAGGAATAAACTACATATCTTACATAGGTTTCTCATCATAGAAAATACAAGGTCAGATATTTTATTTAGGTCAAACTATAGTATGTGTGTTATGATTTTATTCTCTATATAGCAATGCTCATCTGATAATCTTTCTTCAACTGACTGTTTCACAGTACAAGGCTACAAGCTCAAGCCATTGAGAGATGATTCAAGTCATGCACTGATGTTCAGATTTCCATTCATTCCACACTGTTGATATTTATGATCCACCTTTGGTATGTACATCTCTGAATGTATACAGGTCTGGCATTCACATATCTGAAGGATGTGGGATTTGAGCGTGTGTGGGAAGAGCAAAAAGATACTTATATAATCCCTTGAGCTGGACATTTTTCATGCATATATTTTTCAATATGCTGGCTTCCAAGGATGAATAGGTGGAGCCATGGCCTTCACATAAAGACATCGTCGTAAGAAATTTAAGGTCAATTAACTTCACCTTTTTGTAACGCTTATCATGTTAATGGGTGTATTTTTTCCCATGCATGTTTGTATAGTTTGGCCGAAGATTGTTTTTTCCTGTTTACGGCCTGACTTTAAGTTTTGAACCCGAGCCATGATTTTAAGTGCGACCCTGTCTCTGTAATCACCATGTCCCGCCCACCACTTGGTAATGCAATTTTTGGTCCACTCCTAAAGGAAATGGTCCAATGAATATACATGGAATTCATTTTTGTAGTTTCATGGCCGTGTGGGAGTTGAGTGTTCTTGATTAGAAAGGGAGGCAGGGGGAGGAGCTTATTGTGTCGTCGTAAGTGTTTGAAATTCAAACCCACTCTCTATGTTGTGTACGGGGTTGGCAGGAGGTGGCATTATTGAATTAGGGAGGAGAGAAAGAAAAAGAGGATTCTAAAACTCTATTACCGAAAGAGGCTTTCACCCCGCTTTAAATATAAAGCAATGACAAAACACAACTTAGATACGTTCTAAAACTATATTAAATAGATAGATACAGATGATACGAAACCATCTGTCTCGTTGCAACGCACGGGCAATTACCTAGTTAAAACAGAAGCAAAAAGAAAAAAAACTAAAAATAAAATTGGGTTGCCTCCCAACAAGCACTATCGTTTAACGTCCCTAGCTAGGCATAAAAGCAAGGATAGATCTAGGTATTGCCATCTTTGGTAGGCAATCCTTAAATGAGGCATCTGTCATCCTTGGGAGTTTCTTTATTTTTATTAATTATCAAACTTTTAGGCACAAGATCAAAAAATTCATTTGTAGCAAATGGTTCCTTAATGATAGCAAAAAGATCGGGATGAATACTTATAGATTTGAGATCCGCAGTTTCCTTACTAGAGGGTTCACCCTTACTTTTAGGAACATACATAAGCTTGGCAATTTTCGTTGGAGGACTAGGAGTATTTTTTACGGAAGAAAATGCGGTTCCCAAGTTGGTAATGATACCCTCAAGTTTATCAGTTCTAGTAGAATCCTGATTTATTCTTTCATTAACTATGGGTTCCTTCTCCTTAATATTTTTCAAAGTGACCCCTACCTTAGATCCATATTGGGTAATTTGATTGTGGATCTTTTTATCCAGATTTTTAATCAACTCTACGGTAGAAACTTTATTTTCAATAATTTCAAGTCTTTGCATTACATGCTCCAAAGTTAAAATAGTTCCATTAACCAAAAGAGGTGGTGAGCCAAACAAATCTATCATAGCATTATAAGAGTCAAAAGTATGGCTACCCAAGAAATTCCCTCCGGTAATGGTGTCAAGAATATATCTATACCAAGGATTAGTGCCTACATAAAAATTGCGGAGAAGAACGGAAGTAGATTGCTTCCTGGTAGATCTATTTTGAGCATTGCAAATTCTATACCAAGCGTCTTTTAGATTTTCTCCCACCCTTTGTTTAAAATTGATAACTTCATTCTCGGGAGACAACGAAGAAGATAAAGGACTAGCCATGACGACAAGGCAAGTAAGAAAGCGACGAACGGAAAGAGAGGGCGAATAAAACGGCAAGGGTGAAGTGGGGGAGAGGAAAAAGAGAGGCAAATGGAAAATAATGTAATGCGGGAGATAAGGGTTTGTGATGGGTACTTGGTATGTCGACATTTGCGTAGACTCCCCGGCAACGGTGCCAAAAATCCTTCTTGCTACCTCTTGAGCACTGCGTTGGTTTTCCCTTGAAGAGGAAAGGGTGATGCAGCAAAGTAGCGTAAGTATTTCCCTCAGTTTTTGAGAACCAAGGTATCAATCCAGTAGGAGGCCATGCACGAGTCCCTCGCACCTACACAAACAAATAAATCCTCCCAACCGACACGATAAGGGGTTGTCAATCCATACAAGGTCACTTACGAGAGTGAGATCTGATAGATATGATAGGATAATATTTTTGGTATTTTTATGATAAAAGGTGCAAAGTAAAATAAAAGCAAAATAAAAGGCAACGGAAATAGCGAAGTGTTGGAAGATTAATATGATGGAAAATAGACCCGAGGACCATAGCTTTCACTAGTGGCTTCTCTCGAGAGCATAAGTATTTACGGTGGGTGAACAAATTACTGTTGAGCAATTGACAGAATTGAGCATAGTTATGAGAATATATAGGTATGATCATGTATATAGGCATCACGTCCGAGACAAGTAGACCGACTCCTGCCTGCATCTACTACTATTACTCCACACATCGACCGCTATCCAGCATGCATCTAGAGTATTAAATTCATAAGAACAGAGTAACGCTTTCAGCAAGATGACATGATGTAGAGGGATAAACTCATGCAATATGATATAAACCCCATCTTGTTATCCTCGATGGCAACAATACAATAGGTGCCTTGCTGCCCCTACTGTCACTGGGAAAGGACACCGCAAGATTGAACCCAAAGCTAATCACTTCTCCCATTTCAAGAAAGATCAATCTAGTAGGCCAAACCAAACTGATAATTCGAAGAGACTTGCAAAGATAACCAATCATACATAAAAGAATTCAGAAGATTCAAATATTGTTCATAGATAAACTTGATCATAAACCCACAATTCATCGGTCTCAACAAACACACCGCAAAAGAAGATTACATCGAATAGATCTCCACGAGAGAGGGGAGAACATTGTATTGAGATCCAAAAAGAGAGAAGGAGCCATCTAGCTAATAACTATGGACCCGAAGGTCTGAGGTAAACTACTCACACATCATCGGAGAGGCTATGGTGTTGATGTAGAAGCCCTCCGTGATCGATGTCCCGCGGGCGGAGCTCCTAACAGGCCCCAAGATGGGATCTCACGGTGCAGTAAGGTTGCGGCGGTGGAATTAGGTTTTGGCTCCGTATCTAGTACTTTGGGGTACGAGGTATATATAGGAGGAAGGAGTACGTCGGTGGAGCAACAGGGGCCCACGAGGGTGGAGGCGCGCTGGGGGGGGGGTAGGCGCGCCTCACCTCGTGCCTTCTTGGTTGATTTCTTGACGAGGGTCCAAGTCCTCGGATCACGCTCGCTCCAAAAATCACGTTCCCGAAGGTTTCATTCCGTTTGGACTCCGTTTGATATTCTTTTCCTGCGAAACTCTTAAATAGGCAAAAACAACAATTCTGGGCTGGGCCTCCGGTTAATAGGTTAGTCCCAAAAATAATATAAAAGTGTGTAATAAAGCCCAATAATGTCCAAAACAGAATATAATATAGCATGGAATAATAAAAGACTATAGATACGTTGGAGACGTATCAGGTGCCTGCCGCTGCTGCACGTTTAGCGACGCTCGACAGCTCGAACGCCCACTGCCGCTCCAGATGATCCCTCTCGAAGCGTCCGGACTGCTCGTAGATCTCCTGATTCCTCGCCTCTGCGTGGGCGTGTGCTGCGGCCACGACTGCGGTAAGGCTCTTTCTATGCTCGACGAGGCGCTCCTCCTCCTCCCGCAGGAACTCGATGTAGCGCGCAAGGTCGCTGAGGCACGTGCGGGCCTCCACCTCCGCCTGCCTCCTTCGGGTAGTGGTGGCAGAGAGGGTGATGATCCCGATGGTCGACAGTGGGCTGGCGGCCATGGCAGCCGATGATGGACTGGCGGCCACGGCAGCCACCTTCCACCTTCGCGCCATGGTGGCGGAGCGGGTGATGGCCGGTAGTGGGGTGGCGGCCACGACGGCCACTTCCCGCCTTCGGGCCGCGGTGGCGGAGCGGGTGATGGCCGACAGTGGGGTGGCGGCCACGATGGCCACCTCCCGCCTTCGGGCCGCGGCGGCGGAGCGGGCGATGGCCCTGGCTTTCGACGGTTGTGTGGAGGCAACGGCGGCCGGCAACAGCTACCGATGGGCACCGGCGGTGGAGCGTGTGGTGGGTGTTCTGCGCACACCCAACAAGGACGCCACGCGCACTGCACTACGCTGGGGACTGAGCGACGACGGCAGAGTGGCTGAGCGACGACGGCAGAGTGGCTGGAGCTGTCCTCTGATGACGGCAGAGTGGCTGAGCGACGATGGTGGACCGGTGTCATTGGCGATTGTGGGAGAAGCAGATGAGATAAGCTACATGGAGGGAGGGGAAAATGCGACGCATGACTCGCCGGCCGTGAGGGTTTATATAGCAGGCCAGTACACATTGGGATTTTGGGGGATTTCACTGAGTCGGGCGGGAAGCTTGCGCGGGCACCTGCGAGGTTGCGCGGGAACGGGCTCACTGACGATTCATTGGCGCCACTTCGAGCCACTGTTTGACCAAAAGAACGCCCCCGCGTGCTGCGCAAGCTTGCGCTGTAAGCCGTCTGCGGCAGCGGGGTGACAAGACGTGTGAGAGGAGGACGAAAGAACACGTACACATATGGTTAATACAAAAAACGTTTGCCATTTAATTACCTACTATACCCCGTCCTGGTTTATAAGTAGGATTTAACTAATAAAATACAAATGCATGTCGTCAAAGAATATATCGTTGGATTCGTATTTGAACATAGTTTCCAGTTATACAATTTTTGTAACATGCATTAAAACTTTTTTGGTTAAATTTAAGGTTATATACTAGCAAGTGTTTGCCCGCAACACACATGGCTTATTCCATCACAAACAGCTCGGATGGATCAACTGTATGCCACGTATCGCACACGCAATTCTAATGTGATTCGTGCTTGATGTCTCCAGCATCGCTCGCAGAGTTCGTCTTATTTGCCACGTATCACTGTGTCGGCCTCTGCTCGCGTCCCTCGGCAAGCTCTGCTCGCCGTTAGGCGCCGCGGCGCGCTCGGCTTGTGGACAGCTTTTTCTTGCGTATATATATATACCGTTGAGGCGACGGCGAAGCGCTCTGCTCGCGTCCCTCCGCGTGCGCTCTGCCAGTGGTTGGGCGTGCGCAGGATCACGTCGGGGGCCCCATATGCATGCGGTTGCGCCGCGCGCGTTGCCACGCGATGCAGTTACGTGTGGCACGATGGAGTTACGCGCTGCAAATAAGAACTGCCATCATTGCCTGCCAATATTCCTGGCCGTCCAGCTTCCCCTTTAATTCCCGTGGCCGTTATAGCCTTAATATCTTCAACCTTTTGATCGCACCCCACAACACAACAAGCACACCCACGACGACACATAGAGAGGGGATGTTTAGCGGCGCTCCAATGGAGTTCGGCGAGCATGGAGTGGAGACCCACGTGAGGGAGATGGATCTCTTGGTGGTGTACACCATCGACCCGGCCGTGGTGGACGGCTACATCTACAGCATTGAGCAGTTGCTTGCTCGATACAAGTACAAGGTGGTTGGCATCGACCTGCAGTACACCGCCGGTCTTCCCAGCATAGATCAGAAGGTTGTCTTCGCCCATTTGTGCGTGCGCCATCATGTCCTCATCTACCACTACTGCATGGCCACAGAGCCTTGCGACCGTTTCAACAGGTTTGTCAACAGCACCGACTAAAAGTTTGCCACAGTGGAAACCACCGACGATGTAAAAGCGCTCAGTGTTACTGGCTTGGCCCGCAAGAACCTTGTCGAAATCCATGACCACTACAGGGTCTAGGGAAACACAAAGAAGGACTCCCTGGTTGAACTCGCCTCAGCCATCATCGACCCTTACTACGAAAAGATGAAGCAGGATCCCCAGAGAACAAGTCATGCATCCTGGCATAGGGCCTGGATGCGGTAACTGGATGAACTTCACCTCAGGTTCGCGGCCAAGAGCGTGTACACATGCTACGAGATGCACAGGCGGATCGTTGACATGAGGAAGTGCCTCGTTACCCAAATCGATGAGCCCGGATCGAGCCACAAGCAGAGCAAGCGTCACAAGAAGTAGATGATGATCAGATGATCGTTTATGCTAGTTAATCATGCATGTAATATATAGTTTACTTTATTGGTGTGTGTAAATGTCATGTGTGTAGTAGCCACCTATGTAATTATGCATGTAATAGTTTACTTTGGTGTGTGCAAATGCCATGGTTGTAGTAGCCACCTATGTAAGTGGATGTTTATTTGGTTATGCAACCATGTCCTTATAAGTGTGTATGTATATAGATATATATGTTGTTGTTCTGTATGCAATCTTATCGCACAACACACACGTCTTATTAGTAGCAACCGTCTATGTTATGATTGGTATTCACACACATTTCTGATTACATACCTGTTTGCCGCGTATCACACACATCTTGTTAAGTTGAACCGTTTCTGTTCTCTTGTCTCAACACAAACAGTTCATCCGAGTGAACAACATGCCGTATATCTCACACACCTTGATCTGGCTGACCGTCTCTTTTGTGTTGCCTAATCACAAACAGTTCATCCGAGTGAACTGTATGCTATACATCGCACACACCTTCATCTGGTTGCCCGTTTCTTTTGTTCCTCCTCATCGCAAACAGATAATTGAACTGAACGGTATGCCCTGCATCGCACACGCAACTAAAATCTGAACCGTGTTTGATGCATCCTCCATCGCAAACGTTTTGCACCTTTTTTGACGGGTTTTTTACACCACCGTTTGCGATTATTGCATCACACACAGTTTCATCGAAGGGTCTCTGATCATAGTGTCGAGTTAGCAGCATCCTGTAGTACTGTAAGTCTGGTAATCTTATTGTCATCGTTTGTCATTATCATTTTGACTCTGTTGATTCAATTGTTGCGAATGCACGCAATCCTCAATCAGATCCTAGAATTCATCCTTCTGGCTCAGACGTCATTTTAAACATGAGCTGGATATTGACCAATCAAATTTCCATCGATTGCATCCCTAAGGCTATTCAACTTATCCATCCCTAATCAGAGCATTGCTTCTGATCCCTTGATTTGGAAATCATAATTCTTTTGCATTTGAACTTTCAATTAGTCAGTTGTTTCTACAATCTGATCTCCTTACATTCTTTCTTCCTCTGGTTGAGTACCGATGCTCACAACAGATCCCTTGAGGACCACCAGATCCTTTGTTGGATTTTATCCGATGACGTCCTTCTTATTCAATCACTTTGGAAGTTCTTCCCTGATACATAATTCCATTGGTAAATCCTATTCTCTGATTGGCCAACCATGCTCTGCTTTTGAGCTGGTGATAATTACTGTTGAAGTTTGTGGTATGTGTTCATAAGATGCCCCGATGGGTTGAACCTATGCCGTCCATAATCAGTGAGAACCCGAAGATTATGAGGGTTATATCTACTGGCGTTTTGCCGGATGAAATTTCAACTCTACAACTGTTTCGAAGATGAGAAGTGAATGAAAGGTTATGCATTAAAGAAGTGGGAGTCTTCCTTGAACTTTGTGTTCATGCCCATGGACGCGATGTATATCTTATCATGGAAGCTTCTCTTAAAATTAATTACCCCCTTTGTATAAGTTCATCTTATATCTGGGATTTGGTCTATTGCAATCATGGTACCAGCCTTGTTCTTCTCCTTTGATTCTATTTGTCGGACAAGTTAAAGTACTTGCCCTCTGCAGATCAATACGCCTACCCTACCTCTATTTTGATCTACCTTTGAGTATTACCCCCTGGTATCTCAAGGATATCAACCCATTGCACTACGTCTTATGAATTTACGATGAAGTAGTACCTTTCGACGTCACAGTCACTCCACGGGTTCTGGGTTGTCGTCAACCGATAACACCAATTAGTGAATCGAATCAACATTGTGATTCAGTACTCCTAGTACTTTGTTGTTGAGAAGTTTAGTACTCCATTGATACGTCCATTTTGCATCATGCTTTTATATCGATATTTATTGCATTATGGGCTATTATTACACATTATGTTACAATACTTATGCCTATTCTCTCTTATTTTACAAAGTTTACATAAGGAGGGAGAATGCCGGCAGCTGGAATTCTGGGCTGGAAAAGGAGCAAATATTAGAGACCTATTCTGCACAACTCCAAAAGTCCTGAAACTCCACAAAAGTCATTTTTGGAAATAATAAAAAATATCGAGCGGAAGAAGTTCACCAGAGGGGGGCCCACCTGTCCACGAGGGTGGGGGGCGCGCCCTACCCCCTGGGCACGCCCTCCTACCTCGTGGGCCCCCTGTTGGCTCTCCGATGGCCATCGTCTGCCATATGAGGTCTTTCGTCGAGGAAAAATTCATAAGCAACCTTTCGGGACGAAACTCCGCCGCCACGAGGCAGAACCTTGGCGGAACCAATCTAGGGCTCCGGCAGAGCTGTTCGCCGGGGACACTTCCTCCGGGGGGAAATCATCGCCAATGTCATCACCAACGCTCCTCTCATCGGGAGAGGGTAATCTCCATCAATATCTTCACCAGCACCATCTCCTCTCAAAACCCTAGTTCATCTCTTGTATCCAATTCTTGTCTCCAAGTCCGGGATTGGTACTAGTAGGTTGCTAGTAGTGTTGATTACTCCTTGTAGTTGATGCTAGTTGGTTTATTTGGTGGAAGACCATATGTTCAGATCCTTTATGCATATTAATACCCCTCTGATTAAGAACATGAATATGCTTTGTGAGTAGTTACGTTTGTTCCTGAGGACATGGGAGAAGTCTTGCTATTAGTAGTCATGTGAATTTGGCATTCGTTCGATATTTTGATGAGATGTATGCTGTCTAGCCTCTAGTGGTGTTATGTGAACGTCGACTACATAACACTTCACCATTATTTGGGCCTAGAGGAAGGCATTGGGAAGTAATAAGTAGATGATGGGTTGCTAGAGTGACAGAAGCTTAAACCCTAGTTTATGTGTTGCTTCCTAAGGGGCTGATTTGGATTCATATGTTTCATGCTATGGTTAGGTTTACCTTAATACTTTTGTTGTAGTTGCGGATGCTTGCAATAGAGGTTAATCATAAGTGGGATGCTTGTTCAAGTAAGAACAACACCCAAGCACCGGTCCACCCACATATCAAATTATCAAAGTACCGAAAGCCAATCATATGAACGTGATGAAAACTAGATTGACGATATTCCCATGTGTCCTCGGGAGCGCTTTTCCTTACATAAGAGTTTGTCCAGGCTTGTCCTTTGCTACAAAAAGGATTGGTCCACCCTGCTGCACTTTATTTACTTTTGTTACCTGTTGCTCGTTACAAATTATCTTATCACAAAACTATCCGTTACCACTTGTTTCAGTACTTGCAGAGAATACCTTACTGAAAACCGCTAATCATTTCCTTCTGCTCCTCGTTGGGTTCGACACTCTTACTTATCGAAAGGACTACGATAGATCCCCTATACTTGTGGGTCATCAAGACTCTTTTCTGGCGCCGCTGTCGGGAGTGAAGCGCCTTTGGTAGGTGGAATTTGGTAAGGAAAAATTTATATAGTGTGCTGAAATTCATTGTCACTTGTTACTATGGAAAGTAATCCTCGAGGGGCTTGTTCGGGTATCTTCACCCGACCAAGAGAGCAAAGAGTTGCTCCTCAACCTCTGAACCTACTGAAAATGAAAATATTCCTTTGAAGTTCCTTCGGGTATGATGGAAAAACTGCTAGCTAATACTTTTACATGAGATGGAACAAAGCATCCTGGTGAACATCTACTCCGTGTGGATGAAGTTTGTGGATTATTTAAGCTTGCAGGTATACCCGATGATGTTGTTAAGAAGAAGGTCTTCCCATTATCTTTGAAGGGAGATGCATTGACATGGTATAGGCTATGTGATGACACGGGATCATGGAACTATAAACGAGTGAAATTGGAATTTCATCAGAAGTATTACCCTATGCATCTTGTTCATCGTGATCGCAATTATATATATAATTTTTGGCCTCGCGAAGGAGAAAGCACCGCTCAAGCTTGGGGGAGGCTTAAATGAATGTTATATTCATGCCCCAATCATGAGCTCTCAAGAGAAATAATTCTTAAAATCTTTATGCTCGGCTTTTTGAAAACAGTCGCACCATGCTCGATACTTCTTGTGCTGGCTCTTTTATGATGAAGACTATTGAATTCAGATGGAATTTATTGGATAGAATTAAACGCAACTCTGAAGATTGGGATCTCGACGAAGGTAAGGAGTCAGGTATGACACCTAAGTTTGATTGTGTTAAGTGTTTTATGGACACCGATGTTTTCCGTAAGTTTAGCACTAAATATGGACTTGACTCTGAGATAGTAGCTTCTTTCTGTGAATATTTTGCTACTTATGTTGATCTCCCCAAAGATAAGTGGTTTAAATATCATCCTCCCATAGAAGTAAAAGTAGCTGCACCTATTGAAGTTGAAGAAAAGATTGTCACTTATAATGATCCTGTTGTTCCTACTTCTTATGTTGAGAAACCACCTTTCCCTGTTAGAATAAAGGATCATGCTAAAGCTTCAACTGTTGTTCGTAAAAGCAATATTAGAACTTATACACCTCCTGAGCAAATTAAAGTTGAACCTAATGTTGCTATTGTTAAAGATATTTTAGCTGATAATATTGATGGGCATGTTAGTCAATTTTGTGGTGAAACTGCTAGAATTGCCAAACCCTGTGCTAAAGATAAACATAGACCTATGGTAGGCGTGCCTGTTATTTCTGTTAAGATAGGAGATCATTGTTATCATGGCTTATGTGATATGGGTGCTAGTGCTAGTGTTATACCTCATACTTTATACGAAGAAATTAAGCATGAAATTGCACCTGCTGAGTTAGAAGGTATTGATGTTACAATTAAACTTGCCAATAGAGATACTATATCAGCAATGGGAATTGTTAGAGATGTTGAAGTCTTGTGTGGGAAAACTAAATATCCTGCTGATTTTCTTGTTCTTGGTTCCCCACAAGATAGCTTTTGTCCCATTATATTTGGTAGACCCTTCTTGAACACTGTTAATGCTAAGATAGACTGCGAAAAGAATGTTGTTACTATTGGCTTGGGTGATATGACTCATGAATTTAATTTCTCTAAATTTAGTAGACAACATCGGGAAGAAGAATTGCCTAGCAAGGATGAAATTATTGGTCTTGCTTCTATTGCCGTACCTCCTAATGATCCTTTAGAACAATATTTGCTAGACCATGAAAATAATATGTTTATGAATTAAAGAAGGGAAATAGATGAAGTATTCTTTAATCAGGAACCCATTCTGAAACACAATTTACCTGTTGAAATCCTAGGGGATCCTCCTCCACCCAAGGGTGATCCTGTGTTTGAGCTTAAACCGTTGCCTGATAATCTTAAATATGCTTATCTTGATGAAAAGAAGATATATCATGTTATTATTAGTGCTAACCTTTCAGAGCATGAAGAAGAGAGATTATTGAAAACTCTGAAGAAGCACCGTGCTGCTATTGGATATACTCTTGATGATCTTAAGGGCATTAGTCCCACTCTATGTCAACATAAAATAAATTTGGAAGAAGATGCCAAACCGGTACATGATCATCAACGACAGCTGAATCCTAAGATGAAGGAAGTGGTAAGAAAATAAATACTAAAGCTTCTCGAGGCAGGTATAATTTATCCCGTTGCTGATAGTCAATGGGTAAGTCCTGTCCATTGTGTCCCTAAGAAGGGAGGTGTTACTGTTGTTCCTAATGATAAAGATGAAATGATTCCGCAAAGAATTATTACAGGTTATAGGATGGTAATTGATTTCCGTAAATTAAACAAGGCCATTAAGAAAGATCATTACCCCTTACCTTTTATTGATCAAATGCTAGAAAGACTTTGCAAACAAACACACTATTGCTTTCTAGATGGTTATTCTGGTTTCTCTCAAATACCTGTGTCGGCTAAGGATCAATCAAAGACTACTTTTACATGCCCTTTTGGTACTTCTGCTTATAGACGTATGCCTTTTGGTTTATGTAATGCACCTGCTACCTTCCAAAGATGCATGATGGCTATATTCTCTGACTTTTGTGAAAAGATTTGTGAGGTTTTCATGGACGACTTTTCCGTCTAGGGATCCTCTTTTGATGATTGCTTGAGCAATCTTGATCGAGTTTTGCAGAGATGTGAAGAAACTAATCTTGTCTTGAATTGGGAAAAGTGCCACTTTATGGTTAATGAAGGTATTGTCTTGGGGCATAAAGTTTACGAAAGAGGTATTGAAGTTGATAAAGCCAAGGTTGATGCTATTGAAAAGATGCCATGTCCCAAGGACATCAAAGGTATAGGAAGTTTCCTTGGTCATGCCAGATTTTATAGGAGGTTCATTAAGGACTTCTCAAAATTTCTCGCCTCGACTAATTTATTACAAAAGATATACCATTTGTCTTTGATGATGATTGTGCGAAGCATTTGAAATACTTAAGAAAGCATTGATCTCTGCACCTATTGTTCAGCCACCGATTGAATTTACCCTTTGAAATTATGTGTGATGCTAGTGATTATGCTGTAGGTGCTGTTCTAGGGCAAAGAGTTGATAAGAAATTAAATGTTATCCATTATGCTAGTAAAATTTAGACAATGCTCAAAGAAATTGTGCTACTACTGAAAAGGAATTCTTAGCAGTTGTATTTGCTTGTGATAAGTTCAGACCTTATATTGTTGATTCTAAAGTAACTATTCACACTCGATCATGCTGCTATTAAATACGATGGAAAAGAAAGATGCTAAACCTAGACTTATTAGATGGGTTCTCTTGCTACAAGAATTTGATTTGCATATTGTTGATAGAAAGGGAGCTGAGAACCCCGTTGCAGACAACTTGTCTAGGTTAGAAAATGTTCTTGATGACCCACTACCTATTGATGATAGCTTTCCTGATGAGCAATTAAATGTCATAAATGCTTCTCATAGTACTCCATGGTATGCTGATTATGCCAATTACATTGTTGCTAAATTTATACCACCTAGTTTCACATACCAACAAAAGAAAAAGTTTTTCTATGATTTGAGACACTGCTTTTGGGATGACCCCCATCTTTATAAAGGAGCAGATGGTGTTATTAGACGTTGTGTACCTGAGCATGAACAGGAATAGATCCTACGCAAGTGTCACTTCGAAGCTTATGGAGGACACCACGCTGGAGATAGAACTGCACATAAGGTATTGCAATCCGGTTTTTATTGGCCTACTCTCTTCAAGGATGCCTGTAAGTTTGTTTTATATTGTGATGAATGTCAAAGAATTGGTAATAATAGTAGACGTCAAGAAATGCCTATGAATTATTCGCTTGTTATTGAACCATTTGATGTTTGGGGCTTTGATTATATGGGACCTTTTCCTGCCTCTAATGGGTATACACATATTTTAGTTGTTGTTGATTACGTTACTAAGTGGGTAGAAGCTATTCCAACTAGTCGTGCTGATCATAACACTTCTATTAAAATGCTTAAAGAAGTCATTTTCCGAGGTTTGGAGTCCCTAGATATTTAATGACTGATGGTGGTTCACATTTTATTCATGGTGCTTTCCGAAAAATGCTTGCTAAGTATGATGTTAATCATAGAATTGCATCTCCATATCACCCTCAGTCTAGTGGTCAAGTAGAATTGAGTAATAGGGAGCTCAAATTAATTTTGCAAAAGACTGTCAATAGGTGTAGAAAGAATTGGTCCAAGAAACTTGATGATGCATTATGGGCCTATAGAACTGCATATAAAAATCCTATGGGTATGTCTCCGTATAAAATGGTTTATGGAAAAGCATGTCACTTACCTCTCGAACTAGAACATAAGGCTAATTGGGCCATTAAAGAGCTCAATTATGATTTTAAACTTGCCGGAGAGAAGAGGTTATTTGATATTAGCTCACTTGATGAATGGAGAACCCAAGCTTATGAAAATGCCAAGTTGTTTAAAGAAAAAGTTAAAATATGGCATGACAAAAGGATACAAAAGTGTGAGTTTAATGTAGGTGATTATGTATTGCTATACAACTCTCGTTTAAGATTTTTTGCCGGAAAACTTCTCTCTAAATGGGAAGGCCCTGTCGGCGTTCTGGGAACGGGGGTCCGCAGACTTGCCTGCCTGCGGCCTGCGGCTTGGCTCCAAGGGGGGCCCATCACGGCCCATCTTGATCAACACAAGCTCAAGACCCTTGCGAGGGGCCAAGCCTCGCGAGGCGGACGACAGGGAGCTTCCTCAGGCGCGGCCTCATCAGGCTGGCTCGCGAGGAGGCGGAGAGATCAAGGTGGGGTACCTCACGAGGTGCCCATGACGCAAGCCATGACGACCAAGGGCGCCAGGCGGGCGCCAGGCCGCGCAGTGTCCTCCTTTCCTCTTTGGTGCAAAGGGAGCAAGTGCAGGCAAGAGCATCAAGCAAGGGCGTCCATTTCGGTGCAACAAGACCAAGACCAGCCCAACAGCAGGAAGGAAGTCATTGTGGAGCCCAAGCCGGCGTCACCACCAGAGCCTTTGACAGGCGAGGACCAAGTTTAGTCAGGATAAGTGTACCAGATGTTCCCCTTCAAAATGGCCACTTGTTGGCGCCCTTCCCGCTCAATATTTGGGAAGAGGCCCAGGGCCTTCGCCTATAAATAGGACTAGCCACGCACAGAGCTGGGGGGCATCTTGGAAAGAGAAAGAAAGAGAAAGAAAGAGAAAGAGAGAGAAAGAGAGGGAGCGACTGAACTCCTCCAAGCAGTTCATCGCCCGGCCAAGAACAGACCCTCGCGAGGCTGTTATTCCTTGTATTGTTCATCACCATCAGCCCAAGAGTCAATCCACCACACCACAAACTAGAGTAGGGTATTACACCACAATGGTGGCCCGAACTAGTATAAACCTTGCGTCTCTTGTGTTGTTCCTTTCGTAGTTTAGATCCAAGCGAGGCGGCCGGGTGCAGGTAGGTAGAGGGCGAGATCTCCGCACGCACCCCAGTGTTCGAACCTCAAGGGTCTGCCGGAACCCGAAATCTGACATTTGGCGCGGTGTAGGTGCGCTGAGTTTTCCTTCCGCCACCGCCGCGACCCGCCTCGCGATGAGCAGCGCGCCGCCCGCTCCGGCCGCCCGGCCAACTGGGGCTGGGGGCTCGAGCTCGCCCCGCCTTGCAACGTGTGCGGTGGCGGACAAGTTCAAGCCGACGACGCCCGCCAAGGCCATAACGGCGCGACCGATCCGCTGGCCTTCCTGCTGGCGTACGAGGAGGCCGTCCTCGAAGCTGGGGGTGACGACAGGGTCATGGCAAACTGGCTTCCCATGGCCCTCACCGGCGCTCCGCGCGCATGGCTGCTCCACCTGCCGGCAGCCTCTGTGGCCTCTTGGGAAGAGCTGCGCGGCCTCTTCCTCACCCACCACGTTGCGCCGGCGCCCCCGGTCGTCGCGGCCCTCCTGGGCGGCTCGCGGGAGCCGCCTTCAAGTCACCACGTCAAGCCATTCGTCCGTCGGGTCGGCGCGCCGCCCACGCGGCAGGAGCTCCCGGACCGGTCGGCGCCAAGGCCGCCTCGACCTTCAGCTCGGAGGACCACCCTCCAACTCAGCCTGCGCCGGATGCGCTCCCCATGCTGTGCACCCCACCATCTCGCCGGTGGCCGTCACCAGACTCTCATCGACGGCGGCGCTGGCCTCAACATGCTCTCGTTGAGGCCTTCAACCTCCTCTCAGATACCCCGGAGCGGCCGCAGCCCAGCCGCCCTTCTCGAGGCGGGGCGGGTCATCCAGCTCCTTGGGACAGATCCGCCCCGTAACTTTCGCACCTCGACAACTTCCGCATGGAGCTGGTCGATTTCGACATCGCCCCACCGCCTCCCTACAACGCCATCCTCGGCTACCCAGATCGACCCAATTCATGGCCACGACTCACCCGACGTACAACCTCATGAAGATGCCCGGGAGCAACGATGTCCTCATCGTGTCCGGGACACTGGAGATGCGCCATGGTGCTCAAGCTCGCCTTCAAGACGGCGGCGCCAAAGACAGCCGCCGACGCGGAGACCCCCGAGCCCAAGGGGGCTGCACCAACCAAGAAGAAACAGTTGTTCACCCAAGACAAGGCAGAGACCAAGCAAATACCCGTCGACGAGGACGGGTCCACTGACGCCACTTTCACCATAGGCGCCAACCTCGAGCCCGAGCAGGAGGAGGCCCTGGTCAAGTTCCTGCGCGCAAACAAGAAGGTATTCGCCTGGGAGCCAGATCAGTTGGCGGGAATCCCTAGGGGCGTAATCGAGCATCACCTCCACGTGTGCCCCAACGTACGCCCCGTGAAGCAGAAAGCGAGGCGGCGGTCCACCGAAAAGCAAGCCTTCATCATCCAGGAGACCCGCAAACTAGAACCCGCTGGGGTCATTCGTGAGGTCCGATATCCGGATTGGTTGGCCAACCCTGTCGTTGTGCCAAAGAAGGGAGGGAAGGAGCGCATTTGTGTCGACTTCACCAACCTCAACAAGGCATGCCCGCAAGATCCGCTCCCACTCCCTCGCATCGACCAGATCGTTGATTCCACCGCTGAGTGTGACCTGCTATGCTTCTTGGATGCCTTCTCCGGGTATCACCAGATCAAGATGGAGGTAGAAGACATGGAAAAGATGGCCTTCCTGACCCCGTGTGGGGTGTACTGCTACACGTGCATGCCATTCGGGCTGCGCAACGCAGGGGCGACCTTCCAGCGGCTGATGCACATCACCTTGGGTCTGCAGCTCGGGAAGAATGTTGAGGCTTACGCCGATGACATTGTGGTGAAGTCTCGGGAGGCCGTAACCCGATACAAGACTGGAGGAAACCTTCGCGAGCCTCAACGCAGTGAACCTACGGCTCAACCTGGAGAAGTGTGTGTTTGGAGTCCCTCAGTAAGCTCTTGGGCTTCCTCAGATCCCACCGAGGCATCGAGGCTAACCCGAAAAAGGTCAAGGCGGTTGAGGACATGAGCCCGCCAAAGACCCTCATGAAAATGCAGAAGCTCTTTGGGCGTGATGATGCGCTAGGGCGCTTCATCTCCAAGTTGGGGAACGAGCTGCCTTTCTTCCAACTAATGAAGAAAAAGGACCCTTTGAATGGATCAAGAGGCCGACAAAGGCGTTTCAAGATCTCAAGAGGTACATAACCAGCCCTCTGGTCATGGTGGCCCCACGCCCAGAAACCCCGAGCTCTACTCGCCGCCACTCCCTACTCCCGCCAACAGCAGTTACGGTGGCGGTTAGGGAAGAGCGCCAAACCAAAACCACAAGCAGCAGCCTGTGTCAAGGCAAAGCAGAACAAGGAAGACCCACAGAAACCACTACCACGGTGAGAAGGATCAGCCGCTGCGGAGCCTTGGGAACGGAAGAGGTCCTCCCGGACTACCACCTCTGGAGGCTCCATCGCCTCAGGAGGCGCCACGGTCCCCAGAGGGCGCCATCGCCACTGGCGCTCCAAACCTCGTTGAGCACCCAGTGTACTTCGTCAGCACGGTGTTGCGAGACGCGAGGGCACGGTACCCCATGCCTCAGAAACTCCTCCTCGCGCTATTGATGGCCTCGCGCAAGCTGCGGCACTATTTTCAGGGTCACCCCATCAAGGTCGTCTCAGCGTACCCCTTGGAAATGGTGCTCAGGAGCCCTAACTCAGCCGGAAGGGTCGCTGAGTGGAACATTGAACTGCATGCGTTTCAGCTCGAATTCAGCACGACCAGAGTCATCAAGGGGGCCGCATTAGCGGATTTCGTGGCAGAATGGACGGAGGCACCGGGCCTCAAGGCCGACGAGGATCGGTCCCTCTCCCGGAAGCGGCGCCCGAAAGGCTGGGTCATGTACTTGATGGGGCGTTCTCCGGGCATGGCGCTGCTGGGCTGGGCGGTGCTCATATCTCCCACTCAGACAAGCTCTACTACGCTGTGCAGCTCTGCTTCCAAAGAAGGTGAAAAGGTCTCCAACAACATAGCACAAGATGAAGGTCTAATAGCGGGCTTGAAGGCCGCAGCTGCCCTAGGGGTGAAGCGCCTACCATCAAGGGCGTCGCGCAGCTCCTCGTCAATTTCTCCAACAAGGTGTACGAGCCAAAAGATGAGCACATGGAAGCCTACCTCATGGAGGTCCGCAGGATGGAGAAGCAGTTACGGGGTTGGAGTTGCAGAATGTGCCCTGGCTCCAATCAGAGGCCGACGACATCGCCAAACGAGCATCCGGCGGTTACCTCAGAGCCCTGGCGTTCGAGGAGCGGATTTTCAAGCCCTCGCCATGCCATCACTATCAAACACGGCGCAGCCTCGGGAGGAGCTCCCCCAGCCACCTGCCTCAGGAGCCCCAGTCTGTGGCCCGGCCTCAGGAGCGCGCCTGCTCCTAACGATGGAGCCTCAGGAGGGGTGCTAGATCACAGAGCTCCGGAGCTACTTAACACAAGGGACCCTGCCGGAGAAGGAGGAGGAAGCGGAGCGCGTGGCGTGGCAAGCCACAGCGTACTGCATCAGGGATGGAGAGCTCTATCGGAAGCGACCAAATGATGTGTCCCTACGCTGCCTCTCCAGGGAGCAAGGGAAAGAACTGATGGCGGATATGCACGGTGGAGACTGTGGGCATCACTCGTCATCACGAACCCTCGTGGGCAAGGCATTCCGAAGCGGTTTCTATTGGCCTACTGCGCTCAATGACGCCGTCAAACTAGTGAAGTCTTGCGAAGCCTGCCAATTCCATGCCAAGCAGATCCATCAGCCGGCAGGAGGTCTGCAAACTATACCTCTCTCGTGGCCATTCGCAGTCTGGGGGCTGGATATCCTGGGCCCGCTTCTCGAGCGCCAGGCTATCTCTACCTCTACGCCGTGGACAAGTTCACCAAGTGGGCCGAAGTGGAAGCCGTCCGCACCATCCCCGCCGGTTCTGTGGTCAAGTTCGTCAAGGGCATCGTGAGCCGGTTCGGGGTGCCGAACCGCATCATCACCGACAATGGTTCGCAGTTCACCAAGAACCTCTTCAAAACATTGTGCTAACACAGGAACGCAGATATGCTACGCGCCGGTGGCGCACTTCGAAGCAACGGCCAGGCCGAGCGGGCCAACGCAGAGGTCCTCAGGGGCCTCAAAACCAGAACATTCAAGAAGAAACTGGAAGCCTGCAGCAGAGGTTGGTACAACGAGCTTCAGTCCATGCTATGGTCCATCCGCACGACCACGACCAAGCCAACTGGAGAGACCCCATTCTTCCTGGTCTATGGAGCCGAAGCGGTCCTCCCTCACGAGGTCAGACGTCGTTCCGCACTGGTCCTAGCGTTCGACGAGGCGCAGCAGGATGCCATGCGGGGGATGGACCTCGTGCTGGGGGAGGAGCGTCGTCAAGAAGCTGCGTTGCAAGCGGCGAGGTACCAACAAGCACTGCGATGATACCACTGCCGCAACATCCGCCCCAGAACTCTTGAGGTAGGGGACCTCGTGCTCAGGCGGGTTCTCTCCAGGGAGGGGCTGCATAAGCTCTCTCCCGTGTAGGAGGGCCCGTTCAAGGTTGTTCATGTTTCCAGGCCCGGCTCCGCGCGCTTGGAGACTCAGGAGGGGGTGCCAATCCAGAACGCGTGGAACATCCAGCACCTCCGGAGGTTCTACCCCTAAAAAGGCCCGGAGCCTGTGAAGAAGGCGAATGCCTGTGAAGCTTATCTTTTTGGAAAAGGCCCAGAGCCTGTGAAGAAGGCGAACGCCTGTGAAGCTTATCTTTTTGGAAAAGGCCCAGAGCCTGTGAAGAAGGCGAATGCCTGTGAAGCTTATCTTTTTGGAAAAGGCCCAGAGCGTGTGAAGAAGGTGAATGCCTGTGAAGCTTATCTTTTTGGAGAAGGCCCAGAGCCTGTGAAGAAGGCAAATGCCTGTGAAGCGGACGCGTTTTGGAAAAGGCCCAGAGCCTGTGAAGAGGGCCAATGCCCGTGAAGATTGCCTCCCCCAAGAAAGGCCCGGAGCCTGTGAAGAGGGCCAATGCCCGTGAAGCTTGCGTCCCCCAAGAAAGGCCCGGAGCCTGTGAAGAAGGCCAACGCCTGTGAAGTTCGCCGCCCGTGACACTCTCACGTAATAATGAGTTGGGGCTGTACACGCCCCGGAGTCTCAGGAGTGCCGGCCTCAGGCCCTGGGGCTCCCTCCCACGCCGAGTGGAAGCACTTAGCTCCGCGCTGGTGAGAAGACGTCGAAGACTAGATTAGGTGCCGGACGCGGCTTTTTCATTTGTTTTCTGCAGTTGGCTTGTCCATTCTCATTTGAAATTTTATTGAAGTTGTTGCCGTTTTTTATTTGTGGCTCTTTGGCCTTTCGCTCTCCTGCCTCGATTTCTCTCACGCAAGGTCTCACGAGGGGGCAGCCTGAGCGCCCTCGCGAGTGTTTTCTTCCCTTATCGTTCAAGGTTTCCCGACTGGTCCACCACAGAGCACCCCTCGAATTGTGCCTCACGGGCACCGCGACATCTGAACACAGGACCTGGGTCCCCATGGCTGAGGCTGGAAACTACCTACGCGCAGGCGTGCGGCCCGAAGGCACGATACCGAAATAGCGAAACAAGACGATGATTAACGGCGAAGCTCAAACACGCCCCACGGGCCCCACACTACCGTCTTTCACGCAGGAAAAAGAAAAAGGAAGAACAAATCAGGCGCGGCTCGCCCCGCCACCAGCCCGCAGGGAAGACTCGAGCCGCCTCCGGGGCTCAGGCGGACTCCCTCTCGCGCTTCACCGAGGCGCGATGACGGGCGGACCCGCTACCACCCTCCAAGCAGGCACGACGGCGTGGGGGCTGATCGCGCCGCTGCTGGAAGAGCCGCTGCCCGAAGAAGAATCGTTGAAGCTCGAGGAGCCCTGAGCGCCGCCGTCCACGCGTGCCTATCCTCTCCGTCATCGCCGGGGCTGGGCCCCCGGCCGCGGTCGTCGTCCTCGAGGCAGCACCCAGCGCGGCGACCATCCGCCCCGAACACCCTCACGTAAAGGGTGGCATCGCCGTCGAACTTGAAGTGCAGGGTGCACCGACGGCTCAGGCCACGCGCGTGGGCAAATGTCCGCCAGCCGCGAGTCAGGGCCAGGCTCCCGGCTGCGAAGACCTCCAACGAAGCCCAGGAGGCCCGACTGCAGCAGCCGCCCGCACGAGCGAGGCCGCCTGGGCGCCACCGGGAGCTCACCCAGAGGAAGCGAGGAAGCTGAAGTTGGTGCAAGTCGGCTCCGCCGACCACACAACGAACTCGCAACACCTCCACAGCATGAAGCGCGGCCTAGGGGCAGCGGCGGTCGAAGGCGCGCTCTCGCCGCGCCAACCGTCCATCACCGCGCGGAAGGTCACCTTCACGGCCACGGGGAGTCGCCGTGGGAGCCACAGGATGTTTGCGAGGGCGGCCTCGACCATGCTTGGGCAGGGGAGAGGCAGGCTCAACCTGGCGGGCCTTCCCCTTCTCTGCGGCCGAGAACTTCCTCGGCGGAGCCATGAAGAAGGAGGAGAAGCGAGAGGGGACAGACTGGAAGGGCACGCGCCGTTCCGTACTTAAAGCCAGAGGAGGCCAACCGCCGGCCTCCACAATCGCAGGTAATCATGACCCGCTTTGCATGCAGGGACTTGTCAATTCGTGCAGTTGCCGAGGCGTCTTGGGGAAGTGGAGACGCCCACGTCCAATCAACCGCCACGCGGCGCCCAAGGCCGCAGGCTGTTAGGGGCCCTTGGCGCCGCAGACTTGCCCTTCGCCTCTGCTCGGCCAAGCCCGGCGCGCTTTGGGCCAGGGGCTCTTGTCGGCGTTCGGGAACGGGGTCCCAGACTTGCTCGCTGCGGCTGCTGGCGTGGCTCCAAGGGGGCCCATCACGGCCCATCTTCATCAACACAAGCTCAAGACCCTTGCGAGGGGCCAAGCCTCGCGAGGCGGACGACAGGGAGCTTCCTCAGGCGCGGCCTCAACAGGCTGGCTCGCGAGGAGGCGGAGAGATCAAGGCGGGGTACCTCACGAGGTGCCCATGACGCAAGCCATGATGACCAAGGGCGCCAGGCGGGCGGCAGCCCACGCAGTGTCCTCCTTTCCTCTTTGGTTCAAAGGGAGCAAGCGCAGGCGAGAGCATCAAACAAAGGCGCCCATTTCGTGCAACAAGACCAAGACCAGCCCAACGGCAGGAAGGAAGTCATTGTGGAGCCCAAGTGGCGCCACCACGAGCCTTTGACAAAGCGAGGACCAACTTTAGTCGGGATAAGTGTACCAGATGTTCCCTTCAAATGGCTAATTGTTGGCGCCCTTCCCGCCAATATTTGGGAAGAGGCCAGGGCCTTCGCCTATAAATAGGACTAGCCACACATGAGCTGGGGGCACCTTGGAAAGAGAAAGAAAGAGAAAGAAAGAGAAAGAGAGAGAAAGAGAGGGAGCGACTGAATTCCTCCAAGCAATTCATCGCCCGGCCAAGAACAGACCCTCGCAAGGCTGTTATTCCTTGTATTGTTCATCACCATCAGCCCAAGAGGCAATCCACCACACCACAAACTAGAGTAGGGTATTACACCACAATGGTGGCCCGAACTAGTATAAACCTTAAATCTCTTGTGTTGTTCCTTTTGTAGTTTAGATCCAAGCGAGGCGCGGGTGCAGGTAGGTAGAGGGCGAGATCTCCGCGCACCCAAAGTGTTCGAACCTCAAGGGTCTGCCGGAACCCGAAATCCGACAGGCCCCTACGTTATCGAGGAGGTCTGTCGTTCCGGTGCCATAAAAATCAACAACTTCGAAGGCACGAATCCGAAGGTGGTAAACGGTCAAAGAATCAAACACTATATCTTAGGTAATCCCATAAATTTTGAAACTAATATAATTGAAACCGTAACCCCGGAGAAATACATAAGGGACACTTTCCGGAACGTTTCAGACTCCGAAAAGGAATAGGTATGTGGTACGGTAAGTAAACCGACTCCAAAACAGCTTTTAAGGCAATATTTCTTCGTTTTGGAATATTTAGAAAAATAGAAAAATAAGTAGAAGTCCGGGAAGGACACGAGGGCCCCATGAGGGTGGAGGGCGCGCCCTACCCCCTGGGCGCGCCCCCTACCTCGTGGGCACCTCGTGTGCCTTCCGGACTCCGTTTTCTTGCATGATGCGTATTTTGGTCGGTAAAAATTCATTATATATTCTCCCGGAGGTTTTGACTCCCGTATCACGCAAATATCCTTTGTTCTTGTTTCGAGCTGTTCTCTGTCAGGGTTGCCAAGGCCAGGCATCATGTCGTCCCCCTCCTCCAACAATGGTAACAAAGATGCTTGGCTAATGAAGATAGAGCTGAAGAGGGAGGAACCCATGGAGATTAACAAGGATAAAGGGATCAAGAAGGCCATGGAGAACCAAGCTCCAGCAGCAGAATACATCCTTCAACTTGATCACAATCTTCTTAGCCCAACTGAGATCAAAGCTTTCAAGATGATTGAGTTAGCTCGTATTCAAAACAAGTATCTCACAAGTGAAAATATTTTATTGAAGGAGCATATCGTTGCACTCAAGGGCATTATTCGCAAGTTGGAGGACCTCTTACGCTCGATGTGCGACTATCCATCACCTCCACCTTCTTCACCGACAAAGAAGGAGACATAATCACATGGGTATGGGCACTCCCCTTGGCAACTGCCAAGCTTGGGGGAGGTGCCCCGGTATCGTATCACCATCACATCTCCTATCTTTACAGTTTTTCTTAGTTCAATCCTATTAGTAGTATCTTGATCTAGTAGAATAAAGTTTATGGCATGATCTAGTTTTGAGTTTTTGCTTTATGATCTCTCTATGTAATCGAGTCCGTGAGCTATATATATAATAAAGATTAGTGTTGAGTCAAGGGCTTGATTATTTTGCCATGATCTTGAGTGAATAAAAGAAAAGAAGAAAAAGAATAAAAAGAAACAAAGAGTTCATATTGATCTTGTTGAGAGTAATGACTTCACATAGAAAGAGTATGATGATTAAAAGTTGTTGGGAGTTGGCAAACATAGCCTTGGTCATCGTTGCAATTAATAGGAAGTAATAAAGAAAGAGAGGTTCATATATAAATATACTATTATTGACATCTTTTATGATTGGGAGCACTCATTAAAATATGACATGCTAAATAGTTGACGTTGGACAAGGAAGACAACGTAACGGGTTATGTTTTCTTATATCTGAGATAAAGTATATTGTCATGGATCATCCAACATGTTGATCTTGCCTTTCCCCCTCATGCTAGCCAAATTCTCAGCACCAAGTAGAGATACTACTTGTGCTTCCAAAAACCCTTAAACCAGTTTTGCCACGAGAGTCCACCATATCTACCTATGGATTGAGTAAGATCCTTCAGGTAAGTTATCATTGGTGCAAAGCAATAAAAAATGCTCTCTAAATATGTATGATTGATTGGTGTGGGGGAAATAAGCTTTATACGATCTTGTGATGTGGAAGAAATAAAAGAGACGGACTGCATAATAAAGGTTCATATCACAAGGGGCAATATAAAGTGACGTTCTTTCGCATTAAGCTTTTGTGCATCCAACCCTAAAGCGCATGGCAACCTCTGCTTCCCTCTGTGAAGGGCCTATCTTTTATTATTATCTTCTACCTTATGCAAGAGTCATGGTGATCTTCACCTTTCCTTTTTATATTTTATCCTTTGGCAAGCACAGTATGTTGGAAAGATCCTGATTGATATATCTAATTGGATGTAGGGGGCATGAGTTATTTTTGTTGACATTACCCTTGAGGTAAAAGGTTGGGAGGCGAAACTATAAGCCCCTATCTTTCTCTGTGTCTGATTAAAACTCCGTAACCACAAGTATTGCGTGAGTGTTAGCAGTTATGAAAGACTGAATGATAGTTGAGTATGTGGACTTGCTATTAAGCTCTGACATAGACACTTTCTGACGTTATGATAAATTTCAATTGCTTCAATGACTGAGATTATAGTTTGTTGGTTCTCAATAAAGTTTATGATTCGTACTCTGCATTGTGAATGGATTATTACTTGAACATAAGAAATCATATGACAATACCTATATATGTTGCTGTTATGAGAATAATCATGATGCCTTCATGTCCACATATTATTTTTTTATCGACACCTCTACCTCTAAACATGGGGACATATTTATCGTTATCGGCTTCCGCTTGAGGACAAGCGAGGTCTAAGCTTGGGGGAATTGATACGTCCATTTTGCATCATGCTTTTATATCGATATTTATTGCATTATGGGCTATTATTACACGTTATGTTACTATACTTAGGCCTATTCTCTCTTATTTTACAAGGTTTACATAAGGAGGGAGAATGCCGGCAGCTGGAATTCTAGGCTGGAAAAGGAGAAAATATTAGAGACCTATTCTGCACAACTCCAAAAGTCCTGAAACTCAGTCATTTTTGGAAATAATAAAAAATATCGAGCGGAAGAAGTTCACCAGAGGGGGGCCCACCTGTCCACGAGGGTGGGGGGCGCGCCCTACCCCCCTGGGCGTGCCCCCCTACCTCGTGGGCCCCCTGTTGGCTCTCCGATGGCCATCTTCTGCTATATGAGGTCTTTCGTCGAGGAAAAAATCATAAGCAACCTTTCGGGACGAAACTCCGCAGCCACGAGGCGGAACCAATCTAGGGCTCCGGCAGAGCTGTTCTGCCGGGGACACTTCCCTCCGGGAGGGGGAAATCATCGCCAACGTCGTCACCAACGCTCCTCTCATCGGGAGAGGGAAATCTCCATCAACATCTTCACCAGCACCATCTCCTCTCAAAACCCTAGTTCATCTCTTGTATCCAATTCCTGTCTCCAAGTCCGCGATTGGTACTAGTAGGTTGCTAGTAGTGTTGATTACTCCTTGTAGTTGATGCTAGTTGGTTTATTTGGTGGAAGATCATATGTTTAGATCCTTTATGCATATTAATACCCCTCTGATTATGAACATGAATATGCTTTGTGAGTAGTTACGTTTGTTCCTGAGGACATGGGAGAAGTCTTGCTATTAGTAGTCATGTGAATTTGGCATTCGTTCGATATTTTGATGAGATGTATGTTGTCTAGCCTATAGTGGTGTTATGTGAACGTCGACTACATAAAACTTCACCATTATTTGGGCCTAGAGGAAGTCATTGGGAAGTAATAAGTAGATGATGGGTTGCTAGAGTGACAGAAGCTTAACCCCTAGTTTATGCGTTGCTTCGTAAGGGGCTGATTTGGATCCATATGTTTCATGCTATGGTTAGGTTTACCTTAATACTTTTGTTGTAGTTGCGGATGCTTGCAATAGAGGTTAATCATAAGTGGGATGCTTGTTCAAGTAAGAATAGCACCCAAGCACCGGTCCACCCACATATCAAATTATCAAAGTACCGAATGCCAATCATATGAACGTGATGAAAACTAGCTTGACGATATTCCCATGTGTCCTCGGGAGCGCTTTTCCTTACATAAGAGTTTGTCCAGGCTTGTCCTTTGCTACAAAAAGGATTGGGCCACCTTGCTGCACTTTATTTACTTTTTTTACCTGTTGCTCGTTACAAATTATCTTATCACAAAACTATCTGTTACCACTTGTTTCAGTACTTGCAGAGAATACCTTGCTGAAAACCGCTTATCATTTCCTTCTGCTCCTCGTTGGGTTCGACACTCTTACTTATCAAAGGACTATGATAGATCCCCTATACTTGTGGGTCATCATCCATCACGTCATTCCTAGCCTAATCGCCTACATCGTTATCATGATAATTTTAACTGTGCTGCTTGGTCCTTACTCCTGGAGCACAACTTCAATGATGAGCTAAGCTTACGTCAATCTTCCTCATAATACCATTTCACCTTGAACAACAGGCTTGATTTCGAGTTTGTGTCGTACCCATGGCTCCAGTAACCTCTCGCTTCATCATTCCTTTGACTTGATATCATTGCCGATTGATTACATCTTCAAGAAATCTCTCGACAATTGTGTCATGATCATCATCAACAATCTGCGGTCTTCCAAGATATCAATCAAATTCATAATGATAAATACTATCCTTGCCCCTCGCTGATTTGTGTTATCATCGACAACATTATTGCCTTCCCTCCAACACAAACTTGTTCATGTTATGGAACTCCTTCCTATCCAACTTATGTTATGTTCTACCTTGGAGTGTTACCTTCCTTTATGTCAAGAATGGTATGAGAATTTAACCACCTCTTAAGAACTCTTGATATAGTAATACTTCTTTCCATCTCCGTTCATATCTTCGCCCCCGTGTTGTTTCTAACCGGAAAACCGACAATTGAACTATGATGTGCGAATTTGGAACTTCTAGCGTCCCTATTGCTTTGAAGTGAATGGTCGACATTTCATTCTTAGACCATTGGTTATCGAATCACCATTCTAACATTGATCATGCTACCTAAGCCCATATTTCGGGTGCACCCTTCAACCAATGTTAATTGTGTATGTTTTCCTTGAGCGTACATCATTATATCATTTGATCTGGCAAATGTTATCTCCTTGTTCATATAATTGTGGAAATCCATCTTTTTGGAAATCTCAATGAATTGGCACTGAGTCCATCAGCCACCTCCTCACCCTCTCCTTGATTTAATGATGAACTCTTGTTTTGGAACTCGTTTCCATAGTTTATTTCCCGAGGATCTTACAATGTCATCTCGTCAATTTGTTTTGCACCTTTTCTTCTCAGGCATCTTGAGTCCGAGGTATCCTGACACCAATCAGATCTGAATCTCGATCAGCTATGATGGTTGGAAAATATTTCCAAGAGTTTTAACATTGGTCTTTATATGACCCGGTAAGATGATGTCATCCTAGCACACCTGGCCGGAGGACCTATTGTTATTGTTTCCTTTTTTAGCAAGATTAGCCATTCTTCCATGAGGAAATTGTAAGACTTATTCTATGAGTTGTTCCTGATGGATCCTCTGTGTATCCAAAGTCTGACCCTTGCCTGAAGACCATGTCAATGCTATCTTGAAGAATGTCTGTGGTACTCCGATCTTCAATAAGAACATTGGAAGCACAATGCTAAATTTTCCTTACCAATTATCCAAACCCCGTTGTATGGGTAATGTCATGAAATTTCTCTCCCCTTTCTTAAAAGGTTTTCTGTGTTATATCCTGTCATGGATATCATGCTCTGCTTGTCCTTGGGAAGGATATACCCCTGAAATATGTGTTTAAACACATTTTCCTTTCCATTGTTTTGTTTAACCTTTCTTGTAATCTGACTTAGCTGAGATGTGATAATTCTCTGCTTAGGTAAGCACCTCATTGTAACACCGTGTCAGTAAGACCTTGTTACTTTTGTTGATGACATTCCGGAAACCACCGATGGCCGAGAACTTTGCCTATAGGTCTGCCTCGTTCAACGAGCAGGAAAATGGTTCTCTTCGTCCATCGCCCTTGGTACCAACGTTGTTGCAGACATAACTGACATGCTACCCTCTAAAATTCCTTCCTATCATGACCGTGCAAGCTGTCAATGCCCTCCCTACTTTTAACCACATGGTGGGCCCATAACCCACAGTTCCACAGGATCAAAACCTGACTCTCCTATACACCCCTATTGCCAAAGCTATTCCTCACGCTTGACTTCGTAAGTAATTCACGGGCCACCTTACTAGTGATCTATTCTGGTATCAGACGCAATACTTATTCTCGTTGCTCTGAGACCCCTTTCACCTTCCGATTAGGCATCAAACAATTGCCTGCCTGAATGAAACTTCTCATGGTACCTTCTTACTTTGCTCTCGAAATTTTCTTCAGTTTCAATTCGAGAGTTACTTTTCGCCACCTTCCCTGGTGTTATCTACCAGATAAGAGACCATGTAGAGGTCAGTTCTTTCGAAGATACCCCTTATCCTTTTTTGTAAGTACGATGGAACCCCCGAAGAAAGGATGACGACTTCATCGTGATGCCCTGAAACAAAGAAATGAAGACATCAACATCATGGATCGACCTCTTTGAGAAGAGCAACCAAGACCGAGGACACTCGTTAGAATTTCATAACCAGAACTCCCCCCCTTACTTCACCTCTTAAATCTCGGGACGAGATTTCTTGTAGTAGAGGAGAATTGTGACGGCCGGATAATTAGACTACAGTAATCTCACGTTAATGATGCCACGCCACCTCGGTTACTGTTGTTAATCTCGCATTAGTTCAAACCGTTCAAATTCCAATTTAAAATAAAGCCAAATGATAAAAGTTTTCAAATATAAAAACTAAAATGTTCGGGTTGTGCAAAATAATGCATAGGTAATTATGGTGGAGAAACCACACTTTGATAAAGTGTTTGAATGTCCTAAAATAAATTAAGACAGTAGCAAAACAATTAGTTAAATTCCTTTTACAATTAATAAAATATTAAATTATCTTATTTAGTTGCCCAGACTTATGTGGCAATAATATATTTATTGAAACTAATTTATGGACTACTTTTATAATCTATAAAACTAAAATATAGGTGAAACTAGAAATAAAACAGAAAAGAAAAAGAAAAGACAAAACAACACAAAAATCAAATTACCCCCCACATGGCCAACCGGCCCAACAAGCCCAATCCACCCCCAGCCCAACTCTCCCTGTCTCCTTCTTCCCTGTTCATCACAGACGCCATGGACGCACCCGCCGCGACCATGGCTTCGATTGCCAGGTGTCGGCCATCCCGCGACCCTCCCCGAGGATAAGAGCAACACCCAGCCTCCCGTCTCTCTCTCTCTGAGACGAACCCTAGATCGATTTCGTCCTCTTCTCCGCAACATTTTTCCTCTTCCCCGCGCCAGGTCAAGCCACCGTCGCCATGGCCTCCTCCGCCCACGCGGTCGCCTTCTTCCCTGCCGGCTGAGACTTCGCCAGGAGCTTCGAATGCCTCCTCTACAACGACTACAATGATGCGCTTGATCCAGGAAGGACCGCATTGAGCGGATTGAGCACCTCTTCAACTTTCGGTCACTGGCGTCATCGTCGAATTTGGCCACCATCTGCGCTACTAAGCTATCACCGAGCCTTCCTTGTGCTCCTAGGTGAGCCTCGGGCCTTCCCCTCTGCCTCCCCTTTCGATCTGTTATCTCTAGCCGCCGCACCACCATGGTCGTAGTTTGTCGCTGCCCGCACCGTACCCGTTGCTACTGTTGTTGGCTTGTTGCTGCTACTGATGCTCCAGCACTCCTGCTGCCCACACACTTGCTTGCCCAACCTCCTCGCGCTGCTGCTTCCTGCCGTGTCCACCTGCTGCTCGTCCGTTGCTTGCTCTGCCTCGCTGCCACCCGCGCGTCACTCCTGTCCGCTAGCCGCGCTTGCCCGCATGCTCACCGCAGTCGCCACGCCCGGCGAGCCTCCCTGTAGCGCCCTTTGGCGCGTGCACGCGCACCTAGCCTCGTCCCAGCTCGCCCGCACCCCCCTGGCCTCTACTCCACCCCACCCCGGAGCCGCCTCACTCCCGTTGTCAGTGTCAAAACCGGCGGATCTCGGGTAGGGGGTCCCGATCTGTGCGTCAAGGCTGATGGTAACAGGAAGCAAGGGACACAGATGTTTACCCAGGTTCAGGCCCTCTCGATGGAGGTAAAACCCTACTTCCTGCTTGATTAATATTGATGATATGGGTAGTACAAGAGTAGATCTACCATGAGATCATAGAGGCTAAAACCCTAGAAGCTAGCCTATGATGGTATGATTGTAATTGTGATCGATCTTCTAAGGACCAACCTCTCCGGTTTATATAGACACCGGAGAGGGCTAGGGTTTACATGGAGTCAGTTACAAGAAAGGAAACACAATACCCGGATCGCCAAGCTTGCCTTCCACGCAAAGGAGAGTCCCATCCGGACATGGGCCGAAGTCTTGAGTCTTGTATCTTCACGCTTCAATAGTCCGGACGTTGTACACAGTCCGGCTGTCCGGATACCCCCTAATCCAGGACTCCCTCACCCGTGTCATGGTTGGCCCCCTGCTGCTGCTTTGCTCACGGCCGCACTGCCCGTGCAGCCCCCTGCCGCCGCCCGCCACCGCAGGCCCGCCTCCCTCTGTCGCTGCCGCTTGCCGCCGTCCATGCACGCCCCCACACCGGCCGCCCCTGCTCCTCTCGTCGCCTCCCCTGTAGCGAGACCGCGTGCCCGCGCCGTTCTGTCGTTGCTGGCCGCCTACCCCCGGCCACCATCGCCTCCGTCCCGTGGCGCCTGTCCGCACCCCCAGGGCCCCCCTGCTCCCCGCCTCCTGCGCTGCAGAGCGAGGCCGCCGGCGCCTTGTGCCCGCGCGAGCCCAGCTGGCCCCCTCTGTTGACTTGGAGGATATAAACCCCAGTTAGTTCAGTGCTAACCTTCCCCTCACAGTCACTACCAAGCGGGCCCCGCCCCAGTTATTTTTTAACTAATTAGGTGCTATTTCCCCCTAAAACAGCCACTGACATAGGGTCCCACCGCACTTAATTAGTCTTTGGTTTATATTCACCTCTATTTAGTATATCACCCAATGACATGCGGGGCCCTCGTGTATTGTTCATTTGGATAAGGCTCACACAGTCAGCAGTTGACTTTGACTCTGGGCCCACTCTCAGCCTCACATGCAAAAGTGTGGGTACACTTTTTGGTACCCATAGCATTTAGATATTAAAATGATTTTGGAATTAAAGTAAATCTGTAATTTCGGAAAAATGTTTAAATCTTTGATAAATCATATAAAATAATCCGTAAGTCAGATGAAAATACTTTGTACATGAAAGTTGCTCAGAATGACGAGGCGAATCCGAATACGCAATCCGTTCATCCTCCACACATCCCTAGCATAGCAAACATGCAACAATCCCCCTTTGATTCGTCTGACCAAAAATGCCAAACACCGGGGATACTTTCCCGAATGTTTCCTCCCTTCGCCAGTAGCACCTACTACCGCGTTAGGTCACCTCTAGCACCGCGCATTGCCATGTTCTACTTTGTGGTGTGATGTTTGCTATGTATTTACTATTTCTTCCCCCTCTCTGGTAGACTTCGAGACTGACGCCACCGCTGCCCCGATCACTACGGTGTTGACGACCCCTCCTTGCAAGAGCAACCAGGCAAGCCCCCCCTTTGATCAACCCGATATCGTCTATTCCTTCTCTCCACTAATTGCATTAGAGTAGTGTAGCATGCTACTGCTTTCGGTTAATCCTATTTTGCTGCATAGCCTGTCATTGTTGCTACAGTTGTTACCCTTAGCTGCAATCCTAAATGCTTAGTATAGGATGCTAGTTTATCATCAGTGGCCTTACACTCTTGTCCGTCTGCCATGCTATAGTACTAGGCCGTGATCACCTCGGGGGTGATCACGGGTACATATACTATATACTTTTACATTACTTATGGTACTGTTCGGAGATGGGGGCTGAAGGGGCAGGTGGTTCCACCCAGGTAGTGGTGGGCCTGGGTTCCCGACGGCCCCCAAGTGTTACTTTGTGGCAGAGCGACATGGCAGGTTGTGACCACCTAGGAGATAGGTGGGCCTGGTCCTGGCCGGCGTCCGCGGTTACTTCAAATAACAGGCTTAACGAGATCTGGATATTTGATGTGAGTCTGGCCACTGGCCTATACGCACTAACCAACTATGCGGGAACAGTTATGGGCACTCGACGTCGTGGTATCAGCCGAAGCCTTCTTGACATCATGATCGGCGGCACGCCGGGTTGGTGGGCGCTGCTCTTGTATAAGGGGGCCTAGGTCTGCTCACCAGCCGCGTTCGGAACATGCAGGTGTGCAACGGGTGATGGGCCCAGACCCCTGTGCACTTAGGATTTAGACCGGCGTGCTGACCTCTCTGTTGAGCCTAGGTAGGGCTGCGATGTGTTGATCTTCCGAGGCTGGGTATGACCCAGGAAAGTGTGCCTGTCTAGAGGGATCGAGCGTGTTGGGTAATGTGGTGCACCCTTACAGGGAAGTTTATCTATTCGAATAGTCGTGTCCCTCGGTAAAAGGACGACCCCAGAGTTGTATTGCGACCTTATGGCAACTAGAACTGGATACTTAATAAAACACACCCTTTCAAGTGCCAGATACAACCCGGTGGTCGCTCTCTCACAGGGTGAGGAGGAGAGGATCGCCGGGTAGGATTATGCTATGCGATGTTACTTGATGCTGCACTTGCAACGCTCTTCTACATGCTTCAAGATGGAGGCTGCCAGAAGCGTAGTCTTCGATAGGACTAGCTATCCCCCTTTTATTCTGGCATTCTGCAGTTCAGTCCATAGATATAACCCATTTATACAGATACCAATGCATATGTAGTGAAGATCCTTCCTTGCGAGTACTTTGGATGAGTACTCACGGTTGCTTTGCTACTTCTTTTTCCCCTTTTCCTGGTTATTGCGATCATATGATGGAGTCCAGGAGCCAGAGGATCCCGAGGAATTTTTCTACGTGGAGTTCGGCTTCGAGGAGTAGTTAGGAGGTCCCAGGCAGGATGCCTTGTCTTTTCAATCGTTGCTACTTTTGTGCTAGCCTTCTTAAGGCAAACTTGTTTAACTTATGTCTGTACTCAGATATTATTGCTTCCCCTGACTCTTGTGTCTTTGAGCATTTATATTCGAGCCTTCGAGGCCCCTGGCTTGTAATATAAAGCTTGTATTGTTTTAATTTTTTCTAGAGTTGTGTTGTGATATCTTCCCGTGAGTCCCTGATCTTGGTCGTACACATTTGCGTGCATGATTAGTGTACGGTCGAATCAGGGGTGTCACAAGAGGTATTACTATTGTTCCTAATGATAAGAATGAACTTATTCCACAAAGAATTGTTACAGGCTATAGAATGGTAATTTATTTTAGAAAATTAACAAAGCAACTAGAAAAGATTATTACCCTCTGCCTTTTATCGATAAAATGCTAGAAAGATTGTCTAAGCACACACATTTTTGCTTCCTTGATGGATAATCTGGTTTTTCACAAATACATGTTTCTCAACCTGATCAAGAAAAGACCACTTTCACTTGTCCATTTAGAACTTATGCTTATAGATGCATGCCTTTTGGTTTATGCAATGCACTTGCTACTTTTCAAATATGTATGACTGCTATATTCTCTGACTTCTGTGAAAAGATTGTTGAGGTTTTCATGGATGACTTTTCTGTTTATGGGAAGTCTTTTGATGATTGTTTAAGCAATCTTGATCGAGTTTCGAGAGATGTGAGCAAACAAATCTTGTCTTGAATTGGGAGAAGTGCAACTTTATGGTTAATGAAGGTATTGCCTTGGACCATAAAATTTCTGAAAGAGGTATTGACGTGGACAAAGCTAAGGTTGATGCAATTGAGAAAATGCCATGTCCTAAAGATATCACAGGTATTCGTAGTTTCTTAGGTCATGCTGGTTTCTATAGGATATTTACCAAAGATTTTTCTAAAATTTATAGGCCCCTTACTAATCTTTTGCAAAAGGATGTTCCTTTTGTTTTTGATGATGATTGTTTAGAAGCCTTTGAAACACTCAACAAATCCTTAATTTTTGCACCTATTGTTCAACCACCTAACTGGAACTTGCCTTTTGAAATTATGTGTGATGCTAGTGATTATGATGTTGGTGTTGTTCTAGGACAAAGAGTCAATAAGAAACTAAATGTTATTCATTATGCTAGTAAAACTCTAGACAGTGCTCAAAGAAACTATGCTACTAGTAAAAAGAATTTCTAGCAGTGGTGTTTGCATGTGATAAATTTAGGTCTTACATTGTTGATTCAAAAGTAATTGTTCACACCAACCATGCTGCTATTAAATATCTTATGGAAAATAAAGATGCTAAACCTAGAATTATTCGATGGGTCTTTTGCTACAAGAATTTGATTTACATATGAGTGATAGAAAAGGAGCAGAGAACCCCGTAGCTGATAACTTGTCTAGGCTTGAAAATGTGCTTGATGACCCACTACCTATTGATGATAGCTTTCCTGATGAGCAGTTAGCTGCAATAAATGTTTCTAATAACACTCCTTGGTATGCTGACTATGCTAATTACATTGTTGCTAAATATTTACCACCTATCTTTACTTACCAACAAAAGAAAAAATTCTTCTATGGTTTAAGACATTACTTTTGGGATGACCCACATCTTTATAAAGAAGGAGTAGATGGTATTATTAGACGTTGTGTACCTGAGCATGAACAGGGACAAATCCTACAGAAATGTCACTCCGAAGCTTATGGAGGACATCATGCGGGAGACAGAACTCCTCACAAGGTATTGCAGTCTGGGTTTTATTGGCCTACTGTTTTCAAGGATGCTCGTAAGTTCGTCTTATCTTGTGATGAATGTCAAAGAATAGGTAATATCGGTAAGCATCAAGAAATGCCTATGAATTATTCACTTGCTGTTGAACCATTTCATGTTTGGGGTTTTGATTACATGGGACCTTTTCCTTCCTCTAATGGGTGTACACATATTTTGGTTGTTGTTGATTATGTTACTAAGTGGGTAGAAGCTATTCCAACCAGTAGTGCTGCTCACAACACCTATATTAAAATGCTTAAGGAAGTTATTTTCCCAAGGTTTGGAGTCCCTAGATATTTGATGGCTGATGGTGGTTCACACTTTATTCATGGTGCTTTCTGTAAAATGCTTTCCAAGCATGATGTTAACCATAGAATTGCATCACCCTACCATCCTCAGTCTAGTGGTCAAGTTGAACTTAGCAATAGAGAAATAAAATTAATTTTGCAAAAGACTGTCAATGGGCCCCAGAAGAATTGGTCTAAGAAATTAGATGATGCACTTTGGGCTTATAGAACAACATATAAAAATCCTATGGGTATGTATCCTTATAAAATGGTTTATGGAAAAGCTTGTCATTTCCCTCTTGAGTCAGAACATAAAGCATATTGGGAAATTAAAGAACTCAACTATGATTTCAAACTTGCCGGTGAAAAGAGGTTATTTGATATTAGCTCACTAGATGAATGGAGAACCCAAGCTTATGAAAATGCCAAATTATTTAAAGAAAAAGTTAAAAGATGACATGATAAAAGAATCCAAAAGCGTGAGTTCAAAGTTGGAGAATATGTTCTTTTGTACAACTCTCATTTCAGATTCTTTGCAGGAGAACTCCTCTTCAAATGGGAAGGGCCCTATGTTATCGAGGAGGTTTATCAGTCTGGAGCTATCCAAATAAATAATGCCGAAGGTACTAACCCGAAGGTTGTTAATGGGCAACGAATAAAACGTTATTATCCAAACTATGACACCGTAAGAACACATAAAAGAGTCCTTCTATGACACTGAAGGTACTAACTCAGGTACGCCCGTTAATGTTGAAACTAATATTATCCAAACTATGACACCGGAAGAACACATAAAAGAGTCCTTCTGGAACACTCCAGAATCATGAAAAAGAGGAGGTACGTGATACGGTAAGAAACGGACTCCGAAAAATCCGCAAAAATATTTTTTGTCAGTTTTGGAATATTTATAAAATTAGGAAAATAATAAACAACCAGGAAGGTCACCCTGGTGGGCACAAGACACCAGGGCGCGCCTGGACGTCCAGATGGGTTGTGCCCACCTCGGGTACCTTACAGACTCCGTTTTTCTTCCGTTTTCTTGTTTCCCAAGATAAAAAATCTTTATATACCCCCCAAACCTATTGACCACCATATCACGGAGAAATCTCTGTTTTCTTTTCCTGCTGTTTTCCTGATAGATCTAAAAATATGTCATCCCAAGACTCTGAGGGTGAGAGCTATGTTGCTGATTTTATCGCAAACCCTATGTCTTATGGGGATGTGGAGCATTATGGATGGACTTCGGGGGAAGAGGAAGACTATTATCCTAGGGAGAAGGAGGAGACGAGCTCAGACGAGGACGAAGCCCCATTGCCTCAACCTGGGGACATGCATGTGGAATTTAAGAAGTCAAGCCTCCCAAACAAAGCAAAGAGGCCTAAGGTTCAATTTATACTACCCTTCCACCTTTTGCAGGAAAATAAACAAGATCTATGCAAAAAGGTACTGGAGTTTCAGCAGGAGATCGGTGAATTGAAGGAGGAAAATCCCATCCTCAAGCGAAAGCTGAAGAAGAAGGACAAACCCTCTTCACCACCACCACCACCTTCTTCATCACCAAAAGAAAATTGAGTATCGGGTATGGGCACTCCCCTTGGCATCCGCCAAGCTTGGGGGAGGTGCCCCGGTATCGTATCACCCCCACTATCCTTTGCCTTTACCTATTTTAGTTTGATCTTTTGCTTTAGATGAATAAAAGTTTAGTTCTATCCTTTCTTTTTTAGAGCTTGCTTAGTGATCTATCCTTGTAATCGTGTGTGAGATATATAATAAAGTTTAGTTTGAGTTTATGCCCTCTTTACTTTCATGTTTCAATAAAAAGAAAGGAAATAAATGAAAAAGATCATATGCTAATCTTATGGTAGGTAATGACACCACATAAGGAAAAGTATAAGTAGAAAAATTTATTAGAGATTGACAAACATAGCATTAGTCAATGATGCAACTCATGAAACAATTAATAAGGGAAGAGAAGATTCACATACAAATACACTATCCTGAAAATCTTTTGTGATTGTGAGCCCCCATCAAAATATTATATGCCAAAATTGTTGACGATGGACAAGGAAGGCAACGTAATGATTTATGTTTGCTCATATTCACATAGAAGTTATATTGTCATAGATCCTTCAACATGTGGTGTTTGCCCCCCATCTTTGCTAGCCAAAAATTCCACACTAAGTAGAGATACTACTTGTGCATCCAAAAACCCTTAACCCCAAATCTTATTTTCAAGAGTCCACCATACCTACCGATGGATTGAGTAAGACATTTCAAGTAAGTTGTCATCAGTGCAATAAGGCCATAAAAATTGCTTCCAAAAGTGTGAGATCATTTTGTGTAAGAGAAAATTGAGTGTTGTACGAACTTCTGATGGTAAAAGAATAAAAGCGACAGACTGCATAATAAAGGTTGCCATCACAAGGGGCAATATAACGTGACGTTCTCTTGCACAAATGGGTTGAGCATACAAACAAATAAGCGCATGGCAACCTCTGCTTCCCTCTGCGAAGGGCCTATCTTTTACTTTTTATGTATTTACTTTTATGCAAGAGCCAAAGTTCTTCTCTCTTTTCCTTTTTATTTTTCTCCTTTGGCAAGCATCATGTGGTGAAGAAAGATCTAGGCACATATGTCCAGTTGAATATGGGTAGCATGAGTTATTATTGTTGACATCACCCTTGAGGTGAGTATGTTGGGAGGCGAAAATATAAGCCCCTATCTTTCTAAGTGTACAGTTGAAACGTTTTGCTCATGCGTATGTGGTGAGTGTTAACAATCATAGAAGACTATATGATGGTTGATTATGTGGACTTGCCTAAAGGCTCCGATACGTGACCCTTCATGCAAAGATGATGACTTGTAGTTGCAAAGTTGACTGAGAACATAGTTTGTTGGTTTCCAATAGAGTTTTTGCTTTATACTTCGATAGTGTGATGAATTGTTACTTATTCATGAGAAGTCTATGATAAAGGCTCTATGATAAAAGTTTATGTTTAAGCTTGTAGCTGTACAATAATTCACATGATGCTTCTATGTCCGAATTTTGTTTTTATCGACGCCTCTCTCTCTAAGCATGTGTACATGTTTTTCGATTTCGGTTTTCGCTTGAGGACAAGCGAGGTCCAAGCTTGGGGGAGTTGATACGTCCATTTTGCATCATGTTTACCTATTGTTATTTATAATATTTTTATGCATAATAATGCTTTTTGGAGTAATTCTAATGCATTTTTTCTCATAATATGCAAGGTACATGATGACCCACAAGTATAGGTGATCTATCGTAGTCCTTTCGATAAGTAAGAGTGTCGAACGCAACGAGGAGAAGAAGGAAATGATAAGCAGTTTTCAGCAAGGTATTCTTTGCAAGCACTGAAATTATAGGTAACAGATAGTTTTGTGATAGGATAATTGGTAACGAGCAACAAGTAACAAAAGTAAATAAAGTGCAGCAAGGTGGCCCAATCCTTCTTGTAGCAAAGGACAAGCCTAGACAAACTCTTATATAGAGAAAAGCGCTCCCGAGGACACATGGGAATTATCGTCAAGCTAGTTTTCATCACGTTCATATGATTCGCGTTCGGTACTTTGATAATTTGATATGTGGGTGGACCGGTGCTTGGGTACTGTCCTTACTTGGACAAGCATCCCACTTATGATTAACCCCTATTGCAAGCATCCGCAACTACAAAATAAGTATTAAGGTAAACCTAACGATAGCATGAAACATATGGATCCAAATCAGCCCTTACGGCAACGCATAAACTAGGGTTTAAGCTTACATCACTCTAGCAACCCATCATCTACTTATTACTTCCCAATGCGTTCCTCTAGGCCCAAATAATGGTGAAGTGTCATGTAGTCGACGTTCACATAACACCACTAGAGGATAGACAACATACATCTCATCAAAATATCGAACGAATACCAAATTCACATGACTACTAATAGCAAGACTTCTCCCAGGTCCTCAGGAACAAACATAACTACTCACAAAGCATATTCATGTTCATAATCAGAGGAGTATTAATATGCATAAAGGATCTGAACATATGATCTTCCACCAAATAAACCAACTAGCATCAACTACAAGGAGTAATCAACACTACTAGCAACCTACATGTACCATCCCAAACTTAGAGACAAGAATTCGATACAAGAGATGAACTAGGGTTTGAGAGGAGATGGTGCTGGTGAAGATGTTGATGGAGATTGCCCTCTCCCGATGAGAGGAGCATTGGTGATGACGATGGCGATGATTTCCCCCTCCCGGAGGGAAGTGTCCCCGGCAGAACAGCTCTGCCGGAGCCCTAGATTGGTTCCGCCAAGGTTCCGCCTCGTGACGGTGGAGTCTCGTCAGCTTGCTTATGATTTTTCTTGGACGAAAGACTTCATATAGCAGAAGATGGGCACGGAGGGCCAGCAGGGGCCCTGAGGCGGCGCGCCAGGGGTAGGGCACACCCCACCCTCGTGGACAGGTGGAGGCCCCGACGTAGATTCTTCTTCAGTATTTTTATTATTTCCAAAAATAACTTTCGTGGAGTTTCAGGACTTTTGGAATTGTGCAGAATAGGTCTCTAATATTTGCTCCTTTTCCAGCCTGAATTCCAGTGCAGGCATTCTCCTCCTTATGTAAACCTTGTAAAATAAGAGAGAATAGGCATACGACATTGTGACATAATGTGTAATAACAGCCCATAATGCAATAAATATCGATATAAAAGCATGATGCAAAATGGACGTATCAACTCCCCCAAGCTTAGACCTCGCTTGTCCTCAAGCGGAAGCCGATAAGGATAAATATGTCCACATGTTTAGAGGTAGAGGTGTAGATAAAATAAAATACGGACATGAGGGCATCATGATTATTCTCATAACAACAACATATATGGATATATATGATTTCTTATGCTCAAGTAATAATCTATTCACAATGCAAAGTATGAATCAGAAACTTTATTGAGAACTAACAAACTATAATCTCAGTCAGTGAGGCAATTGCAATTTATCATAACATCAGAAAGAGTCTATGTCAGAGCTTTCTAGCAAGTCCACATACTCAACTATCATTTAGTCTTTCATAATTGCTAACACTCACGCAATACTTGTGGTTAAGGAGTTTTAATCAGACACAGAGAAAGATAGGGTCTTATAGTTTCGCCTCCCAACCTTTTACCTCAGGGGTAATGTCAACAATAATAATTCATGCTAACCCACATCCAATTAGATATATCTATCAGGATCTTTCCAACATCCTGTGCTTGCCAAAGGATAAAATGTAAAAAAGGAAAGGTGAAGATCACCATGACTCTTACATAAGGTAGAAGATAATAATAAAAGATAGGCCCTTCGCAGAGGGAAGCAGAGGTTGCCATGCGCTTTCAGGGTTGGATACACAAAATCTTAATGCGAAAGAACGTCACTTTGTATTGCCACTTGTGATATGAACCTTTGTTATGCAGTCCGTCGCTTTTATTTCTTCCACGTCACAAGATCGTATAAAGCTTATTTCCTCCACACCAATCAATCATACATATTTAGAGAGCAATTTTTATTGCATGCACCAATGACAACTTACTTGAAGGATCTTACTCAATCCATAGGTACATATGGTGGACTCTCATGGCAAAACTGGTTTAAGGGTATTTGGAAGAACAAGTAGTATCTCTACTTGGTGCTAAGAATTTGGCTAGTGATAACCCACAAGTGTAGGGGATCGCAACAGCTTTCGAGGGTAGAGTATTTCAACCCAAATTTATTGATTCGACACAAGGGGAGCCAAAGAATATTATCAAGTATTAGCAACTGAGTTGTCAATTCAGCCACACCTGGATAACTTAATATCTGCAGCAAAGTATTTAGTAGCAAAGTAGTATGATAGTAGTGGTAACAGAAACAAAAGAGTAATGAAAGCAAAAGCAATATTTTGGGTATTTTGTAGTGATTGTAACAGTAACAACGGGAAAGTAAATAAGCGTAAACCAGTATATGGAAAGCTCGTAGGCATTGGATCGGTGATGGATAATTGTGCCGGATGCGGTTCATCATGTAACAATCATAACATAGGGTGACACAGAGCTAGCTCCAATTCATCAATGTAATGTAGGCATGTATTCCGAATATAGTCATACGTGCTTATGGAAAAGAACTTGCATGGCATCTTTTGTCCTACCCTCCCGTGGCAGCGGGGTCCTAATGGAAACTAAGGGATATTAAGGCCTCCTTTTAATAGAGAACCGAAACAAAGCATTAGCACATAGTGAATACATGAACTCCTCAAACTATGGTCATCACCGAGAAGTATCCCGATTATTGTCACTTCGGGGTTTTCAGATCATAACACATAGTAGGTGACTATAGACTTGCAAGATAGGATCAAGAACAAACATATATTCATGAAACATAATAGGTTCAGATCTGAAATCATGGCACTCGGGCCCTAGTGACAAGCATTAAGCATAGCAAAGTCATAGAAACATCAATCTCAGAACATAGTGGATACTAGGGATCAAACTCTAACAAAACTAACTCGATTGCATGATAAATCTCATCCAACCCATCACCGTCCAGCAAGCCTGCGATGGAATTACGCACGCACGGCGGTGAGCATCATGAAATTGGTGATGGAGGATGGTTGATGATGACGACGGCGACGAATCCCCCCTCTCCGGAGCCCCGAACGGACTCTAGATCAGCCCTCCCAAGAGGTTTTAGGGCTTCGCGGCGGCTCCATATCGTAAAACGCGATGATTTCTTCTCTCTTATTTTTTCTCTCCGAAAGCAAATATATAGAGTTGGAGTTGGCGTCGGAGGAGCTCCAGGGGGGCCATGAGGTAGGGGGCGCGCCCTAGGGGGGGCGCCCCCACCCTCGTGGATAGGGTGTGGGCCCCCTGGTCTTCATCTTTGGCAAGGATTTTTTATTATGTTTTCTAAGATGTTCCGTGGAGTTTCAGGTCATTCCGAGAACTTTTGTTTTCTGCACATAAAACAACATCATGGCAATTCTGCTGAAAACAGCGTCAGTCCGGGTTAGTTCCATTCAAATCATACAAGTTAGAGTCCAAAACAAGGGCAAAAGTGCTTGGAAAAGTAGATACGACGGAGACGTATCAGCTAGCATGAGGGGGAAAGGCAAGCTCAACATGTTGGATGATCCATGACAATATACTTTATCTCAGATATAAGAAAACATAACCCATTACGTTGTCTTCCTTGTCCAACATCAACTCTTTAGCATGTCATATTTTAATGAGTGCTCCCAATCATAAAATATGTCCAAGATAGTATATTTATATGTGAAACCTCTCTTTCTTTATTACTTCCTATTAATTGCAACGATGACCAAAGCTATGTTTGTCAACTCCCAACAACTTTTAATCATCATACTCTTTCTATGTGAAGTCATTACTATCCATAAGATCAATATGATCTCTTTGTTTCTTTTTATTCTTTTCTCTTTTCTTTTATTCCCTCAAGATCATAGCAAAATCAAGCCCTTGACTCAACACTAATCTTTATTATATAGCCCACGGACTCGATTACATAGAGAGATCATAAAGCAAAACTCAAAACTAGATCATACCAAAACTTTATTCTACTAGATCAAGATACTACTAAAAGGATTGAACTAAGAAAAACGGTAAAGATAGGAGTGTGATGGTGATACGATACCGGGGCACCTCCCCCAAGCTTGGCAGTTGCCAAGGGGAGTGCCTATACCCATATGATTATGTCTCCTTCTTCGGAGGTGATGGTGTGATATTCTTGGAGATGATAGTCCTCAGGATACGATTCTCCTCCTCGAGCTTATTGACTTGCTGCTTGAGGTCCATTATTTCCTTTCGAAGCTTTCCTGTAACGGCCAAAGCTCCTTGCACCCAAGGATGTTGCATAGCTGCGGGAGAACAAGTGACACTCTTATTCATATTTTCATAAGAAATAAATCTAACATTGGAAGGGATAACCGAGTTTGGAATAGCCGAGCTCTGTAGTTCCCCCTGTTGGGGAACGTAGCAATAATTCAAAATTTTCCTACGTGTCACCAACATCAATCTAGGAGATGCTAGCAACGAGAGAGAGGGAGTGCATCTTCATACCCTTTAAGATCGCTAAGCGGAAGCGTTACAAGAACGCGGTTGATGGAGTCGTACTCGCGGCAATTCAAATCGCGGAAGATCCAATCTAGCGCTGAACGGACAGCGCCTCCATGTTCAACACACGTACAGCCCGGGGATGTCTTCTCCTTCTTGATCCAGCAAGGGGAGAGGAGAAGTTGAGGGAGAACTCCAGCAGCACGACGGCGTGGTGGCGATGGAGCTCGTGGTTCTCTGGCAGAGCTTCGCTAAGCACTACGGAGTAGGAGGAGGAGGAGTTGGAGGAGGAGAGGGCTGCGCCAGGAAAGGGGTGCGGCTGCCCTCTCTCTCCCCCACTATATATAGGGGGAAGGGGGTGGAGGAGGCGCCCTAGGGTTCCCTAGGGGAGGGGCGGCGGCCACAGGGGAAACCCTAGATGGGTTTAGGCGCCCCCAGCCCTAGGAAACTTGCCCCCCAAGCCGGGAGGGGAGGCTGCCCTAGGGGAGGCGCCCCCACCTCTCCAGGTTACGTGAGAGGGGTGGGGAGGGGCGCACAACCCCTTAGTAGGCTGGTGTGCCCCCTCCCCTTGGCCCATAAGGCCCCCCAACGCTTGACGGGGCCTCCGAAACACCTTCAGTCCATTGGTCGTCACTGGTACTCCCGAACAATTCGGACTCCAATACCCTTCGTCCAATATATCGATCTTCACCTCCGGACCACTCCGGAGTTCCTCGTCACGTCCGGGATCTCATCCGGGACTCCGAACAACCTTCGGTAATCACATACTATTTCCCATAACAACTCTAGCGTCACCGAACCTTAAGTGTGTAGACCCTACGGGTTCGAGAACCATGTAGACATGACCGAGACGTTCTCCGGCCAATAACCAACAGCGGGATCTGGATACTCATGTTGGCTCCCACATGTTCCATGATGATCTCATCGGATGAACCACGATGTCGGGGATTCAATCAATCCCGTATACAATTCCCTTTGTTAATCGGTACGTTACTTGCCCGAGATTCGATCGTCGGTATCCCAATACCTCGTTCAATCTCGTTAGCGGCAAGTCAATTTTACTCGTTCCGTAACACATCATCACGTGATCAACTCTTTGGTCACATTGAGCTCATTATGATGATGTCCTACCAAGTGGGCCCAGAGATACCTCTCCGTCACACGGAGTGACAAATCCCAGTCTTGATTTGTGCCAACCCAACAGACACTTTTGGAGATACCCGTAGTGTGCCTTTATAGCCACCCAGTTACGTTGTGACATTTGGCACATCCAAAGCATTCCTACGGTATCCGGGAGTTGCACAATCTCATGGTCTAAGGAAATGATACTTAACATTAGAAAAGCTCTAGCAAACGAACTAGACGATCTTGTGTTATGCTTAGGATTGGGTCTTGTCCATCACATCATTCTTCTTATGATGTGATCCCGTTATCAATGACCTCCAATGTCCATGGTCAGGAAACCATAACCATCTGTTGATCAACGAGCTAGTCAACTAGAGGCTTACTAGGGACATGTTGTGGTCTATGTATTTACACATGTATTACGGTTTCCAGTTAATACAATTATAGCATGAACAATAGACAATTATCATGAACAAGGAAATACAATAATAACCATTTATTATTGCCTCTAGGGCATATTTCCAACAGTCTCCCACTTGCACTAGAGTCAATAATCTAGTTCACATCACTATGTGATTGTAATGAATCCAACACCCATGGGGTTTGTTCATATCTCGCTTGTGAGAGAGGTTATTAGTCAACGGGTCTGAACCTTTCAGATCTGTGTGTGCTTTACAAATCTCTATGTCATCTTGTAGATGCATCTACCACGCGCTACTTGGAGCTATTCCAAATAACTGCTCTACTATACGAATCCAATTTACTACTCAGAGTCATCTGGATTAGTGTCAAAGTTTGCATCAATGTAACCCCTTACGACGAACTCTTTTACCACCTCCATAATCGAGAAAATTCCTTAGTACACTAGTTACTAAGGATAAGTTCGACCGCTGTCATGTGATCCATTCCTGGATCACTCTTGTACCCCTTGACTAATTCATGGCAAGGCACACTTCAGGTGCGGTACACAGCATAGCATACTCTAGAGCCTAGGTCTAAAGCATAGGGGACGACCTTCCTCCTTTCTCTCTCTTCTTCCATGGTCAGGTCTTGAGTCTTACTCAATACTCACACCTTGTAACACAGCCAAGAACTCCTTTGCTGATCTATTTTGAACTCCTTCAAAATCTTGTTACGGTATGTATTCATTTGAAAGTACTATTAAGCGTTTTTTGATCTATCCTTATAGATCTTGATGCTCAATGTTCAAGTAGCTTAATCCAGGTTTTCCATTGAAAAAAACTTTTCAAATAACCTTGGATGCTTTCCAGAAATTCTACATCATTTCTGATCAACAATACATTAACAACATATACTCATCAAAAATTCTATAGTGCTCCCACTCACTTTTTTGGAAATACAAGTTTCTCATAAACTTTGTATAAACCCAAAATCTTTGATCATCTCATCAAAGCGTACATTCCAACTCTGAGATGCTTACTCCAGTCCTTAGAAGGATTGCTGGAGCTTTGCATACTTGTTAGCATCTTTCAGATTGACAAAACCTTACGGTTGTATCACATACAACCTTTCCTCAAGAAAATCGTCGAGAAACAATGTTTTTGACATCCTATCTGCAAGATTTCATAAATAATGTAGTAACTGCTAATATAATTCCAACAGACTCTTAGCATCGCTACGAGTGAGAAAGTCTCATCGTAGTCAACTCCTTGAACTTGTCGGAAAGTTCTTTGAGACAAGTCGAGCTTCATAAATGGTGACATTACCATCAGCGTGTGTCTTCTTCTTAAAGATCCATTTATTCTCAATGGCTTGCCAATCACCGGGCAAGTCCACCAAAGTCCATACTTTGTTCTCATACATGGATCCTCTCTCGGATTTTATGGCTTTGAGCCATTCATCTTAATCTGAGCCCACCATCGCTTCTCCATAGCTCGTAGGTTCATTGTTGTCTAGCAACATGACTTCCAAGACAGGATTACCGTACCACTCTGAAGTAGTACGCATCCTTGTTGACCTACGAGGTTTGGTAGTGACTTGATCCGAAGTTTCATGATCACTATCATAAGCTTCCACTTCAATTGTTGTAGGTGCCACAGGAACAACTTCCTGTGCCCTGCTACACACTAGTTGAAGTGACGGTTCAATAACCTCATCAAGTCTCCATGATCCTCCCACTCAATTCTTTCAAGAGAAACTTTTCCTCGAGAAAGGACCCATTTCTAGAAACAATCACTTTTGCTTCTGGATCTGAAATAGGAGGTATACCCAACTGTTTTGGGTATTCTATGAAGATGCATTTATCTGCTTTGGGTTCGAGCTTATCAGCCTGAAACATTTTCACATAAGCATCGCAGCCCCAAACTTTCAAGAAACGACAGCTTAGGTTTCTCTAAACCATAGTTCATACGGTGTCGTCTCAACGGAATTGCGTGGTGCCCTATTTAAAGTGAATGTGGTTGTCTCTAATGCCTAACCCATAAACGATAGTGGTAATTCGATAAGAGACATCATGGTATGCACCATATCCAATAGGGTGCAGTTATGATGTTCGGACACACCATCACACTATGGTGTTCCAGGCGGTATTAGTTGTGAAACAATTTCCACAATGTCTTAATTGTGTGCCAAATTCGTAACTCAGATATTCATCTCTATGATCATATCATAGACATTATATCCTCTTGTCACGACGATCTTCAACTTCACTCTGAAATTACTTAAACCTTTCAATAATTCAGACTTGTGTTTCAGCAAGTAAATATACTTAGCATCTACTCAAATCATCTATGAAGTAAGAACATAATGATATCCACTGCGTGCCTCAGCACTCATTGGACTGCACACATCAAAATGTATTACTTCCAACAAGTTACTTTCTTGTTCCATCTTCTTTGAAAACGAGGCCTTTCGGTCATCTTGCCCATGTGGTATGATTTGCATGTCTCAAGTGATTCAAAATCAAGTGAGTCCAAGCGATCCATCTGTATGGAGTTTCTTCATGCATATATACCATGAGACATGGTTCGCATGTCTCAATCTTTTCAAAAGCGAGTGAGTCAAAGATCCATCAACATGGAGCTTCTTCATGCGTTTTATACCAATATGACTCAAATGGCAGTGCCACAAGTATGTGGTACTATCATTACTATCTTATATCTTTTGGCATGAACATGTATATCACTACGATCGAAATTCAAGATACCATTCATTTTAGGTGCAAGACCATTGAAGGTATTATTCAAATAAACAGAGTAACCATTATTCTCCTTAAATGAATAACCGTATTGCGATAATCATAATCCAATCATGTCTATGCTCAACGCAAACACCAAATAACAATTATTTAGGTTTAACACCAATCCTGATGGTAGAGGGAGCGTGCGATGATTGATCACATCAACCTTGGAAACACTTCCAACACATATCGTCATCTTACCTTTAGCCAGCCTCCGTAGCCTTTTATTTCGAGTTACTAACACTTAGCAACCGAACCGGTATTTATTACCCTGGTGCTACTAGGAGTACTAGTAAAGTACACAATAATATAAGTTATATTCAAAATACTTCTGTCGACCTTGCCAGCCTTCTCATCTACCAAGTATCTAGGGTAGTTCTGCTTCAGTGACCGTTCCCCTCATTACAGAAGCACTTAGTATTGGGTTTGGGTTCAACCTTGGGTTTCTTCACTAGAGAAGCAACTAATTTGCCTTTTCGTGAAGTATCCCTTTTTTCCCTTGCCCTTCTTGAAACTAGTGGTTTTACTAACCATCAACAATTGATGCTCCTATTTGATTTCTACTTTCGTGGTGTCAAACATCGCGAATAGCTCAAGGATCATCATATCTATCCCTGATATAGTTCTTCACAAAGCTCTAGTAGCTTGGTGGCAGTGACTTTGGAGAACCATCACTATCTCATCTGGAAGATTAACTCCCACTCGATTCAAGCGATTGTAGTACTCATACAATCTGAGCACATGCTCAACGATAGAGCTTTTCTCCTTAGTTTGTAGGCTTAAGAAACTTGTCAGAGGTCTCATACCTCTTGACGTGGGCACTAGCCTGAAATCCCAATTTCAGTCCTTGGAACATCACAGATGTTCTGCGATGTTTCAAAAACATCTTTGGTGCCTCAATTCTAAACCATTTTGCATTATGCACTGAACTATCATGTAGTCATCAAAATGTGTATGTCAGATGTTTCGCAACATCTACAGACGACGCTCGAGGTTCAGCACACCGAGCGGTGCATTAAGGACCCAGTCCGCATAATTTCTACTATCAACTTTCAACTAAATTTTCTCTAGGAACATATCTTAAACAGTAGAACTAAAGCGTAAGCTACGACATAATTTGCAAAGACCTTTTGACTATGTTCATGATAATTAAGTTCATCTGATTATTTAATGAACTCCCACTTAGATAGACATCCCTCTAGTCATCTAAGTGATACATGATCCGAATCGACTAGGTCGTGTCCGATCATCACGTGAGACGGACTAGTCATCATCGGTGAACATCTTCATGTTGATCGTATCTACTATATGACTCATGTTCGACCTTTCGTTCTCTTGTGTTCCGAGGCCATGTCTGTACATGCTAGGCTCGTCAAGTCAACCTAAGTGTTTCGCATGAGTAAATCTGGCTTGCACCCGTTGTATAGAATCTATCACACGCGATCACCACGTGGTGCTTCGAAACAACGCACCTTCGCAACGGTGCACAGTTAGGGGGAACACTTTCATGAAATTTTAGCGAGGGATCATCTTATTTATGCTACCTTCGTTCTAAGCAAATAAGATGTAAACATGACAAACATCACATGCAAATCATAAAGTGACATGATATGGCCAATATCATCTTGCGCCTTTTGATCTCCATCTTTGAGGCGCGGCATGATCACCTTCGTCACCGGCATGACACCATTATCTCCATCATCATGATCTCCATCATCGTGTCTACATGAAGTTGTCTCGCCAACTATTACTTCTACTACTATGGCTAACGGTTAGCAATAAAGTAAAGTAATCACATGGCATTTTTCATTGACACGCAGGTCATACAATAAATTAAGACAACTCCTATGGCTCCTGCCGGTTGTCATACTCATCGACATGCAAGTCGTGATTCCTATTACAAGAACATGATCAATCTCATACATCACATATATATAATTCATCACATCCTTTTGGCCATATCACATCACATAGCATACCCTGCAAAAACAAGTTAGACGTCCTCTAATTGTTGTTGCATGTTTTACGTGGCTGCTATGGGTTTCTAGCAAGAACGTTTCTTACCTACGCAAAACCACAACGGTGATATGCCAATTGCTATTTACCCTTCGTAAGGACCCTCTTTGTCGTGGTTTTGTCACGGCAGATGTCCTCTTGCAAGGACTTAGTCATGGAGCCATCGCAACTAGGAAGCTTAAAGGGGTTAATCGGGACAAGGGACACGAGAGAGGTTTTATACTAGTTCGGCCCCTTACGGTGAAGGTAAAGCCTACGTCTAGTTGGGTTGGTATTACTAGGGTTTCGATGACCAGGGAGCGAGATACGCTATGCCCGGCTCTCGATCAGATGTTGCTTGCCCTAAGCCGTCAGCGGGTTGTCCCCTTATATACACGGGTAGACGCCCTATGGCCTACAGAGTCTCGGCCGTCTCATAAACAGTGTCCTTCCTTATAAATAGACATGACCCCAAGGTCTTTCCATTCTTCCCTTCCTGTCGTCCTCTTCCTCTCGCTATTCTTCTGCTTGCTCGAGCTCCACTGCCGCCGCCGCAGCAGCAGCAGAACTCCGCCTCTTCGTCGACCTTGGCTGCTGCATCGACCTGATCCGACCAGAAAAACGCAACGAACCTCCGCAGCCACTCTGCATCTGTGAGTTTCTTCCTCCCTGTTCCTCAGACTTGCATTAAGATTTTCGAGTTCGTCGGTGTTCGTCGCTTCTCGTCATGAACCCTTGACAGATTTCACCTCCGCTGCCCTTTTCTAATCTTAAGATATAAAACTGTCGTGGTAGCCGTTTCACACCCATTTCCAATGCAAATAGATCCCTCTTCGCTTGCATATAGGCCTCATTCAAGCTTATGAACTCATCTGTACTGGTTTCTAGGTCTAGGAATATTTCCTTTTCTGTACACCTGTTTGATCCAAAATAATATCTGCCAGTTGCGAAACTTGTTTGTGCGACACTTAGGCAAAATCTGTTTCTGTCAGACCCATTTAACTCTGGCGGCTCTCATTGCCGGTTTAAAATAGACAATGTTAATCGGCAGCCTTGCCAGCTCCTGGCGGCTTAAAATAACTTAACTATTTCTGATTCCCATGGCGGCTTAGATAACCAGATATAATTAGCCATACATTAGGCCCCTTCATAAGCCACCGTATCGAATAGAATTTGAAATGTTTTTCTCTGGGTTAAACTGAACCGGAAATTTTTTATTCTGTCATAGGCTTTAATCTGCATAATGGCACCTAAAGCTCCCAAAGCACCTGTGACTTGTAACTGGGTCAGGTCCATCGTTACTGAGAACACCTTGTCTGATTTCGTGAAGACCGGCTATCTGCCCAAGAAAGAAGTTATGTCTTATCGTGCTCCTAACCCGTCAGAGGAAAAGCCTCAGCCCAAGGAGGGGGAAGTGATCATTTTTACTGATCATATGAACCGAGGCTTTTCTCCACCCGGCTCAAAATTCTTCAGAGATATTTTACACTTTTTTGACCTCAGACCTCAAGATATCAGGCCCAACTCTGTGTCAAACATTTGCAACTTCCATGTATTTTGCGAGGTATATCTTGGAGAAGAACCCAACGTACCGCTTTTCAGAGAATTGTTTTATTTAAACCGGCAGAATGAACGTGCCAACGGGCCCAACCTGGAGCTTGGTGGTATCTCTATTCAGCGATGGAGAGACTGCCTTTTCCCATATGCTGAACTACCAAGCCACCCTAAGGATTGGAACCAGACGTGGTTCTATTGCCAGGACACTTCTCCGGCTGATGAGAATCCGCTGCCCGGCTTTCGCGCTCCGCGCCTTGAATCCAACCATCCACTGGCGGATAAGATATCTGCTGCTGAACGCCTACAGATTGCTCGCACCATAAAGAAAATCAAAGCTCTCTTGGGGAACGGCTTAGATGGCATTGATTTGGTCCGTGTCTGGATCTCATGGCGGGTGATACCATTAAGCCGTCGCCCCGGCTTGATGTGCACTTACACAGGCGAAAAAGATGACCCGCTGCATCATTGTTCTGATGACTTGCCTGACGACATGATTGAAGCCATAACCCAATCTCCTTTGAAAGAAGGCTCGGTGGTCAGTAACACCTTCGTCTTACTTCCCTTCTGCAAGAATAATCTGGCTCCTGCAGTAAGTTATCAATCTAAGAATTTTATTCTTTTTTTGTGGAGCCTTGCTTTTACTCATAGCCTTTTCTCATTATTCACAGGCAAAGGATGACTTATGGAAGGTCAAATATGATCATGAAGCTGCCAAACAGGCCAGAGCGGCCAAGAGAGCCGCAAGGAAAACCGCCAAAGCTGGAGCTTAGAGGAAGAAGAAGCCAAGTGCTTCAGATTTGCTCAAACTAGATGACTCCTCTAACGATGAAGAAGAGGTAATCCTTAACTCCCCTAATTCTTTTCCCATCATCTTATTGACAATAATTTCCTTCAGGGGCATACGGGAAATAGCCAAGCAGTTGAGGAAGAGGTAACTATAATTTCCTCTGACTCCGAGCCTTTGCCAAGGCAGAAAGTCCAAAGAGTGACTCGGAAAGTAAGATTTTCACATCCTTTAGCGTACCAAGATACTCAATTTCTTTTGAACCAACAGGCTCATGAGAGCCGGAGGCAGACCCGGACCAGCAAAGACGTGGAACTCTCCTCCGGCTTACCTGACGTGACAAGGAAGCGCCGGGCTGAGGTTATCTCCGAATTACGTTCCTTTTTTCCTTTGGTGGGTTTCATTCGTCAACCCCTCAATTCATCTGACTCAAACTATCAGGATACTTCACCTTCTTCCGGCGAATCTATGCAATCCAACATGCCGGCTTTCAAAACTGCTCCAGGGTAATGTCAATGTATTCATTTTCATGCTTATCTTACTCATGTCTTTGTACTTAACCTTTCCGTTTTGCACACAGCGTACAAGTGAAGCCCAGCAAAATGGCGAAGAAAAATAAGCCGGCCAAAGAGCCAGTCGTGACTGGCCCGGAGGTCGGAACAACCATTCTTGAGACCTCCACACATGAGCCGCCACCTGAACCGGCCCATGACATTCCAGCTCCAACCTCTGATCCACCTACTGAACAGACTTGTAACAGTTTTGATAATCCGGAGGTTCCCAGCCCGGCAAGAACAGATGATCCGGAAGTTGAAATTCTTAAGACTCAGTTTGTTGAACCGAGAAGACACACTATTCTTGCTAAGTGTTCTGCCAAGGAAGGACTTTCAGAGCGCAGAAAAGCCAAGCTGGACATCACTGATTACACTCATCTCAGCATTGGAGACATTGTTTCTGGCTATATAAGTCAAGTGCACAACAGCCGTGATCTGGAAATTGATATGGTGAAGCAAATCCATCAAAAATCTGAGGTATAACTCTTGTTGATATTCCTTATTCCTCCTTACTGTACCAGCCCCCAAGTCTATTACTTATGAGAAAGAATATGCTATAGACTTAGAATCTGCTTAGCACTGCTTTTTAGACGCCCGGCTTACGTTGTAACAATCGAAGACCGACTTGAAAAGAAGATATTTGAACCGGCGTCGTATAATACTTTTAAATGCAATATACATTAGCCCCCAAGTGCCAAGTATCCTTTGCTTGCGAAGTGCTTGGGACTTAATTTCCATGAACCCCCACAGTAATTTAGAGTGCTTCAGCATACATTAGCCCCCAAGTGTCAAGTACATTTGCTTGCAAAGTGCTTGGGACTTAATACTGTATTATAACAATGCTGACTGTAGTCCGGCTTGATTCAGGCCACCATAAGACACTTGAGTTAGAGATTGCGGATTTAAAGAATCGCCTGTCAGTGCAAGAAACTGAAATCCGAAAGGCCAACTCCAAATTTGAGTTCAGCGTGTCTGAGAAGGAGAAACCGAAGAAAAGCTTTGTAGCTGATAAAAAGGCATGGGCTGATGAAAAAGCATCCTTGGTCACCCGGGCTGAGAAAGCAGAAGTGGCTCTTGCAGACACAACGGCTGAGTTAACCGACTTAAAACGCCATATATCTCAGATGACCTCAGCAATCTTTGGTAAGCTATTTCTGCAAGTTTAAATACTGTAAATATTTTTTCGACAAGTAACTTGTCTTTCATCTTCGGCTCACCTTATGTTTGTTAATGCAGGCCCCAGGAGTTCCAATCTGAACCAGAATATGTTAACAAAGCTGAAGGCGGTTTACACATTGGTGGAACAACTGTACATCGGGTCACAACGTGCTTTAGCCGGTGTGGCTTTGTCAAATGATGTTCCCACTCGCCTGGCTGACATGCTGAAGCGACTTGTTGTGCTTCCTCAACGGATCAAAGAATTAAGACGTGCTTCTACAAGAGCTGGAGCCATAGCCGCCTTAAGCCGGGCTAAGGCAAGGTTGCTAGAGCTGGACCCAGCCGACATCGCTCTTGGATATCCAAGCTTTAAGGAGGATGGCACTCCCTTTGAGGAAAAGGATTTCACCGCCTGCGTGAAAGAAATACGCCCTGTGGCCACTCTGATCGGGAATGACACGGATCTCACCAAGTACCAGCCGGGTTATGACAGCCATAATCAGAGGATCGCCACGCCACATTATGATGACGTCAGCTTGACTCCTCCAATTCGTAAGCATACCTTCGCCCTCGAAGTCGATCCGGCCGGGTTAATTGATGATGAAGTTGAATTTGAAGCTTTGAGTGGCATTGACTGGTCATCATCAACTTTCCAGGACAAAGCAGCCGACGGAGGAGCGGAAAGGGATGACCCGGAAGCTTCAGGCCAACAGAATGAATGATCCATCGGGCGTCTAATTTTTTTGCCTTGTAGAAACAATGATTTCTTATTTAGACTCGGGGAGTCTTGTAATAGGATAGAAGAAAAACTTGATTTTGTCATGCCATCGCGCATGTTTGAGGCGCTTAACACTTGTTCAAGCCACCGTCGTTAAATTCTTCTGGCTTATGTTGATCTTCTGCTTTAGTTGCCCTGTATACAGAACAAAACCACAAGTCCCTTGGCGGTTTACCGCATGGCGAGTCACATGTTTTACAGATAACCCGGAGCATGAAACAAAAATCATAAAAAAGCCGGTTCGCAATTATATTCTTTAAGACATAACCGCAACAACATACATGTGATCCCTTGATTACCTTGCCGGCTTGTGTGACCCAAATAATGAGGGTAAGTTTTTAATCCTGAAACCTTGCACATATGATGCTTGGTATGTACCAACAACTGTCCTTAATCAAAAAGTAAGCTGGTGGAATAAAAGCACCTCATAAATGCTTTCAGAAAAAATATATGCAAACCGTCAAACAATTGTGATTCGCAAAGTTCTATGATTGACAGACAAAATTCAAAGGCTGCTGATTCGAATACGATCAGTAAACCGTTCCAAAGGGGTTAAGCTAAGATTCGGATACGATCATATAGCCCCAGTGGCTCTGGCGATGCCGATCAAGTGGGTATCGACAGCTATGTTCTCTTTGGTTCGAATACGACCTATGTTTGAACAGGAAGCCCCCAAGTGACCATAAGAGTTGTTTAATGATGTTGATTCGAATACAATCCATGTCAGACTCAAAGGGGTTAAGCTATGATTCAGATATGATCAAGAATCCCCCTATTGGGTTTGGCAGTATGCCGATCAAGAGGGTATCGACAGCTACGTTCACTTTGGTTCGAATATGACCTATGTTTGAACAGGAAGCCCCCTAGTGACCATTGCTAGATTCAGATATGATCATAAGCCGCACCAGAGGGAAAGCCGGATTCAAATATGACCCGCTCCCTATTGGTTGTTTCAAAATAATACGGAAGACTTGTAAACATTTGAGGATGAAAAGGACAGAGGTCCTGCTTTATTGCTTTTCATAATATATACATCTCAAAATGTAGCGACCCGACCTCAGATGGTCAAGTCTCTGTGTTTCAGTGTCATCCCTGGATCAGTAATGCTGACACACACACAGTACTCGAAGGATTTATAGCAGAGTAGCAATCACACTCCTATTACATCGAATATCTCAAAAGAGAACTTATTACAATAATATGGCTTAAGGCCATCTGATGCGATAACAGCGGAAGGCTTGGAAGATAAAGTGAGTCCATCAACTCCAACGGCATAGCCGAGCTGCACGGCATAGCTGAGCTGCACGGCAACGACCTAACGAACCTTACTCCTCGTCTGAAAAGTCTGCAACATAATATGTTGCAGCCCGAGAATGGGTCAGCACATGGAATATGCTGGCAATATAACACAAATAGAGAAAGAACAGAATAATGCTATCACTACATGCATATTTGGCTGGTGGAAAGCTCTATGGTTATAGTTTTGCGAAAAGCCAATTTTTCCCTACAACAAAGGAATAAATTTTAATTTAACAATCATGGTGGTTGAAACATTGAGAAGGTATAACCCCAACTCAATCCCAATTAAAGTAGTTAACAACCCAACAATTATTATTTAGGAGTGATGAGATACATGTGAATACTCAGGTACTAGATACTCAGAATTGTCCATAACCGGGGACATGGCTAACCATGATTAGATTGTACACTCTGCTTAGGTTTGTGCACTTTTCCCCACAAGACTCGATCGCCTCCGTTGATTTCTCGCACTACATGGTGTTCGAGAAATGGATGACCGAGACACAGTCTTTCAGAAACATTAACTCTCTACTCCGGGTAGACCATACCAAACCTACAAAACCCACTACCTGCTGATCTACATCTTCGAGAGCTTCACGTAACTTACTCAACTATGCTAGAGCCCATAGTAGCTTGTGGCTGCACACGGAAGTTTCTAGCATGAATAATCTCAGTTCCCTTTGAGCCTGGGTGGCAGTCCATAGGAAGATCACACGGGTAACCCAGGATTTCCAAAAATAAAACAGACAACACTGGGTTCCCCAGGTGTCTCAATCCAACCAGATGTGTATTAAAGTTGCCACCTTAAATTAAACCATTAATTAACAATCTCACATCTGACAAGGATTCACTCAAACCCAACCACGTCTACGAGCATAGCATAGCAATATAAGCAACACGTAGAAGTAACTCCCAAGGGTTTGTTAGTAACAGGGCAATAGGTTCTACCTCAACTACTACTTCCCAACCCACAAGTTAATGACATCCTAACCATGCAATGTTTGAGGATTGAAACTAATGCATAAAACTGGGTATGAAAAGAGTATGATCAAAGTGTTACTTGCCTTGCTCACGATCCGCGAATCCTAGAGACTCGTAGTAACACGCTTCGCACTCCGGGAATTCTATAGCAAGCAAACAATAACATACATAAGCAACAAGCAAATATGCACAAGAAAAACTCAAACAAACGAGGCTGACCAGAAAATTCACCTTAAGAACTCCGATTCGCAAAAAGAATCAAACCAAACGGAGCAACGAAACTCAAACGGCGAAAGAAACAAGATCCGTTTACTAATCTGAACTAGGGTCAAATTTTACAGAGGCAAAAACTTGTTTGAGTTGATTATTCGGAAAGAGGGTTTCGAGACGAAACTCCTTGCGCTTGAATCGCCAGATTCCGGTAAACGACCGAAAAGTTATACTAGATCGAACATCGGATCAGAAATCGCGATCAGAAAAATCGCGGAATAAATCCGAGAAAAAGAAAAGCGACGAACAGCTTAACGAACTTACGTTCGTTAACTGAACCTAAACGAAGAACGCGTTCGTTAAAACGAACGAACGCTCCCTAAATAAGTAAACCGGAGAAAAACCGATCTATTTAAAAAATGAAAACTTGGGTTTCGAAAAAAAATAAACTGAATGGTTTTTTTTTAAAACCAGCGGTCTCGGATCCGGCAGATACCTCTGGCGGGGCTCGGCGGGCGTGGGGGTGGGCAGGCGGCGGGCTCCGGCGGCGGCGGAGGCGGCGGCGGCGGAGGCGGCGACTCGGGTGGCGGCGGCGGCAGCTCAGGCGGCTCGGGGCGGCTCGGCGGGGTGGCGGTGGTGGTGGGTGGTGGTGGCGGGGGGCTTATAGAGAGGGGGCTCGGCTTGGAGGAGGGCAAGGCAGCGGGGGAGGCGGAGTCAACTCGGACTCGGTCCAGTGGCAGTGGTGGTGGCGGTGGCCGGTGGCCTTGCAGGAGGCGGCGGCGGGTGGGCCGGCCTGCTCGGTGGGCCCTAGGCCCGGTCGGCCTGAGGATTTATTTTAAATAGTTCTGCCGACAGAAAAACTCCTATAAAATAAAAAAAAATCTAAAAATGCCAAAAAAAAATTCACCGTCTAAATGAAATATTTAGAACGAGATGAACACTTTCTTGGCCCTAAAATGCAATTTTTGAAAACGTGCAATTTTTCTAGGGCAAATAAAATTCAAATAAAATCAAATAAAATCCAACAAATGATTTTAACATTTTTCCTCCAATATTTCAATTGTTTTGGAGAAGTCATATTATCTCCCCTCATTTATTTTTTAATATGAAATATTTTTCTGGACAGGAAAATAATTAAAATAAAAAATCCTCGTTCTCATTATTTGATAAAAATCAAATATGAAAACCGGAAAATCCCCAACTCTCTCAGTGGGTCCTTGAGTTGCTTAGGATTTCGAGGATTGCAGAACGAAGATGCAGTAAAATATGATATGCATGGATGACCTATGTATAACATTCCAAATTGAAAATTTGGGATGCTACAAACCTACCCCCCTTAAGATGAATCTCGTCCTCGAGATTCGGGTTGGCTAGAAAATAGGTGCAGGTGGTCCTTGCGAATATCATCCTCTCGTTCCTAGGTGGCTTCCTCCTCAGTATGGTGGCTCCACTGAACTTTGCAAAACTTGATAACCTTGCTGCGAGTGACTCGGCTGTCAAAGTCAAGAATCTTCACTGGCTTCTCCTCATAAGTCAAATTACTGTCCAACAGTATCGCCTCCAGGGGTACTGTATCTCTTAATGGTATATTGGCCATCTCAGCATGACACTTCTTCAACTGTGAGACGTGGAACACATCGTGAACTCCTGACAATCCTTCAGGTAACTCCAGCTTGTAGGAAACTTCTCCCATCCGTTCCAAAACACGATACGGTCCTACAAATCTCGGAGCTAATTTTCCCTTAACTCCAAAACGTTTCACTCCTCGCAAGGGCGATACTCACAGATATGCTCTATCTCCAATTTCATAGGTTACCTCCTCGCGTTTTGTGTCGCATAACTCTTACGCTGGGTGAGCAATCTTGATCTATCACGGATCAGTTTAACCTTCTCCTCCGACTCCTTGATCAAATCTGGTCCAAACAGCTGTCGGTCTCCTACCTCATCCCACATCAGGGGTGTTCTACATCTGCGTCCATACATGGCTTCAAACGGTGCCATCTTCAAACTGGCCTGGTAGCTATTGTTGTATGAGAACTCTGCGTAAGGTAAATTGTCATCCCAACTAGATCCATAATCTAGCGCACAGGCTCTCAACATGTCCTCCAGAATCTGGTTGACTCTCTCTGTATGTCCATCTGTCTGCGGGTGAAATGTTGTACTGAACTCCAATCTCGTACCCAAAGTCTGCGTGTATGGCGATGCCAAAACTTTGAAGTAAATTGTGTTCCTCTATCTGATACGATGGTCCTCGGAACTCCATGCAAACATACAATCCTGGACATATATATCTTAGCCAACTTTGCACTTGTATAAGTTGTTTTCACTGGGATGAAGTGAGCCACTTTGGTCAAACGATCCACTACTACCCATATTGAGTCATATCCTGCTTTGATCCTGGGCAATCCGGTGATAAAGTCCATACCATGTTTATCCCACTTCCATTCGGGAATAGGCATAGGCTGTAACAGTCCTGCTGGCTTCTGATGCTCTGCCTTCACTCTCTGACATACATCACATACGGCTACATACTCGGCAATATCCTTCTTCATACCAGTCCACCAGAAACGTTCTTTCAAATCCAATTACATCTTGGTGTTTCCGGGGTGTATCGAGTATGGTGAGTCATGGGCCTCCTGAAGTATTAACTTCCTAATCTCTGGGTTATTGGGCACATAAACTCGGTCCTCAAACCATAAGGTATCGTACTCATCCTCGCGAAAACCTTTGGCCTTTCCTTTGCACATCTTCTCCTTTATCTCAGCAATCTCTTTGTCCTCTTTCTGAGCTCCTCGAATCTTGTCCAACAATGTAGACTAAACTTCCATTGTTGCAATGAAACCTCTTGGAACAATCTCCAACCGAAGTTCCATGATATCTTCAGCTAACTCTTTCGGCAATCCCCTACTTTCAAGAATATTAGCGTAACTCTTCCGGCTCAAAGCGTCTGCTACGACATTGGCCTTTCCTGGATGATAGTGCAGCTTCATATCGTAATCCTTTGTATGCTCCAGCCATCTCCTTTGTCTAAGGTTCAACTCCTTCTGTGTGAAAATGTACTTCAAACTCTTATGATCCGTGTACACATCACAACGGTTTCCAATAAGATAATGTCTCCAAGTCTTCAATGCATGTACTACGCTGCTAACTCCAAATCATCGTGGCATAGTTCAACTCATGGGGCTTGGTTGTCGTGAGGCATACTGAAACAACCTTCCGTCCTGCATAAGCACACATCCAAGTCCCAAGCGTGAGGCGTCACAATACACTTGAAACTCCTTATGTATATCTGGCAATGTTAGCTTGGGGCTGTAGTCAAATGTTTCTTCAACTCCACGAAAACTTGCCTCGAATCCTCATCCATTTAAACTTAGTATCCTTCTTCACAATTCAGTCATTGGCTTAGCAATCTTGAAAAATTCTCAATGAACCTCCGATAATATCCTCGAGTCCAAGGAAAGCTGCGGATCTCGCCGATGAAGTGGGTGCCAACCATTCGGTGGTGATCGAACCTTCTTGGGATCTCTTGCTATACCTTCTCCCGATATAACATGTCCAAGAAATCCAACTTCCTTCAACCAAAACTCGCACTTGCTGAATTTGGCGTATAACTGGTGTTCCCTGAGTTTCTCGAGAACTAAACACAAATGCTCCTTGTGCTCCTCTTCGTTCTTCGAGTATACCATAATATCATCAATAAACACCACAACAAACTTGTCCAAATATTCCATGAACACCTTGTTCATCATACTCATGAAATAGGCAGGGGCATTAGTCAGTCCAAACGACATGACCGTATACTCGTATAATCCATACCGCGTTGTGAACGCTGTCTTTGGTATATCCTTCTCGCGGATCTTCAACTGGTGGTATCCCGATTGTAGATCAATCTTCGAAAATACCTTAGCTCCTTGCAGCTGATCAAACAGATCATTGATCATCGGTAGTGGATACTTGTTCTTAATCGTTACTTCATTCAAGGCTCGGTAATCAACAACCATCCTCAGGGATTTATCCTTCTTCTCCACCAAAAGCACTGGAGCTCCCCAAGTTGATGAACTCCTTCGAATATAACGTTTCTCCAATAACTCCTTAATCTGTTTCTTAATTTCCTCCAAATCATTTGCGGGCATCCGATAGGGTCTCTTGGATATTGGCCCTGTACCTGGCAATAGCTCTATCAGGAACTCGATGTCTCGATCCGGTGGCATGCCTGGTAACTTCTCTGGGAAAACATTTGGAAAATCCTTTACTACTGGCACTTCCTCCTGTACAACTCTCGTGAGGGCATTCACTTGGCTCCTCCTAGGCACATGCCTAGATACATACTTAATCCTTTTTCCCTCGGGGGGGGGGGGGGGAGGGGGGTAAGATAAATTGATTTGCTAGCACAGTCAATGCTTCCTACATACTTTGACATCCAGTCCATACCTAATATCACATCCAATCCTTGCGACTCCAAGATAATTAGGTCAGACGGAAAAACATGCGTGCCAATGGTTAGGGGTATCTGGGTGCACCATCGGCTAGCCATGTACTCTGCTCCAGGCGAGCTCACTAAAAGAGGGGTCCTAAGGGTTTGGGTTGGTAGCTTAAACTTATCCACAAATCCCCTTGATATGTATGAATGCGATGCACCAGTATCGAAAAGGCCAAGAGCGGTAAATGACTTAACCAAAAACTTACATATTACCGCGTCCGGCTGTTCTTCAACTTCCTCCACGTTAACGTGGTTCACTTGTCCTTTGTTGAATGGATTGGGCTTCTTCCCAGCGCTCCTGTCGGTGTCAAAACCGGTGGATCTCGGGTAGGGGGTCCCGAACTGTGCGTCTAGGCAGATGGTAACAGGAGACAAGGGACACGATGTTTACCTGTGTTCGGCCCTCTTGATGGAGGTAAAACCCTCACGTCCTGCTTGATTGATATTGATATTGTGGATATTTACAAGAGTGGATCTACCACGAGATCAAGGAGGCTAAACCCTAGAAGCTAGCCTATGGTATGATAGTAAGGGTTGTTGTGATTGTTGTCCTACGGACTAAAGCCATCCGGTTTATATAGACACCGGAGGGGGCTAGGGATACATAGAGTCGGTTACAATGGTAGGAGATCTACATATCCGTATCGCCAAGCTTGCCTTCCACGCCAAGGAAAGTCCCATCCGGACACGGGGTGAAGTCTTCAATCTTCTATCTTCATAGTCTTGGAGTCCGGTCGATGATGATAGTCCGGCAAACGATAGTCCGGCCGATGACGGTAGTCCGGCTATCTGGACACCCCCTAATCCGGGACTCCCTCAGCTCCCATTTCCGTTTCCATTCCTTCCTTCAGGGCAATCATTGGCATAGTGCCCTGTATTCCCGCACTTAAAGCAAGTAACTTGACTTAGGTCCCTTTTGGCGGGTGTAGATGGGTTGGAGCGGTCTGATTTTATTAACCCCGTTCCCATTTCCGTTATTGGCACCATTGTGGTTATGCGATCCTCCTCCAGTGTGGTTGTGACCTCCATGGTTATGAACAAGTCCTCCCGAGTTCGGGGTTAAGCGGGGCTTCTGTTGAGCTCCTGAATTATACTTCCCTTGTCCATACTTCCTCTTACGGCTCTCAATTTGCTGCTGCTTTCCTTCAATCATAAGTGCCTTGTCTACCAACTCCTGGTAGTTGTTGAATGTTGCCACCATCAACTGCATACTCATCTCATCATTCAGCCCTTCCATAAACTTCTCCTGCTTTGCGGCATCTGTGGCCACATCATCAGGGGCATAGCGTGATAACTTGCTAAAATCATCCACGTACTGAGCCACAGTACGGTTCCCCTGGCGTAAGTTGCGAAATTCGCGCTTCTTCATCTGCATGGCTCCAGTTGAGACATGGGCCGTGCGAAAAGCTTGCTGAAACTGGTCCCAAGTGACATTGGCTATAGGAAAAGTAGCCGTGTAATTCTCCCACCATGCGGCTGCTGGTCCATCCAATTGATGTGTGGCAAAGCGCACCTTCTTAGCATCTGTGCATCCTGCGGTGGTTAACTCCCTTCCAATACGGCGTACCCAATCATCAGCAACTATTGGCTCGGTGCTACTGGAAAACACCGGCGGTTGTAACCTTAGGAAACGGGCTAAGGTATCCACTGGCGGCGGGTTATTGTTGTTGTTGTTGTTGTTGTTGTTGTTGTTGTTGTTGCCCTGGTTCTGAACTAGCAATTGCATCAAGGCATTCTGCTGCTGGATCAACTGGGTGAGCTCCGGTGGGGAAGAAACCGGTGTCACGTCTCGGAGGCATCTGATGGGTTTAGATGGAAGATATTAGAATAGAAAAAGGTCTAATGAGAAAACACTACCCATATGCATATGAGGCAAACACAATCATTTCACTCAATCAATCAAGCAAGGGCATACAACCGATATAGAACTATCGCAAAAGTGCTCACTAATACTAGATACATGGGGGAAATACTACTAATATACGGTGGTCATCTAGAAATTTTGATCGGTGGAAGACTCCATGATGTCTGCTCCAGCTTCGTCTTTGTAGTCATCATCACTTGGTTCGGAATCGGTGTCGTCGATGATGATGTAGTTGTCCGGGCAAGTGGGATCTTCCTCCTCTTCTTCCGGTGCTGATCCTCCCATGAATACTCCGATCTTCTTAACTAGGTCGTCGTTCTTAAGAAAGGAACAACAAACACTTTAGGGGGATTGCTCCATCCCATGCTGCTTGGCTTAGTAGATTCAAGGCTAATTTTTCCCTCCTAACTTATAGGGTTAAGGAGAAGCACAAACACTTCATTCCCTTGCTTTTGTCCTCACTCCAATAAATTAGCCTTCATGTCCTTTTCCCAAAGGGAAATGGAATTGTAATTAACCATGTAACTTTATCATCTTCATTTATTTAATTCTTTCACAGTAGGGGGTTCCCCTACTATTTACGGTCAAAAAAGGTAGAGTCTTGATTTCTTCCTCGTATCCATCGCGTGTAAACTTGAGTTCTTCCTCCAGCTTGATGATCCTGGTCTTCGCCTTCTTCAACTCCATCATGTCTGCGCACATCTAGTTCTCCTGACGTCGAATGTGCTGGTTTAGCTCCTGGATGAAAGCTGCAATGGATCTATCCTTCTTGGTGCTGATTACTTCCCATTGCTCGTCTCGGCGCCCACATATTTGATAAATGGTGTCCTTAAGCTCCCTGTTGTAGACTTATCCAATACATCCCATGGTAATGTGGGCTGCCATGCTCTTGCCTAGATTCCAGGTGGGTGCTTCGAAAGAAAATTCTATGGGTTTGGAAGTTGGCGAGAACGTCCTTCCTGGAACTTGTACTTGGATTATCCAGCGCTCCTCTTCAGGTAGGGTGGCGTTGTACGTCCCGGTGAAGCTTGGTATTCCAATGTTCAAGTACCTAGTGACTTCCTTCAAGTGGCGTCCAAAAGGTGTGTCTTCATCCGGTTGTGCAAACTTGTTCTTCATCTCCGTCATCCTATAGAGTGGAAAAATGGAGAGGAGTCAGAAATGAGTAGAGAAGAGTGACCTATTGTTTATCTTAATGGTCGTGTCCTACACTCAGCGTGTGCTCTGATACCATCTTGTAGCGACCCGACCTCAGATGGTCAAGTCTACGTGTTTTGATGTCATCCCGGATCGAATGTCTTGACACACACGAGACTTGAAGGATTTATAGCGAGTAGCAATCACACACTTATTACATCGAATATCTCAAAATAGAACTTATTACAAAAATATGGCTTAAGGCCATCTAATGCGATAACAGCGGAAGGCTTGGAAGATAAAGTGAGTCCATCAACTCCAACGGCATAGCCGAGCTGCACGGCAACGACCTAACAAACCTTACTCCTCGTCTGAAAAGTCTGCAACATAATACGTTGCAGCCCAAGAACGGGTCAGCACATGGAATATGCTGGCAATATAACACAAATAGAGCAAGAACAGAATAATGCTATCACTACGTGCATATTTGGCTGGTGGAAAGCTCTATGGTTATAGTTTTGCGAAAAGCCAATTTTTTCCTACAACAAAGGAATAAATTTTAATTTAACTATCATGGTGGTTGAAGCATTGAGAAGGTATAACCCCAACTCAATCCCAATTAAAGTAGTTAACAACCCAACAATTATTATTTAGGAGTGATGAGATACATGTGAATACTCAGGTACTAGATACTCAGAATTGTCCATAAGCGGGGACACGGCTAACCATGATTAGATTGTACACTCTGCATAGGTTTGCACACTTTTCCCCAAAGGACTCGATCGCCTCCGTTGATTTATCGCACTACATGGTGTTTGAGAAATGGATGACCGAGACACAGTCTTTCAGAAACATTAACTCTCTACTCCGGGTAGACCATACCAAACCTACAAAACCCACTACCTGCTGATCTACCTCTTCAAGAGCTTCATGTAACTTACTCAACTATGCTAGAGCCCATAGTAGCTTGTGGCTGCACACGGAAGTTTCTAGCATGAATAATCTCAGTTCCCTTTGAGCCTGGGTGGCGGTCCATAGGAAGATCACACGGGTACCACGGGATTTCCAAAAATAAAACAGACAACACTGGGTTCCCCAGGTGCCTCAATCCACCCAGATGTGTATTAAAGTTGCCACCTTAAATTAAACCATTAATTAACAATCTCACATCTATCAAGGATTCACTCAAACCCAACCACGTCTACGAGCATAGCATAGCAATATAAGCAACACGTAGAAGTAACTCCCAAGGGTTTGTTAGTAACAGGGCAATAGGTTCTACCTCAACTACTACTTCGCAACCCACAAGTTAATGACATCCTAACCATGCAATGTTTGAGGATTGAAACTAATGCATAAAACTGGGTATGAAAAGAGTATGATCAAAAAGTTACTTGCCTTGCTGACGATTCGCGAATCCTAGAGAATCGTAGTAACACGCTTCGCACTCCGGGAATTCTATAGCAAGCAAACAATAACATACATAAGCAACCAGCAAATATGCACAAGCAAAACTCAAACAAACGAGGCTGACCAGAAAGTTCAACTTAAGAACTCCGGTTCGCAAAAAGAATCAAACCAAACGGAGCAACGAAACTCAAACGGCAAAAGAAACAAGATCCGTTTACTAATCTGAACTAGGATCAAATTTTACAGAGGCAAAAAGTTGTTTGAGTTGATTATTCGGAAAGAGGGTTTCGAGACGAAACTCCAGGCGCTTGAATCGCCTGATTCCGATAAACGAGCGAAAATTTATACTAGATCGAACATCGGATCAGAAATCGCGATCAGAAAAATCGCGGAATAAATCCGAGAAAAAGAAAAGCGACGAACAGCTTAACGAACGAACGTTCGTTAACTGAACCTAAACGAAGAGTGCGTTCGTTAAAACGAACGAACGAGCGAACGCTCGCTAAATAAATAAACCGGAGAAAAATCGATCGATTTAAAAAAAACGAAAACTAGGGTTTCGAAAAAAAACGAACGGTATTTTTTTTAAAAACCGGTGGTCTCGGATCCGGCGGATACCTCCGGCGAGAGGTCCGGCGAGGTGGGGCTCCGGCGGGGCGTGGGGTGGCGTGGCGGCGGGGCTCGGGGCGACAGGAGGTGGCGGCGGCGGCGGCTCGGGCGGGTGGTGGTGGTGGTGGTGTGTGGTGGTGGTGGGGGAAGGCGGCTTATGAGAGAGGGGGCTCGGCTTGGAGGAGGGGCAAGGCGGTGACGGAGGCGGCGGTGGCTGAGTGCTGCCAGGAGGCGGGGGCGGCGGGGCTGGGCTGCCTGCTCGGTGGGCCCTAGGCCCGGTCGGGTCTTGGGATTTTTTAAATAGTTCATGACGGAAAAACTCCTATAAAATAAGATAAAAATCTAAAAATGCCAAAACAAATTTTCACCGTCTAAATGAAATATTTTGAACGAGATGAACATTTTCTTGGCCCTAAAATGCAATTTTTGAAAACGTGCAATTTTTCTAGGGCAAATAAAATTCAAATAAAATCAAATAAAATCCAACAAATGATTTTAACATTTTTCCTCCAATATTTCAATTGTTTTGGAGAAGTCATATTATCTCCCCTCATTTATTTTTTAATATGAAATATTTTTCCAGAGAGGAAAATAATTAAAATAAAAAATCCTCGTTCTCATTATTTGATAAAAATCAAATATGAAAACCAGAAAATCCTCAACTTTCTCCGTGGGTCCTTGAGTTGCTTAGGATTTCGAGGATTGCGGAACGAAGATGCAGTAAAATATGATATGCATGGATGACCTATGTATAACATTCCAAATTGAAAATTTGGGATGTTACAGCGATATTCCACGGCCGACGGGTCTCCTCCTTCAATTTACGTGAATCTTTGTGTTCTCGAAGATCAATGAGGAAATATGACCCGTTGTTCAGGTTCTTGCTGACCACAAAGGGCCCTTCCCAAGGGGGAGATAGCTTGTGCATATCGGATTGATCCTGGATGAGCCGGAGCACCAAATCGCCTTCCTGAAAGGTTCTGGACCTAACCCGGCGGCTGTGGTAGCAGCGCAAGTCTTAATGGTAAATTGCCGAGCGGGCTATTGCCAAGTCTCGCTCTTCATCCAGTAAGTCAAGTGCATCCTGACGAGCTCGTTCATTGTCAGCTTCATCGTAAGCCACCACGCGGGGCGAGTCATGACGGATATCACTTGGCAGGACCGCCTCTGCTCCGTACACCATGAAGAAAGGTGTGTAACCCATAGATCTGTTAGGTGTAGTGTTGATGCTCCAAATCACAGAGGGTAATTCCTCCACCCAACAACCCGGTGTCCACTGTAAAGGGACCAAGAGCCGGGGTTTTATACCTTTCAAGATCTCCTGATTGGATCTTTCTTCTTGACCATTGGATTGAGGATGAGCTACCGCCGAAACATCAAGCCGGATATGTTCTCGTTGACAGAGCTCTTGCATAGCACCTGTAACGCCCCGGATTCGATGCGCCAGGTGTCCGCCAGTTATTCGCCGTCTTTTCCATGTCATGGGCTTGCGTGTTGCACTTTGCCATGTCATCATCTGCATTTTATCATGTCATCATGTGCATTTCATTTTGCATACGTGTTCGTCTCATGCATCCGAGCATTTTCCCGTTATGCATTTTGCAATCGGCACTCCTATGTCTCCGGCGCCCCTTTTGCCTCTTTTCATGTGCGGGTGTTAAACGTTCTCGGAATGGCCCGAGGTTTGCCAAGCGGCCTTGGTATACCACCGGTAAACCGCTTGTCAAGTTTCATGCCATTTGGAGTTCTTTTGGTACTCCAACGGTTAACCGGGTAACCGTAAAACCCCCCTTCTCTTTGCAGCCCAACACCCTTCCAAAGTGGCCCAAAACCCATCTAACTCCCCTCCATGCTCTCGGTCGTTCGATCACGATCGCGTGGCCAAAAACCGCTCCTCATTTGGACTCTCCTAGCTCCCTCTACCTATATATATAGCCCCTCCCCCGAAATTCGCGGATCATTCCCCCCGAAACCCTAAAAATTCCCCTCCGCGCAGCCGGACATGTCCGCCGACGGTCGGACATGTCCGTTCCGTCAACCGCCGCCCGTCGCGCCAATCGGGGCCGCGCCACGTGGCGACTACCGCCGCCCCGCGCCCGCCAGCCCTTGCGGCCCGTCCCGGCCCAGCGGCCCGAGCCGCCGCCGGCAGCCGTCTCGGGCGCGCCCGTCCTCCGGCGACCGGACCTCGCCCGGCCGCGCCAGCGGGCGGGCGCCGTGCCGACCCGCCGCCTTCTCCCTCGCCTCGGCGCGCAGCGCCGCCTCCGCGCCCGGCGCGCCCCGCCCGCCGACGCACCCTGCCGCCCTCGCCGGCGCCGTCCCGGCCTCCTCGCCCCTCCTCTCGAACTCCGGCGAGCCCGCAGCTCCGGCGACCTCGGGACCCGCGCCGCCCAGATCCCGATCTAGGTTGACTTCCCCGAGCCCCCAATTTTCGTCTAAGTCATGATCTGTCATTATTTTGCTGCATTCCCATCATGCCATAACTCTCTGCATATTGCTCCGTTTTGTGCGTGTGATATGTCAAATTGTTCGCCTCGACGAGTACATCATTTCATTTCATTGCAGCATTTACATTTGAGCTCATCTTGATGCCCGAAATGCTGTTAGAAGAGGGCTATGTGATGTTAGTTTCAGATTCTTATCAGAACATGCACTTTTGTCATTTTTGCCATGATTGATGTGTGCATCCTATGAACTTGAGTCTTACATGTGTTTTCTAATATGCCATGCCATCTTTACAGGGGTGTATGCCATGCATTTTTGTGATCTCTGTGGTGACTAGCACAAGCATGCAAACTAGGCTTCATGATGTAGCTGATTTCAGCCCCTGTTTTGCTGATATTTGTGTGCCATGTTAACTTGATGCTACAGAGAGTTCCATGCTTATTTTGAGATACTTCAGTAAGGATGTTTTGAACATATGGTTATTCTCTACCCATCCATGCCCTTGTTTGCAATTATGGAGTGCTATATCTTGAGTCAATCGAGCTCTACTTTTGCTATAAAATGTTTCCTGGCAGGTTGTTTACATGTTATTCAATTTTGACAAGGTTGTTGTAGTTGATCCTTGTATTGCTATGATGCTGTTCTTGCCATTTATAGCTTCTATGCCATGTCTTCTTACTGTTGGTTGCCTTGCCATGCCATGTATTGATCTGTAGTGAGTGGTTCAAGCTCACCAACCTGCCTACTTGTTATCTGTTTATGCCATGCTCCAGTTTTGCACTAAGTCTGAATCTGTTTATGTTTTTGCTATATTCACATGCTTGCAACTGTATCTTCTGGTCCTTTTTGGCTCATGGTCAGTAAGGGACATTTGATCTATGCATTTATTAGATTCATGCCAAGACTTTGTTTGCCATGTTAAGTTCATGTAGCATGTTGTTTGATAGCTCTAAACATTGCAACCTGATTTTATTTTCTGCAAAGTCTGAAACTGTTATTATTTGCAATCTTGCCATGTGTGTTTGAGCATGTTCTGGTGATTTCTGGAGATAGATCAATGTTCATGTTTTACCATGCTTTACGTTTACATCATGCCCATGCCTTTTGTTATTACGTTGAGGTCCTGTAGCATGTTGTTTTGATGCTTGCAATATGCCTAGTTGCTATTTTGGACAGATTGTTGATATGCCTTGTTTCATGTGTATGTGTTGCACCATTGCTCCGTTTTGAGTGTGCTCTATATGAAACTTGCATGATTTTGCATGTAGTTTCATATTATCATGTTGCATCCTTGTTTTGAGGTGTTTGTTTGATGTTTGGGTGCATTTTGCATCAATGCCATGCTTATTTTGTTGTGCTCATATCTTCTGGGCCGTAGCTCCGAATTAAATGAACTTTATATGTAACTTGACTAGAATTTCGTGTAGATCATCTTGGTGCATCTTAACTTGATGTTTAACAATTTGAACATAAGGTTTATTCAGATCTGGACCAATTTCGAAATTTGCATATGAGGACTTACCGGAATTGTTATATGTTGTTTCCGGCCTCATTTAAACTTGCCTTGATGTGTTTCTCTTGTTTGCATCATCTCTTGCCATGAGTAGCCTCATCTAGATTTGTCATGCATCATGCTTGTTGTGCATCATGTCTTGTCTATGTGTGGTGTGTTTACCATGTTGTGTGCTTCTTCTTGTTAGTTCCTGTTTCATTGCGATCGTGAGGATTCGTTCGTCTACGCTTGGTTCGGCTTCATCCGTTCATCTTCTTCATGGACTCGTTCTTCTTCCTTGCGGGATTTCAGGCAAGATGACCGCTACCCTGGATCTCACTACTATCATTGCTATGCTAGTTGCTTCGTTCTATCGCTATGCTGCGCTACCTATTACCTGTTTATCAAGCCATCCCAAATTGCCATGTCAGACTCTAACCTTTGACACCTTTCCTATGCAAACCGTTGTTTGGCTATGTTACCGCTTTGCTCAGCCCCTCTTATAGCGTTGTTAGTTGCAGGTGAAGATGAAGTTTGTTCCTTGTTGGAACATGGAGATGTTGTTCCTTGTTGGAACATGTTTATTTGTTGGGATATCACAATATATCTTATTTAACTAATGTATCTATATACTTGGTAAAGGGTGGAAGGCTCGGCCTTATGCCTGGTGTTTTGTTCCACTCTTGCCACCCTAGTTTCCGTCATATCGGTATTATGTTCCCGGATTTTGTGTCCCTAACGCGGTCGAGTGATTTATGGGACCCCTTGACGATTCGCTTTGAATAAGACTTTTCGGCAAGGCCCAACATTGGTTTTACCATTTGCCTGACCTATTACCTTTTTCCCTTGGGAGTCGCGCTCTGAAGGGTCATCTTCATTTTAGCCCCCCAGGGACAATGCTTGTCTAAATGTTGGTCCAAACTAGAGCCCTTTGCAGCTCCACCTCGGGGAAACTTGAGGGCTGGTTTTAGTTGTACGGACTGCTCATCCGGTCGTGGCTCGAGACGAGATCTGTGGCTACTATCGAGGTGTCGGCACGCCGGGAGGTCTTGCTGGTCTTGTTTTATTGCTATCGAAATGTCTTGTAGCCGGATTCCGAGACTGATCGGGTCTTCCGGGAGAAGGAATATCATTAGTTGATCGCGAGAGCTTATCATGGGCTAAGTTGGGACACCCTGCAGGGTTTGAACTTTCAAAGCCGTGCCTGCGGTTATGTGGCGAGATGGGAATTTGTTAATATCCGGTTGTAGTAAACTTGAAGCAAACTCTTCTAAAATACACCAACCGTGTGCGTAACCGTGAGTGTCTCTTTTGGGGTTGATCGAGAGGAGAACACGGTTTCGGGTTATGTCGGCGTAAGTAGGAGTTCAGGATCACTTCTTGATCATTACTAGTTGACGATTGTTCCTTTGTTTCTCTTCTCGCTCTCATTTGCGTATGTTAGCCACCATACATGCTTAGTCGCTGCTGCAACCTCACCACTTTACCCCTTCCTTTCCCATTTGAGCTTTGCTAGTCTTGATACCCATGGTAATGGGATTCTTTGAGTCCTCGTGGCTCCTGATTTCTACACCAACAGATTGCGGTACAGATTATGCGATGATCATGGCGTGAGGCGATGTTTGCTTGTATTGGAGTTCTTCTTACGCTTCTTCTTGATCGGGGATAGGTTCGGTCGGCAGGCTGGGCTAGCAGGGTGGATGTCGTTTGAGCTTCTGTTTATGTTCCGTCCGTAGTCGGATGTTGTTCTTGTATATGATGTTGATGTATTCTTGTGGCATTTGTGCCTTATGTATGTATCCCCGTCTATTATGTAATGTTGATGTAATGATATTCACCTTGCAAAAGCGTTTCAATATGCGGGTCTATCCTTGGTGGGACCTTCGAGTTCCTTTTGGATAGGGTCGCATATTGGGCATGACAGCACCTTTGGAGAGATTAGTGCCATTATCAGTTATGGTGCTGTGTGGAAACCCAAAGCGAAAAATCACCTTTTTCATGAACTGAACTGTTGTGGCTGCATCACACTTACTGACTGGCTCTGCCAACCCATTTTGTAAATTTATCCACCGCCACCAGAAGGTGTGTCTTTTTATCCTTAGACCTTTTGAAAGGCCCAACCATATCAAGCCCCCAGACTGCAAACGGCCAAGTAATTGGAATCATCCTCAATTCTTGAGCCGACACATGAGCTCGTCGTGAGAATTTTTGACAACCGTCACATTTACTGACCAGATCTTCCGCATCAGCATGAGCCGTCGGCCAGTAAAAACCATGACGGAAAGCTTTGGCCACAAGAGATTTTGAGCCGGCATAATGACCACAATTGCCTTCATGGATCTCCCGAAGTATTTCCTGACCTTCCGCAGGCGATACACAACGTTGAAACACCCCAGTGACACTGCGATGATGCAGCTCACCATGAACAATTGTGATGGACTTAGACCGCCGGGTGATTTGTCTCGCCAAGGTCTCATCCTCGGGCAACTCTCCCCGGGTCATGTAAGCCAGCTATGGCACTGTCCAATCCGGGATGACGTGAAGAGCTGCCACCAACTGCGCTTCCGGGTCTGGAACAGCTAAGTCCTCCTTTGTGGGTAACTTGACAGAAGGATTATGCAAAACATCCAAAAAGGTGTTAGGCGGTACAGGCTTACGTTGAGATCCCAGTCGGCTTAAAGCATCAGCCGCCTCATTCTTCTTTCGATCAATGTGCTCCACTTGATAACCCTTGAAGTGCCCTGCTACAACATCAACTTCGCGACGATAAGCCGCCATGAGGGGGTCCTTGGAGTCCCACTTGCCTGACACCTGTTGAGCCACAAGATCTGAATCACCCGAACACCTTACCCGGCTCAAATTCATCTCTTTGGCCATTCGAAGACCATGGAGTAAGGCCTCATATTCAGCTGCATTATTAGTACAAGGAAACATGTGCCGGAGCACATAGCAATTTTTTTCACCTCGAGGGGAAGTTAAAACTACTCCAGCCCCCGAGCCTTCCAACTGCCTGGATCCATCAAAATGAATAGTCCAATATGTGTTATCCGGCTTCTCCTCCGGTATCTGGAGCTCTGTCCAATCATTGATGAAATCCGCCAGTGCTTGAGATTTAATAGCAGTGCGTGGCACATACTTCAAATCATGAGGCCCAAGCTCAATGGCCCACTTGGCGACTCGTCCTGTGGCCTCTCTATTCTGGATGATGTCTCCCAAAGGAGCAGAGCTCACCACAGTGATAGGGTGACCCTGGAAGTACTGCTTAAACTTCCGGCTTGCCATGAACACCCCATAAACAAGCTTCTGCCAGTGCGGATATCTTTGCTTAGACTCAATGAGCACTTCACTGATGTAGTAAACTAGTGGTTGAACCGGATGCTCCTTGCCAGCCTCCTTGCGCTCTACCACAATTGCAACACTGACAAAACGTGAGTTAGCAGCCATGTATAATAGCAGCGGCTCTTTATCAATGGGAGCCGCAAGAATCGGCGGTTCAGACAATTGTCTCTTTAAATCTTCAAAGGCAGCATCAGCAGCGTCACTCCAGATAAATCTGTCTGTTTTCTTCATCAGCTGATACAGCGGTATCGCCTTCTCACCTAACCGGCTTATGAACCGGCTTAAAGCAGCGATACGACCCACCAGTCGCTGAACATCATTGATGCATGCCAGTTTATCCAAAGAGGTGATTGCCTTGATTTTCTCCGGATTAGCTTCAATACCTCTGTTAGAGACCAAAAAACCCAGAAGTTTGCCTGCTCGCACCCCGAACACACATTTGGCCGGGTTAAGCATCATCTTGTAGACCCGGAGATTATCAAAGGTTTCCTTCATATCATCTATCAAGGTTTCCTTCTCTCTGGACTTCACCACTATATCATCCACATAAGAGTGAACATTGCGCCCAATCTGATTGTGGAGACAGTTCTGCACACACCGCTGATAAGTCGCCTGGGCACTCTTGAGCCCAAAAGGCATAGATGCATAGCAGAAGGCTCCAAACGGAGTACTGAAGGCCGTCTTCTCCTGGTCCTTAACTGCCATCTTGATCTGATGGTAACCAGAGTAAGCATCCAAAAGGCTCAAACGCTCACAACCCGTCGTAGCATCAATGATTTGATCAATACGGGGGAGAGCAAAAGGATCAGCCGGACAAGCCTTATTTAAGTCCGTGTAATCCACACACATCTGCCAGGTGCCATTCTTCTTAAGTACAAGCACCGGGTTAGCCAACCACTCAGGGTGAAAAACTTCAACAATAAATCCGGCCGCCAAGAGCCGGGCCACCTCCTCACCAATAGCTTTCCGTTTCTCTTCGTTGAACCGCCGAAGAAACTGCCTGACCGGCTTAAACTTCGGATCAATATTAAGAGTGTGCTCAGCGAGTTCTCTCGGTACACCCGGCATGTCAGAAGGTTTCCATGCAAAGATGTCCCGATTCTCACGGATGAACTCGATGAGCGCGCTTTCCTATTTACGATCCAAATTGGCACTGATGCTGAATTGTTTGGATGAGTCACCTGGAGTAAAATCAACAAGCTTAGTTTCATCAGCCGATTTAAACTTCATCGCCGGGTCATGCTCGGTGGTCAGCTTCTTCAGAGGTGTCATATCCGCCAGGTCAACGTTATCCTGATAAAATTTTAGCTCCTCAGCTGCGCAAACAGACTCGGCATAAGCCGCATTGCCCCCCTCGCATTCCAGGGCTATCTTTCGACTCCCATGCACAGTAATGGTGCCCTTGTGACCCGACATCTTGAGCTGCAAGTAGACATAACACGACCGCGCCATGAACTTGGCGTAAGCCGGCCGACCAAACAGAGCATGATACGGGCTTTTGATTTTGACCACCTCAAAGGTTAATTTCTCAGCCCTAGAATCATATTCGTCTCCAAAGGCCACCTCCAGTTCAATCTTTCCAACTGGGTACGCCGATTTACCAGGCACCACTCCATGGAAAACGGTGTTGGATGATACGTCTCCAACGTATCTATAATTTTTTATTGCTCCATGCTACTTTATCTACTGTTTTGGACTATATTGGGCTTTATTTTCCACTTTTATATTATTTTGGGACTAACCTATTAACCGGAGGCCCAGCCAGAATTGCTGGTTTTTGCCTATTTGGTGTTTGGAAAAACAGAATATCAAGCGGAGTCCAAGCGGAATGAAACCTTGGGAACGTGATTTTCTCACCGAACTTGATCCAGAGACTTTGACCCTACTCCAAGAAGTGTGAGGCGGTCACGAGGTGGGGGCACCCCCTAGGGCGCCCCCGCCTCGTGGGCCCTGTTGCTCCACCGACGTACTCCTTCCTCCTATATATACCTATGTACCCCCAAACGATCAGACAGGAGCCAAAAACCTAATTCCACCACCGCAACTTCCTGTATCCACGAGATCCCATCTTGGGGCCTGTTCCAGAGCTCTGCCGGAGGGGCATCCACCACGGAGGGCTTCTACATCAACACCATAGCCCCTCCGATGAAGTGTGAGTAGTTTACTTCAAACCTTCGGGTCCATAGCTAGTTGCTAGATGGCTTCTTCTCTCTTTTTGGATCTCAATACAATGTTCTCCCCCTCTCTCGTGGAGATCTATTCGATGTAATCTTCTTTTTGCAGTGTGTTTGTTGAGATCGATGAATTGTGGGTTTATGATCCAGATTATCTATGAACAATATTCGAATCTTCTCTGGATTGTTCTATGTATGATTGGTTATCTTTGCAAGTCTCTTCGAATTATCCGTCTGGTTTGGCCAACTAGATTGGTAGTTCTTGCAATGGGAGAAGTGTTTAGCTTTGGGTTCAATCTTGCGGTGTCCTTACCCAGTGACAGAAAGGGCTGCAAGGCACGTATTGTATTGTTGCCATCGAGGATAACAAGATGGGGTATTTATCATATTGCATGAATTTATTCCTCTACATCATGTCATCTAACTTAAGGCGTTACTCTGTTTTTAACTTAATACTCTAGATGCATGCTGGATAGCGGTCAATGGGTGGAGTAATAGTAGTAGATGCAGAATTGTTTCGGTCTACTTGTCTCGGACGTGATGCCTATATACATGATCATACCTAGATATACTCATAACTATGCTCAATTCTGTCAATTGCTCAACAGTAATTTGTTCACCCACCATAGAATACTTATGCTCTTGAGAGAAGCCACTAATGAAACCTATGGCCCCCGGGTCTATTCTCATCATATCAATCTCCATCACTTTAATAGTTGCTTTGTTTTTACTTTGCCTTTTAATTTTCACTTTGCATGTCTATACCAAAAATACCAAAAATATTATCTATCATCTCTATCAGATCTCACTCTCGTAAGTGACCGTGAAGGGACTGATAACCCCTAATCATGTTGGTTGCGAGGAGCTATCATTTTGTGCAGGTACGAGGGACTTGTGCGTGGCCTCCTACTGGATTGATACCTCGGTTCTCAAAAACTGAGGGAAATACTTACGCTACTTTTCTGCATCATCCTCTCCTCTTCGGGGAAATCCAACGCAGTGCTCAAGAGGTAGCATTGGATGTCTTCAATTTTTTTTCAGTCAGCCCCATGCGCCGAAAGGTCTCATAATGGAGTATGTTGATGCTGCTACCTCCATCCATGAGCACCTTAGTAAACTTATATCCACCGACTTGAGGTGCTACCACCAAGGCTAACTGACCCGGATTGTCAACCCGGGGAGGGTGATCCTCTCTACTCCACACAATAGGCTGCTCTGACCACCTTAAATAACGGGGAACCGCTGGCTCAACAGCGTTCACAACCCTTTTATGAAGCTTCTGGTCCCGCTTGCATAAGCTAGTGGTGAACACATGGTACTGTCCACTATTCAGCTGCTTTGGATTGCTTTGATAACCTGACTGTTGTTGTTGACCTCCCTGACCAGACTGCTGGTGATTATAGCCACCTTGATTTCCCTGAAAGCCGGAATTTGAACCGCCACCCGGGCCATGAAAGCCGCCAGCACCTGAGCCGCCACCCGACCCATGATTGTCGTCGAACGTGTTGGAATTCTTGAAAGCCTTCATGATCACGCAATCCTTCCATAAGTGAGTGGCCGGCTTTTCCCGGGTACCATGTCTCGGGCAAGGTTCATTGAGTAGCTGCTCAAGAGATGGACCCGACCCACCAGATCGAGGGGGCCGCCTCCCCTTGCGTCTCTGATCATTACCCTGCGCATTAGCGTTGGCCACAAACTCCGGATTACCATCAGCTTTATGCTTGTTGCCTCCTTGATTTGCCGTGTTATGCTGCTGGCCCTTTCCATTGCCGTTCTTCTTTCCCTTCCCCGCCTTTTCCTCGTCAGACACAGGATCCGCGGTATCATCAGAATCGGCGTATTTTACTAGAGCCACCATCAGCTGACCCATGTCATTACAATCACACTTGAGGCGCCCCAGCTTCTGTCTCAGCGATACAAATCGGCAATTTCTCTCCAGCATGAGGACTGCAGAGCCGGCATCCATCTTGTCAGATGAATGTATTATCTCCTTGACCCGGCGCACCCAATGAGTGGTAGATTCACCCTCCTCTTGTTTACAGTTAGTTAAATCCACAATTGACATGGACTGCTTGCAGGTGTCTTTTAAGTTCTGAATGAACCGGGCCTTCAATTCCGCCCATGAGCTGATGGAATTGGGTGGCAAGCCTTTTAACCAAGTCCGGGCCGTTCCATCCAACATCATGGTGAAATACTTAGCCATTGCCACGCCACTGACCTCCAACAGCTTCATGGCCATCTCATAGCTTTCGATCCACGCTCCGGGCTGTAAGTCGGCCGTATAATTTGGCACCTTCCGGGGTCCCTTGAAATCTTTAGGCAGACGCACATTACGTAAGGCCGGCACCAAACAAGGAACACCGCCGGTTCTGGTGGCCACTCCTTCCTCAACAGAAGTCGTCGGATAATCCGGGAGAGCTTGATGAGCCGCCAGCTGAGCCGCCCGCTCGTCCTCCTAATGTATCCGGTCTTGTACCGAGTTATAACCGCCGGGTTGGTTACGGCGCTGGGCGTTGCTTGACAAAGCTTTTGACTCCATGTGCCTGCTATAACTCAGACTCCAGCTTGGGCGAGGAGACGAATGAATCCTGTCTCGGCTATAGGAATAAGCCTCTTGCTGAGCCAGAGCCGTCTGGACGAGTTCTCTGATCCTTCGCGTCTCCACCGTTGTTGGATCGTCGTCGTCCACTGGGAGAGCCGCCAAACGTGCTGATGCTGCGATCAGGTTCTCCATAGGGTTAGAAAAATGACCCGATGGCGTTGGTACGTAGCGAGGCGGGGCCATATTCCCATGAGGAGGCGCCATCACCCGAGGCTGATCCGGTCCCCCTGGTCCGGGCGTTATGAACTAGTTTGCTTCTGGCGGGTTACTAGGGCCGGCTCCGGGTGTAGTGAAAAGGCTCCGAGGATCATAAACTGGAGGCAAATGGGATTGATTTTTCTGGTGTCTCCTCCTCATCACCTTGTTAGATGTGTTTAGGTTCATCGTAAGCTGGAAAGCCTCTGACTAGAGTTGTTGGGCCCGTGCATCCAAAGCCGCCCGTTCTGCTGCCAACCTGGTGTCCTCTGCTGCTAAGGCCTCCTTGGCCTGAGCTATTTCCTCACGCACCTGTGCCACCTCTGCTTCACGTTCCTCTTGATTTGCAGGAATAATTGTGGCGGTTAACAGGGCCGTCAGCTTATCCATGAGATCAAGCAGCACCTGAGCCGGCGGGCGCACAGGGCCTCCTGCCCTGGCCACTCCTGACCCGGGCGTTATTGATGCCGCAGCCGTAGAGTTCTGGCTGGGCTGAGTGCCAGCCATGAAGACCCCTACCCAGCTTGGCGGCTCAAAGGGGTCCGGAATACTGCTGCCATCGGATGAGCCCCCAAGCCTGCCATCTTGCAGTTGATACAAGAATCTGTCTCACCAGTGGACGAATCACCATCGGAGTGGACGGCCGTCTCACCTCCATCAGTAGATCCCTCAGAAAGTTCTCCTCCATGGATGCAACCCACGAAGGCACGCTTCACGACGGGTTGAGCACGGGCGGGTCTCGCACGCTGAGCCGTCTCGACGAGGTCGGTGCAGTTGTCCGACTCAGGGCCCGGCTCACCGATCCGTCCGATGAAAACGTGGATTCCGCCGAAGGGAACCCGGTATCTGTACTCAATTGAGCCGGCGTCGGGGCCCCAGCCTTCGTCGTCGATGTAGATCTTGCCGCAACGACTCTTGGTCATCCGGCCCACAGCGTATACCTTGAGCCCTTCGAAGCTGCCCTTCAAGAACTCAAATCCACCATGCGCTGGCCCCACGGTGGGCGCCAATTGTCGTGGTTTTGTCACGGCAGATGTCCTCTTGCAAGGACTTAGTCGTGGAGCCATCGCAACTAGGAAGCTTAAAGGGGTTAATCGGGACAAGGGACACGAGAGAGGTTTTATACTAGTTTGGCCCCTTACGGTGAAGGTAAAGCCTACGTCTAGTTGGGTTGGTATTACTAGGGTTTCGATGACCAGGGAGCGAGATACGCTATGCCCGGCTCTCGATCAGATGTTGCTTGCCCTAAGCCGTCAGCGGGTCGTCCCCTTATTGAAGGAAATATACCCTAGAGGCAATAATAAAGTTATTATTTATTTCCTCATATCATGACAAATGTTTATTATTCATGCTAGAATTGTATTAACCGGAAACATGATACATGTGTGAATACATTGGCAAACTTAAATGTCACTAGTATGCCTCTACTTGACTAGCTCATTGATCAAAGATGGTTATGTTTCCTAACCATAGACATGTGTTGTCATTTGATCAATGGGATCACATCATTAGGAGAATTATGTGATTGACTTGACCCATTCCGTTAGCTTAGCACTTGATCGTTTAGTATATTGCTATTGCTTTCTTCATGACTTATACAAGTTCCTATAACTATGAGATTATGCAACTCCCGTTTACCAGAGGAACACTTTGTGTGCTACCAAACGTCACAACATAACTGGGTGATTATAAAGGAGCTCTAAAGGTGTCTCCAAAGGTACATGTTGAGTTGGCATATTTCGAGATTAGGTTTTGTCACTCCGATTGTCGGAGAGGTATCTCTGGGCCCTCTCGGTAATGCACATCACTATAAACCTTGCAAGCAATGTAACTAATGAGTTAGTTACAGAATGATGTATTACATAACGAGTAAAGAGACTTGCCGGTGACGAGATTGAACTAGGTATTGAGATATCGACGATCGAATATCGGCCAAGTAACATACCGATGACAAAGGGAACAACGTATGTTGTTATGCGGTATGACCGATAAAGATGTTCGTAGAATATGTAGGAGCCAATATGAGCATCTAGGTTCCGCTATTGGTTATTGACTGGAAACTGTTCTAGTTCATGTCTACATAGTTCTCGAACCCGTAGGGCCCGCACGCTTAAGGTTTCGATGACAGTTATATTATGAGTTTATGAGTTTTGATGTACCGAAGTTTGTTTGGAGTCCTGGATATGGTCACGGACATGACGAGGAGTCTCGAAATGGTCGAGACATAAATATTGATATATTGGACGACTATATTCGGACACCGGAAGTGTTCCGGGTGATTTCGGAGAAAATCGGAGTGCCGGAGGGTTACCGGAACCCCCCCGGGAGAAGTAATGGGCCTTATGGGCCTTAGTGGAGAGAGAGAGGGGCATCCAGGGTGGGCCGCGCGCCCCCTCCCCCTCTGGTCTGAATTGGACCAGGAGAGGGGGCGGCGCCCCCCTTTCCCTCTTCCTCTCCCCCTTCCTTTCCCCCTCCTAGTAGGAGTAGGAAAGAGGGGAGACCTACTCCTACTAGGAGGAGGACTCCTCCTCCTGGCGCGCCTAGCAAGGGCCGACCGGCCTCCCCCCTTGCTCCTTTATATACGGGGGCAGGGGGCACCCTAGAGACACAACAATTGATCCTTGAGATCTCTTAACCGTGCGCGGTGCCCCCCTCCACCATAGTCCTCGATATTATTGTAGCGGTGCTTAGGCGAAGCCCTGCGACGGTAGAACATCAAGATCGTCACCACGCCGTCGTGTTGACGGAACTCTTCCCCGACACTTTACTGGATCGGAGTCCGGGGAACGTCATCGAGCTGAACGTGTGCTAGAACTCGGAGGTGCCGTAGTTTCGGTGCTTGATCGGTCGGGCCGTGAAGACGTACGACTACATCAACCGCGTTGTTGTAATGCTTCCGCTTTCGGTCTATGAGGGTACGTGGACAACACTCTCCCCTCTCGTTGCTATGCATCACCATGATCTTGCGTGTGCGTAGGATTTTTTTTGAAATTACTACGTTCCCCAACAGTGGTATCCGAGCCTGGTTTTATGCGTAGATGTTATATGCACGAGTAGAACACAAGTGAGTTGTGGGCGATACAAGTCATACTGCTTACCAGCATGTCATACTTTGGTTCAGCGGTATTATTGGATGAAGCGGCCCGAACCGACATTACGCGTACGCTTACGCGAGACCGGTTCTCCCGACGTGCTTTGCACAGAGGTGGCTAGCGGGTTTCAGTTTCTCCAACTTTAGTTGAACCGAGTGTGGCTACGCCCGGTCCTTGCGAAGGTTAAAACAGCACTAACTTGACGAACTATCGTTGTGGTTTTGATGCGTAGGTAAGAACGGTTCTTGCTAAACCCGTAGCAGCCACGTAAAACTTGCAACAACAAAGTAGAGGACGTCTAACTTGTTTTTGCAGGGCATGTTGTGATGTGATATGGTCAAGACATGATGCTATATTTTATTGTATGAGATGATCATGTTTTGTAACCGAGTTATCGGCAACTAGCAGGAGCCATATGGTTGTCGCTTTATTGTATGCAATGCAATCGCCCTATAATGCTTTACTTTATCACTAAGCGGTAGCGATAGTCGTAGAAGCATAAGATTGGCGAGATGACAACGATGCTACGATGGAGATCATGGTGTCACGCCGGTGACGATGGTGATCATGACGGTGCTTCGGAGATGGAGATCACAAGCACAAGATGATGATGGCCATATCATATCACTTATATTGATTGCATGTGATGTTTATCCTTTATGCATCTTATCTTGCTTTGTTTGACGGTAGCATTTTAAGATGATCTCTCACTAATTATCAAGAAGTGTTCTCCCTGAGTATGCACCATTGCAAAAGTTCTTCGTGCTGAGACACCACGTGATGATCGGGTGTGATAGGCTCTACGTTCAAATACAACGGGTGCAAAACAGTTGCACACGCGGAATACTTAGGTTAAACTTGACGAGCCTAGCATATACAGATATGGCCTCGGAACACGGAGATCGAAAGGTCGAACGTGAATCATATAGTAGATATGATCAACATAGTGATGTTCACCATTGAAACTACTCCATCTCACGTGATGATCGGACATGGTTTTGTTGATTTGGATCACGTGATCACTTAGATGACTAGAGAGATGTCTGTCTAAGTGGGAGTTCTTAAGTAATATGATTAATTGAACTTAAATTTATCATGAAATTAGTACCTGATAGTATTTTTCTTGTCTATGTTTGTTGTAGATAGATGGCTCGTGCTGTTGTCCCGTTGAATTTTAATGCGTTCCTTGAGAAAGCTAAGTTGAAAGATGATGGTAGCAACTACACGGACTGGGTCCGTAACTTGAGGATTATCCTCATTGCTGCACAGAAGAATTACGTCCTGGAAGCACCGCTGGGTGCCAGGCCTGCTGCAGATGCAATTGACGATGTTAAGAACGTCTGGCAGAGCAAAGCTGATGACTACTCAATAGTTCAGTGTGCCATGATTTACGGTTTAGAACCGGGTCTTCAATGACGTTTTGAACGTCATGGAGCATATGAGATGTTCCAGGAGTTGAAGTTAATATTTCAAGAAAATGCCCGGATTGAGAGATATGAAGTCTCCAATAAGTTCTATAGCTGTAAGATGGAGGAGAATAGTTTCATCGGTGAACATATACTCAAAATGTCGGGTATAATAATCACTTGATTCAACCGGGAGTTAATCTTCCGATGATAGTGTCATTGATGAATTCTTCAATCACGCCACCAAGCTACAAGAGCTTCGTGATGAACTATAATATGCAAGGGATGGACAAGACTATTCCCGAGCTCTTCGCAATGCTAAAGGCTGCGGAGGTAGAAATCAAGAAGTAGCATCAAGTGTTGATGGTCAATAAGACCACCAGTTTCAAGAAGAAGGGCAAAGGGAAGACGAAGGGGAACTTCAATAAGAACAGCAAGCAAGTTGCTGCTCAGGAGAAGAAACCCAAGTCTGGACCTAAGCCTGAAATTGAGTGCCTCTACTGCAAGCAGACTGGACACTGGAAGCGGAATTGCCCAAGTATTTGGCGGATAAGAAGGATGGCAAGGTGACAAAGGTATATGTGATATACATGTTATTGATGTGTACCTTACTAATGCTCGCAGAGCACTGGTATTTGATCTGGTTCATTGCTAATATTTGCAACTCGAAACAGAGACTACGGATTAAGCGAAGATTGGCTAAGGACGAGGTGATGATGCGCGTGGGAAATGGTTCCAAAGTCGATGTGATCGCAGTCGGCACGCTACCTCTACATCTACCATCGGGATTAGTTTTAGACCTAAATAATTGTTATTTGGTGCCAGCGTTGCATGAACATTATATCTGGATCTTATTTGATGCGAGACGGTTATTCATTTGAATCAGAGAATAATGGTTGTTCTATTTATATGAGTAATATCTTTTATGGTCATGCACCCTTGAAGAGTGGTCTATTTTTATTGAATCTCGATAGTAGTGATACACATATTCATAATGTTGAAGCCAAAAGATGCAGAGTTGATAATGATAGTACAACTTATTTGTGGCACTACCGTTTGGGTCATATTGGTGTAAAACGCATGAAGAAACTCCATACTGATGGACTTCTGGAATCACTTGATTATGAATCACTTGGTACTTGCGAACCGTGCCTCATGGGCAAGATGATTAAAACGCCGTTCTCCGGAACTATGGAGCGAGCAACTGATTTATTGGAAGTCATACATACTGATGTATGTGGTCCAATGAATATTGAGGCTCGCGGCGGGTATCGTTATTTTCTCACCTTCACAGATGATTTGAGCCGATATGGGTATATCTACTTGATGAAACACAAGTCTGAAACATTTGAAAAGTTCAAAGAATTTCAGAGAGAAGTGAAAAATCATCGTAACAAGAAAATAAAATTTCTACGATCTGATCGTAGAGGAGAATATTTGAGTTACGAGTTTGGTTTACATTTGAAGCAATGCAGAATAGTTTCGCAACTCACGCCACCCGGAACACCACAACGAAATGGTGTGTCCGAACGTCGTAATCGTACTTTACTAGATATGGTGCGATCTATGATGTCTCTTACTGATTTACCGCTATCGTTTTGGGGTTATGCTTTAGAGACGGCCACATTCACGTTAAATAGGGCACCATCAAAATCCGTTCAGATGACGCCTTATGAACTGTGGTTTGGCAAGAAACCAAAGTTGTCGTTTCTTAAAGTTTGGGGCTGCGATGCTTATGTGAAGAAACTTCAACCAGATAAGCTCGAACCCAAATCGGAGAAATGTGTCTTCATAGGATACCCAATAGAGACTATTGGGTACACCTTCTATCACAGATCTGAGGGCAATATTTTTGTTGCTAAATTCGGATCCTTTCTAAAGAAGGAGTTTCTCTCGAAAGAAGTGAGTGGAGGAAAGTAGAACTTGATGAGGTAAATGTACCTGCTCCCTTATTGGAAAGTAATTCATCACAAGAACCGGTTCCTGTGACAACTACACCAATCAGTGAGGAAGCTAATGATATTGATCATGAAACTTCAGATCAAGTTACTACCGAACCGCGTAGGTCTACCAGAGTAAGATCCGCACCAGAGTGGTACGGTAATCCTGTTCTGGAAGTCATGTTACTCGACCATGGCGAACCTATGAACTATGAGGAAGCGATGATGAGCCCAGATTCCGCAAAATGGCTTGAGGCCATGAAATCTGAGATAGGATCCATGTATGAGAACAAAGTATGGACTTTGGTTGACTTGCCCGATGATCGGCAAGCCATAGAAAATAAATGGATCTTCAAGAAGAAGACTGACGCTGATGGTAATGTAACTGTCTACAAAGCTCGACTTGTTGCGGAAGGTTTTCGACAAGTTCAAGGGGTTGACTACGATGAGACTTTCTCACCCGTAGCGATGCTTAAGTCTGTCCGAATCGTGTTAGCAATTGCCGCATTTTATGATTATGAAATTTGGCAAATGGATGTCAAAACTGCATTCCTGAATGGATTTCTGGAACAAGAGTTGTATATGATGCAACCGGAAGGTTTTGTCGATCCTAAAGGTGCTGACAAAGTATGCAAGCTCCAGCGATCCATTTATGGACTGGTGCAAGCATCTCGGAGTTGGAATAAACACTTTAATAGTGTGATCAAAGCATATGGTTTTATACAGACTTTTGGAGAAGCCTGTATTTACAAGAAAGTGAGTGGGAGCTCTGTAGCATTTCTGATATTATATGTAGATGACATATTGTTAATTGGAAATGATATAGAATTTCTGGATGGCATAAAGGGATACTTGAATAAAAGTTTTTCAATGAAAGACCTTGGTGAAGCTGCTTACATATTGGGCATCAAGATCTATAGAGATAGATCAAGACGCTTAATTGGACTTTCACAAAGCACATACCTTGATAAAGTTTTGAAAAAGTTCAGAATGGATCAGGCAAAGAAAGGGTTCTTGCCTGTGTTACAAGGTGTGAAGTTGAGTCAGACTCAATGCCCGACCACAGCAGAAGATAGAGAGAAAATGAAAGATGTTCCCTATGCTTCAGCCATAGGCTCTATCATGTATGCAATGTTGTGTACCAGACCTGACGTGTGCTTAGCAATAAGCTTGGCAGGTAGGTACCAAAGTAATCCAGGAGTGGATCAGTGGACAGCGGTCAAGAATATCCTGAAATACCTGAAAAGGAGTAAGGATATGTTTCTCGTTTATGGAGGTGACAAAGAGCTAGTCGTAAATGGTTACGTTGATGCAAGCTTTGACACTGATCCAGATGATTCTAAATCACAAACCAGATACGTGTTTTTATTAAACGGTGGGGCTGTAAGTTGGTGCAGTTCTAAACAAAGCGTCGTGGCGGGATCTACATGCGAAGTGGAGTACATAGCTGCTTCGGAAGCAACAAATAAAGGAGTCTGGATGAAAGAGTTCATTTCTGATCTAAGTGTCATACCTAGTGCATCGGGACCAATGAAGATCTTCTGTGACAATACTGGTGCAATTGCCTTGGCAAAGGAATCCAGATTTCACAAGAGGACCAAGCACATCAAGAGACGCTTCAATTCCATTCGGGACCAAGTCCAGGTGGGAGACATAGAGATTTGCAAGATACATACGGATCTGAATGTTGCAGACCCATTGACTAAGCCTGTAACATCCCAAAATTCTAAATTTTGGAATGTTATAATAAATAGATTGGTTTGTTTGTTTGTTTGAATTGTTGTGTGATTGATTGAGTGAAATTTGAAACTTTTTGAAAGTTAAATGAGAGGGAATAAAAGGACTTTCCCAAACTTTCATTTTTGCTTTTATGCTTTTCGTGAATTCAAATACTCTTCATCACAAAACCCCGGAGAGAAGATGACATGACTTATTCCATTTATTTAAATGACAAGGGTGTTGAAAATATTTGAATTTCATTTGGAAAATATTTCCAATTCTGAAACTTTATGCAACTCAATGATTTTCACGGCGAAGATAAAATGACTTCTTCAAAACATATGAAATATGAGTAGGAGTTTCAAAGAAATAAATTCAAAGTTCTTTTGAATTTATTTTCAATTTGGAGTTATTTGAGTTTTATTCAAATTATTTTTCTCCAAAATAAAATACATGGAAAATAGGGTAACATGATTCCCTACAACAGAAAATTGAGAGGAATAAATTTGAATTCATTTTGGTATTTTTAAAATGATTTTTATTGGATTTTATTAGAGCTGAAGCACTCTTTGCTTTATTTAAATTTGTGTGAATTTTATTTAATTCTATAGAAGTGTTCATGTTGTAGAAAATCTTTTTCTGAAAATTTTGATATATTATATGCCTATATAAAAGTTATAATTATTTTGTTTTTGTTTTAGTTCCGTGAAATTTTGTTAAAAAAAATATGCAGCGCCTTGGCCCAAAGGCCCAAGCCGCCGACCAGCCACCGGCCAAGGCCAAGGCCAAGGCCATCGCACGCACACACCTAGGGGGCCAGGGAGCCCAGGTTTCCTATTCTTTTACAAATCCTAGTAGGATTTGATCCCGTTTCGTTATTCCGTTTATTCCGATTTGTTTCTAGATCTTTTCCCTCTTTGTTTCCTAATCCTAGTCTATTTCTTGTCCCTACCCCAAGCAAAGCCCTCCCTCCCCAATATAAATACCCAAGAACCCCCCCTCCAACACATCAAACCAACACCTCTCCTCTCCTCTCCTCTCCTCTCCTCTCCTCTCCGCAGCAGCAGCAGCAGAAGCACCACCGCCGCCGCCAAGTGCCGCCGCCGCGCCCTCGACCTCTCCTGAGGTTTATATGATCTCCTCTCCACCGTCCCGTGATCTCCTTTCCTCTAGGAGCAACCGCAACATTGGATCCGATCTTCTTCCCCAACTCCGACAACTACTCCGGTGAGATCCACGAAATCCCGTAATTCATTTTTTTCAGAAAATAGCAATCTTAGAAAATTCATATCTTTTAGAGTTTTTAGTATTTTTAAGTGATTCCAATTGCTATGTGTCACAAATTTGCTGAAGTTTCTGTTAGTTGCTCTGGATTTCAAATTTGAGTAGTTTAAATTTGAATTTGATAAATTTTGTTCAGATTAGTATTTTGGCCATAACTTGAGTTTAAAAATAGGTTTTAATTAATTCTTTTTGCTCCTGGTCTCTAGGACCTTTGTTTATCCAGTAGTATTTAGTATTTTATTTCTAGGTTAATTTAAATTAGGTTTTAGCAAAACAGTACTGTTTTATTATTAGTTCTGTTTTAGCTTTTTCTTTATTGTTTTTATTAGTTTTAAATTATTTCTTTTTGTCACTTTTGACAAAATTAGTTGTGTTTCTGTTAGAAAACAGGAGAAAAATTTATTTTATTTTAAAAATTTATTTTCCTTAGTTTTGTATGAAACCTTCTATAGGTCATAGTTAGAGTTTTATAAAAGCTTTTTATTTGTTTCTTTTTGCAAATAAAATTTTATGAAAAAATACTTTCTGTTAACTTAGTTGTTTTACTTTTTATTTTCTGTTAAATTATTAGTTTAGTGTTTTAATTGCTGTTAGGTTTTTTTACTTAGGGCAAACCTATGTTAGATGCTTGTAGCAAAGTCATAGATTTTCGTTAGTAGTTTTTCTTTCTAGTTTTATTTGAAGCTTCTTTGGACTTTGTTGGAGTTTTATTATTGAGTTTTTTTGTTTTAATTGTTATTATGAGTGTTAAAATTGTTTGCTAGGGTGTTTGCTTATATGAATGCTATGTTTGACTATATAGATTTTCAACGGAGTGACGATTAGTTCTACCAAGTCATTTTCTGAGCGTTGTTATCTTCATCAAGTATTACCGAGCAAGTTCACTTTGACCATGTTTTTCATACCTATGTGTTTTATTGCATCTAGTGTCATCTTCGCAACAATCCCTCCAAGAGTGATATTGAATCCTTGTAGTTGAGTAGTATGCATGAGGTAGGAACCCATCACCTGTTACCAAGCCCGGGCGTTATTTATTTTAATGCTACGCTATAGTAGACGGGGTTGGTATGAGTGCTCGGAGTGGTGTGAGAATGGAGGACCTCGTCAATGGCGACAACTCCATGATGGAATCTGCAAGGACTGCATCTTCAAGGCCTCAAGACTTCAAGACTCGAGACAAGAATTCAATACACACTCTTTGGGTGAAGGCGGTTGACGGGCACCTGGAGAAACCAGTGGTTGGCGGGATGCATGGAGAAGCGCCATGACATCTTGCGGAAAGCTTCACCCAGACTCAAAGAGACGGAAGAATACTTCATGCCGGAAGCTTACTGTGCAACCGCAAGTCACTATGGGCTGGCTTGGTTGACCTTAGTTGTGACTCTGGTGGGGCGGTGCTAGCAGATGTAGAACTACGGTAGGATTGGATGAGCACCGGACGGTGGTCGGAGGAACTCTTGGAAGACCATGTTTGATCGTCTTGTTCTCAAACACCCTGAAGTGCGAGAGCGTAAAAGAGGGATCGAATCTTGCGGGTAAAGTGTACAAACCTCTGCAGAGGGTTTAAACCTAATCGATTAGCCGTGTCCCGATTACGGACAATTTGAGCCTCTGGACTTGGATCTATCTGGAACTCTCAACACGGATGATAACTTAATTGTGGGCAACTTATGATGATTTTGGGCTATGAGACATCGGTTGGCGGAACCATGTCATGATAGAAAACTCCATAGTACAGACTTCATTTATTCCTTTGATGTAGGGAAAATAAGTCAGCTTTTACATAAAAACATCGAGACACGAGCCACAAAACCATATTGCATATAGAATAGTATTATCATCTGTTTTCTCATGTTGTGATCTTGCGGTACATTCAATGTCTTGACCTACACGGCTGCAACGTATCATGTTGCGATATTTTTCTTCCGACGAGTAAGAGTGCAGTGCAGGTTACGGTCTACACTCAACTTGCCGATGGCGTTGATGGGACTCCACACCCGTTTGATTTGTTTCGCTGAGTATTATGAGGTATATATCATTTTACGTTATTTATACATGTGATTGCACTTTGATATATACATTGATGTCTTGTGTGTGCAAAGATCTTGATCCGAGGATGGCACGGATACACGAGGCTTGACCGTCTCGAGGTCGGGTCGCTCTGAGATATGGTATCGAGCACATGTTGACTGTAGGACGTGACCCTAGAAATCGGAAAGCCCTTGGACAGGATATCTCAAAACTTTATTTTTAAAAGACTCTTACTTCTCATCTTTTCTGATTTTATCAAATAGACCCTCTCACCTCAAATAGTTAGAATATACCCTTTTCCTTTTGACCACATGAAGGATCAATGAAGCCGCTCCAAGAAAGATATCGGACAGTGATGACCCCTTCAAAGTAACCAGGATTTCACCATGCATTAGAAGAGTTGAAGCTGCAACAATTGAAGACTCTGAAGACTTGAAGAATTTGAAGTTCCTGAAGAATTATTTGACCTTTAGACCAAACCCCTGTTATACACCTATGTTAGATGCGATGATTTGTGAGCTGTCATTTGTTTGATGTTTTCCGAGAGCCACAAAGTAAAACTTGTTTCTTCAAAAACTATTGTTTGTATTGTGTGTATATCCTCCCCACCTCTCTCATATCTCATCCCAAAACTTTTGGACCCCATAGATGATGAATGAAGTTGGACTGATATTCTCTGGATCAAGACTCACCGGAGGCAGAGCTATGGATTGAACATGGAGAATCACTTGGGAGCAATTTGGTTTCAAGGAAGAATGAAGTATCGTGACGCTCTTGAGACTTTGAAGGAAGTGCTGCAACATGGTGGCAGATGCATCAAGCTATACAGGATGGAATGGAGCAAAGACTTGGGAAGAATTCAAGAAGACTCGACAAGATCTCGTCTTACCCGGAAGCACCATGATACACCAAGAAATAAACCTTGTGCTGCAAGATTTATGGAGAAATAGGACACACCAGGAGGAACACAAGGATGGATGCCCTCATTGTGAGGAGAAACACCCGGTGAGGAATGCCCAACTAGTCGGTGACTTGCTTCTTGTGTGAAGGAACCACCCACTACCCGACCCAGTGTCACATTTACCCCATGGTGCAACAAACTATTCAGGAGCAGGAAGAAGGAATGAAAGAAGCCCTCGAGAAGTTATGAAAGAACACTGTGATGAAGGAATGTGTTGAAGACCACGATGGAGAAGGCCTCAACAGATTTTACTCCAATGCCTGCTATACATGTGGAGAAGAAGGACATTTTTCGCAGATTGCACCAAGGAAAGAAAAGAGTATCGGGATATTTCCGACAGCGAAGTGAAGTTTGACCCTCGGAAATAGAAGCTCTGATCATTAGAGAAATCCAAGAAGAGAAAAGAAGGCAACCCCAGAACAACACAATTTTCGCAGAGAAGGACCTGAGTCATATCACTTGTTACAGGTGTAAGGATTTAGGTCATTACGCTAGTAAGTGTCCAGAAAAGAAGCCAAGAATCCAAGGAGCCTACATAATCACAAAGAAGCCCCGAGACATGTCGGAAGTCATTTGTTTTCGCTGCAAGGAAGCAGGACATTATGCTACTAAATGTCACAACAAGATGAAAGCTGGAGTTGAGTAGTTGGAATTTTAATATTGGAAACAAGAGTAGTAGAAAGCAATTTCATTTTCATGAGTCCAATGAGTTGAGTTATGTAATGGGTGCTCAGAGTTTCTAATGGATTCATGAAATCAATAAAGTTAAGGTGACGTGTTTTCATATGTTTAATTGTATGAGTTGTTACTCTTTGAACAAAGATTTTGACCATTTTCGAGGATATGAGAAATATGGTCTATGGATGGATTTGTGAATTTCATTTTAAGGGTGAAAGTACCCTATGAAGAACACTAGACCAATGGAAATGGAAATGTGTCCCACAGGTTGGAGTTTGGAAAAAATGAGTTGAAGTTTTATCTTTGATATGATGGTATTAAGAAATGAGATGTTATTGGATTTAAAGTGGTGTAATGTTGGAAAATGGAGCAATTGTAACTCCAAGGATGAGTGAAATTGGTACAAGTGTTGAAGTGGGCTCATAACCCACATGCTCAGAATTAATAAGGGTCAAGTACCCTTGGAGAAATTTTGGGAATAGACTACGATTTGATCAACCGACGATTCTATAGGAGTTTATAAAACCCGAGAGTTGTTAAGGAACGATAGATGTTTGTTTGGCCTGCAGAATCAATGGATTTTCCGAACTTGGTTCGTCGACAAGAGAAATTCTGCAATGCTTGTGAGGATGACCGAGTGTTAGAATGCGAGATTCGCTAAACCATGTACAAGGTAATGATTTGGGTGCGGGATGGATTGATCACCATACCGACTTACTCTTATTATTCGCTTTGCTATATGGGATGGAAAAATCTGAGTGACTTACCTATAGTAGAGAGACGACGATCAAAACCTTGTTTAAACCTTAGAAAGGTATAGGTATTTTTCCCTTGTACACGGCAGTTGTTGCCAACCGTAGGTTATACGGTGAGGTTCAACCAGACCCGTTTTCTCTGGGAAACCATAAATCGTTGACCACCATGAGATACCGATATTCGTTTAGAATTGGCGCGGACCGTCGACTATGAAGACCAGTCTCGGAATAACCTTACCAAGAGTAAAGGACAAAAGAATTGAGGAAAAGGTTATGCCACTACCGGAAGAGCCCAGAGAAGAAATTATCCTTAATATCTGAGAAGACCGAATCGCCAAGCAATAAGGATGGAGTATCTGAGTTTTGATGGGACCGTAACGATGTTTCTAAGGGTGGTAGCACCCCAGACCCCGGAGACGATCGATGGATTTTGAAGACCCCAAACCTAACCCATTTCTTTCTAGCCTCTCCGAATCTCGAGGACGAGATTCATTTTAAGGGTGGTAGATTTGTAACATCCCAAAATTCTAAATTTTGGAATGTTATAATAAATAGATAGGTTTGTTTGTTTGTTTGAATTGTTGTGTGATTGATTGAGTGAAATTTGAAACTTTTGAAAGTTAAATGAGAGGAATAAAGGACTTTCCCAAACTTTCATTTTTGCTTTTATGCTTTTCGTGAATTCAAATACTCTTCATCACAAAACCCTGGAGAGAAGATGACATGACTTATTCCATTTATTTAAATGACAAGGGGTGTTGAAAATATTTGAATTTCATTTGGAAAATATTTCCAATTCTGAAACTTTATGCAACTCAATGATTTTCACGAGCGAAGATAAAATGACTTCTTCAAAACATATGAAATATGAGTAGGAGTTTCAAAGAAATAAATTCAAAGTTCTTTTGAATTTATTTTCAATTTGGAGTTATTTGAGTTTTATTCAAATTATTTTCTCCAAAATAAAATACATGGAAAATAGGGTAACATGATTCCCTACAACAGAAAATTGGAGAGGAATAAATTTGAATTCATTTTGGTATTTTTAAAATGATTTTTATTGGATTTTATTAGAGCTGAAGCACTCTTTGCTTTATTTAAATTTGTGTGAATTTTATTTAATGCTATAGAAGTGTTCATGTTGTAGAAAATCTTTTTCTGAAAATTTTGATATATTATATGCCTATATAAAAGTTATAATTATTTTGTTTTTGTTTTAGTTCCGTGAAATTTTGTTAAAAAAAATATGCAGCGCCTTGGGCCAAAGGCCCAAGCCACGACCAGCCACCGGCCAAGGCCAAGGCCAAGGCCATCGCACGCACACACCTAGGGGCCAGGGAGCCCAGGTTTCCTATTCTTTTACAAATCCTAGTAGGATTTGATCCCGTTTCATTATTCTGTTTATTCCGATTTGTTTCTAGATCTTTTCCCTCTTTGTTTCCTAATCCTAGTCTATTTCTTGTCCCCTACCCCAAGCAAAGCCCTCCCTCCCCAATATAAATACCCAAGCACCCCCCTCCAACACATCAAACCAACACCTCTCCTCTCCTCTCCTCTCCTCTCCTCTCCTCTCGCAAGCAGCAGCAGCAGAAGCACCACCGCCGCCGCCAAGTGCCGCCGCCCGCCTCGACCTCTCCTGAGGTTTATATGATCTCCTCTCCACCGTCCGGTGATCTCCTTTCCTCTAGGAGCAACGCAACATCGGATCCGATCTTCTTCCCCAACTCCGACGACTACTCCGTGAGATCCACGAAATCCCGTAATTCATTTTTTCAGAAAATAGCAATCTTAGAAAATTCATATCTTTTAGAGTTTTTAGTATTTTTGAGTGATTCCAATTGCTATGTGTCACAAATTTGCTGAAGTTTCTGTTAGTTGCTCTGGATTTCAAATTTGAGTAGTTTAAATTTGAATTTGATAAATTTTGTTCAGATCAGTATTTTGGCCATAACTTGAGTTTTAAAATAGGTTTTTAATTAATTCTTTTTGCTCCTGGTCTCTAGGACCTTTGTTTATCCAGTAGTATTTAGTATTTTATTTCTAGGTTAATTTAAATTAGGTTTTTAGCAAAACAGTACTGTTTTATTATTAGTTCTGTTTTAGCTTTTTATTTATTGTTTTTATTAGTTTTAAATTATTTCTTTTTGTCACTTTTGACAAAATTAGTTGTGTTTCTGTTAGAAAACAGGAGAAATATTTATTTTATTTTAAAAATTTATTTTCCTTAGTTTTGTATGAAACCTTCTATAGGTCATAGTTAGAGTTTTATAAAAGCTTTTTATTTGTTTCTTTTTGCAAATAAAATTTTATGAAAAAATACTTTCTGTTAACTTAGTTGTTTTACTTTTTATTTTCTGTTAAATTATTAGTTTAGTGTTTTAATTGCTGTTAAGTTTTTTTACTTAGGGCAAAACTATGTTAGATGCTTGTAGCAAAGTCATAGATTTTCGTTAGTAGTTTTCCTTTCTAGTTTTATTTGAAGCTTCTTTGGACTTTGTTGGAGTTTTATTATTGAGTTTTTTTTTGTTTTAATTGTTATTATGAGTGTTAAAATTGTTTGCTAGGGTGTTTGCTTATATGAATGCTATGTTTGACTATATAGATTTTCAACGGAGTGACGATTAGTTCTACCAAGTCATTTTCTGACAACGTTGTTATCTTCATCAAGTATTACCAGGCAAGTTCACTTTGACCATGTTTTTCATACCTATGTGTTTTATTGCATCTAGTGTCATCTTCGCAACAATCCCTCCAGTAGTGATATTGAATCCTTGTAGTTGAGTAGTATGCATGAGGTAGGAACCCATCACCCTGTTACCAAGCCCGGGACATTATTTATTTTAATGCTACGCTATAGTAGACGGGTTGGTATGAGTTCTCGGGAGTGGTGTGAGAATGGAGGACCTCGTCAATGACGACAACTCCATGATGGAATCTGCAAGGACTACATCTTCAAGGCCTCAAGACTTCAAGACTCGAGACAAGAATTCAATACACACTACTGGGTGAAGGACGGTTGACGGGCACCCTGGAGAAACCAGTGGTTGGTCGGGATGCATGGAGAAGCGCCATGACATCTTGCGGAAAGCTTCACCCAGACTCAAAGAGACGGAAGAATACTTCATGCCCGGAAGCTTACCTGTGCAACCGCAAGTCACTATGGGCTCGCTTGGTTGACCTTAGTTGTGACTCTGGCTGGGGCGGTGCTAGCAGATGTAGAACTATGGTAGGATTGGATGAGCACCGGACGGTGGTCGAGGAACTCTTCGAAGACCATGTTTGGTCATCTTGTTCTCAAACACCCTGAAGTGCGAGAGCGTAAAAGAGGATCGAATCTTGCGGGTAAAGTGTACAAACCTCTGCAGAGGGTTTAAACCTAATCGATTAGCCGTGTCCCGATTACGGACAATTTGAGCCTCGGACTTGGATCTATCTCGGAACTCTCAACACCGGATGATAACTTAATTGTGGGCAACTTATGATGATTTTGGGCTATGAGACATCGGTTGGCGGAACCATGTCATGATAGAAAACTCCATAGTACAGACTTCATTTATTCCTTTGATGTAGGGAAAATAAGTCAGCTTTTACGCAAAAACATCAGACACAGAGCCACAAAGCCATATTGCATATAGAATAGTATTATCATCTGTTTTCTCATGTTGTGATCTTGCCGGTACATTCAATGTACTGACCTACACGGCTGCAATGTATCATGTTGCAGATATTTTTCTTCCGACGAGTAAGAGTACGGTACAGGGTTACGGTCTACACTTAAACTGCCGATGGCGTTGATGGGACTCCACACCCATTTGATTTGTTTCCGCTGAGTATTATGAGGTATATATCATTTTACGTTATTTATACATGTGATTGCACTTTGATATATACATTGATGTACTGTGTGTGCCAGCATACTGATCCAGGGATGGCACGGATACACAGAGGCTTGACCGTCTGAGGTCGGGTCGCTACAAAGCCTCTTCCACGAGCAAAACATGATCAGCACCAATGATCCATGGGTGTTAGAATCATTACTATGTAATCTAGATTATTGACTCTAGTGCAAGTGGGAGACTGAAGGAAATATGCCCTAGAGGCAATAATAAAGTTATTATTTATTTCCTCATATCATGATAAAAGTTTATTATTCATGCTAGAATTGTATTAACCGGAAACATGATACAAGTGTGAACACATAGACAAACTTAAATGTCACTAGTATGCCTCTACTTGACTAGCTCATTGATAAAAGATGGTTATGTTTCCTAACCATAGACATGTGTTGTCATTTGATCAATGGGATCACATCATTAGGAGAATGATGTGATTGACTTGACCCATTCCGTTAGCTTAGCACTTAATCGTTTAGTATATTGCTATTGCTTTGTTCATGACTTATACAAGTTCCTATAACTATGAGATTATGAAACTCCTGTTTACCGGAGGAACACTTTGTGTGCTACCAAACGTCACAACGTAACTGGGTGATTATAAAGGAGCTCTACAGGTGTCTCCAAAGGTACATGTTGAGTTGGCATATTTCGAGATTAGGTTTTGTCATTCCGATTGTTGGAGAGGTATCTCCGGGCCCTCTCGGTAATGCACATCACTATAAGCCTTGCAAGCAATGTAACTAATGAGTTAGTTACGGAATGATGTATTACATAACGAGTAAAGAGACTTGCCGGTAACAAGATTGAACTAGGTATTGAGATACCGACGATCGAATCTCGGGCAAGTAACATATCGATGACAAAGGTATGTTGTTATGCGGTTTGACCGATAAAGATCTTCTTGGAATATGTAGGAGCCAATATGAGCATCCAGGTTCCGCTATTGGTTATTTACCGGAAATAGTTCTAGGTCATGTCTACATAGTTCTCGAACCCGTAGGGTCCGCACGCTTAAGGTTTCGATGACAGTTATATTATGAGTTTATGAGTTTTGATGTACCGAAGTTTGTTCGGAGTCCCGGATATGATCACGGACATGACGAGGAGTCTCGAAATGGTCAAGACATAAATATTGATATATTGGACGACTATATTCGGACACCGGAAGTGTTCCGGGTGATTTTGGAGAAAACCGGAGTGCCGGAGGGTTACCGAACCCCCGCCCCGGGAGAAGTAATGGGCCTTATGGGCCTTAGTGGAGAGAGAGAGGGGCAGCCAGGGTGGGCCACGCGCCCCCTCCCCCTCTGGTCCAAATTGGACTAGGAGAGGGGGGGGGGGCCCTTTCCCTCTCGCTCTCCCCCTTCCTTTCCCCCTCCTAGTAGGAGTAGGAAAGAGGGGAGTCCTACTCCTACTAGGAGGAGGACTCCTCCTCCTGGCGCGCCTAGCAAGGGCCGGCCGGCCTCCCCCTTGCTCCTTTATATCACGAGGCGGGGGGCACCCTAGAGACACAACAATTGATCCTGGAGATCTCTTAGCCGTGTGCGGTGCCCCCCTCCACCATAGTCCTCGATATTATTGTAGCGGTGCTTAGGCGAAGCCCTGCGACGGTAGAACATCAAGATCGTCACCACGCCATCGTGTTGATGGAACTCTTCCCCGACACTTTGCTGGATCGGAGTCCGGGGAACGTCATCGAGCTGAACGTGTGCTAGAACTCAGAGGTGTCGTAGTTTCGATGCTTGATCGGTCGGGCCGTGAAGACGTACGACTACATCAACCGCGTTGTTATAACGCTTCCGCTTTCGGTCTACGAGGGTACGTGGACAACACTCTCCCCTCTCGTTGCTATGCATCACCATGATCTTGCGTGCGCGTAGGAAATTTTTTGAAATTACTACGTTCCCCAACACTTATATACACGGGTTGACGCCCTATGGCCTACAGAGTCCCGGCCGGCTCATAAACAGTGTCCGGCTCGGTGACTTGTTAACCCTGCCTTATAATACAAGTCATGCCATTACAACGGTTTATCACTACAGGCCTTAAGTCACCTGTGGGCTTTAGATCCTTTAATGAACCGCCATCTTCATGCTTGATCTTGGGCTTCATATGATAAATCATCTTTTGCGTAACCCGGCCCCTCCTGGGCGGCTTACAAGAATAGTTATATCCCCAACACTTTTCATCGAATCCGATCCGACTAAAGTGGGAGAGACAGACACCCGCTAGCCACCCTATGCATTAAGTGCATGTCAGCCGGTGGAACCTGTCTCACGTAAGTGTACGTGTAAGGTCGGTCCGGGCCGCTTCATCCCACAATGCTGCCGAATTAAGATAAGACTAGTAATGGCAAGCAAACTGAACAAATCATCGCCCACAACTACTTTGTGTTCTACTCATGCATAGAATCTACGCATAGACCTAGCTCATGATACCACTATTGGGGAACGTAGAAATAATTCAAAATTTTCCTACGTGTCACCAAGATCAATCTAGGAGATGTTAGCAACGAGAGAGAGGGAGTGCATCTTCATACCCTTGAGGATCGCTAAGCGGAAGCGTTACAAGAATGCGGTTGATGGAGTCGTACTCGCGGCGATTCAAATCGCGGAAGATCCGATCTAGCACCGAACGGACGACGCCTCCGCGTTCAACACACGTACACGCCGGGGACGTCTCCTCCTTCTTGATCCAGCAAGGGGAGAGGAGAAGTTGAGAGAGAACTCCAGTAGCACGACGGCGTGGTGGCAATGGAGCTCGTGGTTCTCCGGCAGAGCTTCGCTAAGCACTACGGAGGAGGAGGAGGAGAGGGCTGCGCTAGGCAAGGGGTGCGGCTGACCTCTCTCTCCCTCACTATATATAGGGGGAAGGGGGTGGAGGAGGCGCCCTAGGGTTCCCTAGGGGAGGGGCAGCGGCCACAGGGGAAACCCTAGATGGGTTTGGGCGCCCCCACCCCTAGGAAACTTGCCCCCCAAGCCGGGAGGGGAGGCTTCCCTAGGGGAGGCGCCCCCACCTCTCCAGGTTACATGAGAGGGGTTGGGAGGCGCACAGCCCCTTAGTGGGCTGGTGTGCCCCTCCCTTGGCCCATAAGGCCCCCAACGCTTTCGGGGCCTCCAAACACCTTTGATTACGCTGGTCGTCACCCGGTACTCCCAGAACAATTCCGGACTCCAATACCCTTCGTCCAATATATCGATCTTCACCTCCGGACCACTCCGGAATTCCTCGTCACGTCCGGGATCTCATCCGGGACTTCGAACAACCTTCGGTAACCACATACTATTTCCCAAAACAACTCTAGCGTCACCGAACCTTAAGTGTGTAGACCCTACGGGTTCAGGAACCATGTAGACATGACCGAGACGTTCTCCGGCCAATAACCAACAGCAGGATCTGGATACCCATGTTGGCTCCCACATGTTCCATGATGATCTCATCGGATGAACCACGATGTCGGGGATTCAATCAATCCCGTATACAATTCCCTTTGTCAATCGGTACGTTACTTGCCCGAGATTCGATCGTCGGTATCCCAATACCTCGTTCAATCTCATTACTGGCAAGTCAGTTTTACTCGTTCTGTAACACATCATCACGTGATCAACTCTTTGGTCACATTGGGCTCATTATGATGATGTCCTACCGAGTGGGCCCAGAGATACCTCTCTGTCACACGGAGTGATAAATCCCAGTCTCGTTTCGTGCCAACCCAACAGACACTTTCGGAGATACCCGTAGTGTGCCTTTATAGCCACCCAGTTATGTTGTGACGTTTGGCACACCCAAAGCATTCCTACGGTATCCGGGAGTTGCACAATCTCATGGTCTAAGGAAACGATACTTCACATTAGAAAAGCTCTAGCAAACGAACTACACGATCTTGTGCTATGCTTAGGATTGGGTCTTGTCCATCACATCATTCTCCTAATGATGTGATCCCGTTATCAATGACATCCAATGTCCATGGTCAAGAAACAATAACCATCTATTGATGAACAAGCTAGTCAACTAGAGGCTTACTAGGGACATGTTGTGGTCTATGTATTCACACATGTATTACGGTTTCCAGTTAATAAAATTATAGCATGAACAATAGAAAATTATCATGAACAAGTAAATACAATAATAACCATTTATTATTGCCTCTAGGGCATATTTCCAACACCCACATTGTGAATCCAGCTCGGAAGCGAGAAGTGACTTCTTGATCCTCCTCCATGGCATCTATCCTCTTCAAGTCAGCCTCCATCTCTTCCTCCGCTGCTGGCCCAAAGTGGTAAGCATTGCTATTTGTCCTGGATCTCGATGCCGGATGAGACACCCGGCTCTCCCTGACTGACTCTTGAGAAGACATCTTGCTCTAATCTGCAACAGCAACAACTCAAAACACAAACAGAGGACAATTGCGTGATACAGGAGTCAAAACCTTCGGGAGATTATATAATAAATTTTTACCGACCAAAATACGTATCGTGCAAGAAAACGGAGTCCGGAGAGCGCACGAGGTGCCCACGAGGCCGGGGGCGCGCCCAGTAGGGTAGGGCGCGCCCTCCACCCTTGTGGAGGCCTCGTGTCCTTCCCGGACTGCTTCTTATTTTTCTATTTTTCTAAATATTCCAAAACAAAGAAAAATTGCCATTAGAACTGTTTTGGAGTCGGTTTACTTACCGTACCACATACCTATTCCTTTTCGGAGTATGAAACATTCTGGAAAGTGTCCCTTATGTATTCCTCTGGGGCTACGGTTACAATAACATTGGTTTCGACATTTATAGGATTACCTGAGATATAATGTTTAATTCTTTGACCGTTCACCACCTTCGGATTTGTGCCTTCGAAGTTGTTGATTTTTATGGCACCGGAACGATAGACCTCCTCGATAACGTAAGGGCCTTCCCATTTAGAGATAAGTTTTCCTGCAAAAAATCTTAAACAAGATTTGTATAGCAATACATAGTCACCTACATTAAACTCATGCTTTTGTATCCTTTTGTCATTCCATCTTTTAACTTTTTCTTTAAACAACTTGGCATTTTCATAGGCTTGGGTTCTCCATTCATCAAGTGAGCTAATGTCAAATAACCTCTTCTCACCGGCAAGTTTGAAATCATAATTGATCTCTTTAATAGCCCAATATGCCTTATGTTCTAGTTCGAGAGGTAAGTGACATGCTTTACCATAAATCATTTTATACGGAGACATACCCATAGGGTTTTTATATGCAATTCTATAGGCCCATAATGCATCATCAAGTTTCTTGGACCAATTCTTTCTAGATCTATTAACAGTCTTTTGCAAAATTAATTTCAGCTCTCTATTACTCAATTCTACTTGACCACTAGACTGTGGGTGATAAGGAGATGCAATTATATGGTTAACATCATACTTAGCAAGCATTTTACGAAAAGCGCCATGAATAAAATGTGAACCACCATCAGTCATTAAATATCTAGGGACTCCAAACCTCGGAAAAATAACCTCTTTAAGCATTTTAATAGAGGTGTTAAGATCAGCACTACTAGTTGGAATATCTTCTACCCACTTAGTAACGTAATCAACAGCAACTAAAATATGTGTTTATCCATTAGAGGCAGGAAAAGGTCCCATATAATCAAAGCCCCAAACATCAAATTGTTCAATAACAAGTGAATAATTCATAGGCATTTCTTGATGTCTACTAATATTACCAATTCTTTGACATTCATCACAAGACAAGACAAACTTACGGGCATCCTTGAAGAGAGTAGGCCAATAAAAACCGGATTGCAATACCTTATGTGCAGTTCTATCTCCAGCGTGGTGTCCTCCATAAGCCTCGGAATGACACTTGCATAGGATATGTTCCTGTTCATGCTCAGGTACACAACGTCTAATAACACCATCTACTCCTTGTTTATAAAGATGTGGGTCATCCCAAAAGTAATGTCTCAGATCATAGAAAAACTTTTTCTTTTGCTGGTATGTGAAACTAGGTGGTATAAATTTAGCAACAATATAATTAGCATAATCAGCATACCATGGAGCAGTATGAAAAGTATTTATGACATTTAATTGTTCATCAGGAAAGCTATCATCAATAGGTAGTGGGTCATCAAGAACATTTTCTAACCTAGACAAGTTGTCTGCAACGGGGTTCTTAGCTCCCTTTCTATCAATGATATGCAAATCAAATTCTTGTAGCAAGAGAACCCATCTAATAAGTCTAGGTTTAGCATCTTTCTTTTCCATAAGATATTTAATAGCAACATGATCCGTGTGAATAGTTACTTTAGAATCAACAATATAAGGTCTGAACTTATCACAAGCAAATACAACTGCTAAGAATTCTTTTTCAGTAGTAGCATAATTTCTCTAAGCATTGTCTAGAGTTTTACTAGCATATTGAATAACATTTAATTTCTTATCACTCTTTGCCCTAGAACAGCACCTACAGCATAATCACTAGCATCACACATAATTTCAAAGGGTAAATTCCAATCAGGTGGCTGAACAATAGGTGCAGAGATCAATGCTTTCTTAAGTATTTCAAATGCTTCTATGCAATCATCATCAAAGATAAATGGTATATCTTTTTGTAATAAATTAGTCAGAGGCCGAGAAATTTTTGAGAAGTCCTTAATGAACCTCCTATAAAAACCGGCGTGACTAAGGAAACTTCTTATACCTTTGATGTCCTTGGGACATGGCATCTTTTCAATAGCATCAACCTTGGCTTTATCAACCTCAATAGCTCTCTCAGAAACTTTATGCCCCAAGACAATACCTTCATTAACCATAAAGTGGCACTTTTCCCAATTCAAGACAAGATTAGTTTCTTCACATCTCTGCAAAACTCGATCAAGGTTGGTCAAGCAATCATCAAAAGAGGATCCATAAACGGAGAAATCGTCCATGAAAACCTCACAAATCTTTTCACAAAAGTCAGAGAATATAGCCATCATGCATCTTTGAAAGGTAGCAGGTGCATTACATAAACCAAAAGGCATACGTCTATAAGCAGAAGTACCGAAAGGGCAAGTAAAAGTGGTCTTTGATTGATCGTCGGCTGACACAGGTATTTGAGAGAAACCGGAATAACCATCTAGAAAGCAAAAATGTGTATGTTTGGATAATCTTTCTAGCATTTGATCGATAAAAGGTAAGGGGTAATGATTCTCTTTAGTAGCTTTATTTAGTTTGCGGAAATCAATTACCATCCTATAACCTGTAATAATTCTTTGCGGAATCAATTCATCTTTATCATTAGGAACGACAGTAATACCTCCTTTCTTAGGAACACAATGGACAGGACTTACCCACTGGCTATCAGCAATGGAATAAATTATACCTACCTCAAGGAGCTTTAGTATTTCCTTTCTTACCACTTCTTTCATCTTAGGATTCAGCCATCGTTGGTGATCATGAACTGGTTTGGCATCTTTCTCCAAATTTATTTTGTGTTGACATAGAGTGGGACTAATGCCCTTAAGATCATCAAGAGTATATTCAATAGCAGTGCGGTGCTTCTTCAGAGTTTTCAATAATCTCTCTTCTTCATGCTCTGAAAGGTTAGCACTAATAATAACAGGATATATCTTTTTCTCATCAAGATAAGCATATTTAAGAGTATAAGGTAACAGTTTAAGCTCAAACACGGGATCACCCTTGGGTGGAGGAGGATCCCCTAGGATTTCAACAGGCAAATTGTGTTTCAGGATGGGTTCCTGTTTAAAGAATACTTCATCTATTTCCCTTCTTTCATTCATAAACATATCATTTTCATGGTCTAGCAAATATTGTTAGGCAATTCCTCTTCACGGTAAGGCAATAGAAGCAAGATCAATAATTTCATCTTTACTAGGCAATTCCTCTTCACGGTGTTGTCTACGAAATTTACAGAAATTAAACTCATGAGACATATCACCCAAACCAATAGTAACAATATCTTTTTCGCAGTCTATCCTAGCATTAACAGTGTTCAAGAAGGGTCTACCAAATATAATGGGACAAGAAAATCAGCAGGGTATTTAGTTTTCCCACACAAGACTTCAACATCTCTAACAATTCCAATTGGTGATATGGTATCTCTATTGTCAAGTTTAATTATGACATCAATATCTTCTAACTCAGTAGGTGCAATATCATGCATAATTTATTTGTATAAGTCATGAGGTATAGCACTAGCACTGGCACCCATATCACATAAGCCATGATAACAATGATCTCTTATTTTAACATAAATAACAGGCATGCCTACCACATGTCTATGTTTATCTTTAGCACAAGGTTTGGCAATTCTAGCAGTTTCATCACGGAAATGAATAACATGCCCATCGATATTATCAGACAAGAGATCTTTAACAATAGCAATATTAGGTTCAACTTTAACTTGCTCAGGAGGTGTATAGGTTCTAGTATTGCTTTTACGAACCACAGTTGAAGCTTTAGCATGATCCTTTATCCTAACAGGGAAAGGTGGTTTCTCAACATAAGAAGTAGGAACAATAGGATCATTATAAGTGATAATCTTTTCTTCAACTTTAATAGGTGCAGCTACTTTTACTTCTATTGGAGGATGATACTTAAATCACTTCTCCTTAGGGAGATCAACATGAGCAGCAAAAGATTCACAGAAAGAAGCCACTATCTCAGAGTCAAGTCCATATTTAGTGCTAAATTTATGGAAAACATCAGTATCCATAAAAGATTTAACACAATCAAACTTAGGTGTCATACCTGACTCCTTACCTTCGTCGAGATCCCAATCATGAGAGTTGCATTTAATTCTTTCCAATAAGTTCCATTTGAATTCAATAGTCTTCATCATAAAAGAGCCAACACAAGAAGTATCGAGCGTGGTGTGATTGTTATCACAAAGCCGAGCATAAAAACTTTGAATAATTATTTCACTTGGGAGCTCATGATTGGGGCATGAATATAACATTGATTTAAGCCTCCCCCAAGCTTGAGCGATGCTTTCTGCTTCGCGAGGCCAAAAATTATATTTATAATTGCGATCACGATGAACAAGATGCATAGGATAAAACTTCTGATGAAATTCCAATTTCAATCGTTTTTAGTTCCATGATCCCATACCATCACATAGCCTATACCATGTCAATGCATCTCCTTTCAAATATAAAGGGAACACATTCTTCTTAATAACATCATCGGGTATACCTGCAAGCTTAAATAATCCACAAACTTCATCCACATAGATTATGTGCTCATCAGGATGCATTGTTCCGTCTCCTGCAAAAGGATTAGCCAGCAGTTTTTCTAACATACCCGAAGGAATTTCAAAGTAGACATTTTCATTTTCACTAGGTTCAGTAGGTTGAGGAGCAACTCTTTGCTCTACTAGTCGGGGTGAAGATACCCCGAACAAACTCTTATATAGAGAAAAGCGCTCCCGAGGACACATGGGAATTATCGTCAAGCTAGTTTTCATCACGTTCATATGATCCACATTCGGTACTTTGATTATTTGATATGTGGGTGGACCGGTGCTTGGGTACTGCCCTTACTTGGACAAGCATCCCACTTATTATTAACCCCTATTGCAAGCATCCGCAACTAAAAAATAAGTATTAAGGTAAACCTAACTGTCGGTGTCAAAACCGGCGGATCTCGGGTAGGGGGTCCCGAACTGTGCGTCTAAGGCGGATGGCAACAGGAGGCGGGGGACACGATGTTTACCCAGGTTCGGGCCCTCTCGATGGAGGTAATACCCTACTTACTGCTTGATTGATCTTGATGATATGAGTATTACAAGAGTTGATATACCACGAGATCGTAGAGGCTAAACCCTAGAAGCTAGCCTATGGTATGATTGTTGTTGTCCTACGGACTAAAACCCTCCGGTTTATGTAGACATCGGAGGGGGCTAGGGTTACACAGAGTCGGTTACAAGGGAGAAGATCTACATATCCGTATTGCCAAGCTTGCCTTCCACGCCAAGGAGAGTCCCATCCGGACACAGGTCGAAGTCTTCAATGTTGTATCTTCACAGGCCAATAGTCCGGCCAAAGGATATAGTCCGGCTGTCCGAGGACCCCCTAATCCAGGACTTCCTCACTAACCATAGCATGAAACATATGGATCCAAATCAGCCCCTTACGAAGCAACGCATAAACTAGGGTTTAAGCTTCTGTCACTCTAGCAACCCATCATCTACTTATTACTTCCCAATGCCTTCCTCTAGGCCCAAATAATGGTGAAGTGTCATGTAGTCGACGTTCACATAACACCACTAGAGGATAGACAACATACATCTCATCAAAATATCGAACGAATACCAAATTCACATGACTACTAATAGCAAGACTTCTCCCATGTCCTTAGGAACAAACGTAACTACTCACAAAGCATATTCATGTTCATAATCGAGGAGTATTAATATGCATAAAGGATCTGAACATATGATCTTCCACCAAATAAACCAACTAGCATCAACTACAAGGAGTAATCAACACTACTAGCAACCTACGGTACCAATCCGGACTTAGAGACAAGAATTGGATACAATAGATGAACTAGGGTTTGAGAGGAGATGGTGCTGGTGAAGATGTTGATGGAGATTGCCCTCTCTCGATGAGAGGAGCATTGGTGATGACGATGGCGATGATTTCCCCTCCCGGAGGGAAGTGTCCCCGGCAGAACAGCTCTGCCGGAGCCCTAGATTGGTTCCGCCAAGGTTCCGCCTCGTGGCGGCGGAGTCTCATCCCGAAAGCTTGCTTATGAGTTTTCTTCGGATGAAGGACTTCATATAGCAGAAGATGGGCACCAGAGAGCCAACAGGGGGCACATAAGGCAGGGGCGCGTCCAGGGGGGTAGGGCGCGCCCCCCACCCTCGTGGACAGGTGGAGGCCCCCCTGACGTAGATTCTTCTTCCAGTATTTTTTATTATTTCCAAAAATAACTTTCGTGGAGTTTCAGGACTTTTGAAGTTGTGCAGAATAGGTCTCTAATATTTGTTCCTTTTCTAGCCCAGAATTCCAGCTGCCGGCATTCTCCCTCCTTATGTAAACCTTGTAAAATAAGAGAGAATAGGCATAAGTATTGTGACATAATGTGTAATAACAGCCCATAATGCAATAAATATCGATATAAAAGCATGATGCTAAATGGACGTATCAGTACACACGAACAGGGAGAATTCCCGCAGCTGGAAATCTGGACCTGGAAAATCTACGTCAGGCCACCTATTTTGCACAACTCCAAATGAACTGAAACTTCATGGGGAATTTTTATGGAATATATTAGAAATATTGGAGCCAATAAGTACCAGAGGGGGCCCACCAGGTGGGCACAACCCACATGGGCGCGCCAGGGAGCCCAGGCGCGCCCTGGTGGGTTGTGCTCCCCTCGGCCCACCTCTGGTGCCCATCTTCTGGTATATAAGTCATTTTGACCTAGAAAAAATTAGGAGAGGACTTTCGGGACGGAGCGCCGCCGTCTCGAGGCGAAACTTGGGAAGGAGCACTTTTGCCCTCCGGCGGAGCGATTCCGCCGGGGGAACTTCCCTCCCGGTGGGGGAAATCCTTGTCATCATCATCACCAACAACTCTCCCATCTTGGGGAGGGCAATCTCCATCAACGTCTTCAACGGCACCATCTCCTCTCAAACCCTAGTTCATCTCTTGTGTTCAATCTGTGTACCGGAACTATAGATTGGTGCTTGTGGGTGAATAGTAGTGTTGATTACATCTTGTAGTTGATTACTATATGGTTTATTTGGTGGAAGATTATATGTTCAGATCCAATGTGCTATTTAATACCCCTTTGATCTTGAGCATGATTATCATTTGTGAGTTACTTTTGTTCTTGAGGTCACGGGAGAAATCATGTTGCAAGTAATCATGTGAACTTGATATGTGTTTGATATTTTGATAGTATGTATGTTGTGATTCCCTTAGTGGTGTCATGTGAACGTCGACTACATGACACTTCACCATATTTGGGCCTAAGGGAATGCATTGTGGAGTAGTTATTAGATGATGGGTTGAGAGTGATGAAGCTTAAACCCTAGTTTATGCGCTATTCCGTAAGGGACCGATTGGATCCAAAAGTTTAATGCTATGGTTAGAATTTATTCTTAGTACTTTTCTCGTAGTTGCGGATGCTTGCAAGGGGGTCAATCATAAGTAGGAGGCTTGTTCAAGTAAGAACAACACCTAAGCACTGGCCCACCCACATATCAAATTATCAAAGTAGCGAACATGAATCGAATCAACATGATGAAAGTGACTAGATGGAATTCCCGTGTACCCTCAAGAACGCTTTGCTCATTATAAGAGACCATTTTGGCATGTCCTTTGCCTCAAAAGGATTGGGCTACCTTGCTGCACTTTTGTTACTACTATCATTACTTGCTCGTTACAAATTATCTTGCTATCAAACTACTCTGCTACTTACAATTTCAGCACCTGTAGACATTACCTTGTTGAAAACCACTTGTCATTTCCTTCTGCTCCTCGTTGGGTCCGACACTCTTACTTATCGAAAAGTCTAAAATTGATCCAATATACTTGTGGGTCATCAGTGGCTGAGCCGCGCCCGCAATAGGCAGCCGTCAAGTCGAGCGATTGCCGAGGCTGTGTGGGGAAGTGGAGACGCCCACGTCCCATCAAGCGCCACGTGTCGAACGGGTCCGCAGGCGGTTGGGGCCCGCGGCGCTTCGCCCTTGCCCTTTGGCTTCTCCTCGAGGCCAAGTCCGAGCGCGCCTTGGGCCCGAGGGCTACTGTCGGCATTCTGGGAACTGGGGTACCCAGACTTGCCTGCCTGCAGCCCACGGCGTGGCTCCTTCGCCGGCCTGCTACGACCCATCTTTAGCACCAACTATACAAGACCCTCGCGAGGGGCCAAGCCTTACGAGGCGGACAATGCCAAGACCTCTAGAAGGAGCAGGCTCTTTAGGCTGGCTCCTGAGGAGCGGAGATTTCTATGCGAGCCCTCACCTCATGAGGTTTGGATGACGCAAGCCATGACGACCAAGGCCAGGCGGGCGCCAGCGGGCGCAGTACAGCAGGTTTCCTCTTTGGTGCTAAAGAGGCAAGCGCAGGCGTGGAGTCCTGAGGAATCAGCCAAAGGTTACCATTTCCATGCAACAAGACCAAGACCGCCAGGACGGCAGGACGAAGGTCATTGCCGAGCCCACCACGGCGTCACGACTACAAGCTTTGCAGGCAAGACCACCTTTAGCCATGATAAGACATACTAGTTGTCTCCCTTCGAATTTGGCCATTGTGGGATCCCTTCCCGCCTTCATTTTGGGAAGAGGACCAAGGCCATTATAAGTATAGCCTAGCCACCACCATAGAGGGCGACGGATCATTCGGGCCATCCACACCCTCACCAACTCGCACGAGAACAAGAACACACCTCCTGAGGTCGTTCTCCCACTGTACTAGTTCATCCTCAGCCCACCTCGAGGCAAATCCACCACAAAGCAAGAGTAGGGTATTACACCGCAAGGTGGCCCGAACCTGGGTAAACTGCCTTGTCCCGTTCTTCTTCAGTTCATTGAGCTAGGCCGTGAGATCGACTAGTTGGCAGGTTGGGAAGGTTGAGTTCTTCGCATGCACCCCAGAGTTCAAATCTATCTAGGGTTTGCGGAGCCCGGCATCCAACAACTCCTGTCTCCCCCTTTTTGGAATAGAAATCCTATGGTTATGTTCTCCCAATCCATGAAATCTGAGTAAGTTTTGTTAGATCCGTGGTGTATTGATTGTTTGAATGGTACAAGTGATAAGTGATTAGTTGTTTCATCTGTGCAAATGATTTCTGCTTGTAATCCGACTAGGGTTAGTGTTCGTGCTAATAATTCCTAGCCAGGACTTGACAATTGATTTTGAATGACCTACATATGTTTGTGCCATTATTTTCTTCAAGATTGGTCTGTACATAGACGACTGTGCTTAAAAATCGAACCATAATCTCTGGATATGTATAAGTAAATAGCCATAAATTCCTAATCCTACTTCACGACATGTAATCATTGATTTGATGCCAAATTTTGGCAGTTGCCAAATGTTCGCTAGAGATTAGTTTGTAAACATTAATTTGACGCCTTATTTTTTTACTATTTGTATAGGTGTTGTCTGATGATGTGTACATCGAGGATGAAGATGTACAGAGGAGGTACAAGAGGCAAATCCTGAGGGAGCTTTATGCGGGAATGTATAACAGGCGTATTAGGACCTGGGACGACGGCTATCGATGCCCATTTTGCAATCACAAGCTTCATGATGCGTATCAAAGTGTTCTGGCGCATGCAAGAGGACATTCGTTGATTCCTTCAAGCAGAAGTATTCTCGTAGGGTGGCGCACGGCGCGTACGCCGAGTACCTGGAGAAGCTTCAGGATTGTGCTGGCATGTGATATGAGATGTGGGATCGAACTATATACGCTTGAGCATGCTTAATGACAGTTGAACTATGTACTTATGGTTGAACTCTGCTTGTGTACGTGTACGATTATTATCTATGTCTGTGTATGTTTAATCTATGTTTACTTATGTCTAACTGCGGGATATCGATGCCATCAGTTCGGTTGATGGAATCTACCTCTGTCCTCATTTATTGGTCCCCTTTTGTAATTTGTGTTAAATTTTGACCAAAGATTTAACTGACAAAATGTTAGTGCAAGTCAGCAAAAATTATATCGTTGGATGCGTATTTGAACGTAGTGTTCAATGATATAATTTTTGGTGACATGCATAAACATTTCTTAGTTAAATATTTGGTCGAAATTTGGTACAAATTACAAAGAGGGCCAATAAACCAGGACGGAGGTAGTACGTCAATCACACACGGTTCCCAAAATTGGAACCGTGTGCCATGACTTTCATTTTGCCTGTTGCGTCAATCACACACGGTTGGCTCTAGCAAACCGTTGCCTCCGAAATTCTTTGTGGGACAGAAAACCCTCACACCCCAATTCAAAAATGAAAAAAGAAAACCCTCACCATCCCACCGTCACAAAAACCCTCACCCCGCCCGCCACCCCCTCCGGTCCCCATTCACACCTGCAGAAGCTCCTCCGTGTCTATGCATGGCACCGCCTATAGCGGCGGTAACCACTTAACTCGCCACCTGCCGCCGCCGCCAGGCTGCCGGCAAACCCCACCGCATTGCGCAACTTCCGCTTGCCGCCGCCTATCGCCGTCGACTTTCTCGACGCTGCTTGCGGTCAACCCAGTTCTGCTCGGTTGAGGAATTTGCTGATCTCTACTACACAACCTTCTTCTTGTAGACGTTGTTGGGCCTGCAAGTGCACACGTTTGTAGGACAGTAGCAAATTTCCCTCAAGTGGATGACCTAAGGTTTATCAATCCGTAGGAGGCGTAGGATGAAGATGGTCTCTCTCAAACAACCCTGCAACCAAATAACAAAGAGTCTCTTGTGTCCCCAACACACCCAATACAATGGTAAATTGTATAGGTGCACTAGTTCGGCGAAGAGATGGTGATACAAGTGCAATATGGATGGTAGATATAGGTTTTTGTAATCTGAAAATATAAAAACAGCAAGGTAACAAGTGATAAGCGTGGCGTAAGCGGTATTGCAATGATAGGAAACAAGGCCTAGGGTTCATACTTTCACTAGTGCAAGTTCTCTCAACAATAATAACATAGATAGATCATATAACTATCCCTCAACATGCAACAAGGAGTCACTCCAAAGCCACTAATAGCGGAGAACAAACGTAAAGATTATGGTAGGGTACGAAACCACCTCAAAGTTATTCTTTCCAATCAATCCATTGGGCTATTCCTATAAGTGTCACAAACAGCCCTAGAGTTCGTACTAGAATAACACCTTAAGATACAAATCAACCAAACCCTAATGTCACCTAGATACTCCATTGTCACCTCAAGTATCCGTGGGCATGATTATACGATATGCATCACACAATCTCAGATTCATCCAACCAACATAAAAGTACTTCAAAGAGTGCCCCAAAGTTTCTACCGGAGAATCAAGAACGTGTGCCAACCCCTATGCATAGGTTCATGGGCAGAACCCGCAAGTTGGTCACCAAAACATACATCAAGTGGCACATGATATCCCATTGTCACCATAGATAAGCACGGCAAGACATACATCAAGTGTTCATAAAAGGCTCAATCCGATAAGATAACTTCGAAGGGGAAACTCAATTCATCACAAGAGAGTAGAGGGGGATAAGAAACATAGGCCCAGTTCTTTTGGCCGATTCTCCCATAATCTTGAGAATCGACCCTCCACCCAGCTTTTCCCAGAATCTTGAACCCATATTTTTTTTACAATCCTAGCTAGTTAGGATGTGAATAGTTAGGACTGTAAAAAATATATAGATACAAGATTCTGGGTGAAGCTGGGTAGAGGGTCAATTCTCAAGATTCTGGGAGAATCGCCCAAAAGAGCTGGGCCATAAGATCCAACTACAATAGCAAAGCTCGCGGTACATCAAGATCGTGCCATAGAGGGAACACGAGAGAGAACACGAGAGAGAGAGAGAGATAGAGAGAGAGAGAGAGAGATATCAAACACATAGCTACTAGTACATACCCTCAGCCCCGAGGGTGAACTACTCCCTCCTCGTCATGGATAGCGCCGGGATGATGAAGATGACCACAGATGAGGGGCTCCAGGCTCAAACTCTATCTTGTGGTAGACCGCCCTCCTAGGGAGCGCTTGGGCAACTAACTTGTGGGGCATGTGATATGAGTAGATGTTGTTGGTCGAAAACGTCTTTCATTCACAATAAAACAGAATGGTCTCGCTGATCCCCCCTCCGGCAAGGTGCCGGAACAGGGTCCCGATTGGTTTTTGGTGGCTACAGAGGCTTGCGGCTGCGAAACTCCCGATCTATCTTCTGTTCTGGAAGTTTTAGGGTACGTAGGTATATATGGGTGAAAGGAGTGCGTCGGTGGAGCTACGGGGCCCCACGAGGCAGGGCGCGCCGGGGGGGCGCGCCCCCACCCTCGTGAGCACCTCCGTATCTTCCGACGTGGGGTCCAAGTCCATCGGTGGGTTTCCTTCCAAAAGAACTTCTCCATTGATTTCGTTCCGTTTGACTCCGTCGATATTCCTTTTCCTCGAAACCTTTGAAATAGGCATAAAACAAAGCAAAAGCTGGGCTGGGCCTCCGGTTAATAGGTTAGTCCCAAAATAATATAAAAGTGGATAATAAAGCCCAATATTGCCCAAACCAGTAGATAATATAGCATGGAGCAATCAAAATTATAGATACGTTGGAGCGTATCAAGCATCCCAAGCTTAATTCTGCTTTCGTCCTCGAGTAGGTAAATGATAAAAAGATAATTTTGATGTGGAGTGCTACTTGGCATAATTTCAATTTAATTCTTCTTAATTGTGATATGAATATTCAGATCCATAAGATTCAAGACAAAAGTTCATATTGGCATAAAAATAATAATACTTCAAGCATACTAACTAAGCAATTATGTCTTCTCAAAATAGCATGGCAAAATAAAGTTCATCCCTACAAAATCATATAGTTAGGCTATGCTTCATTTTCGTCACACAAAGATGTTCCCAACTTCTATACACCCGATGACAAGCCAAGCAATTGTTTCATACTTAAATAATCTCAAACTTTTTCAACCTTCACGCAATACATGAGCGTGAGCCATGGATATAGCACTATGGGTGGAATAGAATATGATGATGGGGATTGTGTGGAGAAGACAAAAAAATAAAGTCTCACATCGACGAGGATAATCAACGGGCTATGGAGATGCCCATCAATTGATGTCAACATGAGGAGTAGGGATTGCCATGCAACGGATGAACTAGAGCTATGAATGGTCAACAAAATAAAACTAGTGGGTGTGCATCCAACTTGCTTGCTCATGAAGACCTAGGGCATTTGAGGAAGCCCATCATAGGAATATACAAGCCAAGTTCTATAACGAAAAATTCCCACTAGTATATGAAAGTGACAAAATGAGAGACTCTCTATCATGAAGATCTTGGTGCTACTTTGAAGCACAAGTGTGGTAAAAGGATAGTAGCATTGTCCCTTCTCTCTTTTTCTCTCATTTTTTTGGGCCTTTTTTTTTGCCTTGCTTTTTTTCTTATTTTTTTTCCTTTTTCTTATTTTTTTCGTCCGGAGTCTCATACCGACTTATGGGGGAATCATAGTCTCCATCATCCTTTCCTCACTTGGGACAATGCTCTAATAATGATGATCATCACACTTTAATTTTTCTTACAACTCAACAATTACAACTCGAAACTTAGAACAAAATATGACTCCATATGAATGCCTCCGGCGGTGTACCGGGATGGTGCAATGAATCAAGAGTGACATGTATGGAAAATAATGCATGGTGGCTCTGCCACAAATACGATGTCAACTACATGATCATGCAATGGCAATATGAAAAAAGTAATGTATGTCATAATAATGATGATGGAAGTTGCATGGCAATATATCTCGGAATGGCTATGGAAATGCCATGATAGGTAGGTATGGTGGATGTTTTGAGGAAGATATAAGGAGGTTTATGTGTGACAGAGTGTATCGTATCACGGGGTTTGGATGCACCGACGAAGTTTGCACCAACTCTCAAGGTGAGAAAGCGCAATGCACGGTACCGAAGAGGCTAGCAATGGCGGAAAGGTAAAAGTGTGTATAATCCATGGACTCAACATTAGTCAAAAGAACTCATATACTTATTGCAAAAATTTAGAAGTCATCAAAAATCAAGTACTACGTGCACGCTCCTAGGGGGATAGATTGGTAGGAAAAGACCATCGCTCGTCCCCGACCGCCACTCATAAGGATGCACAAGCCAGGTACACTTCATGTTTCAAATTTGTTACACAAATTTAACCATACGTGCATGCTACGGGACTTGCAAACTTCAACACAAGTATTTCTCAAATTCACAGTTATCAACTAGCACGACTTTGATATTATCACCTCCATATCTCAAAACAGTTATCAAGCATCAAACTTATCTTAGTATTCAATTCACTCAAAAAGAAAGTTTCACATATCTTGAACACTAAGTATATTAACATTAAGCAAATTACCATGCTATTAACGAATCTCAAAATAATCTAAGTGAAGCATGAGACATCAATAGTTTCTTCAAAATAAAAACTACCACCATGCTCTAAAAGATATAAGTGAAGCACTAGAGCAAACAACAAACTACTCCAAAAGATATAAGTGAAGATCAATGAGTAGTCGAATAATTATGCAACTATGTGAAGACTCTCTAACATTAAGGAATTTCAGATATTGGCAAACAGCAAGCAAAACAAAATAAAACTACATTGCAAGGATAGCACAACTCAAGTGAAGAAGCAAAAACTTAGGTTCAACCAATACTAACCGATAGTTGTTGAAGGAGAAAGGTGGGATGCCAACGGGGGCATCCCCAAGCTTAGATGCTTGAAGACTTCTTGAAATAATATCTTGGGGTGCCTTGGGCATCCCAAAGCTTGAGCTTTTGTGTCTCCTTAATTCCTCTCATATCATGGTTTCTCTTTTTATCAAAAGCTTCATTCACAACAAACTCAACAAGAACTCGTGAGATAGGTTAGTATAAACCAATGCAAAACCTTATCATTTTCTCCTGTAACAAATCACTAACATTATTATTCAACATTGCATACTAAATGCCTCTGCCTATTTAATACTCCTATCCTTAAATAGAATCATTAAACAGGCAAACATATGCAAACAATGCAACCATAACAGCAATCTGTCAAAACAGTATAGTCTGTAAAGAATGCAAGATTCATCATACTTCCCTAACTACAAAAATTATGAACTAAAATTCCCACTGTAATAAATGTATCATAGCACAATATGAAAAAAGATTCAACATTATAACACTCTCTGACTTTTCTAGGGAATTTTTGCAACAGCGGTAAACTTTCTGTTTTCAAACAGCAACATGTATAGTTGCAAAATAAGCATGGCAAAGGCTATCCTTGACTTTTTATTGAAACTAGAGATGCAAAACACTAATCTAAATAACAGCAAGCAAATACTAACAAAATAAAATGACGCTCCAAGCAAAACACATATCATGTGGCGAATAAAAATATAGCTCCAAGTAAAGTTACCGATGAACGAAGACGAAGGAGGGGATGCCATCCGGGGCATCCCCAAGCTTAGGCTCTTGGTTGTCCTTGAATATTACCTTGGGGAGCCTTGGGCATCCACAAGCTTAGGCTCTTGCCACTCCTTATTCCATAGTCCATCGAATCTTTACCCAAAACTTGAAAACTTCACAACACAAAACTTAACAAAAAACTCGTGAACTCCGTTAGCGAAAGAAAACAAAACACCAATTCAAGGTACTGTAATGAACTAATTCTTTATTTATATTGGTGTTAAACCTAATGTATTCCAACTTCTCTATGGTTTATAAACTATTTTACTAGCCATAGATTCATCAAAATAAGCAAACAACACAATGAAAACAGAATCTGTCAAGAACAGAACAGTCTGTACTAATCTGTAACTAACGCAAACTTCTGGAACTCTAAAAATTCTAAAATAAATTGGTGGACCTGAGGAATTTGTCTAGTAATCATCTGCAAAAATAATCAACTAAATAGCACTCTCCAGTAAAAATTTCTAGCTAATCTCGTGAGCGCTAAAGTTTCTGTTTTTTACAGCATGATCATAAAGACTTCACCCAAGTCTTCCCAAAGGTTCTACTTGGCACAAACACTAATTAAAACATGAAAACACATCTAACCAGAGGCTAGATGGATTATTTATTACTAAACAGAACCAAAAATCAAGAAACTAAAATAAAATTGGGTTGCCTCCCAACAAGCGCTATCGTTTAATGCCCCTAGCTAGGCATGATGATTTCAATGATGCTCACAAAAAGATAGGAATTGAAACATAAAGAGAGCATCATTAAGAATATGACTAGCACATTTAAGTCTAACCCACTTCCTATGCATAGGGATTTTGTGAGCAAACAACTTATGGGAACAATAATCAACTTGCATAGGAAGGTGAAACAAGCATAACTTCAAAACTTTAAGCACATAGAGAGGAAACTTGATATTATTGCAATATGTAGAATCATATGATCCTCTCTCATAATAATTTTCAGTAGCATCATGAATGAATTCAACAATATAACCAGCACCTAAAGCATTCTTTTCATGATCTACTAGCATAGAAATTTTATTACTCTCCACATAAGCAAAATTCTTCTCATTCAGAATAGTAGTGGGAGCAAACTCAACAAAATAACTATCATATGATTGAGAATTAAGATCAAGATGACAAGTTTCATGGTTATCATTATTCTTTGAAGGATACGTGTCATCACAGTAATCATCATAGATAGGAGGCATGCTTTCATCATAGTAAATTTGCTCATCAAAGCTTGGGGGACAAAAAATAGCATATTCATCAAACATAGCTTCCCCAAGCTTGTGGCTTTGCATATCATTAGCATCATGGATATTCAAGGAATTCATACTAACAACATTGCAATCATGCTCATCATTCAAAGATTTAGTGCCAAGAATTATATGTAATTCTTCTTCTAGTACTTGAGCACAATTTTCCTTCCCATCATTCTCACGAAAGATATTAAAAAGATGAAGCGTATGAGACAAACTCAATTCCATTTTTTGTAATTTTCTTTTATAAAACTAGACTAGTGCTAAAACAAGAAACAAAAAGATTCGATTGCAAGATCTAAAGATATACCTTCACTTACCTAGCCTCCCCGGCAACGGCGCCAGAAAAGAGCTTGATGTCTACTACACAACCTTCTTCTTGTAGACATTGTTGGGCCTGCAAGTGCACAGGTTTGTAGGACAGTAGCAAATTTCCCTCAAGTGGATGACCTAAGGTTTATCAACCCGTAGGAGGCGTAGGATGAAGATGGTCTCTCTCAAACAACTCTGCAACCAAATAACAAAGAGTCTCTTGTGTCCCCAACACACCCAATTTTCTGCAGCGCGTCCCTTGCTATGCAACAAAATCTGTAGTGCACAATCTTTCCCTTTACATAAATCAAGACTACAGGGATGTCATACTGAACACAAACCACGGATATACAATCATTGCTACTGTAAGACTTGATGAACGTGGTGAAACCTAATTTGGCACTGGCCTTTGGAAAGAAATTTCTAAGTTTTATGTACTGAAAGCTGGTACTAAAATTGCACTACACATAAAAGAGCCTGGTCATGAGATATATGCTAACTTCCCCGACGATATGATCCGTCCAGACTTTGTTAAAAGTAAGTTTTCTTTTCAAGATCTGCATGTTGACTTACCCAGCAATATCAAATAAATTGTGTAGTATTTAAGCAACCAATTGTTATTCCCGTTTCTTACTATATTCCTACCTAATAACTTATAGTTACCAATACACTTTTCTATTGCCCTGTTTTAACTAAATATTCCTTGTACTCCCACTTCTATCAGAAAGCACCGCTGACAAGGAGACTCCAGAGGTGGAGAATGGGGATGCCAACAAGCAGAGGCGGGGCGAGAAAGAACTGCAAGCGACTCCAGCAGGCCTAGACTTCATCAGCAGCCTCCCCGATAATATGTTGACCGTCATTATCTCCCTCCTCCCAATCAAATATGGGGCACGGACATCCATCCTTTCCCGGCGGTGGCGCCCCCTATGGAACTCCACCCCTCTCGACCTCATCGACACCGTCGAGCTCTGCCATGACATCCTCGGCAGTCACCTTGGCCCAACCAGAGGCCTTAGAATGGGCAAGTTCCGTTCCAAAGGCAAGGACCGAGCCAAGCTTGACGATTGGTTCCGATCCCCCACCCTAGATCAGCTCGAGGAGCTCACTTTTGATGATGGGCATATGCGCTTGCTGCCAACGTCCGCGCTCCACCTCGCGCCCATGCTACGCGTCGCCAAGTTCAGGAACTGCCATCCCCCCTTAATGACACGCCCACTCTTATTCTACCACGACTGAAGCACCTCGAGATCGCCGCCGTCTGCCTCCCAAACAGTGACATGGAGTGCCTGCTCCGTGGCTGTACTGCACTCGAGTACCTTCATCTTCAGGCGATCAATGGGTTGAGTAGCTTCCACATCACCTCCATGACTCTCTGGACTATTTATGTGTGTTGCTGGTGCGGCAGGAAGACATCACAAGATGTGTACCACTGTATGGTCATTGAGGACACACCTGCACATGAGAGATTACTTGTATTTGATCAATAAGGTCCAACAAGAACCAATGTTATTTCTGCGCCAAAATTGATAGTGATGGGCTACTCGTGTGACAAATACTCCGAACTTGTTATTGGATCCACACCCGTTCAGGTACAATAGCCGCCTTCTACTGCTCCTTCTACAAATTAACATTATTTCTAATTTTGAAGATGTTTGTTCGTCTGTCATCTAGAAAATGATTTCAACAAACTTGACCCCAAAACTGCGGACAGTGAAGGTCTTGGCACTAGAATCTACCGGCCCCAACCTGGAGCAAGTTGTCAGTTTCCTGAGATGCTTTCCGTGCCTGGAGAAGCTATATATCGAGGTGATGTTCCTTTCCTATTAAATGTTAACCATAAGGGAGTTCAATTTGTGACACCTTTTTCATAGTTTACAATGACAATGTACTATGATTTTTTTAAGGATTCTTTCGGAGGATTTCAGTACATACATGTCCCCCCCATATTGGTTGCTTGATCCATATGGTTACAATCCATAATCATTTCTCCTTTGGATTCGTCTATACTAGTTTTCTTAGGGAACTTTTCATCCACTCCAACCTCTTGTGAAGAAGGCTACATTTTTCTAGATTGTAATCAAATGCCAATGTTAATCATGTCAAATTGAAGATGGCATGTTAGTGCATTTTACAAATCCTGCAAACCAAATAGGCCTATAGTAGTGTTCAAAACTGCATCTAGGCACTAACACATTTTCTTCTTTTGCAGATAAGATTAGGCCCAGTGGTGGATAATGTGATACAGTATAACAATCACGTCGACTGCGTAGATATGCATCTCTCAGAAATTACTTTGAACTCCTACCGAGGGACCTTAACGGAGATTATATTTGCCAGGTTCTTTGTTGTCAAAGAAAGGGTGCTGAAGGTAATGAGGTTTGCCCTACATTTATTTCTCAAAAATGAATGGTTTGTTGATCAGCGTCGGTGGCTGCGGCAGAATGGAATAGGCTCTGAAAATGCCGAATTTCATTTTGGAACTTCAGATGACAGAGTAGAAGTCATCGTGTAAACCCCAAACATGACTTCTCAGTGGCCGCCCCCTTTGCAAAAATTACGAGGTTTCGAAACCAGACTTAGAAGTGGTAATATTAGTTTGAACCTCTCTGATATCCATGTTCAGCGGATCAACGCGAGTGTTTGCAGCTGATGAGCTGAATTTCATTTCTAATATCAGTTTGAACCTTGTAATCTTTGAATTTGAGCCATATAACTCTGGAATTTGAACCTTGTAATATTTTGAGCTTTTGTAGTACAATCGTTGAAATGGCATCGTATGAGACACATATATTGGTAGCACTATTTTGACCTTAATATGCAATGTTCTTAGATTTTATTAACCGTTCTCGAAGCTGTTTACCTTGTCCATCTCATAGCACATATCTGTATAGCTAACTTGACTGCGATCTTCGACATTATTGCACACAGTTGGTTTCTTCAACCGTGTGCCCTATAGAGCGTGGAATTAATTATCGCACTTGAGGGTCCATCATCACCCTTCTGTGTAACTTTGACCTCATCACCAATGGGTAAACTTATGACTGAAGTCATTCCACACACTTCGTTTTCACAAAGCTTTTTGCCAATAAACACCCACGATTTGTCCCTCTTCTAGCCGATGCGTGGCCAAACTAGCTGGGCGGGAAGCTTGCATGGTAAACTGCACGGTAGCGCGAGAACAGGCTCACCGATGATACATTTGGCGCCTCTTCGAGTCCAGGCATGGTCAAATGAAACACGTGCGGTGCAGTGTTGTCAAGTGTGCACTGGAATCCTCTGCTATGAACGTCGTGATAAGACCTGACTATTACAGGCCGGCCGACCCCCATTTATTACAGTGGCCATTTAACCCTTGTGTCTCTTCAACCTTTCGATCATGCCCCACCATTGCAAGAAGCACACCCACCATGACAAAGTCTTAGAGGGTATCCTGCGCGGCTCCAATGGCGCTTCATGCGGCTGCCGACGACGAGCAGCAGTTCACCATGCATGTCGTGGTGGACACCCACAGAAGGTTCACGACCTCTCGGTGGTGTACACCAATGACCCTGTCTGGGTGGAGCACTACATCCACATCATGGAGTTGTTGCTTGCCGAGGAGAAGTACAAGGTGGTTGGGTTAGACCTCGAATTCACCCGTGCTCGTGCCGGGTCTCATCCCAAGATCGTCGTTCCCCAGATGTGCGTGCGCCACCACGCCCTCGTCTACCACTACTGCCTGGCCACAAGGCCTTGCGAGCGTTTCGCCAGGTTTGTCAACAGCCCCCACTACATGTTCGCTATGGTGGACATCACCAACGATGTAAAGGCGCTCGAGAATTCGGGCATCGCCTGCCAGAATCTTGTGGACGTCCAGGGCTAATAGAATATCTGGGGCAGCAAGGAGCATTAGAAGGACTCACTGGTTCACCTTGCCGAGGCCATCATCGACCCCTACTACAGAGACATGAAGGATTCCTGCAACAAGGACAAGCGTGCCTGGCACTCGGCATGGATGGAGAAACTCGACAAAGCTCGCGTCGGGTATGCGGCCAAGGAGGGTACAGGCGGATCATTGACATGAGGAAGTGCCTCCTTCCCCAAAATGGCCAGGGATCCAGCCGAAAGCAGAGCAATGGCAAGCGTCATTGCAACAATAAGTAGATGATTAGATCCTTGTTTCTCCTAGTTTAGTATGCATGTAATGTTGGGGAACGTAGCAGAAATTCAAAATTTTCCTACGTGTCACAAAGATCTATCTATGGAGAAACCAGCAACGAGGGGAAGGAGAGTGCATCTACATACCCTTGTAGATCGCTAAGCGGAAGCGTTCAAGAGAACGGGGTTGATGGAGTCGTACTCGTCGTGATCCAAATCACCGATGATCCTAGCGCCGAGCGGACGGCACCTCCGCGTTCAACACACGTACAACCCGGGGCGTCTCCTCCTTCTTGATCCAGCAAGGGAGAGGAGAAGTTGAGGAAAACTCGACAACCTGACGGCGTGGTGGTGATGGAGCTCGTGGTTCTCCCGTGAGCTTCGCTAAGCACTACGGAGGAGGAGGAAGTGTTGGAGGAGGGAGGGCTGCGCCAGGGAAGGTGCGGCTGCCCTCTCTCCCTCACTATATATAGGGGTAAGGGGGTGGAGGCGCCTAGGGTTCCCTAGGGGAGGCGGCGGCCACAGGGGAAACCCTAGATGGGTTTGGGCGCCCCACCCCTAGGAAACTTGCCCCCAAGCCGAGAAGGGGGCTGCCCTAGCGGAGGCGCCCCACCTCTCCTGGTTACGTGAGAGGGGCTGGGACAGGCGCACCACCCCTTAGTGGGCTGGTTTGCCCTTCCCTTTGGCCCATGAGGCCCTCCAACACTTTAGGGGCTCCGAAACACCTTTCGGTCATCTGGCCATAGCACAGTACCCCGGAACACTTCCGGACTCCAATACCCTTCGTCCAATATATCGATCTTCACCGCGGACCATTCCGGAACTCCTCGTGACGTCCGGGATCACATCCGGGACTCCGAACAACCTTCGGTAACCACATACTATTTCCCATAACAACTCTAGCGTCACCGAACCTTAAGTGTGTAGACCCTACGGGTTCGGGAACCATGCAGACATGACCAAGATGTTCTCCGGTCAATAACCAACAGCGGGATCTGGATACCCATGTTGGCTCCCACATGTTCCACGATGATCTCATCGGATGAACCACGATGTCAAGGATTCAATCAATCCCGTATTCAATTCCCTTTGTCTAGCGGTATTGTACTTGCCCGAGATTCGATCGTTGGTATCCCGATACCTTGTTCAATCTCGTTACCGGCAAGTCTCTTTACTCGTTCCGTAACACATCATCCCGTGATCAACCCCTTGGTCACATTGTGCACATTATGATGATGTCCTACCGAGTGGGCCCAGAGATACCTCTCCGTCAACCGGAGTGACAAATCCCAGTCTCGATTTGTGCCAACCCAACAGATACTTTCGGAGATACCTGTAATGAACCTTTATAGCCACCCAGTTATGTTGTGACGTTTGGTACACCCAAAGCATTCCTACGGTATCCGGGAGTTGCACAATCTCATGGTCTAAGGAAATGATACTTGACATTAGAAAAGCTTTAGCATACGAACTACGATCTTTGTGCTAGGCTTAGGATTGGGTCTTGTCCATCACATCATTCTCCTAATGATGTGATCCCGTTATCAATGACATCCAATGTCCATGGTCAGGAAACCGTAACCATCTATTGATTAACGAGCTAGTCAACTAGAGGCTTACTAGGGACATGGTGTTGTCTATGTACCCACACATGTATCTGAGTTTCCTTTCAATAAAATTATAGCATGGATAATAAACGATTATCATGAACAATAAATATACTAATAACTAATTTATTATTGCCTCTAGGGCATATTTCCAACAGTCTCCCACTTGCACTAGAGTCAATAATCTAGTTCACATCGTCATGTGATTAACACTGATAGGTCACATCGCCATGTGACCAACATCCAAAGAGTTTACTAGTGTCTGTAAACTAATTCACATCATCATGTGATTAAGACTCAATGAGTTCTGAGGTTTGATCATGTTTTGCTTGTGAGAGAGGTTTTAGTCAGCAGTGCGAACCTTTCAGATCCGTGTGTGCTTTGCAAATTTCTAGGTCATATTATAAACGCTGCTTCCACACTCCACTTGGAGCTATTCCAAATGGTTGCTCCACTATACATATCTGGTTTGCTACTCAAAGTCACTCGGATAGGTGTTAAAGCTTGCACCGACGTAACCCTTTACGCCAAACTCTTTATCACCTCCATAATCGAGAAACATGTCCTTATTTACTCCAAGGACAATTTTGACCGCTATCCAATGATCCATTCTGGATCATTCTTGTACCCTAGTGACTCATGGCAAGGCACACTTCGGTGCGGTACACAAGACATAGCATCTTGTAGAGCCTACGTCTAAGGCATAGGGGCGACCTTCGTCCTTTCTCTCTGATACGTCGTGGTCGAGCTTTAAGTCTTAACTTCATACCTTACATCTCAGGCAAGAACTCCTTCTTTGGTGATCCATCTTGAACACCTTCAAGATCATGTCAAGGTATATGCTCATTTGAAAGTACCATTAAGCGTTTTGATCTATCCCTATAGATCTTGATGCTCAATGTTCAAGTAGCTTAATACAGGTTTTCACTTGAAAACACTTTTCAAATAACCCTATATGCTTTCCAGAAATTCTACATCATTTTCGATCAACAATATGTCAACAACATATACTCATCAAAAATTCTATAGTGCTCCCACTCACTTCTTTGGAAATACAAGTTTCTCATAAACTTTGTATAAACCCAAAATCTTTGATCATCTTATCAAAGAGTATATTCCAACTCCGAGATGCTTACTCCGGTCCATGGAAGGATCCTTTGGAGCTAGCATACCTTTCAGCATCCTTAGGATCGACAAAACCTTTCTGATTGTATCTCATACAACCTTTCCTTACGGAAACTGGTAAGGAAACTCATTTTGACATCCATCTGCTAGATTTCATAAATGCAGCTAATGCTAACATGATTCCGACGGACTTAAGCATCGCTACGGATGAGAAAATCTCATCGTAGTCAACTTGTGAAAAACTCTTTGCCACAAGTCGAGCTTCATAGACGGTGACATTACCGTCCACGTCCGTCTTCTTCTTAAAAATCCATTTATCTCAATAGCTTGCCGATCATCGGGCAAGTCCACCAAAGTCCATGCTTTGTTCTGATACATGGATCCTATCTCGGATTTCATGGCCTCTAACCATTTGTCGGAATATGGGCCCACCATCGCTTCTCCATAGCTCGTAGGTTCATTGTTGTCTAGCAACATGACCTTCAAGACAGGATTCTTGTACCACTCAAGCAGCGACGCATCCTTGTCACCCTCACGAGGCACGGTAGTGACTTGATCCAAGTTTCATGATCACTATCATAAGCTTCTACTTCAATTGGTGTAGGTGCCACAGAACAACTTCCCGTGCCTGCTACACACTAGTTGTAGTGACGGTTCAATAACCATATCAAGTCTCCACCATCCTCCCACTCAACTTTTCGAGACAAACTTTTCCTCGAGAAAGGACCTGATTCAAGAAACAATCCCTATTGCTTTCGGATCTGAATTAGGAGGTATACTCAACTGTTTTGGGTGTCCTATGAAGATGCATTTTATCCGCTTTGGGTTCGAGCTTATCAACCTGAAACTTTTTCACATAAGCGTCGCAACCCCAAACTTTTAAGAAACGACAACTTAGGTTTGTCCAAACCATAGTTCAAACAGGGTCGTCTCAACGGAATTACGTGGTGCCCTATTAAAGTGAGTGCGGTTGTCTCTAATGCCTAACCCATGAACAATAGTGGTAATTCGATAAGAGACATCATGGTACGCACCATATCTAATAGGGTGCAACTATGATGTTCGGACACACCATCACACTATGGTGTTCCAGGCGGTATTAATTGTGAAACAATTTCCACTATGTCTTAATAGCGTGCCAAAGCTCGTAACTCAGATACTCATCTCTATGATCATATCATAGACATTTTATCCTCTTGTCACGATGATCTTTAACTTTACTCTGAAATTACTTGAACCATTCAATAATTCAGACTTGTGTTTCATCAAGTAAATATACTCAGTATCTACTCAAATCATCTGTGAAGTAAGAACATAACGATATCCACTGCGTGCCTCAGCATTCATTGGACTGCACACATCAAAATGTATTACTTCCAACAAGTTTCTTTCTTGTTCCATTTCTTTGAAAACGAGGCTTTCGGTCATCTTGCCCATGTGGTATGATTTGCATGTCTCAAGTGATTCAAAATCAAGTGAGTCCAAGCGGTCCATTTGCATGGAGTTTCTTCATGCATATACACCAATAGACATGGTTCGCATGTCTCAAACTTTTCAAAAGCGAGTGAGTCAAAGATCCATCAACATGGAGCTTCTTCATGCGTTCTATACCAATATGACTCAAATGGCGATTGCCACAAGCAGGTGGTACTATCATTACTATCTTATATCTTTTGGCATGAAAATGTGTATCACTACGATCGAGATTCAATAAACCATTCCTTTAGGTGCAACACCATTGAAGGTATTATTCAAATAAATAGAGTAACCATTATTCTCCTTAAATGAATAACAGTATTGCGATAGACATAATCCAATCATGTCTATGCTCAGCATAATCACCAAATGACAATTATTCAGGTTTAATACTAATCTTGATGGTAGAGGGAGCGTGCGATGTTTGATCAAATCAAACTTGGAAACACTTCAACACATATCACCTTTAGCTAGTCTCCGTTTATTCCGTAGCTCTTTTATTTGAGTTACTAACACTTAGCAACCGAACCGTATCTTAATACCCTGGTGCTACTAGGAGTACTAGTAAAGTACACATTAACATAATGTATATCAATATACTTCTATCGACCTTGCCAGCCTTCTCATCTACCAAGTATCTAGGGTAATTCTACTCCAGTGGCTGTTCCCCTTATTACAGAAGCACTTAGTCTCGGGTTTGGGTTCAACCTTGGGTTTCTTCACTAGAGCAGCAGCTGATTTGCCGTTTCATGAAGTATCCCTTCTTGCCCTTGCCCTTCTTGAAACTAGTGGTTTCACCAACCATCAACAATTGATGCTCCTTCTTGATTTCTACTTTCGCGGTGTCAAACATCGTGAATACCTTAAGGATCATCATATCTATCCCTGATATGTTATAGTTCATCACGAAGCTCTAGCAGCTTGGTGGCAATGACTTTGGAGAAACATCACTATCTCATCTGGAAGATCAACTCCCACTCGATTCAAGTGATTGTTGCACTCGGACAATCGAGCACAAGCTCAACGATTGAGCTTTTCTCCCTTAGTTTGCAGGCTAAGAAAATCGTCGAGGTCTTATACCTTTTGGCGTGGGCACAAGCCTGAAATCCCAATTTCAGCCCTCGAAACATCTTATATGTTTCGAGAAACGTCTTTGGTGCCTCTACTCTAAACCATTTAAGCGAACTATCACGTAGTTATCAAAACGTGTATGTCGATGTTCGCAACATCCACAGAGCGGACGTTTGGGGTTCAACACACCGAGTGGTGCATTAAGGACATAAGCTTTCTCTGTCCGCATAATCGCTCATGTCAACTTTCAACTATATTTTCTCTAGGAACATATCTAAGCAGTGGAACTAAAGCGCGAGCTTACGATATAATTTGCAAAGATCTTTTGACTATGTTCAGGATAATTAAGTTCATCTCATGAACTCCCACTCGATAGACATCCCTCTAGTCATCTAAGTGATTACATGATCCGAGTCAACTAGGCCGTGTCCGATCATCACGTGAGACGGACTAGTCATCATCGGTGAACATCTTCATGTTGATCATATCTACTATCGACTCATGCTCGACCTTTCGGTCTCTTGTGTTTCGAGGCCATGTGCGTACATGCTAGGCTCGTCAAGTCAACCTAAGTGTTTAGCGTGTGTAAATCTGGCTTACACCCGTTGTATGTGAGCGTAAGAATCTATCACACCCGATCATCACGTGGTGCTTGAAACGACAAACTTCGCATAGCGGTGCACAGTTAGGGGAACACTTTCTTGAAATTTTAATGAGGATCATCTTATTTACTACCGTCGTTCTAAGCAAATAAGATGTATAATCATGATAAACATCACATGCAATCAAGTAGTGACATGATATGGCCAATATCATATTGCTCCTTTTGATCTCCATCTTCGGGGCTCCATGATCATCATTGTCACCGGCATGACACCATGATCTCCATCATCATGATCTCCATCATTGTGTCTCCATGAAGTTGTCTCGCCAACTTATTACTTCTACTACTATGGCTACCGGTTAGCAATAAAGTAAAGTAATTACATGGCGTTGTTCAATGACACGCAGGTCATACAATAAATAAAGACAACTCCTATGGCTCCTGCCGGTTGTCATACTCATCGACATGCAAGTCGTGATTCCTATTACAAGAACATGACAAATCTCATACATCACATATCATTCATCACATTCTTCTTGGCCATATCACATCACATAGCATACCCTGCAAAAACAAGTTAGGCGTCCTCTAATTGTTGTTTGCATGTTTTACGATGGCTGCTATGGGTTTCTAGCAAAACGTTTCTTACCTACATAAAACCACAGCGTGATATGCCAATTGCTATTTACCCTTCATAAGGACCCTTTTCATCGAATCCGTTTCGACTAAAGTGGAGAGGCGGCACCCGCTAGCCACCTTATGCACCAAGTGCATGTCATCGGTGGAACCTGTCTCACGTAAGCGCACGTGTAAGGTCGGTCCGGCCGCTTCATCCCACAATACCGTTGAAACAAGATTGGACTAGTAACGGTAAGCATATTGAACAAAATCAACGCCCACAACTACTTTGTATTCTACTCGTGCAAAGAATCTACGCAATAGACCTAGCTCATGATGCCTTTGTCGGGGAGCGTGGCAGAAATTCAAAATTTTCCTCGTGTCACCAAGATCTATCTATGGAGAAAGCAGCAATGAGGGAAGGAGAGTGCATCTACATACCCTTGTAGATCGCTAAGCGGAAGCGTTCAAGAGAACGGGGTTGATGGAGTCGTGCTCGTCGTGATCCAAATCACCGATGATCCTAGCGCCGAGCGGACGGCACCTCGCGTTCAACACACGTACAGCCGGGGCGTCTCCTCCTTCTTGATCCAGCAAGGGAGAGGAGAAGTTGAGGAAAACTCCGACAAGACGACGACGTGGTGGTGATGGAGCTCGTGGTTCTCCGCAGAGCTTCGCTAAGCACTACGGAGGAGGAGGAAGTGTTGGAGGAGGAGGGCTGCGCCCGGGAAGGTGCGGCTGCCCTCTCTCCCTCACTATATATAGGGGGAAGGGGGTGGAGGAGGTGCCCTAGGGTTCCCTAGGGGAGGGGCGGCGACCACAGGGGAAACCCTAGATGGGTTTGGGCGCCCCCACCCCTAGGAAACTTGCCCCCCAAGCCGGGAAGGGGCTGCCCTAGGGAGGCGCCCCACCTCTGCTGGTTACGTGAGAGGGGCTGGGAGGCGCACCACCCCTTAGTGGGATGGTTTGCCCTTCCCTTTGGCCCATGAGGCCCTCCAACACTTGCCGGGCTCCGAAACACCTTTCGGTCATGCTGGCCATAGTCTGGTACCCCCGGAACACTTCCGAACTTCAATACCCTTCGTCCAATATATCGATCTTCACCGCGGACCATTCCGAACTCCTCGTGACGTCCGGGATCACATCCGGACTCGAACAACCTTGATAACCACATACTATTTCCCATAACAACTCTAGCGTCACCGAACCTTAAGTGTGTAGACCCTACGGGTTCGGGAACCATGCAGACATGACCGAGATGTTCTCCGGTCAATAACCAACAGCGGGATCTGGATACCCATGTTGGCTCCCACATGTTCCACGATGATCTCATCGGATGAACCACGATGTCGAGGATTCAATCAATCCCGTATTCAATTCCCTTTGTCTAGCGGTATTGTACTTGCCCGAGATTCGATCGTCGGTATCCCGATACCTTGTTCAATCTCGTTACCGGCAAGTCTCTTTACTCGTTCCGTAACACATCATCCCGTGATCAACCCCTTGGTCACATTGTGCACATTATGATGATGTCCTACCGAGTGGGCCCAGAGATACCTCTCCGTCAACCGGAGTGACAAATCCTAGTCTCGATTTGTGCCAACCCAACAGATACTTTCGGAGATACCTGTAATGAACCTTTATAGCCACCCAGTTACGTTGTGACGTTTGGTACACCCAAAGCATTCCTACGGTATCCGGGAGTTGCACAATCTCATGGTCTAAGGAAATGATACTTGACATTAGAAAAGCTTTAGCATACGAACTACGATCTTTGTGCTAGGCTTAGGATTGGGTCTTGTCCATCACATCATTCTCCTAATGATGTGATCTCGTTATCAATGACATCCAATGTCCATGGTCAGGAAACCGTAACCATCTATTGATTAATGAGCTAGTCAACTAGAGGCTTACTAGGGACATGGTGTTGTCTATGTACCCACACATGTATCTGAGTTTCCTTTCAATAAAATTATAGCATGGATAATAAACGATTATCATGAACAAGGAAATATACTAATAACTAATTTATTATTGCCTCTAGGGCATATTTCCAACATGTAATTGCTTACTTTGGTGTGTGGAAATGTTATGTGTGTAGTCACTTGTGTAATTGTATGCTTAATTTGGTTTTGCAATGCTGTCTTTTTAAGTATATATGTTGATCCTCTGTAGACAGAGCAAATCACATCGCACACGGACTAAACAATGGAACCCGTCGGTGATGATTTCATCAATCACTAACAATTGTATACCAGCAATCGTTTTCTCACAACACACATGGCTTGTTAACAGGAATCGTCTGTGTTGTTATCGGTCTTCCCACTCGTTTCCGATTACAGACCTTTTTGTCGCGTATCACACACATCTTGTTAAGTTGAACCATTTCCGTTCTCTTGGCTCAACACAAATAGTTCATCCGAGTGAATTGTATGTTGTATATCGCACACACCTTGATCTTGCTGACCGTTTCTTTTGTGTTGCCTAATCACAAATAGTTCATCCGAGTGAACCGTATGTTGTATATCGCACACACATTCATCTGGACTGAACCATATGCCCCTCATCGCAAACGCAACTAAATTCTGAACTGTGTTTGATGCATCCGTCATAGCAAACATTTTGCATCTTTTTGATGGTTTTTTTACATCATCGTTTGCAATTATTGCATCGCACACAGTTTCTTCTAAGGGTCTTTGAACGTAGTGTCGCGTTAGCAGCATCATGCAGTAGTGGAATGTTAGCGTGTCAACCTTTACAATCTATGTATATTGTGGGCATGTTATTTGACCTCTCATTTTGCCGCGCTACGACTAGTGTGAGTGTCTGCATGCAGTACACCATCCTCTAATTTGGTGGATGTCAAGCCGGCCTGAAAAGGAGCTATAACTTTTTTTCAAGTTGAAAAATGTTACCGATGAGGTGCCATAATTAAGCTGGAGGCGTCTCTTTTTTTCTTTCGAATGGGCAATAAGCTGGAGAGCTGGAGAGTGTCTCTAATGGGCTTCCCCTAGTGTTAAAGCCCTCCAATACGAAACACGGGCAGCCGACTGGGCCGATACAAAAGCTCATCCATCTTAAAGCCATTTGTTTTTGTTTTTTGCAAGGAAAAGCCCATATTTCTTGAAGAGGGGGCGATCCCAAAAAAACCCTCCTTCCTCCCCGCTTCCACTTATACTGCAGCTCGCTGGACTCTCCCGCTTCTGTCGGCCCCCAATTCCCCCCGCTCCCCATCTTCCTCACTCGTACAGAAAACCCCCGCTCACCTTCTTCCTCACTCGTACAGAAAATGCCTGCTCCTCTTCTTCCTCCTCACTCCTACAGAAAACCCCAGCCATCCTTCTTCCCCACTGGCACTACCACCAGGCTCGTCTCTCGCTACTATGCTCAAGCCCGTGAGCTCGGTGTGACGCCCGCAAGGAAAATGGAGTCGGCTGGTCCCAGCACCAAGAAGATGAGGCTCCCGCCAGCGGCGACGCCGGTTGTAGATCCCACACCCGGCGGTGCAGGGAGAAGCGGTGAGCCCCCCCCCCCCCACTCAGATCTCAGGAACCCGTAGAATCTCCGGTGGACCCCATCAGTGATCTCCCGACGACATCCTTGGGGAGATCATCTCCCTTCTCCCCACCAAGGATGGTTGCCGCACACAAGTCCTCGCATCTCGGTGGTGCACTGATATGACCATGTCCATAAGTGAAACTATTAATCCAGTAGTCGTTCAAGTGGTCAATGATGTTTCCGTTGTAGAAGTTACATGCATGCATACTATGCCATTGATAGGGATGCACTCAAGTAAAGATGGAAAAAGGGTGTTGAATATGCATGCATTACCTAAGGAGATGTGTATGTGCGTGCATGCATTGATGTATTCCTACACTGGCATGTTTGGTCAATTCTCATTTGGGCCAGAGATTAGGAGGAGCATGTGTATCCATGAGGGAGGAGTCCTGTTCGCTGCTAACAGCCAGGAAGGAGTCCTGGACGAGTATTACTTCGGTTGGGTTCGGCCACCAGAATCAGATCGTTCGAAGAAAATACTAGGAGATTGTATTTCCTATTTCTGTTACACGAGACCACCAAAATTACAGGTGCATGTCTACAGGTTTTATGGTGGAGATTATTATCCTTGAAGACGCTTGGTTGGGGTCCACCTACAGATTTTACGAGAAGGCATATCAGCAATGAAAAAGAGAGTCCTAGTGTTGTTTAGACAGGTCCAGATTGTTTTCCTTTTGAATTAAGAGATGAGATAAGTAGGGGTGCGGCCAGCTTGTTGGTCACGCCAAATATAGTATTTGGCTATATATAAAGCCATGAGGCGTCATGTAATAGGGTAGATTATGTTATGATGAATTAGATACTGTGTGTTTTCGGCCGTCGGCCTTTATCGAGTTTAGAGAAACCTTGTCAAAAATCTCTGTTGGCGTGTGAGTTCCTGCGACGCGACGCGCAGGAGATTACAAGCTGAGCCTATACGGTTCATCCACGTTATTCCTTTAGATCGAGGGGTTGGCGTGTTGTTTCCGAGGGATTTGCGAGCATCTTCGTAAACCTGCGATGAGTTCTTGCTGCAATGGAGTTTTGTGTCGTGAAAGATCGGGCCAACAACGGATCGATCCTTGTCTCGAGGTTCGCTCCACATCAAGTGGTATCAAAGACTGGCGTTTCTCACGGCACTTCAGAGCAGACAACCGGCGCGCCGTCACCAAGGACTTACTGGAGGCTCTCCGGCGATTTTTTGCTGGAGGAGAAGGGTTATGGTGCTGAACTTTTTCACTCCTGATGTAAAGTGGGAGACAAATTTTGCGCCACAACGATCGACCATGACAGTTTGATCAACGCGGTCGGCATCGACATGGTGGAGAAGCTGCAACTATTGATGACACCACATCCATGACCATATTCACTGAGGAGGTACCACGACAAGCTCGACATTACGCACCAAACTACGGTACTGTTTTCAGTTGGCAAATTTTCTTGTGTGGTTCTGTGCGATGTAATTCCGGTACCGATGGTTTCTTGTCATATGTTGCTGGGAGAGCCATGGTACAAGAAAAATAATACTACATACGACTATCTCGCGAACACGTTCGTTGTTGTAGATGAAAAAAAAATGTTCTCATGGCTATGGAGAAGAAGTTGTTCAAGACTTGGAGGAAAGAACGACTGCAAAAGATGAAGGAGCAAGAAGAAGCAAAAAAGGAAAAGGAAGACGAAGTTGATGAATTTTTTGTGGCACCCGAAGAATAAATAGATGAAGATGTTGTTAAACAAATTGATTCGAAACCGAGGACGGTTTCGCTTGAAGGGAGGGAGGATGATATGACCATGTTCATAACTGAAAGTATTAATTCAATAGTCGTTCAAGTGGTCAATGATGTTTCCATTGTAGAAGTTACATGCATGCATACTATGCCATTGATAGGGATGCACTCAAGTAAAGATGGAAAAAGGGTGTTGAATATGCATGCATTACCTAAGGAGATGTGTATGTGCGTGCATGCATTGATGTATTCCTACACTGGCATGTTTGGTCAATTCTCATTTGGGCCAGAGATTAGGAGGAGCATGTGTATCCACGAGGGAGGAGTCCTGTTCGCTGCTAACAGCCAGGAAGGAGTCCTGGTCGAGTATTACTTCGGTTGGTTCGGCCACCAGAATCAGATCGTTCGAAGAAAATACTAGGAGATTGTATTTCCTATTTCTGTTACACGAGACCACCAAAATTACAGGTGCATGTCTACATGTTTTTATGGTGGAGATTATTATCCTTGAAGACGCTTGGTTGGGGTCCACCTATAGAATTTACGAGAAGGCATATCAGCAACGAAAAAGAGTCCTATTGTTGTTTAGACAGGTCCAGATTGTTTTCCTTTTGAATTAAGAGATGAGATAAGTAGGGGTGCGGCCAGCTTGTTGGTCACGCCAAATATAGTATTTGGCTATATATAAAGCCATGAGGCGTCATGTAATAGGGTAGATTATGTTATGATGAATTAGATACGAGTGTGTGTTTTCGGCCATTGGCCATTATCGAGTTTAGAGAAACCTTGTCAAAAATCTCTGTTGGCGTATGAGTTCCTGTGACGCGACGCGTAGGAGATTACAAGCTGAGCCTATATGGTTCGTCTACGTTATTCCTTCGGATCGAGGGGTTGGCGTGTTGTTTCCGTGGGATTTGCGAGCATCTTCGTAAACCTGCGATGAGTTCTTGCTGCGATGGAGTTTTGTGTCGTGAAAGATCGGGCCAACAACAGATCGTTCCTTGTCTCGAGGTTCGCTCCACATCACGCACTCTCTGGCGCACCGTGCCTTTTAATCTTGACTGTCGTTAGATATCTGACCTTTCTAAATTTTATCTCCTCAGAGCCATCGTCTTCTCCCACCAGGGCCTCGTTCAACGCTTCTGCATCCCGGCACGCTACATACTGGCCATACCCCTCACGGTGGACGCCTGGCTGAAATCCACTGAATTCGAAAAACTCCAGCAGCTTGAGTTCTACCATTACTACGAAAAATATATGCCGCGATCCCAACTCCATGTATTTGTGCCCACACCACCGTTGCCCATCTCGTGGTTTTCCTCCTCTCTCTCTCCACACCCTTACCATAGCCCGGTGCCATCTACTAGACAATCTGGTACTAATGATTCGACTCCCACTGCTAAAAAGACTTTCGCTTGTGGTGGTTGATCTATCGGAGGCCTCACTGCACAACATCATCCACTCCAGTTGCCCTGCCCTGGAGCGCTTGCTGATTGTTTTGGGAATAGAAATCCATATCAGTTGTCTTCAAATTAAGTCGCCTCACCTTAAAAGCATTGGAATTTATTTTGAAGGACAACAGCTCATCATCGAAGATTCGCCTTCACTGCAAAGGTTGCTCCTTGATTATTGTTATAAACCTTCACAAATAACTTTCATCTCTGCGCCTAAACTTGAGGCCTTGGGTGTAATTCATGATCCGTTTGTACATCACGACATGGTGTTTGGCTCCACACTTATTCAGCTATTATATATTATCATCTACACTTTTGTAATCACAAGCTGCATTTTTTATTTGTGTGCATAAGTTTATATCATCTTGGAGTACACTTTGGAAACTAATATTATGTTATATGCTCAATGAAGAGTTCATCCATCGATAGCCTATCAATGGTGTTGGATTCTGTCAAGATCTTATGTATCAGAATGTTTAGTATTGATCTGAACACAATTATTGGCTTGCTGCGATGTTTTCCATGTCTGGAGAATTTGTATATAGAGGTGATTATTTCATGAACATTGAAAGCCCATATATATTGTACTAGAATTTGTATATAGAGGTGATTATTTCGGTTGTTGCTCTATCGACATACTCTTTTTTTAGACCTTAATTGTTTTCAATCTTCATGTCTCCATAGGCAGCAACACATGGAGAAAAACATATAACCAATTGGTGGAGTAATAAGCACCGGGATTTTCTCAGTTCTCATGACATTCGTTTGAGGACAATAACGATGGAAGGTTATGCATCCAATCAGGCAAACAGAGACTTCGTCACATTCTTCCTGTTGAATGTGAGGTTACTATTTTCCATGAGGCTTAAGTTTTTCGAGAAGAGATTTCTCAGAATGGATATGTTGAACAGCAAAAAAAGAAGTTTCATGTCAACAAATGGGCTTCTGAACATGCTCGGCTTCTATTTACAACAACTTGTCGTCATATGCCAGTAAACTTTTTGGCACAGGATGTTGATTTTATGGATCAGACCGACCCATTTGTCTGTGACTGCCAAAAATAGTGGTTGGGTTAGATGTTATTGCCATGCATGTTCAGTCTGGGTTTTGTCTAAACCTGATGAACAGTTAACCCTCGTGCTTTGTACAGTTTGTAATCTGGGTTTCAACTCGGCTGTGACTATCATATTTTGTTTGAAACATGTCAAATGGCTTGCCATTTGTTTAATTAAGAGAGAAATATTGTAACAAATCCCAACCAAGGGAAATAAAATCACTCTTGACGGCTGCTTGAGCTCACCGTGCATTACAGAACCCAAGTGATTAGCCTCCACCAGCACACACAAACCTATTTTGAACTAGCACACCAAATGGGCCATAAAATTTCATAAGAAAGGCTACATGGTTGTGACAGATTTGGATTCTAACATTTGGGAACCACGAGGAAAAAGCCTATCCAAGGTGGTGTAGACTTAGTAGCTAGTCAACAAACGATTCTGCCTACCAGTCGTTGGATTGACATCCAACATCTGTCGCATATCTTCTTTCTCTTGTCTTCTTCCTCCAGCCGCCCAAACCAAACCACCACGTCGGTTCCGCCTACTCCCGCCTCCCACGGCTGGCTATGCCTCCGCCGCCCTACCGTACCCTCAAAACGTTGGCCAGTCCCTCCCTCTATTCCCCCACACGTCATGTTATTCTCCGGCGATGTCAGCCCCAACACGCACACGCATCCGAACCAGTCAACCCTCGTACTCCCCTCCGCCTGCAACTGGACCGGTGCATATTCCACGGCTCCTATTTGTTCCGTTCGAGGCCTCGTCGTCGTTCTCCGTCTTGGTTCGCTCGCCGTGCGCGGTGCGCCGCCGTCTGGCGTTGTCAACGTAGTCAATAGACGAAATTACACAACCAGCGGCTGACACCAGGGACCCAGCAGGTCGCGCAGTTGTTATTTACTTTTTTAGGAACAAGAAGTTGTCATTTACTAGTTTTAGAGACGGATCAGGGTAACAACGGGGCTGTGGCCCGTCTAGCCAGGGTTTTATTTTATGTTTACCACATCATGAGCCCAGTTGTGTTTTTTTCTTTCGAAAAATGGCTAGCCCAGTTCTACCTTTTTTAAAGAAATACCCATCGGAGGCCTACTTGCTTTCTCAGCCCTGCTGGGCTACAAATCTTTCAAGGGGAGAGAGATGTATTCGCTTACCCAGAAAATGAAGCAGTAAGAAATGGGATGTAAATTTTAAAAACACAACAAACCGGCAATTAGTTTCAAATATTTTTTTTTAAGATTTTGAGATTTCGAATTTAATTGTTTTTTGCGGTGAAAATTATGTTGGATTTTAAATTGATATAAATTTATTATTTTTAAATTAGTTTGAACGTGATTCAAAATTTCGGGATTAAAAACAGTTCAGACCGCACCAAAATATGAAAATTTGCTTGAATTTTTAACCATGGCCAGAATATGGGTTGTAATGGTAACAAAAATAATATGGGCCTAAAAAATCCTTAAGAATTAGCCAATGGGTTATACATTTATTAGCAATAATGGCAGATGGGTTGTATGTTGTTTTCCACATATTTGAGGCTGACTTGTGGGCCTACTAGGTTGAGGCGTACGCTTTCCTAAAAAAAGGGTGATACGCAGGCAAGGCCTTGTCAACTTAGTCAACACGCGAGAGCAATTACTGTTGGATGTCCATCCAACGGCCGTCATGCTTCTTCAATTGCTGCTCTTCCTGCTCCAGCCGCTCAAACCAGCGCCGGCGGGACTGCCTGCTCCGTCCTCCCATGGCCGGCTGTGCTGCCGCGTAGGCCTCATCGCCCCACCCTACTCCCATCACTGGCCTACCCATCCCTCTACTCGCCCACACCTATTGTTATTCTCCGGCAACGGCAGACGAATCAGTAAACTCTCGTACTCCCCTCCGCGTGGGAAACAACTACCGAGTCTCCCTGGCTCCGTGTCGTTCCCATCCTAGGCCTCGCCGTCGTCCACCGCCCTGGTGCTCTCGGCGCGGCGTGGTTAACGTGGTCAATGAATGACATGCATCGGAAGAGGAGTGTACGTGGAGAGGCTGACTGTAACACCCCGGATGTAACTTTCCATATTTGTAACTCCAACTCTTGCCATTTTCGGCATTGTGATATGATATTCCCTCCGTGGTTGGGTTTTTTCTTCTTTTTGCATTTTGTCCATGTCATGCATTTCATATCATGTCATCATGTGCATCTCAATTGCATACGTGTTCGTCTCATGATTCCGAGCATTTTCCCCGTTGTCCGTTTTGCAATCCGGCACTCCTATGTCCCCCGGCGTCCCCTTTTACATTTTTCCGTGAGCGGGTACTAAACTTTCTCGGAATGGACCGAGGTCTGTCAAGTGGCCTTGGTACACCACCGTGAACCACTGTCAAGTTTGGTCATTTGGAGCTCGTTTGGTACTCAAGCGGTTAACCGACTCTCGCAAAGGCCTCTTTTAAGTTGCAGCCAAACACCCTCCAAAACAGCCCAATAACCCATCTAAGTCACTTCCATGCTCTTCGTCGTCGGATCACAATCGTGTGGGCTAAAACCGTACCCCATTTGGACACTCCTAGCTCCTCTACCTATATATATGCATCTCCTCCAAATCCGGATCTCGAAACCTAGCCCCGCTCCTCCGCCTTGCCGGACACGTCCGTCCATACGGACGAAACTCCCGCCGCCGCCGGACGAACAGCAGCCTGCCACGTGGCCCTCCGCGCGCGCCCGCGCCGCCTGCCCGCCGAGCCAGGCGGGCCCGCCAAGACGCTGCGCAGCGCCGCCGCCGCCTCCGCAGCGTCGCGCGCCCGGCCAGCAGCCGGACTCCGCCGCCGCCCGCGGATCTCCTCCGGCGGTGTCCGCCCGGCCCTCATGAGCTTCGCCCGGCCTCGTCTCCGTCGCCGTCCGCCACCTCGGCCGGCCGGCCCGCCCCATGGTGCCCGCCGCAGCGCCCTCGCCGCCGCTTCGCCCGGCCGGCCCGCCTTCTCTCCGCCGCCCCGCGGCTCCCAGCTCCGGCTAGAGGCCGCCGGCCGCCTCGGCGTCCGCGCTCGGACCTCGATCCGATCTAGATCACGACGAGGGTTGACTTTCTCCTTCTCCCCCGATTCCCTCTAAGTCCTTTTCTGCGATTATTTTTGTTGCATCTTCAACGCATCATAACTTTGCACCCGTAACTCCGTTTCATGCGTGTAATATGTCATATTGTTCGACTCGAAGAGTAGATCATTTCATATCATTGCATCATTTTCATTTGAGCTCATCTTGATGCCCGAAATGCTGTTGGAATAGGGCTATGTGATGTTAGTTTCAGATTCTTATCAGAACATGCACTTTTGTCATTTTTGCCATGATTGATGTGTGCACCCTATGAATTTGAGTCCTACATGTGTTTTGTAATATGCCATGCCATCTTTACAGGGGTGTATGCCATGTATTTCTGTGATCTCTGTGGTGACTAGCACAAGCATGCAAACTAGGCTTCATGATGTTGCTGATTTCAGCCCCTGTTTTGCTGATATTTTTATGCCATGTTTACTTGATGCTACAGAGAGATCCATGCATATTTTGAGATACTTAAGTAAGGATATTTTGAAAATATGGTTATGCTCTATCCATCCATGCCCTTTTTTGCAATTATGGAGTGCAATAGCTTGAGTCAATCAAGCTCTACTTTTGCTATAAAATGTTTCCTGGCAGATTGTTTACATGTTATTCAATTTTGCCAAGGTTGTTGTAGTTGATCCGTGTATGCTATGATGTTGTTCTTGCCATGTATAGCTTCTATGCCATGTCTTCTTCATGGATGTATGCTTAGTTTATCATGTAATGCTCTGTAGTGAGCGCATCGAGCTCTTAACCATGCCTACTTGTTATCTGTTTTTGTCATGCCCTGTTGCTGAATCTGTTAACGAAACTTGCTATATTGACATGGGTGTTATTACATTTTCTGGTCCTTTTTGGCTCATGGTCAGTAAGGGACTTTTGTTCTATGCTTTGAGTAGATTCATGCCGTGCCTTGTTTTGCTATTATAAGTTCTTGTAGCATGTTGTTTGCTTGCTCTGAACATTGCTTCCTGATGCTGATTCTGCCATGTTCAGTAATTTCACTAAGTCTGTGAAGCTGATATATTTTGCACTTTTGCCATGCTTGTTTGGACCTGTTATGGTGTGATTTAGCCGTAGCTCAGTGTTCATCTTTTGTCAAGCATCTTGAGTAGATCACTGCCATATGCTTTGTTGATACGTTTGGGTGCAGTAGCTTAATTTCTTGTTGCTTGCTATGTGGCATCATGTTGTTGATGGCAGATTTGTGCCATTCTTGTTTTGCTTGTCATTTGCAAACCGTGCATCCGATTCCGGTGATCTTTATATCGATTTCAACCGAAATCATCTCACCTTTCAGCGTCATACTTGGTTTGCCAAGTTGATGCCTGGTTCATCATTTTCCTTCGAGCACGATATCGCATTGCATATCACATCTCGCATATCATGTCATGTTTTGCATCATGTTGCTTGTGCATTGCACCGTGATTTATTGTGGTTCCTTTGTTTGTGTTCTTGCTTTGGGTAGAGCCGGGAGACGAGTACGTGAACGAGGAACCTGTTGAGAACGCTTACGAGGATCAAGCTTTCGACAACTCTGAGAACCTTGCAGGCAAGATGACCATACCCTCGAAATCACTTCTATCTTTGCTTGCTAGATGCTCGCTCTTTTGCTATGCCTATGCTGCGATGCCTATCACTTGCTATATCATGCCACCCATATTGCCATGTTAAACCTCTAACCATCCTTTCCTAGCAAACCGTTGTTTGGCTATGTTACCGCTTTGCTCAGCCCCTCTTATAGCGTTGCTAGTTGCAGGTGAAGTTGAAGTTTGTTCCTTGTTGGAACATGGAGATGTTGTTCCTTGTTGGAACATGTTTACTTGTTGGGGATATCACAATATATCTTCTATAATTAATGCATCTATATACTTGGTAAAGGGTGGAAGGCTCGGCCTTATGCACAGTGTTTTGTTCCACTCTTGCCACCCTAGTTTTCCGTCATACTGTGTTATGTTCCTTGATTTAGCGTTCCTTACGGTTGGGTGATTTATGGGACCCCTTGACAGTTCGCTTTGAATAAGACTCCTCCAAAGCAAGGCCCAACATTGGTTTTACCATTTGCCACCTAAGCCTTTTTCCCCGGGTTTTCGCGAGCCGAGGGTCATCTTTATTTAACCCCGGGCCAATGCTCCTCTGGCGTTGGTCCAAACTAAACCACTTGCGGTGCCACCCGAGGCAACTTGGGGCATCTTCGGTTGCCGTCGTAGTGTTCATCCGGATGTGCCACGAGAACGAGATATGTGCAGCTCCTATCGGGATTTGTCGGCTGTCGGGCGGCTTTGCTGGTCTTGTTTTATTCTTTGTCGAAATGTCTTGTAGTCCGGGATTCGAGATGATCGGGTCTTCCGTTAGAAGGAATATCCTTCGTTGACCGTGAGAGCTTATAATGGGCTAAGTTGGGACACCCTGCAGGGTATTATCTTTGAAATCCGTGCCCGCTGTTATGAGGTAGATGGGAATTTGTTAATGTCGGTTGTAGAAAACCGAAGTTGACCTCAATTAAAACACATCAACGCGTGTGTAACCGTGATGGTCTCTTCTCGCGGAGTCCGGGAAGTGAACACGGTGTTGGAGTAATGTTTGGCGTAAGTAGTTCAGGTCACTTCTTGATCGCTACTAGCTTCACGACCGTGCCTTGCTTCTCTTCTCGCTCTCTTTTGCGAATGTAGCCACCATATATGCTAGTCGCTGCAGCAGCTCCACCTCACAACTCTGTCCTTCCTATAAGCTTAAATAGTCTTGATCTCGCGGGTGTGAGATTGCTGAGTCCCGTGACTCACAGATTCTACCAAAATAGTTGCAGTGCCGGCGATGCGGTCAGGTGGCGCAACCGAGCTCAAGTGGGAGTTCGATGAGGCGTGGTCGTTACTATGTGTCTTTTCCCGATGATCGATAGTGGAGCCAGTTGGGACGATCGGGATCTGTGTAGCATTTGGGGTATCTTCTTTTATTTTGGTTCCGTAGTCGGACCTTGAGTGTAATCTGGATGATGGATGTTTATTTATGTATTGTGTGAAGTGGCATTGTAAGCCAACTATGTATCTCTTTCCTTATGTATTACATGGGTTGTGTGAAGATTACCTCACTTGCGACATTGCTTTCAATGCGGTCATGCCTCTAAGTCGTGCTTCGACACGTGGGAGATATAGCCGCATCGAGGCGTTACAAGTTGGTAATCGAGCCATCCCGACTTAGGAGCCCCCGCTTGATTGCTTGTGGCGTTGTTGAGTCTAGAACAAAAATGTTTTGAGTCTTAGGATTATATATATCGAGAGTAGGATTCTTTTTACTCCCAGTCCTTAAATCGCTCTGGTGAGGTCTCCGATGTAGAAGTTTTGACTCTCCTCTCCTCAAATTTCACTAAAAAAATTTAGGATCACGCGGGTATCTTGGAATCGTTCCGATGGTTTTGTGACGAGAACATTGTTCTTGGTGCCTCCTGACATTTAGGGGTTGTGGCGGTGTCCGGGAGTTGAGCTCCGAGGTGTTGTCATCACAATTTTATCGTTGCGATTCTGGAATACGAGTTTTGCCGACATCGAAATCTCTTTTGTAAAGTTGTTGGTGAGATAACCCCGATAACCTAGTACTGGGGCGAGCTCGGGAGTATTGCCATGACTCGTATAACGGATGCTTTTCGAAGGTCGAGGTACACGATTTCCAAAGGTTTCTTGGTTATGTGTTGTGGATGGATCAACTGGATCTAGGTATTGTTAGTTTGGGTGATATATTTTGTGTCCCCTGATCCCCAACACCAGATTGCATAACCAGAAAGTTTCGGGAGTTTATAGGTGGGATTCAAGTAGCTCCTAGCATTTCTTCCCGCAGATATTTGGTTTGATTGGGTAATCCTTACCACTTATTTGTTCCAGTCGTACCTTCTTATTTTTTTCATCAACCCTTAATCAAGTGGCTTCTCACCTTAATGGACGTGTGATGTTAGCTTTGGAATTCATTCATTCATCCTTGTTCAAATGTTTATTGTGAAGACTATATGTTGCTTCTATCCGTTGATTCTACTTGTCTATCTGTCTATCAAGTGCTAACGGATGTCACCCTCTTCAGGATGGCTCCGTAGCGTCTCGAATCCGGACGCAATGATGGGAGTGAGTCGAACCTCCACCTCCACCTCCGCCTCCGGAGGCTGGCAACTATCATGGCAGCCACCAATGCCAATGCTCAGATGATTTTGCAACTCTTGCAAGAGCGTACCCAAGGGCAAGGCAATCAAGGAAATCAAGGTCAAGGCAACAACCAGCCGCACTTTGCTACCCTCAATTAGTTCCTCGCTAATCAGCGAAGTCTTTCGGTTTACGTGTTGAGGCCACAGGCGCCGACGATTGGCTTGTGGACATCTGCAAACATTTTGAATGTAGCAATGTCGGACACGAGGACTTTGTCAAGTTTGCTTCGTTTCAACTCAAGGACCAAGCTGCTTTGAGTGGTACCGGCAATACAAAGATTCCAGAGGAGGTCGTGTCATTACAGGATGAGTTCCGCCGAGACTTGAGCTCACCACATTCGAAAAGTGTTGTTGAGAGCAAGCGTGAGGAGTTCCGCAATCTCAAGCAAGGCAACATGTCGTGTACCAATACAATATCCAGTTCGAAACTTCGCTCGCTTTGCTAAGCAAGGCGTCCACGATGAAAAGAGTATGATCTATCAATTCAGAGGTGGTCTCGAGAAGATCTGCAATTAGCTCTCGTGCTTTTGAGCGAGAAAAGTATGATGAATTCTACAACATGGCTTTGAAGCAAGAAGCTGCCCAGCTCAAATGTGAGGCTTCTAAGAAGAGAATCGGGGATGCAGTTTAGTCTTCTTCTTCCTCTCAAGTGGCAGCTAAGCAGCAAAAGTTCTACCTTCCTCCTCCTCCGTTCCGTCGGCCTCATCGCCAGAAGAACTCAGGTGGTCGTGGATCTTCCCACCCACCCAACCCAAAGCTATCGAACAAGTCAAATTCTCAAGCTCCAAGGTCAAATGCTCCTTACCACCGTCCGCTCTCAGAGGTGACTTGCAACAAATGTCGCAGAAAGGTCACTATGCGAACAAGTGCTTCAACCAAAGGCGCCTCCGCCTCCTCCTCTGTGAAATCTTCCAGCAATGCGGTGGTCAAGCATAATCCAAAGCATGCCAAGGTGAATATGATGAATGCAGCTCAAGCGGAGGAATCTTGATGTGATAATGGGTAATCTCTCGATTAATGATATTCTGCAAAAGTCTTATTTGATCTTGGTGCATCGCTTTCTTTCATTCGAGACCTTTTGTTGCCAAGCATGAGTTTGTGACGGAAAAGATTCCTATTCCATTGAAGATTGTGTCCCGGGTAAGCAAATGACATCTAATATTTGTGTCCGGATGTTTCTATCAAGATGGGCGACTATAGATTTCGGCTAAACCAATTGTCCTTGGTGACTCGGATATTGATCTTATTCTCGGAATGGGTGGCTTTATCGGCACAAAGCTCAGCTTGATTGTGCTGCCGAAATTGAATTGACTCACTTTTCTAATGATGTGATCATCTATGCTGCTCGTGATGAAACCATTGGTTGTTTTCTCTCAATGAGAAGGGCGAATTGGATGCTATCTCTCGATTCGATCGTTTGTGAGTACCAAGATGTCTTTCCAGAAGAGCTTCCGGGTATGCCTCCTCATCGGCCAGTTGAGTTTGTTATCGATCTTGAGCCTGGCACTGAACCCATTTGCAAGAGTCCATACAAGCTTGGACCTGATGAGCTGAAGGAATTGAAGAAGCAGCTCAATGAACAAGAGCGTCTGGGTTTGATCAGACCGAGTTCATCTCCTTGGGGTTGTGGTGTTCTTTTTGTCCAGAAGAAGGATGGCACGGACCGACTTTGCGTCGATTACCGTCCATTGAATAAGAAGACTATCAAGAACAAGTATCCACTTCCCAACATCAATGAGCTTTTCGAGCAACTCAAAGGTGCTAAAGTGTTCTCCAAGCTTGACCTTCGTATGGGTTATCATCAGTTAGCATTCGAGAGCAAGATATTCCCAAGACAGACATTCGAACAAGCTTTGGTTCTTATGAATATACTGTCATGTCTTTCGGCCTTGTCAATGCTCCTCCAACATTCTCTCGAATGATGAACTTCATCTTCAACCCCTACACCAATGAATTCGTCTTGGTCTATCTTGATGATATTTTGGTCTTCTCCAAGAATAAGAAGGATCATGCCAAACATTTGCGATTGGTGCTCGACAAGCTCAGAGAGCATCAATTCTATGTGAAGTTTTCCAAATGTGAATTTTGGCTTGATGAAGTTCTTTACCTTGGTCATATCATCTCCGCCAAGGGCATCGCTGTTAATCCGAGAAGGTGTCTAGTTGTGAATTGGGAACCTCCTCGAATGTCAAGCGACCATAGATTTTCTTGGTCTTGCAAGCTATTGCGAAGATTCGTTGAGAATTTCTCCAAGATTGCAAAGCCTCTTTCCAACCTCCTCCGAAGCATGTGAAGTATGTCCGGTCTCCACGAGTGTGGCGTTGCTTTCAATACCCTCAAAGAGAAACTCATCACAGCTCTGTCTTGACTCCTCTGATGAATCCAAGCCATTCAAGTTTTACGTGATGCTTCCCTTCAAGGTCTCGGTGCTGTGTTAATGCAAGAGAAGAGAGTTGTGGCCTATACCTCTCGTCAGTTGAAGCCCAGCGAAAAGAACTACCCCACTCACGATCTTGAGTTGGCGGCAGTTGTCCATGTATTAATAACATGGAGACATCTCTTGTTGGGAAGGAAAGTGGACATTTTCACCGATCACAAGAGTCTCAAGTATATATTCACTCAGCCCAACCTCAACCTCAGGCAAACTCGATGGGTCGAGATGATTCAAGAGTACAACCCAAGTATTGAATATACTCGGGCAAGGCCAATGTGATTGCAGATGCTTTGAGCAGGAAGGCTTCTCGCAACAGACTTAATCCTCAAGCCCTTCCAAGCGGATCTCTGTGAAGCTTTCCGCAAGCTGAATCTTCAAGTTGTTCCTCAAGGCTTTCTTGCCAACCTCGTAGTCTCTCCTACTTTGGAAGACCAAATTCGTGAGGCTCAACTCCCGGATACCATGGTGAAAAAGGTGAAGCGTGGTATCGACAAGGGCATTTCAAGTACAAGTGCTTCCACATTGATGACAAAGATACTCTTTTCTTCGAGGACGGATTGTGGTTCCTAAGGGTGATCTCGTAAAGTCATTATGAGCGAGGCACACAATTCGCTTCTATCCATTCATCCGGAAATACGAAGATGTACCATGACCTCAAGCAGTCATATTGGTGGACTCGAATGAAGCGAGAAATTGCTCAATTCGTGAATGAGTGTGATGTCTGCAGAAGAGTGAAAGCAGAACACCAACGACCAGCTGGTCTCCTCCAACCTCTTGCTATTCCGGAATGGAAGTTTGATCATATCGAGATGGACTTCGTGACTGGTTTTCCTAAGTCCAAGCGTGGAAATGATGCTATCTTTGTTGTCATTGACAAGCTTACTAAAGTGGCTCATTTCCTTCCTATCAAAGAATCCATCATAGCAGCTCAGTTGGCAGAGCTATACACCTCCAGGATTGTCTCCTTGCATGGCATTCCACAATTGATCTCTTTAGACCGTGGCAGCATCTTTACCTCCAAGTTTTGGGATTCTTTTCAGAAGGCCATGGGCACCAACATTCGTTTCAGCACAGCTTTCCATCCTCAAACAAGTGGCCAAGTCGAACGAGTCAATCAAATCCTTGAAGATATGCTCAGGGCTTGTGTCATTTCCTTCGGTATGAAGTGGGAAGATTGTCTTCCATATGTCGAGTTCTCCTACAACAGCAGCTTCCAAGCGAGTTCGGGCGAGGCCCCATTGAAATTCTCTATGGCGAAAGTGCCGTACTCCTCTCAATTGGTCGAGAGAGGTGAACGCCAACTTCTTGGCAACGACTTGATCACGAAGCGAAGAAATGTGCAAAGTCATTCGTGAGAATCTCAAAGCAGCATAATCGCGGAGAAGAGCTATTATGATGACAAGCACCGTGATGTGGCTTTTGAAATCGGAGACCATGTCTACCTCGCGTCTCTCAATGAAAGGCACTCGTCGCCCGGTATCAAAGGGAAGCTTGCCCCTAGATACGGGTCCTTTCAAGATCATTGGCAAAAGAGGCGATCTCGCCTATCAACTTGAGCTTCCATCCAATTTTGCAAACGTGCATGATGTGTTTCACGTGTCACAGCTTCGCAAGTGCTTCTAGACGCCTGAGCGCACCATCAACTTCGAATAAATTGACCTCCAAGAAGATCTCTCTTATCATGAGCACCCTGTTGCAATTCTTGAAGAAACCGAGCGCAAGACTCGCAACAAGTCAAACAAATTCCTGAAAGTGAAGTGGTCACACCATTCCGACCGAGAAGCCACCTGGGAGTGCGAGGATCACCTCCGTTCCGAATATCCGGAGTTCTTTCAGTCCTAGATCTCGGGACGAGATCCTCTTGTAGTGGTGGAGTGTTGTAACACCCCGGATGTAACTTTCCATATTTATAACTCCAACTCTTGCCATTTTCGGCATTGTGATATGATATTACCTCCATGGTTGGGTTTTTTCTTCTTTTTGCATTTTGTCCATGTCATGCATTTCATATCATGTCATCATGTGCATCTCATTTGCAAACGTGTTCGTCTCATGATTCCGAGCATTTTCCCCGTTGTCCGTTTTGCAATCCGGCACTCCTATGTCCCCCGGCGTCCCCTTTTACATTTTTCCGTGAGCGGGTACTAAACTTTCTCGGAATGGACCGAGCTTTGTCAAGTGGCCTTGGTACACCACCGGTAGACCACCTGTCAAGTTTCGGGTCATTTGGAGCTCGTTTGGTACTCAAACGGTTAACCGCACTCTCGCAAAGGCCTCTTTTAAGTTGCAGCCAAACACCCTCCAAAACAGCCCAATAACCCATCTAAGTCACTTCCATGCTCTCCGTCGCCGGATCACGATCGTGTGGGCGAAAACCGCACCCCATTTGGACACTCCTAGCTCCCTCTACCTATATATATGCATCTCCCCCTTCAAATCCGGATCCCGAAACCCTAGCCCCGCTCCTCTCACGCGCCGGACCGTCGATCGCGCGGACGAAACTCCCGCCGCCGCCCGGACGAACAGCAGCCTGCCACGTGGCCCTCGCGCGCCCAGCGCCGCCGGCCCGCTGGCCGGGCCGGGGAACCCGCCAACCAGCGCCGCCCGCGGCCTCCGCGCTTCCGCGCCGGCGCGCGCCGGACTCCGCCGCCGCCGCGGATCTGCTCCGGCGGTGCCGCCCGGCCCATCAGGCTCGCCCGGCCTCGTCTCCGTCGCCCTCGCCCGCCTCGGCCAAGCCCGGCCCGCCATGCCGCGGTGCCCGCCCAGCGCCCTCGCCGCCGCTTCGCCCGGCCGGCCCGCCTCCTCTCCGCCGCCCCGCCCGGCTCCAGCTCCGGCTAGAGGCTGCGGCCGCCTCGGCGTCCGCGCCCGGACCTCGATCCGATCTAGATCACGACGAGGGTTGACTTTCTCCTTCTCCCCCGATTCCCTCTTAAGTCCTTTTCTGCGATTATTTTTGTTGCATCTTCAACACATCATAACTTTGCACCCGTAACTCCGTTTCGTGCGTGTAATATGTCAAATTGTTCGCCTCGAAGAGTAGATCATTTCATCTTATTGCATCATTTTCATTTGAGCTCATCTTGCTGCCGGAAATGCTGTTGGAAGAGGGCTATGTGATGTTAGTTTCAGATTCTTATCAGAACATGCACTTTTGTCATTTTTGCCATGATTGATATGTGCACCCTATGAATTTGAGTCCTACATGTGTTTTGTAATATGCCATGCCATATTTACAGGGGTGTATGCCATGTATTTTTGTGATCTCTGTGGTGACTATCACAAGCATGCAAACTAGGCTTCATGATGTTGCTGATTTCAGCCCTTGTTTTGCTGATATTTTTATGCCATGTTTACTTGATGCTACAGAGAGATCCATGCGTATTTTGAGATACTTCAGTAAGGATATTTTGAACATATGGTTATTCTGTATCCATCCATGCCCTTGTTTCCAATTATGGAGTGCCATAGCTTGAGTCAATCAAGCTCTACTTTTGCTATAAAATGTTTCCTGGCAGATTGTTTACATGTTTTTCAATTTTGCCAAGGTTGTTGTAGTTGATCCGTGTATGCTATGATGTTGTTCTTGCCATGTATAGCTTCTATGCCATGTCTTCTTGATGGATGTATGCTTAGTTTATCATGTAATGCTCTGTAGCGAGTGCATAGAGCTCTTAAACATGCCTACTTGTTATCTGTTTTGTCATGCCACATTGCTGAATCATTATGAAACTTGCTATATTGACATGGGTGTTATTACATTTTCGGTCCTTGTTGGCTCATGGTCGATAAGGGACTTTTGTTCTATGCTTTGAGTAGATTCATGCCATGCCTTGTTTTGCTATTATAAGTTCCTGTAGCATGTTGTTTGCTTGCTCGAACATTGCTTCTCGATGCTGATTCGCCATGTTCGATAATTTCACTTTGTCTATGAAGTGATATATTTTGCACTTTTGCCATGCTTGTTTGGACCTGTTATGGTGTGATTTAGCCGTAGCTCAGTGTTCATCTTTTGTCAAGCATATTGATTAGATCACTGCCATATGCTTTGTTGATACGTTTGGGTGCAGTAGCTTAATTTCTTGTTGCTTGCTATGTGGCATCATCTTTGTTGATGGCAGATTTGTGCCATTCTTGTTTTGCTTGTCATTTGCAAACCGTGCATCCGATTCGGTGATCTTTATATCGATTTCAACCGAAATCATCTCACCTTTCAATGGCATACTTGGTTTGCCAAGTTGATGCCTGGTTCATCATTTTCCTTCCGAGCACGATATCGCATTGCATATCACATCTCGCATATCATGTCATGTTTTGCATCATGTTGCTTGTGCATTGCACCGTGATTTATTGTGGTTCCTTTGTTTGTGTTCTTGCTTTGGGTAGAGCCGGAGGCGAGTGCGTGAGCGAGGAACCTGTTGAGAACGCTTACGAGGATCAAGCTTTCGACAACTCGAGAACCTTGCAGGCAAGATGACCATACCCTCGAAATCACTTCTATCTTTGCTTGCTAGATGCTCGCTCTTTTGCTATGCCTATGCTGCGATGCCTATCACTTGCTATATCATGCCACCCATATTGCCATGTCAAACCTCTAACCATCCTTTCCTAGCAAACCGTTGTTTGGCTATGTTACCGCTTTGCTCAGTCCCTCTTATAGCGTTGCTAGTTGCAGGTGAAGTTGAAGTTTGTTCCTTGTTGGAACATGGAGATGTTGTTCCTTGTTGGAACATGTTTACTTGTTGGGGATATCACAATATATCTTCTATAATTAATGCATCTATATACTTGGTAAAGGGTGGAAGGCTCGGCCTTATGCCTGGTGTTTTGTTCCACTCTTGCCACCCTAGTTTTCCGTCATACCGGTGTTATGTTCCTTGATTTCGTGTTCCTTACACGGTTGGGTGATTTATGGGACCCCCTTGACAGTTCGCTTTGAATAAGACTCCTCCAGCAAGGCCCAACATTGGTTTTACCATTTGCCACCTAAGCCTTTTTCCCCGGGTTTCGCGAGCCCGAGGGTCATCTTTATTTAACCCCGGGCCAATGCTCCTCGGCGTTGGTCCAAACTAAACCACTTGCGGTGCCACCACGAGGCAACTTGGGGCATCTTCGGTTGTCGTCGTAGTGTTCATCCGGATGTGCCACGAGAGCGAGATATGTGCAGCTCCTATCGGGATTTGTCGGCACTGTCGGGCGGCTTTGATGGTCTTGTTTTATTCTGTCGAAATGTCTTGTAGTCCGGGATTCGAGACTGATCGGGTCTTCGGTAGAAGGAATATCCTTCGTTGACCGTGAGAGCTTATAATGGGCTAAGTTGGGACACCCTGCAGGTATTATCTTTCAAAGCCGTGCCCATGGTTATGAGGCAGATGGGAATTTGTTAATGTCGGTTGTAGAAAACCCGAAGTTGACCTCAATTAAAACACATCAACCGCGTGTGTAACCGTGATGGTCTCTTCTCGGCGGAGTCCGGGAAGTGAACACGGTGTTGGAGTAATGTTTGACGTAAGTAGTTCGGGGTCACTTCTTGATCGCTACTAGCTTCACGACCGTGCCTTGCTTCTCTTCTCGCTCTCTTTTGCGAATGTAGCCACCATATATGCTAGTCGCTTGCAGCAGCTCCACCTCACGACTCTGTCCTTCCTATAAGCTTAAATAGTCTTGATCTCGCGGGTGTGAGATTGCTGAGTCCCCGTGACTCACAGATTCTACCAAAACAGTTGCAGTGCCGACGATGCGGTGCAGGTGGCGCAACCGTGCTCAAGTGGGAGTTCGATGAGGAACGTGGTCGTTACTATGTGTCTTTTTCGATGATGATGAGTGGAGCCAGTTGGGACGATCGGGGATCTGTGTAGCATTTGGGGTATCTTCTTTTATTTTGGTTCCGTAGTCGGACCTTGAGTGTAATCTGGATGATGGATGTTTATTTATGTATTGTGTGAAGTGGCATCGTAAGCCAACTATGTATCTCTTTCCTTATGTATTACATGGGTTGTGTGAAGATTACCTCACTTGCGACACTGCTTTCAATGCGGTTATGCCTCTAAGTCGTGCTTCGACACGTGGGAGATATAGCCGCATCGAGGGCGTTACACTGACAGCTGGGTCCACGGCCGCACGCAAGGAAGTGCCTCCTTATTACGCGCAAAATAATGATTCCTCCACGTGATAGCTGGGACCCACCGGAAGGGCCTCTATATTTCGTGAAAAAGCATTCCTCCACTGACAGCTCGGACCCACCAGCTATATCTTCGCACGCAAGGAAGTGCCTCCTTATTACACACAAAAAAAATGAATAATCCCCCTGCTAGTTGGGACCCACCATAGTGGGAGGCTGACTTGTGAGCCCACTAAGTTGACGCGGACGGAGGGCTTTGTTAACTTAGTCAATAAGGACGATTCTAGATCCAGTGACCGTACGATGTCCATCCAACGGCCGTAGTGCTTCTTCAACCTTTGGTCTTCTTGCTCCAGCCGCCCAAACCAGCGTCGGTCGTGCCGCCTGCTCCTGCCTCCCATGGTCGGCTCTGCTGCCGCGCAGGCCTAACCGCCCCACCCTACTCCAACATCTGGCCAGGTGTAGGATCTTGAGAAGAGGTGTCTAGAGGGGGGGTGATTAGACACTAAGTACCAAAGTTGCAGTTTTTAATTTCTTTAGGTTTAAGTGGAGTTTAGGCACAAGTTTAACATTCACAATACATAACAAGCAAGCATGCAAGGAGTATATGAGCAGCGGAAAGTAAAGCATGCAACTTGCAAGAATGTAAAGGGAAGGGTTTTGGAGGATTCAAACGCAATTGGAGACACGGATGTTTTTGTCGTGGTTCCGATAGGTGGTGCTATCGTACATCCACGTTGATGGAGACTTCAACCCACGAAGGGTAACAGTTCTTGCTGAGTCCACGGAGGCTCCACCCATGAAGGGTCCATGAAGAAGCAACCTTGTCTATCCCACCATGGCCGTCGCCCACGAAGGACTTGCCTCACTAGCGGTAGATCTTCACGAAGTAGGCGATCTCCTTACCCTTACAAACTCCTTGGTTCAACTCCACAATATTGTCGGAGGCTCCCAAGTGACACCTAGCCAACCTAGGAGACACCACTCTCCAAGAAGTAACAAATGGTGTGTTGATGATGAACTCCTTGCTCTTGTGCTTCAAATGATAGTCTCCCCAACACTCAACTCTCTCTCACAGGATTTGGATTTGGTGGAAAGAAGATTTGAGTGGAAAGCAACTTGGGGAAGGCTAAATATCAAGATTCATATGGTAGGAATGGAATATCTTGGCCACAACACATGAGTAGGTGGTTCTCTCTCAGAACTGGTAAGTTGGAAGTGTAGGTTTGTTCTGATGGCTCTCTCCACAAATTAAGAGGAGGTGGAGGGGTATATATAGCCTCCACACAAAATCTAACCGTTACACACAATTTACCAAACTCGGTAGGACCGAATCAAAAAACTTGGTCGGATCGATTCAGTAAACCTAGTGACCGTTAGGGTTTTCGGTGGGACTGTAGGACCGATATGGTTAGGGTTAGGGCATAACGTAATCTCGGTGAGACCGATTACACAAACTCGGTGAGACCGATTTTTGTAATAAGCTAACCAGAGAGTTGGTCAGGCAAACTCGGTGGGACCCATTTTGGTAATAAGTTAACCAGAGAGTTTGCATTGTAATCTCGATAGTACCGATTGCACAAACTTTGTGAGACCAATTTTGGTAATGGACATACACAGAGAGATTACAATCCCATCTCGGTGAGACCGAGATCCCTATCGGTGAAACCGATTTGCCTAGGGTTTGTGGCAGTGGCTATGACATCTGAACTCGGTGGCGCCGGATAGAAAGAATCGGTGGGGCCGAGTTTGACTTTAGGTTTAGGTCATATGTGTGGAAGTGGGAAAGTAGTTGAGGGTTTTGGAGCATATCACTAAGCACTGTGGAGCAAGAAACTCATTAAGCAACACCTCATTCCTCCTTGATAGTATTGGCTTTTCCTATAGACTCAATGTGATCTTGGATCAATAAAATGTAAAATGTAGAGTCTTGACCTTTTGAGCTTGAGCTAATCCTTTGTCCTTAGCATCTTGAAGGGGTTCCCACATCTTTTAGTCCATGCCACTCCATTGTTGAACTTATCTGAAACATACTAGATAAAAGTGTTAGTCCAACAAGAGATATGTTGACATTAATTACCAAAACGACCTAGGGAGCACTTGTGCTTTCACCAGGCCATCCCTCTACTCACCCACAACCCCCGTTATTCTGCGGCGACGCCAGCCTCACACCGTAGCTGAACCAGTCAACCCTCATACTCCTCTCCGCGTGGGCATCCACTGCCGCACCTTCCCCGGCTCCGTATCGTCACCTTCCTAGGCCTCGGCGTCGTCCACCGGATTGGTGCTCTCAGCGTGTGATGTCTACTACACAACCTTCTTCTTGTAGATGTTGTTAGGCCTCCAAGTGCAGAGGTTTGTAGGACAGTAGCAAATTTCCCTCAAGTGGATGATCTAAGGTTTATCAATCCGTGGGAGGCGTAGGATGAAGATGGTCTCTCTCAAACAACCCTGCAACCAAATAACAAAGAGTCTCTTGTGTCCCAAACACACCCAATACAATGGTAAATTGTATAGGTGCACTAGTTCGGCGAAGAGACGGTGATACAAGTGCAATATGGATGGTAGATATAGGTTTTTGTAATCTGAAAATATAAAAACAGAAAGGTAACTAATGATAAAGGTGAGCACAAACGGTATTGCAATGCTAGGAAACAGGCCTAGGGTTCATACTTTCATGAGTGCAAGTTCTCTCAACAATAATAAAGTTCTCTTAACAATAATAACATAATTGGATCATATAACTATCCCTCAATATGCAACAAAGAGTCACTCCAAAGTCACTAATAGCGGAGAACAAACGAAGAGATTATTGTAGGGTACGAAACCACCTCAAAGTTATTCTTTCTGATCGATCTATTCAAGAGTCTATAGTAAAATAACACGAAGGTATTCTTTCCGTTCGGTCTATCATAGAGTTCGTACTAGAATAACACCTTATGACACAAATCAACCAAAACCCTAATGTCACCTAGATACTCCAATGTCACCTCAAGTGTCCGAGGGTATGATTATACGATATGCATCACACAATCTAAGATTCATCTATTCAACCAACACATAGAACTTCAAAGAGTGCCCCAAAGTTTCTACCAAAGAGTCAAGACGAAAACGTGTGCCAACCCCTATGCATAAGTTCACAATGTTACGGAACCCGCAAGTTGATCACCAAAACATACATCAAGTAGATCACGTGAATATCACATTGTCACCACAGATAAGCACATGCAATACATACATAAAGTGTTCTCAAATCCTTAAAGACTCAATCCGATAAGATCACTTCAAAGGGAAAACTCAATCCATTACAAGAGAGTAGAGGGGGAGAAACATCATAAGATCCAACTATAATAGCAAAGCTCGCGATACATCAAGATCGTACCACCTCAAGAACACGAGAGAGAGAGAGAGATCAAACACATAGCTACTGGTACATACCCTCAGCCCCGAGGGTGAACTACTCCCTCCTCGTCATGGAGATCACCGGGATGATGAAGATGGCCACCGGTGAGGGATCCCCCCTCCGGGTGGGTCCCGGAACAGGGTCCTGATTGGTTTTTGGTGTCTACAGAGGCTTGCGGCGGCGGAACTCCCGATCTATTCTGCTCCCCGATGTTTTTAGGGTATATGGATATATATAGGCGAAAGAAGTCGGTCAGGGGAGCCACGAGGGGCCCATGAGGGTGGGGGCGCGCCCAGGGGGGTAGGGCGCGCCTCCCTGCCGCGTGGCTTCCTCGAAGCTTCCCTGACGTCTACTCCAAGTCTTCTGGATTGCTTCCGTTCCAAAAATAACTCTCCCGAAGGTTTCATTCCGTTTGGACTCCGTTTGATATTCCCTTTCTTCAAAACACTGAAATAGGCAAGAAAACAACAATTTGGGCTGGGCCTCCGGTTACTAGGTTGGTCCCAAAATAATATAAAGGTGCATAATAAAGCCCATAAACATCCAAAACAGATAATATAATAGCATGAATACTTCATAAATTATAGATACGTTAGAGACGTATTAGCATCCCCAAGCTTAATTCCTGCTCGTCCTCGAGTAGGTAAATGATAAAAGAAATAATATATGAAGTGTGAATGCTAGCAGGTGCACAAGTTTGATCAATGATAATTTCAATCACCTTTTCTAGCATCATTATATATCATAGCAGTAGCTCATCTCATAAAGCTTCTCATGATCAAGTAACAAGCTATTCACGTGTTAAAGTATAGATCATAAAATTTCTTGAAAACTAACAAACCGTGTTATCAGTCATCAAACAATTACAATTCATCTTATTTTCAGGAAGAGTCTATGTTAGAGCTTTTATTTAGCAAACTTCAAATACTCAACTATCATTTAGTCTTTCAGAATTGCTAACACTCACACGATATTTATGGGTTCAAAGTTTTAATCGGACACAGAGAAAGATAGGGGCTTATAGATTCGCCTCCCAACCTTTTACCTCAAGGGTAATGTCAACAATAATAGCTCATGATGCCTTACATCCAATTGGATATATATATCAGAATCTTTCCAACAATATGCTTGCCAAAGGATAAAATGTAAAAAGGAAAGGTGAAGATCACCATGACTCTTGCATAAGGTATAAGATAAGAATAAAAGATAGGCCCTTCGCAGAGGGAAGCAGGGGTTGTCATGCACTTTTATAGTTGGATGCACAAAATCTTAATGCGAAAGAACGTCACTTTATATTGCCACTTGTGATAGGGACCTTTATTATGCAGTCCGTCACTTTTATTGCTTCCACATCACAAGATCATATAAAGCTTATTTTCTCCACACTAATAGATCATACATATTTAGAGAGAAATTTTTATTGCATGCACCGATGACAACTTACTTGAAGGATCTTACTCAATCCATAGGTAGGTATGGTGGACTCTCATGGCAATACTGGTTTAAGGGATGTTTGTAAGCACAAGTAGTATCTCTACTTGGTGCAAAGAATTTGGCTAGCATGAGGGGGAAAGGCAAGCTCAGCATGTTGGATGATCCATGACAATATACTTTAATTCGGATATAAGAAAACATAACTCATTACGTTGTCTTCCTTATCCAACATCAACCTTTTAGCATGTCATATTTTAATGAGTGCTCACAATCATAAAAGATTTCCAAGATAGTATATTTATATATGAAATCTCTCTTCCCTCAATATTTTTTCATGAATTGTTCAAGTGACCAATACAATGTTTGCTAACCTTCAATAAATTTACCACCTCTACTTCTCATATGTGAAGTCATTACTCCCCATGGGATAAGCATATGAGACATATATAATTTCATATTTATGATATTCTCTTATTCACTATTTACTCATAGGATATAAGTGAAGCACACGAGTAAATGACAAACTACTCCAAAAAGATATAAGTGAAGATCAATGAATAGTTAAATAATTATGTAGCTTTGTGAAGACTCTCTCTCACTTAAGAATTTCAGATCTTGGTATTTTATTCAAATATCAAGCAAAAAATGACATTCTAAGAATAGCAAACATCATGTGAAGAAGCAAAAACTTAGGCTCAACCGATACTAACCGATAGTTGTTGAAGAAGAAAGGTGGGATGCCAACCGGGGCATCCCCAAGCTTAGACGCTTGAGACTTCTTGAAATATTATCTTGGGATGCCTTGGGCATCCCCAAGCTTGAGCTTTTGTGTCTCCTTAATTCCTCCCATATCACGGTCTCCCTAAATCTCAAAAGATTCATCCACACAAAACTCAACAAGGACTCGTGAGATAAGTTAGTATAAACCAATCCAAAACCCTTATCATACTCTACTGTAGAAAATCACTAAAATTATTATTCAACATTGCATACTAAATGCCTCTGCATATTTAATAGTCCTATCCTCAAATAGAATCATTAAAGAAGCAAACATATGCAAACAATGCAAACATAACAGCAATCTGCCTAAACAGGACAGTCTGTAAAGAATGCAGCAAGATCCATACTTCCCTATCTCCAAAAATTATGAACGAAAATTCCCACTGTAGTAAATTTTTCAGAGCTTATTATCCAAAAGGTTCCAACATTTTATCACATTCTTACTTTTCTAGGGAATTTTTGCAACAGCGGTAAACTTTCTATTTTCAAACAGTAACATGTAGACTTGTAAAATAAGCATAGTAAAGGCTATCAATGCCACTTTTATTGAAATAAAAGATGCAAAAAATTGTTATAAATAACATCAAGCAAATAATAACAAAAGAAAATGACTCTCCAAGCAAAACACATATCATGTGGTGAATAAAAATATAGCTCCAAGTAAAGTTACCGATGAACGAAGACGAAAGAGGGGATGCCATCCGGGGCATCCCCAAGCTTAGGCTCTTGGTTATCCTTGAATATTACCTTGGTGTGACTTGGGCATCCCCAAGCTTAGGCTCTTGACACTCCTTATTCCATATTCCATCGAATCTTTACCCAAAACTTGAAAACTTCACAACACAAAACTTAACAGAAAACTCGTAAGCTCCGTTGGTATAAGAAAATAAAACCACCACTTAGGCACTGTTGTGAACTCATTATTTATTTATATTGGTTTAGTATCTAATGTATTCCAACTTATCTATGGTTCATACCCTCCGATACTACTCATAGATTCATCAAAATAAGCAAACAACACATAGAAAACAGAATCTGTCAAAAACAGAACAGTCTGTAGTAATCTGTATCAACGTATACTTCTGGAACTCCAAAAATTCTGAAAGAAAATGCTGGACATGAGGAATTTGTCTAGTAATCATCTTCAAAAATAATCAACTAAATATCACTCTCCAATAATTTTTTTAGCTAATCTCGTGAGCGCTAAAGTTTCTGTTTTTTTTACAGCAAGATCATAAAGACTTCATCCAAGTCTTCCCAAAGGTTCTACTTGGCACAGACACTAATTAAAACATAAAACCACATATAAACAGAGTCTAGATATATTATTTATTCCTAAACATATCCAAAAAGCAAAGAACTAAAATAAAATTGGGTTGCGTCCCAACAAGCGCTAACGTTTAACGCCCCTAGCTAGGCATGATGATTTCAATGATGCTCACATAAAAGATAAGAATTGAAACATAAAGGGAGCATCATGAAGAATATGACTAGCACATTTAAATCTAACCCACTTCCTATGCATAGGGATTTTGTGAGAAAACAACTTATGGTAACAATAATCAACTAGCATAGGAAGGCAAAACAAGCATAACTTCAAAACTTTAAGCACATAGAGAGGAAACTTAATATTATTGCAATTCCTACAAGCATATATTCCTCCCTCATAATAATTTTCAGTAGCATCATGAATGAATTCAACAATATAACCAGCACATAAAGCATTCTTTTCATGATCTACAAGCATAGAAATTTTACTACTCTCCACATAAGCAAATTTCCTCTCATTCGGAATAGTGGGAGTATCATAAGAGACTCGAATACTATAAATTGTTTCCACATTAAAAGAGTAATGTTCAGAAAAAGGGTAATCATAATCATGACAAGTTTTATAAATATAATCATCACTACTTTTTATAGCAAAAGTGTCATCACAATAATCATCATAAGTAGCAACTTTGTTCTCATCATAATCAACTGAAACCTCTTCCGAAATAGTGGATTCATCACTAAATAAAGTCATGACCTCTCCAAATCCACTTTCATAAATATTATAAGATTCAACACCCTCCAAAATAGTGGGATCATTACTTCCTAAAGTTGACACTCTTCCAAACCCACTTTCATCAATATAATCATCATAAGTAGGAGGCATGCTATCATCATAATAAATTTGCTCATCAAAACTTGGGAGGCTAAAAATATTGTCTTCATTAAACATAGCATCCCCAAGCTTGGGACAAACATTAATTGCAGAAAATATATTCTCAAACATGTCATTCTCATCAAACATAGCATCCCCAAGATTGGGCCTTTTCATATCATAAGCATAATCACTATCATCATTAATAGTATGGATAGCACCAATAGTATAGCAATTATCATCATCACAATGGGTAATAGTAGCAACATCATTTGGGAGAGATACCTTTCTACCTTTGCTTCTCTGTCTTTTCTTTTTCTTCTTCACATCATGTGTGGGTTCAATCCTCTTTTTGGAGCTCCTTATTAATGAGATTGGTTGAATAGAAGGCTCCTCCTCGTTATCTGATTCATCATAAGAAATAATAGGAGAATACTGGGAAGTCTTTTCCCTTTCATTAGTATTCTATTCATCTTCTATTTGTTTTCTTTTCTTTCTGTAATTGGAAATATAAGGATTTTCAATGCAATTCACCGCACAATACATATAAATTTCTTCTAGATCAATATCGAGGAATTTCTCAAGGTTATATTCTCGAATATGCTTAGCTGGTCATTTCATTTCTCCGCGTGGGCATCCACTGCCGCACCTTCCCCGGCTCCGCATCATAACCTTCCTAGGCCTCGGCGTTGTCCACCGGCTTGGTGCTCTCGGGCGTGATGTCTACTACACAACCTTCTTCTTGTAGAAGTTGTTGGGCCTCCAAGTGCAGAGGTTTGTAGGACAGTAGCAAATTTCCCTCAAGTGGATGACCTAAGGTTTATCAATCCGTGGGAGGCATAGGATGAAGATGGTCTCTCTCAAACAACCCTGCAACCAAATAACAAAGAGTCTCTTGTGTCCCCAGCACACCCAATACAATGGTAAATTGTATAGGTGCACTAGTTCGGCGAAGAGATGGTGATACAAGTGCAATATGGATAGTAGATATAGGTTTTTGTAATCTGGAATTATAAAAACAACAAGGTAACAAGTAGTAGAAGTGAGCATGAACGGTATTGCAATTCTAGGAAACAAGGCCTAGGGTTCATACTTTCACTAGTGCAAGTTCTCTCAACAATAATAACATAATTGGATCATATAACTATCCCTCAATATGCAACAAAGAGTCACTCCAAAGTCACTAGAACAAACGAAGAGATTATTGTAGGGTACGAAACCACCTCAAAGTTATTCTTTCTGATCGATCTATTCAAGAGTTCGTAGTAAAATAACATGAAGCTATTCTCTCCGTTCGATCTATCATAGAGTTCGTACTAGAATAACACCTTAAGACACAAATCAACCAAAACCCTAATGTCACCTAGATACTCCAATGTCACCTCAAGTATTCGTGGATATGATTATGCGATATGCATCAGACAATCTCAGATTCATCTATTCAACCAACACATAGAACTTCAAAGAGTGCCCCAAAGTTTCTACCGAAGAGTCAAGACGAAAAAGTGTGCCAACCTCTATGCATAAGTTCAAAATGTTACGGAACCCGCAAGTTGATCACCAAAACATACATCAAGTAGATCACGTGAATATCCCATTGTCACCACAGATAAGCACATGCAAGACATACATAAAGTTTTCTCAAATCCTTAAAGACTCAATCTGATAAGATCACTTCAAAGGGAAAACTCAATCCATTACAAGAGAGTAGAGGGGGAGAAACATCATAAAATCCAACTATAATAGCAAAGCTCGCGATACATCAAGATCGTACCACCTCAAGAACACGAGAGAGAGAGAGAGATCTAACACATAGCTACTGGTACATACCCTCAGCCCCGAGGGTGAACTACTCCCTCCTCGTCATGGAGATCACCGGGATGATGAAGATGGCCACCGGTGAGGGATCCTCCCTCCGGCAGGGTCCCGGAACAGGGTCCCGATTGGTTTTTGGTGTCTACAGAGGCTTGCGGCGGCGGAACTCCCGATCTATTCTGCTCCCCGATGTTTTTAGGGTATATGGATATATATAGGCGAAAGAAGTCAGCCAGGGGAGCCACGAGGGGCCCACGAGGGTGGGGGCGCGCCCAGGGGGTAGGGCGCGCCTCCCTGCCTCGTGGCTTCCTCAAAGCTTCCCTGACGTCTACTCCAAGTTTCCTGGATTGCTTTTGTTCCAAAAATAACTCTCCCGAAGGTTTCATTCCATTTGGACTCTGTTTGATATTCCTTTTCTTCGAAACACTGAATTAGGCAAGAAAACAACAATTTGGGCTGGGCCTCCGGTTAATAGTTAGTCCCGAAAATAATATAAAAGTGCATAATAAAGCCCATAAACATCCAAAACAGATAATATAATAGCATGAATACTTCATAAATTATAGATACGTTGGAGACGTATCAGCGCGGCGTGGTCAATGTGGTCAAGGAACGACTTCCATCGGAAGAGGACTTGTGGGATCCGTCATATTCTTATCTTTGGGATAGGAGCAGCCAAATCGCTACCCGCTAAATCCAAATGTGCTTAGCCGCTATTTAAGCCGTCAAAAGGGGAATCCAGGCTCTATATATCCATATCTCGTATTTATTTTCTTGTAGTTCATAGGAATAGCTCGTCTCGTATTGATGGATAAAGATGCGAACCCTTTGCCGAGGAATAAGAGTGCTCTTGGCATCCAGCTACTTGTACATGGAGAGGTTGTCAGCTGGGTCCACGGTTGTAGCAAGGTAGTGCCTCCTTATTACGCGCAAAATAGTGATTCCTCCACCTGACAACAGGGACCCACCGGACGGGCCACTGTATTTCGCGAAAAAAATGTTTCCCCCTGACTGCTGGGACCCACGAGCTACATCTTCGCATGCAAGGAAGTGCGTCCATATTATGGGCAAAAATATGATTCTCTCCCTCACAGCTGGGATCCACCAGCTATATCTTAGCACGCAAGGAAGTGCCTCCTTACCTCCCTGATAGCTGGGACCCACCCGGTCGAACCGTACGTAGGGTTGTCTGTCTGGTCGCGAACGTGTACGTACATACTGGTCAATCGGTCTGTCTGCAGCGATGAACCGTGCCCGAGTAAGGAAGGCCACGTGTCGTATTAGAGGCGCGGGCGTAGAATGTCACACAGTCTTGTCTATATCGTGTACACGTACATATAGCTAGGGTGCAAGAAAGTAAATACGGCCACGTACGTACATATGGGCCGGGTCTCGAACACCTACTCGCGCATACGTACGGCCAGGGCTCGTGTACATGGAGAGGCAGCGGAGGGCAGCAACGGCGTCCTGTTCATCCACAGCCAACCGGCTGGGTCAGAACGGGGAAACTGTGTCGTGTTCATCGGGAGCCAACGGAATGCGTCCTGTTCAACGGGAGCCAACCAGCTTGGACGGAATAGCCGAAACAAGGCCTGGCGTACCGCAGAACGAAGGAAACGGCCTTCTGTTCGACCGCCTATGGTCAACACGGGATCTTGTTCATCGAGAGGGGTCTGGCGTACCACAAAACAGAGGAAACGGATTTCTGTTGGAGCGCCTATGGTCGAAACGGGGTCCTGTTGATCGGGAGGGGTGTGGCATACCGCATAACGGAGGAAATGGACTTCTCTTCGACCTCCTAAGGTCGAAACGGGGTCCTGTTCATAGGGAGGGGTGCGGCGTACCGCAAAACGGGACTCCACGGGCTACTGTTCATCCATCGTCGACCTCCTCCAGCCTCCACCTGCTACTTTTCATCCATGGTGTCTCCCTCCTGCCTCCACACGGGCTCCTGTTCATCCAGCCTCCACTGGCTACTGTTCAACCAGCCCTCCACGGGGTCCTGTTCATCCACCCCCAACCGGCTCGATCGGGTTCCTGTTCATCCAGCGGCAACGGCCTCTCCTACCACGGGGTCCTGTTCATCCAACCCCCACCGGGAACTGTTCATCCAACCCCCAACAATGGTCACTGTTGGGGATATAACTATTTGTGTAAGCGGCCCAGGAGGGGCCGGCTTACGTAAATAGTTACCAGACAGAAGCCCAAGTCCAAGCATGAAGATGGCGACTCAACAAGGAGCCTAAGGCCCACAGGCGACTTAAGGCCCGTTGTAGTAAACCGCCATAATGGCATGACTTGTATCATAGGGTAGACTTGACTAGTCACCGAGCCGGACACTGTTTATGAGCCGACCGGGATTCTGTAAGCCGCAGGGCGTCAACCCGTGTATATAAGGGGACGACCCGGCAGCGGCTTAGGGCAAGAAACAACACTTCGATAACCGGGCATAGCGTATCTCGCTCCCTGGTCATCAAAACCTCAAGCAATACCAACCCAACTAGATGTAGGCTTACCTTCACCGTAAGGAGCCGAACTAGTATAAACCCTCTCGTGTCCTTTGTCCCGATTAACCCCTTTAAGCTTCCTAGGTGCGATGGCTCCACGACTAAGTCCTTGCAAGAGGACATCTGCCGTGACAATTCCACGACAGTTGGCGCCCACCGTGGGGCCAGCGCCCCGGTGGATTTGAGTTCTTGAAGGGCAGCTTTGAAGGGCTCAAGGGATACGCAGTGGGCCGGATGACCAAGAGTCGTCGCGGCAAGATCTACATCGACAACGAAGGCTGGGGCCCCGAGGCCGACTCAATTGAGTACGGGTACCGGGTCCCCTTCGGTGGAATTAACGTCTTCATCGGCCGGATTGGTGAGCCGGGCCCCGAGCCGGACAGCTGCACCGACCTCATCGAGACGGCTCAGCGTGCGAGACCCGCTCAGATTCAACCTGTGATGAAGCGTGCCTTCGTGGGTTGTGTTCATGGAGAGGCACTTTCTGAAGGATCTAAAGATGGCGAAGAGACGGCCGTCCCATCAGATGATGATTCATCCTCTGGCTCAATAGATTCTCTGTATCAGGTCCAAGAAGGGATGCTAGGGGGCTGTTCTGACGGCTCTAGCGTTCCGGATTGCTATGAGCCGCCAAGCTGGGCAGGAGTCTTCATGGCTGGTACCCAACCCGGCCAAAACTCGACGGCTGCGACAGCAATAACGTCCGGGTTAGGAGCGACCGGGGCAGGAGGCCCCGCGCACCCGCCGGCTCAGGTGCTGATAGATCTTATGGACAAGTTGACGGCCTTGTTAACCTCCACGGTCATTCCTGCAAATCCAGATGAGCATAACGCGGAAGTCGCGAAGGTGCGTGAAGAGATAGCCCAGGCCAAGGAGGCCTTGGCGGCTGAGGACACCAGGCTAGCTGCGGAGCGGGCGGCTTTAGATGCACGGGCGCAGCGACTCCAGTCAGAGGCTTTCTAGCTTAACATGAATCTGAATGCATCCAATGAGGTAATGAGAAGGAGACATCAGAAAACCCAGTCCCGACTGCCCCCGGCTTACGATCCTCGGAATCTTTTCACGACACCCGGAGCTGGTCCTAGCAATCCGCCCGAAGCCAATCAATTTATGACACCGGAGTAGGAGGGCGGTTCAGCCTCGAGACGGCACCTCTTCACGGGAGCATGGCCCCCCGATACATACCAACACCTCGGGCCACTTTTCCAACCCCATGGAGAACATGATAGCAGCATCGGCGCGTCTGGCGGCTCTTCCAAAGGATGGTGACGACCGACGGCGGTGGAAACCGGAGGGTTATGGAGCTTCTTGAGACGGCCTTGGCACAAGAAGAGGCCTATTCTTCAAAGAGGGACATGATTCATTCCACTCCTCAGCCTTGGGTAGCACCTCGACCAAACCGGAGTCCGAGTTACAGCAGACACATGGAGTCAGAGGCTTTATCAAGTAATGCCCAGTGTCACAACCAACCCGGCGGCTATAACCCGGTGCAGGATCGTTTGCATCAGGAGGATGAACGGGCGGCTCAATTAGCAGCTCAGCAGACAGCGTATGATGGTTTCCCAGAGTATCCAATGACTTCTGTTGGAGCCGGGGTGGCCACTAGAACCGGTGGTGTCCCTTTTCTGGTGCCGGCTCTTCGAGATGTGCGTCTGCCCAAGGATTTCAAGGGTCCTCGAAAGGTGCCGAATTACACGGCCGACTTACAACCGGGGCGTGGATTGAAAGTTACGAGATGGCCATGGAATTATTGGAAGTCAGCGACGCGGCAATGGCTAAGTATTTCACCATGATGTTAGATGGAACGGCCCAAACTTGGTTGAAAAGCTTGCCTCCCAATTCCATCAGTTCATGGGCCGAGTTAAAGGCCCGGTTTATCCAGAACTTTAAGGATACTTGCAAGCAATCTATGTCCATTGTGGACTTGACCAATTGTAAGCAGGAGGAGGGTGAGTCCACATCTCATTGGGTGCGCCGGGTCAAAGAAATAATACATTCATCTGATAAGATGGATGCCGTCTCTGCGGTACTTATGCTCCATCAGAATTGTCGTTTTGTGCCGCTGAAGCAGAAGCTGGGGCGCCTTAAGCGTGATTGCAATGACATGGGTACGCTGATGGCGGCTTTGGTTAAATATGCCGATTTTGATACTACTGAAGATCCCGTGTCTGAGGAGGAAAAGACAGGGAAGGGAAAGAAGAACGGCAACGGAAAGGGTCAGCAGCAACAGCCGGCAAGTCAAGGTGGTAACAAGCGTAAGCCGGACGGTAACCCGGCGTTTGTGGCCAATGCTAATGCTCAAGGTAATAACAAGAATCATAAGGGGAGAGGACCTCCTCGATCTGGTGGCTCAGGTCCATCTCTTGAGCAGCTTTTGAATGAGCCTTGTCCAAGACACGGTACTCGAGAAAATCCTGCCACCCACTTATGGAAGGACTGTGCGGTCATGAAGGCCTTCAAGAATTCAAACATGTTTGATGGCAATCATGGGTCAGCGGCGGTTCAGAGCAGGTGGTTTCCATGGCCGGGTGGCGGCTCAAGTTCGGTTTTCAAGGTGGTCAAGGGGCTATAGTCAGAGCAGTCCGGTCAAGGAGGACAGCAGCAGAAAAGCAGTCAAAGTTATCGAGCCATCCAAAACAGTTAAACGGTGGGCAATACCATGTGTTTACCACTAACTTGTGTAAACGTGACCAGAAGGTTCATAAAAGGGCTGTAAATTCGGTTGAACCGGCGGTTCCCCGTTATCTGAGGTGGTCAGAATAGCCTATCATTTGGAGTAGAGAAGATCACCCCGGGTTGATAACCCGGGTCAGTTAGCCTTGGTGGTGGCCCCTTAGGTTGGTGGATATAAATTCACTAAGGTGCTCATGGACGGCGGAAGCAGCATCAATATTCTCTATTATGAGACCTTTCGCCGTATGGGTCCGGTGATAAAGACTTGAGGACATCTAACACCGTTTTCATGGGTGGTACCCGTAAGTCGGCGATCCTGTTGGAAAGATCGAGCTGGAAGTGGCTTTTGGAGACGAATACGATTCGTGGCTGAGAAGCCGACGCTTGAGGTAGTCAAAATCGAAGCCCATATCACGCCTGTTTGGACAGCGGCTTATGCCAAGTTTATGGCACGGCCGTGTTATGTTTATCTGCAGCTCAAGATGCGGGTTACAAGGGCACCATCCTTGTGCATGGGAGTCAAAAGGTGGCCTTGGAGTGCGAGGAAGGAGATGCGCTTATGCTGAATCCGCTTGTCTTTCAAGAGGAGCTGAAGTTTTATCAAACTAATGTTGACCCGGCAGATATGACCTCTTTGAAGAAGCCAACCACAGAGCAAGACTCGGCTTTGAAATTTAAGTCGGCCGCCGAGAAAAAATTGGTTTACTTCACTCTAGGTGACTCTTCCAAGCAGTTTAGCATCAGTACCAATTTGGATCCCAAATAGGAAAGCACACTCATCGAGTTCATCCGTGAGAACCAGGACATCTTTGCATGGAAACCTTCTGACATGCCGGCTGTCCCGAGAGAACTCGCTGAGCACACTCTTAATATTGATCCGAAGTATAAGCCGGTCAGGCAGTTTCTCCGGCGATTCAATGAGGAAAGGCGAAAGGCTATAGGGGAAGAGGTCGCTCGGCTCTTAGCGGCAGGGTTCATCATGGAAGTTTTTCACCCGGAGTGGTTGGCTAACCCGGTGCTTGTGCTCAAGAAAAACGGCACTTGGTGGATGTGTGTCGATTACACGGACCTAAATAAAGCTTGTCCGGATGATCCTTTGCTCGCCCGCATTGATCAAATCATCGATGCCACGCTGCGGGTTGCGAAGCGGTTGAGTTTTTGGATGCTTACTCTGGTTATCATCAGATCAAGATGGCATTAAGGACCAGGAGAAGACGGCTTTCATTACTCCATTTGGAGCCTTCTGCTATGTGTCTATGCCGTTTGGGCTCAAGAGTGCCCAAGCGACTTATCAGCGGTGTGTGTAGAATTGTCTCCACAATCAGATTGGGCACAATGTTCATGCTTATGTGGATGACTTTGTGGTGAAGTCCAGAGAGAAGGAAACCTTGATCTCCGATTTAAAGGAAACCTTTGATAATCTCCGGTCTACAAGATGATGCTTAACCCGAAAAATGCGATTTGGTGTACCGCAGCAAACTTTTGGGATTCTGGTCTCAAACAGGGGCATTGAAGCTAACCCGAGAAGGTCAAGGCGACACCTCTCTGGCTAAGCCGGCGTGCATCAATGATGTTCAGCGACTGGCGGGTCACGTTGCTGCTTTAAGCCGATTCATAAGCGGCTAGGGAGAAGGCTTTACCGTTGTATCGATGATGAAGAAAGCGTACACCTTTGTCTCGCAGTGAGGCTCTTGATGCTGCTTTTGAAGATTTAAAGAGACAATTGGCTGAGCCACGGTTCTTGCAGCTCCGATTGATAAAGAGCCATTGCTATTGTATGTTGCTGCTAACTCACGTGTTGTTAGTGTGGCTATTGTGGTGGAGCGTAAGGAGACTGGCAAGGAGCATCCGGTTCAGCGACCGGTTTATTACATCGGTGAGGTGCTCATAGAGTCCAAGCAAAGGTATCTCGCATTGGCGTAAACTGGTTTATGGGGTGTTCATGGTGAGCGGAAGCTAAAACAGTACTTCTGGGTCATCCTATAAGCGTAGTAAGTTCAGCCCCTTGGGAGACATCATCCGTAATAGGGAAGCCACGGGGACGAGTTGCCAAGTGGGCCATCGAGCTTGGGCCTCACGGTTTGAAGTATATGCCGCAAGACAAACTATCAAGTCTCAAGCCCTAGTGGACTTTATTAATGATTGGACGGAGTTGCGGCACCGGAGGAGAAGCCGGATAACACGATTGGACTATTCACTTTGATGGGTCCAGCAGTTGGAAGGCTCGGGGTGGAGTTGTTTTAACTTCCCCGAGGTGACAAATTTTGTTATGTGCTCCGCTTATGTTTCCTGTACTAACAATGCAGCTGAATATGAGGCCTTACTCCATGGCCTCCGGATGGCCAAGGAGATGAACTTAAGCCGGTAAGATGCTTGGGCGATTCGGACCTCGTGGCTCAACAGTGTCGAGGCATTGGGATTCTAAGGATCCCTTATGGCGGCTTATCGTCGTGAAGTTGATGCGGTGGCTGGGCACTTCAAGGGTTATCAAGTAGAGCACATTGATCGAAGGAAGAACGAGGCGGCTGATGCTTTAAGCCGGCTGGGGTCTCAGCGTAAGCCGGTGCCGCCTAACACTTTCCTTGACGTTTTGCATAACCCTTCTGTCAGAGTGCCTACAGAGGAAGAGCTTGCAGTGCCAGACCCGGAGGCGCAGCTGGTGGCGGCTCTCCATGCCATCTCGGACTGGACGGTTCCATACTTAGCCTATATGACCCGGGGAGAGTTGCCTGAGGATGAGACCTTGGCAAGACAAATCATCAAGCAGTCCAAATCCATGACAATTGTTCACGGCGAGTTGCATCACCACAGCGTCACTGGGGCATTTCAGCGTTGCGTATCACCTACGGAGGGTCAGGAGATACTTCGTGAGATTCATGAAGGTGATTGCAGTCATCATGCCTGTTCAAAGTCTCTGGTAGCCAAGGCTTTTCGTCATGGTTTTTATTGGCTGACGGCTCATGTTGATGCGGAGGATCTGGTCAGCAAATGTGACGGATGTCAAAAATTCTCAAGACGAGCTCATGTGCCGGCTCAAGAATTGAGGATGATTCCAATTACTTGGTTGTTTGCAGTCTAGGGGCTTGATATGGTTGGACCTTTCAAAAGGTCTAAAGATAAGAAGACACACCTGTTGGTGGCAGTGGATAAATTCACCAAGTGGGTTGAAGCAGAGCCGGTCAGTAAGTGTGATGCAGCCACGGTGGTTCAGTTCATCAAAAAGGTGATCTTTCGTTTTGGTTTTCCGCACAGTATTATAACTGATAATGGCACTAATCTCTCCAAGGGTGCCATGGAAGAGTTCTATCAACAAGAGCACATCCGCTTGATGTTTGCCGTTGCTCACCCCCGCCTAATGGTCGAGGCGAAAGAGCTAATCAAGAGATCTTGAAAGGTATCAAACCCGGCTCTTAGTTCCTTTACAAATAACTCCGGGTTGTTGGGTGGAGGAATTACCTTCGTGCTATGGAGCATCAACACAACGCCTAACAGGTCTCTGGTTATACACCTTTCTTCATGGTGTACGGAGCAGCAGGCGGTTCTACCAAGTGACATTCGGCATGATTCACCCCGGGTGGCGGCTTACGTTGAGGCTGATAACGAAAAAGCTCGATAGGATGCACTAGACTTGTTGGATGAAGAGCGAGACTTGGCCATAGCCCGCTCGGCGATTTACCAGCAAGACCTGCGCCGTTATCACAGCCGCCGGGTTAGAAGCAGAACTTTCCAGGAAGGCGATTTGGTGCTCCGGCTCATCCAGGATCAAACTGATATGCACAAGCTGTCCCCTCCTTGGGAAGGACCTTTTGTGGTCAGCAAGAATCTCAACAACAGGTCATATTACCTCATCGATGTTCGAGAGCACAAAGACTCACGTAAGTCGGAGGAGGAGACCCGTCGGCCGTGGAACATAGCGCATCTCCGGCCCTACTATACTTAAGCCGCTGGCTTTCAGAGTATACTTATTTTTTCTTTTTTAGCAATGTATATATTATATAAAGCAATAAAGCAGGACCTCTTTCTTTTCCATCTTACAAGGTTTATGTGTCTTCTTGACGGTGATGGAAACGACTAATGTGGAGCGGATCATATCTGAATCCGGCTTTCCCTTTGGTCCGCTTATGATCATATCTGAATCAAGCCATGGTCATTTGGGGCTTCTGTTCAAACATAGGTCGATTCGAACCAAAGAGAACATAGTTGTCGATACCCAACTGATTGGCACACCGCCAAACCCACTTGGGGGCTTCTTGATCATATTTGAATCATAGCTTAACCTCTTTGGGCCCGACGTGGATCGATTCAATCAGCGCCATTAAACAACTCTCATGGTCACTTGGGGCTTCTGTTCAAACATAGGTCGATTGAACCAACGAGAACATAGCTGTCGATACCCATTTGATCGGCATCGCCAAAGCCATTGGGGGCTATATGATCGTATCCGAATCTTAGCTTAACCCCTCTAGAACGGTTCTACTGATCGTATTTGAATCAGAGGCCTTTGAAAATCAGGTTTACTTTATAAGAGTAAATAATACTAAGGGCCAGGTAAACATTATATGTGCCAATTTTCAGAAGTTAAGTATAACTGTCTGCTTTTTTGGGATCAAGTAAGCCGGTAAGGTACACCTCAAACCGGCTGATACTTCTGATGTTTTGGTTCTTATTCTAGATTAACGTTATCTTACATAACCCCGGATGTGGTGAGATGCCAAAGGAAAAAAATTTTATGCAGAGTAAAGCAGAAAGCTTTTGGATGATTCAAGTAAGCCGGCAGTACATATTGCTGGTGGCTTGAGATATTGTTAAAACACCGCAAAACATGCGCGAAGGCATGACAGAGTTAAGGAGCTTTTTCTATCCTATTACAAGACTCCCTGAGTCTAAAGTAAGTGAAGCATTGTTTTGTAAAATTCATAACACATCTGGCGGCTCATTCCTCCGGCTGGCTTGATGACTCCGGGTTATCCTTCCCCGCCTCTCCTTCGGTTGTTTTGTCCTGGAAGGTTGACGAGGTCCAGTCAATGCCGCTTAAGGCTTCAAATTCAGCCTCATCATCTATTAAAATGGTCGGGTCAACTTCAGGAGCAAAGGTATGCTTACGGGTTGGAGGGATCAGGCTGACGTCATCATAATGCGGAGTGGGAATCCTCCGGTTCTCGTTGTCATAACCCGGCTGGTACTTTGTAAGATCAACATCGTTGCTGATGATGGTGGCCACAGGACGTACGACTCTCATGCAGGTGGTGAAGTCTGATTGACTGAAGGCAGAGCCGTCCTCCTTTAAGCTGGGGTATCCAAGAGCAACGTCATTTAAGTCTAGCTCTGGAGCTAATGCTTTGGCCCGGCTTAAAGCGGCTATGGCCCCGGCTCTACCAGATGCTCGCCTTAACTCCTGAATCCATTGAGGTAACACGGCAAGCCGCTTGAGTACATCTTGCAGGAGATAAGGAGCGTCATTTGATAAAGCCACAACAGCTAAAGCACGTTGTGACCCAGTGTATAGTTGTTCCACCAGAGTGTACACCGCCTTCAGCTTGACCAGCATATTCTGCTTAAGGTTCGTGCTCCTGGGGCCTGTGTTTATACGTATAAGGTGAGCCGGAATTAACAATTAAAATAGACATCAAAGGAACAATTGTGATATTCAGAGTTATACATCGTAACTTACCAAAGATTGCTGAGACCATTTGAGAGATCTGGCGCTTTAAGCCGAACAGCTCGGCGGTTGCCTCGGCAAGAGATGCCTCTGCTGTTTCAGCCCGAGTCACCAGTGAAGCCCTCTCTTCAACCCAAGTTTTCTTCTCTGATTCAAAATTTTTCTTCAGTTTCTCTTGTTCGGAGACACTGAATTCAAACTTGGAGTTGGCTTTTTGAGTTTCAAGCTCTTGGGTTTTCAACTGACTCTTCAGATCAACAATCTCCATCTCAAATTGACTTATGGCGGCCAGCATCGACATCAGGTTATGGTAAGATCACGGTAAGATTATATTCAAGTCCCAAACACTTTACAAGTAAAGATACTTGGCACTTGGGGGCTAATGTATGTTTAAAGAATTTTTAACCTATTTTACCGGGTCATGTATATTAAGTCTCAAGCACTTTACAAGTAAAGGCACTTGACACTTGGGGGCTAATGTGTTACCCAAATTCAAAGTTTCATGCTTTCACCGAGTTAAATATATTCAATTTAAGCCGGACAAAACTAACGATAAGTAGATTTCTAAGTCTACAAAGATATTCATTCATAAGCAATAGACTTGGGGGCTGATCTGAGAAGTCGAGTTAAAGGTATACCTCAGATTTATGTTGTATTTGCTTCACCATGTCAATTTCGTGTCACGGCTATTGTGCACTTGGTTCAAATAGCCGAGACTATATCACCAATGCTTAGGTGAGTATAATCGGTGATGTCTTGTTTGGTTTTCCGACGTTGGGCAAACTCCTCCTTGGCGAAGGCATCGAGCAAGGACGATGGCTGGCCTGGTTCAACATATTGGCTTTTCGTAAATGCAACTTCGGTTCGACCGTGCGGACCGGCTAGGAATTTCCGCTTATCGAATCATGGACAACGTCTTCGCAGCGGTCGAGGTTGACACCGGAATATCAAAAGCCGGTTCAGGCGGTGGCTGATGAGTGGAGCTATCAGGAACGGATGAGTCAATTGTCGGTTCAGTGATCACCGGGTCTCGGGACAAGTTATTCTTTTTGGCCTTCTTGCTAGGCTTCACTTGCAGGTTGTCAGTCAAAGTGGAAGGATAAGTACCAACGAATAAGTATGGAAAAACTTAAAGTAAGAAAGGTGGCATTACCCGGGAGCTGTTTTAAAAGCCGGCATGTTTGATTGCATCGACTCGCTGGAAGACGGAGAGGTATCCTGATAATTGGAGTCAGATGAATTGAGGGGTCGACGTAATAAACCTGCCAAAGGATAAACAGAACGCAAAGCGGAGATGACCTCAGTTTGATGCTTCCTAGTTATATCGGGTAAGCCGGAGGAGAGTTCTGCGTCTTGAATGGCCCGAGTTTGCCTCCGGTTCTCAAATTGTTGTTGCTTCAAAAGAAATTGAGGATCTTGGTAAGCTAGAGGGTGTGAAAACCTTACTTTCCGGGTCACCCTTCGGATTTTTTGTGTTGGCAAAGGCTCTAAGTCGGAGGAAATTATAGTTACCTCTTCGCCAGCTGCTTGACTGTTTCCAGTATCCTCCTGAAAGGATCAAATGTCAGTAAAAGTAATGGAAAAGGAGTTAAAGAACATTGAAAAAGATTACCTCTTCCTCATCCGAAGAAGAGTCATTCAATTTAAACATATCAGAGGCGCTGGGTTTCTTATTCTTAGAGGTGCCCGTCCTGGCGGTTTTTCTTTCAGTCTTGTTGGCCGCCCTGGCCTGTTTAGCAGCCTCATGGTCATACTTGACCTTCCAGAAGTCATCACCGGCCTGTGGAAACAGATAAAGAATCATAAGTATAAGAAGGTAACATATAAAGAGTATTTACGAAGACCGGTAACTTACTGCAGGAGCCGGGTTCTTCTTGCGAAGGAAGTAAGTCAAGGCATTATCGTTCTGATGCCTTCCTTCAACAGAGATTGGACTGTAGCATCTACCGCATCGTCGGATAAATCATCAGAGCTATGACGCATCGAGTCATCTTTTTCGCCGGTATAAGTACACATTAAGCCGGGGCGGCGGCTTAATGGTTATATCCGCCAGGTGACCCAGACTCGAACCAGATCGATGCCGTTCAAACCGTTCCCTAGAAGAGCTTTGATCTTCTTGATCGTGGGGTTGAGAGGCAGGCGCTCAACACCGGATAACTTATCCGCCGGCGGTGATTGGATTCAAGACGCAGGCGCGAAGCCGGCAAGTGGCTTCTCATCACCGGTGATGTATCTTGGCGATAGAACCACGCCCGGTTCCATCTTTGGGTGACTTGGCAGCTCAACATAAGGGAAAAGACAATCTCTTCGCCGTTGGATGGAGATGCCGCCAAGTTCAAGACTAGGCCCGTTGGCACGTTCGTTTTGCCGGTTCAAATAAAAAAGTTCTCTGAACAAAAGCAGGCTTGGTTCTTCTCCCAGGTACACTTCGCAGAAAACTTGAAAATTGCAGAGATTTGACACGGAATTGGGCCTGATGTCTTGAGGTCTAAGGTCAAAGAAATTCAGAACTTCTCTGAAAAATTTTGAGCCGGGAGGGGAAAATCCCCGGTTCATATGATCCGTGAAAACTATCACTTCTCCGTCTTTTGGTAGAGGTTTTTCTTCGGATGGGTCAGGAACACGATAAGACATGACTTCCTTCTTTGGCAAGTGACCAGACTTCACAAATTCAGCCAGCTTGCTTTTGGTGACAAATGGATGGGACCCAGCTTGCAAAAGTTGAGGAGCTTTGGTTGGTTTAGGCGCCATGCCAACAGATTGGCCTATTGTAAAATAAGAAGTTTCGGCTTAAATTTTAACCCGGAAGAAGATATTCAAATTGCTGAATGGTAGCGGCTTAAAGGGGACTAATGACATAAGGATAATTGGGCAGCATTATTTAAGCCGCCACAAGTGTTAGCGACAGTCAAAAGTTTTAAAGACCTGAGAAGGTGCCAAGGTTTACAGACCAAGTGGGATGCGTTTAAACCGGACATTTGGATAGTCATGTTGAAGGCATTTAACATAAGAAGTGTTCTGGGTGATAGAAACAAGTTTCACTAATGACAGCTATTATTTTGGATCAAATTACTATTCTGAAAGGAAAATTTTCTAGACCTAAAATATGGTACAGAGGAGTTCATGCATCCCAATGAGGATTCCTTGCAAGGAAAGAAGATCTGCTAGTATATAAAATGGATGCGGAATAGGGACCGCACGAGATTTATGCTACTGTGGGATCAAAAGAAGCCCCGGCAGAGGAAATATGAAGAACAGGGGATGAACTGCGAACTGTGCAGAAGAACTATCAACCCTAGCATAGAGACAAGATGCAGAAAGGGGAAACTTACAAGATCGGATGCATTATGAGGAGCGCTGCCGTTCTCTGGTCGGATTCAAGTTGATGCAGCGGCCAAGGTCGATGAAGACGAGGGGTTCGACGGCGGCGGCGGAGGAGCTTGACTGACAGAGAAGAGAGGAAGAAGACGACTGGAAGGAGAAGAATGAAAGACCTAAAGTCGCGCCTATTTATAGGGACAGGATAACCGAGACGGCGCGGGAAACAAGGAGATAAGAGTTACTATCCAACGGCACCGATGCCTCGATTCTCAGAACAGGCAATAAAGACAAAGATCCGTTGGGCCGATTCGGCGGGATTAAAGGAAAGATGACGTCATGACGGGTTAACATGGATCCAAAGAGTGACGTCATGCCGGATTAAGGAAAGTCTTTTTTTGCGCAGTCCAAAGACTAAAGATTTATGTTTTAAGTTATTTTAAGATTGACATGAACAGGTTCAAATCAATCTGGGGCCTAATGTTGGGGATATAACTATTTGTGTAAGCCGCCCAGGAGGGGTCGGGTTATGTAAATAGTTACCAGACAGAAGCCCAAGTCCAAGCATGAAGATGGCGACTCAACAAGGAGCCTAAGGCCCACAGGCGACTTAAGGCCCGTTGTAGTAAACCGCCATAATGGCATGACTTGTATCATAAGGTAGACTTGACTAGTCACCGAGCCGGACACTGTTTATGAGCCGGCCGGGATTCTCGTAAGCCGCAGGCGCCAACCCGTATATAAGGGGACGACCGGCAGCGGCTTAGGCAAGAAACAACACTTCGAGAATCTGGGCATAGCGATCTCGCCCTGGTCATCGAAACCTCAAGCAATACCAACCCAACTAGACGAGGCTTACCTTCACCGTAAGGAGCCGAACTAGTATAAACCCTCTCGTGTCCTTTGTCCCGATTAACCCCTTTAAGCTTCCTAGTTGTGATGGCTCCACGATTAAGTCCTTGCAAGAGGACATCTGCCGTGACAATTCCACGACAGTCACTGTTCATTAAGAGGTAGCAGGTTTGATCGGCTTCAGTTAGCAGTAGTAGCGAAGGAATCACTCGGCTTCAGTTAACAGCCAAGGGATCAATTGCTCGGGTTTAGTAACGTAGCTAGTGCAATCGCTCGCGTTCAGTTAGAGCCCAATGCCTCGCACACACGTGCGTACGTGTATGAGAGAAACATGCAAGCCTCCATGCATCACTCAGCCCCGACCACCCACCGTAACTGGGAACACCCCAAAATTTTCCTCGCCCTCGCTTCTACCATGGTTTTTTCTGTCATGGACGGCCCAAAGAATGTCATGCAGGTGCGTCTCCCGCCCTCCCAGGACGAAAATCCCATTTTCTGTCATGATTTTTTGTCATAGAAGTAGGAGCCCACCACATCTATGATGATACCGGGTTTTGTCACAATTATCGTCATAGAAGTGTCGTAAGCATGACAGAAAAAAATTCGTTCGCCAAAAATGTCATGGATGTGTCTTTTTTTGTAGCGTTGGTCGCTAACCAGTTTCGCCTAACTTCAAAAACATTCCAAGTGAGGACATGCTCCACACTCGGGGACTTAGCCACGAACCAGTTTTCGCCTAAGTACAAAAGTAATCCGAGTGAGGACACGGTCCACACTCGAAGGCTTAGCTGCGAACCAGCTTTTGCCTGAGTCTAACAACCGCAAAAATAGTTAAGGACTCAAAGTTCTCAAGTCAAAAGGTTTGATATGTTCGAATGTCCCAAGAAAAAGCAGAGTAAGCAAGCTCAAAGCTCGTCGGTGTTTATGGTTACATTAACCGCCCCGCATTCCTGGGCAAATTCAAGTCAAGCGAGTTTTTGAGGCGGCTTGCTGAGGGCTAGCCAGCTTGACAAAGTTCTCCATATCGATCCCATCAGCAATGCGTGTGGCAGCCTCGGTGAAGGTCTCAATGAAGTACTCGAACTTGAGCTTCTTCTTATTGATCACTCAGAGATTCTTCAGCTTCTCTTCATCCACATCCCTGCAATGGACACGGACAAGTGACATAGCTACACCAGCGCTGCTGCGAGCCGCCGACTTCTTCCATGCCCGCACTCGGGCAGGGATTTCATTTAGTCGCCTCATCATGGACTCCATATCCATCTGGACAGTCTCGCCAGGCTGTATCTCCTTGTCGATTCTCCTAAAGCGCCACATAGGCGTGTGATGTAGCCCAAGGCGTTGCCGAGACATTCATCGAGTCCGAGAATAGTGAGGGTGGCCTTGTCATCGACAAGTTGCCTTTTGGGTCCAGGTCCCGCTTGATCTGCCCCGTTTCCAGCTCCACATCATGGTGGTATTCTATTACAAGGAAATGACGCCAGAGGTCAATGGCTGAACGAGTCCGATAGCTAATGGACTACATTCGGACGAAATATTTACCAGCAAGCTTATCAGTCATCTCGGTGGAGACGTCATGGATATACTGCTCGAGTGTGTTCATCTTCTCAAGGAGCTGTGCAACTTTCTCCTCCAAGGTCTTCTTTTCCTGCTTGAAGACGACGGCTTGACCCATGCACTTCTTCTCCAACTCGGCGTACTCGCCTTTAGCCGCGATAGCGACAGCTTTGAGGGTCTCGATCTCCTTCTCCAGCTTGCTGACTAATGCCAGCTTCTCCTCAGCAAGTTTTGTCTTGGCCTTGGCTTACTTCTAGGCTAGTGCCAGCTACTTGTCCTTGTTTTCCAGGGCCTGCTTCATGGTATCTAAAGAAATAGAAGTTCTAAGCCGCATTACGAGTTGAGCATTCTCACTACGAAGAGGGAAAACAGAATGCAAGTGACCAATCAAGGAAAATATCTAACCTCCTAGGGTCTTCTTCTCCTTGTCCAGTCGGGCACTCTTATTCCTCTCCGCATCTAGGTCCACTCGGAGCAACACCATTTCCTTCTCCAGGTCAGCGTAATGTGATCCCAGCTCACAGGCCCTCTACACTGCACAAAAACTGACCAGCAATGAATAAGATAGAGGATAACAACAACTTGATCTACTATCACTTGGCTGACCACCGAGTCAGCGATGAAGAAGATCAGGGACAACAACACCTTGGTCTACTGTCACTCAGCTAACCACCGAGTCGGCAATGAAGAAGATCGAGGACAATGACACCATGATCTACCTTCATTCGGCTGACTTCCAAGTCGGCAATGAAGAAGATCAAGGACAAAAACACCCTAATATAACTTCATTTGGCTAACCACCAAGTCAGCAATGAAGAATATCCTATCCCTCATCTCATCAGAATACCCCTCGGTCATCCGAGTACGATTGAGCACTCCGAGTGCCACACGACAGGAACGGTTCTAAAGACTATCACTAATTGCCCGCAATCAGCAACAGTCTCGGGGACTACACCCAGAGGGTGCACTTAGCATGCCCCCCTGGAAAGTGACTCGTGTTGATGAGCTAAAAAAAAGGCAACCTACCATTGGGCAAAGGAGCAGAGAAGTTCTAAGACTACCACCGGTAGCTTCCAGTACGCGGTAGCCTCAGGGACTACAGCCAGTGGGTGCACTCAGTGTGCCCCCACTGATATGCAAACACTCGGGAATGCCCCAGCTAAACCCGAGTAGAAGCGACAACAATGAGAAACATAAGTTCAAGACTCCCGCTAACTGTTTCCAGTCAATGGGAGCCTCAGGGACTACACCCAGTGGGTGCACTCAGAGGGCCCCCACTGGATCAGAATAACACACACAATGGGTGTGCTATACGCAAACCCACTGACACAGACCCTGAAAGAAACCCTACCGCAGAGAAAGAAACAGAAAATTCAGCTGAAAATCTTACTCACAATGGTACTTACTCGGATGTTGGTCTACAGCGCCTCGCTAGCGTCGTAGGCGTCCTTCAGCCGACTGCACATCAGCCCCACCTGAATCAGGGCCTCCTTGCTCGCCCCCACTTGGTCTTCTGGGACACAATGGAGGGGGATAGCAGTGACAGGGGCCGAAGGAGGTGCTGGTGTGGGCCTTGGAGCCAGAATCATGCATGGCAGTTGCTGGCGTGGAGCTGCTCTGAGCTAGAGGACTTGGCACCATAGCCTTCGAGGCAGTCTTGGCCGGGGGAAGCCTCCTGCATGACCACGTCGGCGTCGGGTGCCTTTCCCTTGTCAGCCTCTAGGTTAGGCGGTTCGGACCTTTCATCGTTATGCAGCTGGATGACCTCTGGCGGAGCTACTTGAGCATACGAGTTGGAAACATTAGCGAAAGTCAATCAGAAAAAAGCCTGGATATAATGACCAGTCGGTGAGAAAATACATTTGGAGGTGGTGGCGTCCGCTGCATCAATGTCATCCTGGCCATCCTTAGGAGCATTCGGATCCGCTGACGTCGTTGAAGTCTCATTGCTACAAAGTTCAGCAACACTTGGCTGTCAACCGAGTCGAGGTAACGGCAAGTAAAGATTTAACGAGGGCACTTAAGTCGAGGCAACCGGCACTGCCACCTTGATCCGAGGCACGGCGGCCTTTCGAGGCTTGAAGGCGATCTGCTTAGGCTGCTTAGCCTGCTTCTTAGCGGAGCTCTCCGCCTCAGTATGCACGCTCTTCGAGCTGCGAGTCGTCCGCCCTGAAGCAGTCGGCTGTTGGGCTCCTCACGCCTTGCCACTTGGATCATGTGTGCCTTCGAGCGGCGTTCCTTGGGAGGCTCATAGGACGGGGAAGACTCGGCCTCCTCACCCTCGTCAGAGCCCTCACCCTCATCGCTTTCGTCGTCGTCGTCAGTATCCTCCGAGTACTGGCGCTCGGTGTCACTCGTCACACCCTCGGGCGACCGGTCGACCACCGGGATTTCGGAGATCAGATGTTGGACTCTGGAGAACAAACATACCAAAAGCACCCAAAATCAAATACACAAGAAAGAACATATGGACACTTCGGCTGAGCATCAGATGCGTATCTCGACAGGCGGCAGTTCCTGATACGTCTCCAACATATCTATAATTATTTATTGTTCCATGCTACTATATTATCTGCTTTGGATGTTTTATATGCATTAATATGCTATTTTATATTATTTTTGGGACTAACCTATTAACCTAGAGCCCAGTGCCAGTTTCTGTTTTTTCCTTGTTTTTGAGCTTCGCAGAAAAGGAATACCAAACCAAGTCCAAACGGAATAAATCTTTCGCGATGATTTTTCTTGGACCAGAAGACATCCAGGAGACTTGGAGTTCAAGTCAGAAGATCCACGAGGCGGCGACAAGGGTGGAGGGTGTGCCTAGGGGGGTAGGGTGCGTCCCCTACCTTGTGGGCCCCTCGTGACCCCTGTGACCTAGTTCTGCCTCCTATATATTCACATATATTCCCAAACCACCAGAAGCATCCATGAAGACATTTTTCCACCACCGCAACCTTCTGTTCCCATGAGATCCCATCTTGGGGCCTTTTCTGGCATCCTGCCAGAGGGGGATTCGATCACGGAGGGCATCTACATCAACTCTATTTCCCTTCCAATGAAGCGTGAATAGTTTACCTTAGACCTACGGGTCCATAGCTAGTAGCTAGATGGTTTCTTCTCTGTCTTTGATTCTCAATACCATGTTCTCCTATATGTTCTTGGAGATCTATCCGATGTAATCTTCTTTTGTAGTGTGTTTGTCGAGATCCGATGAATTGTGGATTTATGATCAGCTTACCTATGAATATTATTTGAATCTTCTCTGAATTCTTATATCCATGATTTGATATCATTGTATTTCACTTCGAACTATTGGTTTGGTTTGGCCAACTAGATTGTTTTTTCTTGCAATGGGAGAGGTGCTTAGCTTTGGGTTCAATCTTGCGATGTCCTCACCCAGTGACAAAGTAGGGGTAGCGAGGCATGTATTGTATTGTTTCCATCGAGGATAAAAAGATGGGGTTTACATTGCTTGAGTTTATTCCTCTACATCATGTCATCTTACTTAAGGCGTTACTCCGTTCTTTATGAACTTAATACTCTAGATGCATGCTGGATAGCGGTCGATGTGTGGAGTAATAGTAGTAGATGCAGGTAGGAGTCGGTCTACTTGACACGAACGTGATGCCTATATTACATAATCGTTGCCTTGGATATCGTCATAACTTTGCGCTTTTCTATCAATTGCTCGACAGTAATTTGTTCACCCACTGTATTATTTGCCTTAAAGAGAGAAGCCTCTAGTGAAACCTATGGCCCCCGGGTGTATTTTCCATCATATTAGTTTCCGATCTACTATTTTGCAGTCTTTTACTTTCAGATCTATAAACCAAAAAAACCAAAAAATATTTTATCTCTTGTTTAGTTTTATTTATGTATCTCTATCTGATCTCACCTTTGCAAGTGACTGTGAAGGGATTGACAACCCCTTCATCGCGTTGGGTGCAAGTGATCGATTGTTTGTGCATGTATTGGTGATTTGCGTGTTCTTCTCCTACTGGATTGACACCTTCGTTCTTAACTGAGGGAAATACTTATCTCTACTTTTCTGCATCACCCTTTCCTCTTCAAGGGAAAAACCAACGCAAGCTCAAGAAGTAGCAGGAAGAATTTCTGGTGTCGTTGCCGGAGAGATCTATGCCAAGTCAAGATCTACATCAAGCCTACCAAGTACCCATCATAAACTCTAATCTCTTACATTACATTATTCGCCATTCGCCTCTCCTTTTCCTCTCCCCCACTTCTAAAATGATTTTCAAAAAGATTTGCCTTTTTATTCACTTTCTTTCCGTTTGCCCTTATGTCTTACTTGGTTTATTTGCTCGTTTGCTTGGTATAATTGTGTGTTTATTGAAAATCAAAAGCAAATAGTTTATGGATCCTCATCCACTTGCTAATCTATTTAATAGATCCAACTATGATGAACCAATTGCTAGTGAGTTGAGTGCACTAGATTATCTTTATGAAGTTTTGCTCGAAATCCGTGAATCTGAAAATTGTGATGAAGTGCTCTATGAAGTGATTCGTGATAGTTGCTTGAATCAAAAGCATGATTGCAATGATGTTATTATAAATTCTATTAATGTCAGTTGTGCTAATTATATGCAAAACCCTAAGCTTGGGGATGCTAATTTTTCTATGTCCACTACTTGTTGCAATGATCATGATTGGGGTGATTCTTCTTATAATCTTGAAAATTGATTTAAGCCTCATGATGAATATGTTTGCAATAATATTGAAAGTGGGTTTGGAAGAGTGTCAACTCTAGGTAATAATGATCCCACTACTTTGGAGTATGATCAATCTCATGAATTTTTTGATAAAAGTGGGTTTGGAGAGGTCATGACTTTAGTTAATGTTAATCCCACTATTTTCAAAGAGTGTCAACTTTTCATGCATGAGGATCATGTAGGAAATATGTTCTGTGATAGATATATTGTTGAATTTGATTATGATCCTACTTGCAATTATTATGAGAGAGGAAAATATGGTTGTAGAAATCTTCATATTACTAAACTACCTCTCTTGGTGCTTAGATTGTCAAAGTTTTATTCTTCTTCCTTGCATATGCTAGTTTTTGCTTGCCTAGACAAATTGTTTTCTTATAAAATGCCTATGCATAGGAAGTATGTTAGACCTAGATGTGTTTGTTGCGTGTTTTATGATGCTCTCTTTGTGCTTCAATTCTTGTCTTTCATGCGAGCATCATTAAAACTATCAATGGCTAGCTAAAAGGCTTTAAAGAAAAGCGCTTGTTGGGAAACAACTCAATATTTTTCCTTGCTGTTTTGCAATAAATAATTCATCTAGCCTCTGGTTAGATGTGTTTTTGTGTTTTAATTCGTGTTTGTGCCCAGTAAGACCTTTGGGATGGCTTACGGTGATAGTTGATTTGATCTTGCTAAAAAATAGAAACTTTTGCGCCCAGTCTCAGAATTATTAAAAAATCACAGAAGCGTTCTAAAATACTGATTATTTTTGCAGACAATTAAGACACAAATTGCCTCTGTTGTCCTAATTTTTAAGAATTTTTGGAGTTACAGAAGTGTTAGAGAGTTACAGATTACTACAGATTGTTCTATTTTTGACAGATTCTGTTTTCTATGTGTTGTTTGCTTATTTTGATGAATCTATGAGTAGTATCGGGGGGTATGAGCCATGGAGAAGTTGGAATACAGTAGATATTACACCAATATAAATAAATAATGAGTTCACAACAGTACCATAAGTGGTGATTTTATTTTCTTGTACTAACGGATCTCATGAGATTTTCTGTTGAGTTTTGTGTTGTGAAGTTTTCAAGTTTTGCGTAAGGATTTGATGGACGATGGAATAAGAGCCTAAGCTTGGGGATGCCCAAGGCACCCCAAGGTAATATTCAAGGACAACCAAGAACCTAAGCTTGGGGATGCCCCGAAAGGCATCCCCTCTTTCATCTTCGTCTATCGGTAACTTTACTTGAGGCTATAATTTTATTCACCACATGATATGTGTTTTGCTTGGAGCGTATTGTATGATATGAGTCTTTTCTTTTTAGTTTGCCACAATCATCCTTACTGTACACACCTTTTGAGAGGGACATGCATGAATCATGATTTATTAGAATACTTTATGTGCTTCACTTATATCTTTTGAGCTAGGCAATTTTGCTCTAGTGCTTCACTTATATCTTTTTAGAGCACGGTGGTGGTTTTATTTTATAGAAATGGTTGAACTCTCATGCTTCACTTATATTGTTTTGGGAGTATTTCTAAACAGCATGGTAATTTGCTTTGGTTATGAATTTAGTCCTAATATGATAGACATCCAAGAGGGATATAATAAAAACTTTCATATAAAGTGCATTGAATACTATGAGAAGTTTGATTCCTTATGATTGTTTTGAGATATGAGGGTGATAATATTGGAGTCATGCTAGTGAGTTATTGTGGATTATAGAAATACTTGTGTTGAAATTTGTGATTCCCGTAGCATGCACGTATGGTGAACCATTATGTAACGAAGTTGGAGCATGAGGTATTTTTTGATTGTCTTCCTTATGAGTGGCGGTCTGTAACATCCCAAATTTCCCATTTGGAATGTTTTACAATTATAGCTAAGCATCTATGCATTATTGTTTGAATTGAGTGACATTTGAATTATTTCAGAGGCTTTTGAGTTTGTTGGAACTTGAATTCAAATTGGCAGTTGAATTTATTTCAAAACAATGCCTCACAAATACTTGAGAAAAAGTATGAGAGGAGTAAACATGACACTCCAAAAATGTCAGATGAAAAAATTTGCCAAAAAGTTTGAATTCAAATTTGATTTTAATTGGGATTTCTAGAAAATGTTTTCTTTTAAGTTTGAGTTTTGCCCCTGGAAAAATGTTCAAATTGTATTCCCCTGATAATTTTGATATATATATGTCCTATATAAAAATATATATATTTTTTGTATATTCCTCCTCTCCCTAATTCAAAAAAAAAACCCCAGCGCCACCAGCTAACCTGCCCACCAATGGGCAAAGAGCAGCCACCAGCGCCGAGCCGGCCTGCCCCGAGGCGCCCACCAATTCCCTCCCCTCGGTCGCCTGATCAAACCCTCCTCCCTCTCTCACTGACACGCCTGCCCCACTCCTTCTTCTTCCCTTGCCCAAGCTAGAGCGCCGCCACCGCCGGAATCCGGAGATCTCGGATTCTCTCCCGATTCCCCTCCTCCAAGTCGATCGCGCCCCTATAAGTACCCCGCCTCGACCCGTTCCCCACCTTTCCTCGCCTAAACCTCTACTCGCCCGCTATTCTCGCTGAACCCGACGCCACCGCCGCGCCATTGCTTTGCCCGCTCGCCTCCGACCCCGAGCTCCAACGACTCCACCCCGACCTCCCCTCGAGCCGCGCCACCTGCCGGACGTCTCCGCCGTCGTCCCCGACCACCGGAGCCACCGCGCCGTCGCCGCCCGAGCCGCCGTCGTCCGTCGCCATCGTCGCCACCGCGGTAAGCCGCCGGAACCCCCCACCACCGTTGGATCGCGCATGAACGGACTAGATTAGATCTACTAAGGGGTACGTTTTTATTTTAAAAAGACCGGTTTAGTTACGGTTTTTTTTGGTTTAGTTAGCGGTTTAGTTAGACCGGCCCGATCGTTTTATTCTCTCGGGCACGCTTTAGTTATATGACGCCTGAGCGTTAGATAGGCCCGTTAGCGCTAGTTTTTCTTTTTAGTTATATTTTTTCGTTTCTGTTTTAACAGAATAGTTCCAGTTTTGTAAAATCCATATCTTTTAGGTTACTTAATATTTTTAGTTGATTCTTTTTTTGTTAGTTTGCAAATTTGTTGTAGTTTCTGTAGAAAATATGTTTGGCCATGTTTAAATTATTAGAAATTGTTTTATTTTAGTTTTAGACAGATTAGTATTTCTGCTATAAAATGAGTTAGGATTATTTTATTTTAGTGATTCTTTTTGTCACTGCTTTGTTTTGACTTTGCCTAGCAGTAGGAATTTATTTGGGTATTTTTGATAAAAAAAATAGTTTTAGTCGAAATCATGTGTTTCTTGTTTATTTAACTAGCTATTGTTTTCCTATTGTTTTATTTAGTAAATAATTTTATTTTACCTATGTTATAGTTTATTTTAGATTAGTTTCTGTAGTTTTAGAACTTGAACTCTTATTTACAGAAAATAAAAAGTTTATTTTATTTTCTTGTTAGTTGTTGGCTTGGATTTCTTCGAGTTCTCTTTGGTTTTTGGTTCGATTGTTTTGTGTGTTTTATGTTAGCATGTTGTTATGTTAGGTGATTGTATGTTTGTATGCTTATATGATTATTGGTTGCTTCGATAGAATTTCCGGAGTGCGAAGCCTGCTATCACGAGTCCCTAGCTTTCGAAGACCGTCAGCCAGGCAAGTCATTTGATCATGTTTTCTTTTACAATACCTATGATTTTATTGCATTAGAATTATACCTCCCCACCATGCATGCAGTAGGAGAATTTTAAGTTATGTTCTTGAGTAGTATCATGAGGTAGGATGAAACCAATTCCCTTGTTACCATGGCCCGGACGAAATAGTTTATTTTGCTATGCTCAGAGAGCGGGTTGATTGAGTGATTCATAAGGGAGATGTGAGAGTCAAGATGATGACAACCCCATGACTTCAAGCTCAAGATGGACTTCAAAATTCACTACTGGGTGGAGGACGGTTGACGGGCACCCTGGAGAAACCAGCGGCTGGCCGGGATGCATGGAGAAGCGCCATGACATCTTGCGGAAAGCTTCACCCAACCACGAAGAGACGGATGGATACCCCATTGACGGAAGCTTACATGCAGCCGCAAGCCATTATGGGCTCGCTTGGTCGACCCTAGGTGTGACTCTGGCGGACGGTGCTACGAGATGTAGAAGAACGGTAGGATTGGATGGGCACGGCGGTGGCTCGGAGGAACTCTTCGAAGACCTGTTTCATTCGTCCGCCTTCAAACACCGGAAGTGCGAAGACTTAAAGGAGGGAACGATTCTTGCGGGTAAAGTGCGCAAACCTTTGCAGAGTGAAGATCTAATCGGTTAGCCGTGTCCCCGATTACGGACAATTTGAGCCTCTGGAACTTGGAGTATTTCGGATATCTCAACACCGAACTTAATAAATTAATTGAGGGGGTTATTTTAATAATTGGGAATGAGACATTGGTTGGCGGAACCATCTCAATAACTACCAACATTTTGTAGTATTTGCAAACAAGTCCTTGTTGTAGGGAAAAACTGGCTTTTTCGCAAAACAATGAAACTTAGAGCCCACAGCCAAATTGCATATAGTGTTAGTAATTTTATTGTTGTTCTCTCTTTGACTTGCCGGCATATTCAAAATGCTGACCTACACGGCTGCAACGTCTTATGTTGCAGAGGAGTTTTCGATCAGGAGTGAGGCTACGATCCACGCTTGGCGATTGCCCTATGGAGTCGGATGGACTCGCTATTCGCTCACGCCCGCAGCTTTATTTAGTTTATTTTCATGAGTTGGCCTTCGCCGAATTTATTATCTTGTAATAAAGACTCGATATGAGAATCGTAATAAATTCAGGTGTGATTGAACTTTGAATCTTTGCATCAATGTCTTGTGTGTGCAAGATGATCTTGGGATGGTACAGCTACACAGAGACTTGACCGATTTCGGTCGGGTCGCTACAGAGATGGTATCGAGCACACGCTGGCCGTGGGACGAACCCCTAGGATCGGAAAGCCATAGGAAGAGACTATTTATTTTATGTCCTTATCATTCCGTAATTCTCCCTGTTCATTTCGACTTCTCTCGATTTTCAACATTCTAGATGGCACGAGTTCACCCAGTTACGCTACGGAGTTTTGCCACCAGATGAGACGATGCCTCTCGGCAAGAAGCTGGTTCAGATCGTGAAGAAGCTGAAGATTGCTCTGCCCTCAATCACCGGGAAGCCTACCAATGCACTTCCGACGGATACCTGCTACAGGATTAAGGTGCACATTCCAGGGAGGACATTCAGAGCCCATTGACTTTGAGTTTACCGATTTCAATTGGATCCTCGGAAGAGACATGGCGATTTATCGTGCACTTGGACATCTCTGAGAAGAGTACAGGGCCGAGCTCGACCCATCAGACCTCGCCATGATTTCTCGCAGAGCTAGGAATGGAGATATCATCCGTACCGTAGAAGACGATTCCATTCTCTCATATGTCCAAGACTTGGAGAGTCTCCTCAGGAAACGGGAAATCCAAACTTGCCGTAACTCGAAGGTACACAGGAGACTGTTGTTCCGTGAACTGGAACTGGAGGAGAAAGCACACACGGACTTCCTTGACCATGAAGAAGAAATCAAGGATTTCATGGTGAGAGTCGACAAGCTGAAGATGGATGTTGCCGCATTAGAGGAGAAGATGGACTTGGGAGAAGACCTTTTTCCGAGTGGAGATGACGGACCCCACGTGAGCAATGACCAGGATTATGAAGAGAGCTCCACCGAAGAAAGCCGCAAGAGGAGGCGCCGCACCGGAGGACGCCACACCGGAGGACGCCACACCAGAGGACGCAAGGATAATTGATGAAGACATTTAGTCAACCGCCATGTTATTTTATTTTTCCGTCGATCAGTTAGGCCGTTATTTTCGATTAGTCGTGAGAATTTGTAATCCGAGATTGAACCATGTTTGAGATGATTGAATAAATAATTGGTGTGATTATGATTGTGCATTCATATGGGTAGTGATATTTTCTCATTAGACCCTTGTTCTATTCTAATTTTCTCATCCACTCCAAAACACCAGATGCCTCCGAGACGTGACCCCGGTTTCAACTTTCCGCCGGAGCTCACCCAGATGATCCAGCAGCAGAATGCCCTTATGCAGATGCTCATCCAAAACCAGAACAACAACAACAACAACAATCCACCGCCACCACCCCCTGTTGACAACTTGACCCGCTTCCTAAGGCTGAATCCGCCGGTGTTCTCTAGCAGACCGAGCCGATTATGGCCGATGATTGGCTCCGCAAGGTCGGAAGGAATTAGCCACCGCTGGATGCACAGATCACGAGAAGGTGCGCTTTGCGCACATCAACTTGATGGACCTGCAACCTCTTGGTGGGAGAACTACACCGCCACTTATCCCATCGCCACCATCACGTGGGACCAGTTCCAAAGAGGCTTTCAGACCGCCATGTCTCACCGGAGCCATGAGTCTCAAGAAGCGTGAGTTCCGCAACTTACGCCAGGGAACCGTCATGTGGGCGAAGCGTGGATGAGTTCAGCAAGTTAGCTCGCTATGCCCCGGATGATGTGGCCACAGATGCCGCAGCAGGAAAAGTTTCTCGAGGGACTCAATGACGAGCTGGGAATGCAGCTAATGGTGGCTACTTTCAATAACTACCAGAGCTGGTAGACAAGGCCACCATACTCGAAGGCAAGCAGCAGCAGATTGATAGCGCAAGCGGAAGTATGGGCAGGGAAGTACAACTCGAGCTCAGCGAAGCCCGTTATGCCCCATACTGGAGGGCATACCCATCATAACCATGGAGGACATAACCATGGAGGAAATGGGAACAACCGCAACCAGGACAACAAGACAGAAATGGAAACGGCAATGGCAACCAGCATCGCCCCGCCTGCTCGAAGGATCTGAGTCACATCACCTGTTTCAAGTGCCAGAAAACAGGGCACTATGCCACCGACTGCCCGGAGGCCAAGCAGAGGAATGGAAACGGCAATGGAAGCTCAGCAAAGAAGCCCAACCCTTTTCCTCGTGCTCAGGTGAACCACATTGACGTGGAGGACGCCTATGATCAACCGTATAATCGTGGTTGGTAAGTTTTATTAAATTCACATCCAGTATTGGTACTCTTTGATTCTGGTGCAACGCATTCATTTATATCAAGGGTAGTTGTGGAAAAGTACGGGTTGCCCACTAGAACCCTTAGAAGCCCTCTTCACGTCAGTTCCGTAGGAGGAGAAATGATGGCAGGCTTAGGCTGTCATGCAACCCTCAACATCGGAAACCATAAATTTCCCTTGAGACCTCATAGTATTGGAAACCTGGACCTTGGATGTAATCCTAGGCATGGATTGGTTGACGAAGTTTGAAGGAAACATAGATTGTGCCCAGAAGACGATTACGCTCACCACTCCGGAGCGTAAGAGGATCAAGTATGTATCCGCACGTATCCCGATGAAGAATCGGTGAATTCCCTCACGGAGTTGTTCAGAGGAAGTGCCGAGAGTGCAAGATTTTCCCGATGTGTTTCCGGAGGAATTACCAGGAATGCCACCGGACAGAGACATTGAATTTCTGATTGAGTTATTGCCCGGCACAGCCCCAATATCCAAGAGACCCTATCGGATGCCCCCGAACGATTTGGAAGAGATCAAAAAGCAAATTAATGAGCTATTGGAGAAAGGATATATTCGGCCAAGCTCGTCACCTTGGGGAGCCCCAGTTCTTTTGGTAGAGAAGAAGGATGGAACCCTGAGAATGGTTGTGGATTATCGTCCGTTGAACGACGTGACCATCAAGAACAAGTACCCTCTACCGATGATTAATGACCTATTTGATCAGCTAGTTGGAGCCAAGGTATTCTCCAAGATCGATCTTCGATCAGGGTATCATCAGTTGAAGATCCATGAAAAGGATATACCTAAAACAGCATTCACCACCAGGTATGGTTTATATGAGTATACCGTCATGTCATTCGGATTGACTAATGCCCCTGCATACTTCATGAATTTGATGAACAAGGTATTTATGGAATATCTGGACAAGTTTGTCGTGGTGTTCATCGATGATATACTGATTTTCTCCAAGAGCGAGGAAGAGCATAAGGAACATTTGCGTCTAGTTACGAGAAACTCCGAGAACATCGTTGTATGCCAAGTTCAAGTAAATGTGAATTTTGGCTGAAGGAAGTCGGATTCCTCGGACATGTTATTTCAGGAGAAGGAATAGCAGTTGACCCCACCAAGGTTGTATCACCACCGATTGGCGGTCACCCACCTCATCAAGGAGATCCATGATTTTCTCGGACTCGCAGGATATTATTGGAGGTTTATTGAGAATTTCTCGAAGATTGCCAAGCCCATGACTAGCTGTTGAAGAAGGACGCCAAGTACATTTGGACCGAGGATTGTGAAGCCGTTTCGAGGAATTGAAGAAACGTTTGGTTACAGCCCAAGATCTGATTTTGCGGACATACACAAGGATTACGGGTATATTGTGACGCTTCTCGCCGAGGACTCGGAGGAGTACTCATGCAGGAAGGAAAAGTTGTAGCTTATACCTCCAGACAGCTACGACCTCACGAGATGAATTACGCCACACATGATTTGGAGTTAGCAGTCGTAGTGCATGCACTCAAGACCTGGAGGCATTTCCTTATCGGAAATAGTTGTGATGTTTACACAGATCATAAGAGCTTGAAGTATATTTTCACGCAGAAGAGTTGAACCTCAGCAAGAGGAGGTGGCTAGAGTTAATCAAGGACTATGACATGAGATTGCATTACCACCCGTGAAAGGCTAATGTTGTAGCAGATGCTTTGAGCCGTAAGAGTTATGTGAATACTCTTATAGCGGAGGATTTCCCAGAGTTAGTCGATGACCTCGAGAGATCTTCGATGGAGATAGTTCCAAGAGGATATGTTGCAGCTGGAAGTTCAGTCCACTTTGGCCGAAAGAATTCGTGAACCCGTAAGTCGGACAAGGAAATTGATGAGATAAAGAAAAGGATGAATGAAGGAAAAGCTAAAGGGTTTCGTAAGGATGAATACGGAGCTATATGGTTCGAGGATCGTATTTATGTACCCAATGATCCCGAACTCAGGAAGCTAATTCTTCAGAGGCTCATGATTCACCGTACTCGATTCACCCGGTAACACCAAGATGTATCTGGATTTGAAGGAAAGTTTCTAGTGGCGGTATGAAGAAGGATATTGCTGAGTACGTAGCAATATGTGATGTTTGCCAACAGTAAAGGCGGAACATCGAAGCCAGCGAGGTTACTTCAACCTTTGCCGATTCCCGAGTGGAAATGGGAAAAACTTGGAATGGATTTTATCACAGATTACCAGACCCGTTCAGGTTATGATTCCATCCGGGTAGTGGTTGATCGATTGACCAAGGTAGCTCATTTCATTCCGTGAAGACTACCTATACCAGCGCTAAGTTAGCCAAGATATACATGACCAGGATCGTATGTCTGCATGGAGTTCCGAGGAGTATCGTGTCAGATAGAGGAACACAATTTACCTCAAAGTTTTGGAATCAGTTGCATGAAACTTTGGGTACGAGGCTGGAGTTCAAGCAGCTTTTCATCCATAGACAGATGGATGACCGAGAGAGTCAACCAGATCACGGAGGACATGTTGAGAGCTTGTGCGCTAGACTATGGGTCTAGCTGGGATGATAATTTGCCATACGCGGAGTTCTCCTACAATAACAGTTATCAGACCAGTCTGAAGATGGCCCCTTTTGAAGCTCTATACGGAAGGAGGTGCGAACACCATTCTTTGTGGGATGGTGTTGGAGATCGAAAACTTTCGGTCCCGACCTTATCGAGATTCAAGAGAAAGTCAAGCTGATTCGAGATAGACTCAAGGTAGCTCATCGAGGCGTAAGAGTTATGCCGACAAGAACGCAAGGAAGTAACATACTGAAGCGGAGACCGGCATATCTTCGTGTGTCCCCACTTCATGGAATCAAGAGGTTCGGTGTTAAAGGAAAGTTAGCACCCCGGTTCATTGGCCCCTACAAAATCCTCGAACGTCGTGGAGAAGTTGCTTACAAGTTGGAATTGTCGGAAGGATTGTCCGGAGTTCATGATGTCTTCCATGTTTCTCAGCTGAAGAAATGCCATGCCGAGATGGCCGATATTCCGTTGAGAGACACAGTGCCCCTAGAGGCCATACAGCTCGACAGTGATCTGACTTATGAGGAGAAACCCGTCTGAATTCTCGAGACTGCGAACAGAGTCACCCGCAGCAAGATCATCAAGTTTTGCAAGGTTGTGGAGTCATCATTCCGAGGAGGAAGCCACCTGGGAGCGAGAAGAAGACCTCCGCCGAGACCACCCGCACCTATTTGCTAGCCAACCCGAATCTCGAGGGCGAGATTCATCTTAAGGTGGGTAGGTTTGCAACATCCCAACTTTCCCATTTGGAATGTTTTACAATTATAGCTAAGCATCTATGCATTATTGTTTGAATTGAGTGACATTTGAATTATTTCAGAGGCTTTTGAGTTTGTTGGAACTTGAATTCAAATTGGCAGTTGAATTTATTTCAAAACAATGCCTGACAAATACTTGAGAAAAAGTATGAGAGGAGTAAACATGACACTCCAAAAATGTCAGATGAAAAATTTTGCCAAAAAGTTTGAATTCAAATTTGATTTTAATTGGGATTTCTAGAAAATGTTTTTTTTTAGTTTGAGTTTTGCCCCTGGAAAAATGTTCAAATTGTAGGATAAATTCCCCTGATAATTTTGATATATATATGTCCTATATAAAAATATATATATTTTTTGTATATTCCCTCCTCTCCTAATTCAAAAAAGGAAAAAAAAGAAAACCCCAGCGCCGGCCAGCTACTGCCCAGCCAGCCAGTGCAGCAGCGCAGCCAGCCAGTGAGCCGAGCTGTGCCCACCAGTGCCGAGCCGGCCTGCCCGAGCCAGGCCTGGCCAATTCCCTCCCCTCGGTCGCCCGGATCAAACCCCCTCCTCCTCTCACGACGCCTTGCCCCCCCTCCTTCTTCTTCCCTTGCCCAAGCTAGAGCTCGCCACCGCCGCGAATCCCGGAGATCTCGGGATTCTCTCCCGATTCCCCTCCTCCAAGTCGATCGCGCCCTATAAGTACCCGCCTCCTCGACCCGTTCCCACCTTCCCTCGCCTAAACCTCTACCTCGCCCGCTATTCTCGCTGAACCCGACGCCACCGCCGTGCCATTGCTCTTGCCCCGCTCGTCTCGACCCCGAGCTCCAACGGCTCCACCTCGACCTCCTCGAGCCGCCCGACCACGGACGTCTCCGCCGTCGTCCCCGACCACCGAGCCACAGCGCCGTCGTCGCCCGAGCCGCCGTCGTCCGTCGCCATCGTCGCAACCGCGGTAAGCCGCCGGAACCCCCCACCACCGTTGGATCGCGCATGAACGGACTAGATTAGATCTCTGAAGAGTGCGTTTTATTTTAAAAAGACCGGTTTAGTTACGGTTTTTTTTGGTTTAGTTAGCGGTTTAGTTAGACCGGCCCGATCGGTTTATTCTCTCGGGCACGCTTTAGTTATATGACGCCTGAGCGTTAAATAGGCCCGTTAGCGCTAGTTTTTCTTTTTAGTTATATTTTTTCGTTTCTGTTTTAACAGAATAGTTCCAGTTTTGTAAAATCCATATCTTTTAGGTTACTTAATATTTTTAGTTGATTCTTTTTTGTTAGTTTGCAAATTTGTTGTAGTTTCTGTAGAAAATATGTTTGGCCATGTTTAAATTATTAGAAATTCTTTTATTTTAGTTTTTATACAGATTAGTATTTCTGCTATAAAATGAGTTAGGATTATTTTATTTTAGTAATTCTTTTTGTCACTGCTTTGTTTTGACTTTGCCTAGCAGTAGGAATTTATTTGGGTATTTTTGATAAAAAAATAGTTTTAGTCTAAATCATGTGTTTCTTGTTTATTTAACTAGCTACTATTTTCCTATTATTTTATTTAGTAAATAATTTTATTTTACCTATGTTATAGTTTATTTTAGATTAGTTTCTGTAGTTTTAGAACTTGAACTCTTATTTACAGAAAATAAAAGTTTATTTTATTTTCTTGTTAGTTGTTGGCTTGGATTTCTTGAGTTCTCTTTGGTTTTGGTTCGATTGTTTTGTGTGTTTTATGTTAGCATGCTGTTATGTTAGGTGATTGTATGTTTGTATGCTTATATGATTATTGGTTGCTTCGATAGAATTTCCGGAGTGCGAAGCCTGCTATCACGAGTCCCTAGCTTTCGAAGACCGTCAGCCAGGCAAGTCATTTGATCATGTTTTCTTTTACAATACCTATGATTTTATTGCATTAGAATTATACCTCCCACCATGCATGCAGTAGGAGAATTTTAAGTTATGTTCTTGAGTAGTATCATGAGGTAGGATGAAACCAATTCCCCTTGTTACCATGGCCGGGACGAAATAGTTTATTTTGCTATGCTCGAGAGCGGGTTGATTGAGTGATTCATAAGGGAGATGTGAGAGTCAAGATGATGACAACCCCATGACTTCAAGCTCAAGATGGACTTCAAAATTCACTCTTTGGGTGGAGGACGGTTGACGGGCACCTGGAGAAACCAGCGGCTGGCGGGATGCATGGAGAAGCGCCATGACATCTTGGAAAGCTTCACCCAACCACGAAGAGACGGATGGATACCCCATTGACCGGAAGCTTACATGCAGCCGCAAGCCATTATGGGCTCGCTTGGTCGACCCTAGGTGTGACTCTGGCGGACGGTGCTACGAGATGTAGAAGAACGGTAGGATTGGATGGGCACGGCAAGTGGCTCGGAGGAACTCTTGGAAGACCTGTTTGTTCGTCCGTCTTCAAACACCAGGAAGTGCGAAGACTTAAAGGAGGAACGATTCTTGCGGGTAAAGTCGCAAACCTTTGCAGAGTGAAGATCTAATCGGTTAGCCGTGTCCCCGATTACGGACAATTTGAGCCTCTGGAACTTGGAGTATTTGGATATCTCAACACGAACTTAATAAATTAATTGAGGGGTTATTTTAATAATTGGGAATGAGACATTGGTTGGCGGAACCATCTCAATAACTACCAACATTTTGTAGTATTTGCAAACAAGTCCTTGTTGTAGGGAAAACTGGCTTTTAGCAAAACAATGAAACTTAGAGCCCACAGCCAAATTGCATATAGTGTTAGTAATTTTATTGTTGTTCTCTCTTTGACTTGCGGCATATTCAAAATGCTGACCTACACGGCTGCAACGTCTTATGTTGCGAGGAGTTTTCGATCGGGAGTGAGGCTACGATCCACGCTTGGCGATTGCCCTATGGAGTCGGATGGACTCGCTATTTGTCTCACGCTTCGCAGCTTTATTTAGTTTATTTCTCATGAGTTGGCCTTGGCGAATTTATTATCTTGTAATAAAGACTCGATATGAGAATCGTGTAATAAATTCAGGTGTGATTGAACTTTGAATCTTTGCATCAATGTACTGTGTGTGCCAGCATGATCTTGGGATGGTACAGCTACACAGAGACTTGACCGATTTCGGGTCGGGTCGCTACACGGTCGGGGACGAGCGATGGTCTTTTCCTACCAATCTATCCCCCTAGGAGCATGCACGTAGTACTTTGTTTTGATGACTAATAGATTTTTGCAATAAGTATGTGAGTTCTTTATGACTAATGTTGAGTCCATGGATTATACGCACTCTCACCCTTCCACCATTGCTAGCCTCTCTAGTACCGCGCAACTTTCCAGTACCATACACCCACCATATACCTTCCTCAAGACAGCCACCATACCTACCTATTATGGCATTTCCATAGCCATTCCGAGATATATTGTCATGCAACTTTCCACCGTTCCGTTTATTATGACACGCGTCATCATTGTCATATTGCTTTGCATGATCTTGTAGTTGACATCGTATTTGTGGCAAAGCCACCATTCATCATTTTTTATACATGTCTCTCTTGAGTCATTGCACATCCCGGTACACCATGGAGGCATTCATATAGAGTCATATTTTGTTCTAAGTATCCAGTTGTAAGTAAATAAAAGTGTGATGATCTTCATTATTAGGGCATTGTTCCATGTGAGGAAAAAAAATAAAAGAGTCCAAAGAAGCCAACAAAAAAAGGAGGCCAAAGAAGCCAAACAAAAAAATGAGAGAAAAGAGAGAAGGGGCAATGTTACTATCATTTTTCCACACTTGTGCTTCAAAGTAGCACCATGATCTTCATGATAGAGAGTCTCCTATGTTGTCACTTTCATATACTAGTGGGAATATTTCATTATAAAACTTGGCTTGTATATTCCAACGATGGGCTTCCTCAAATTGCCCTAGGTCTTCATGGGCAAGTAAGTTGGATGCACACCCACTTAGTTTCTTTTTGAGCTTTCATAAACTTATAGCTCTAGTCATCCGTTGCATGGCAATCCCTACTCACTCACATTGATATCTATTGATGGGCATCTCGATAGCCCGTTGATACGCCTAGTTGATGTGAGAGTATATCCTTCTTTTTGTCTTCTCCACAACCACCATATTCTATTCTGCCTATAGTGCTATGTCCATGGCTCACGCTCATGTATTGCGTGAAAGTTGAGAAGGTTTGAGAATATAAAATGTATGAAACAATTGCTTGGCTTGTCCTCGGGGTTGTGCATGATTTGAATATCTCGTATGATGAAGATGGAGCATATCCAGACTATATGCATGATTTTGTAGGGATAGCTTTCTTTGGCCATGTTATTTTGAGAAGACGTGATTGCTTTGTTAGTATGCTTGAAGTAATATGTTTTTTTATGTCAATATTAAACTTTTGTTTTGAGTCTTATGGATCTAAACATTCATGCCACAATAAATAAAATTACATGGATAAATATGTTAGGTAGCATTCCACATCAAAAATTCTGTTTTTATCATTTACCTACTCGAGGACAAGCAGGAATTAAGCTTGGGGATGCTTGATACGTCTCCAACGTATCTATAATTTTTTTTATTGTTCCATGCTATTATATTATCTATTTTGAATGTTTTATATGCATTAATATGCTATTTTATATTATTTTTGGGACTAACATATTAACCTAGAGCCTAGTGCCAGTTTTTGTTTTTTCCTTCTTTTTGAGCTTCGCAGAAAAGGAATACCAAACGGAGTCCAAACGAAATAAAACTTTCGCGATGATTTTTCTTGGACCAGAAGACACCCAGGAGACTTGGAGTTCAAGTCAGAAGAGCCACGAGGCGACGACAAGGGTGGAGGGCGCGCCCAGGGGGTAGGGTGTGCCCCTACCTTATGGGCCCCTCGTGACACCCCCTGACCTAGTTCTGCCTCCTATATTCCCAAACCACCAGAAGCATCCACGAAAACACTTTTCCACCGCCGCAACCTTCTGTTCCTGTGATATCCCATCTAGGGGCCTTTTCCGGCATCCTGCCGGAGCAAGATTCGATCAAGGAGGGCATCTACATCAACTCTATTGCCCTTCCGATGAAGCGTGAATAGATTACCTCAGACCTACGGGCCCATAACTAGTAGCTAGATGGCTTCTTCTCTGTCTTTGATTCTCAATACCATGTTCTCCTCGATGTTCTTGGAGATCAATCTGAAATAATCTTATTTTATAGTGTGTTTGTCGAGATCTGGTAAATTGTGGATTTATGATCAGCTTATCTATGAATATTATTTGAATCTTCTCTAAATTCTTATATGCATCATTTGATATCTTTGTATTTCTCTTCGAACTATCGGTTTGGTTTGGCCAACTAGATTGGTTTTTCTTGCAATGGGAGAGGTGCTTAGCTTTGGGTTCAATCTTGCGATGTCCTCACCCAGTGACAAAGTAGGGGTAGCGAGGCACGTATTGTATTATTGCCATCGAGGATAAAAAGATGGGGTTTACATTGCTTGAGTTTATTCCTCTACATCATGTCATCTTACTTAAGGCGTTACTCCGTTCTTTATGAACTTAATACTCTAGATGCATGCTGGATAGCGGTCGATGTGTGGAGTAATATTAGTAGATGCAGGCAGGAGTCGGTCTACTTGACATGGACGTGATGCCTATATTACATAATCATTGCCTTGGATATCGTCATAACTTTGCGCTTTTCTATCAATTGCTCGACATTAATTTATTCACCCACCGTATTATTTGCCTTAAAGAGAGAAGCCTCTAGTGAAACCTATGGCCCCCGGGTCTATTTTTCATCATATTAGTTTCCGATCTACTATTTTGCAATATTTTACTTTTAGATCTATAAACCAAAAAACCCAAAAATATTTTATCTTTTGTTTAGTTTTATTTATCTATCTCTATCAGATCTCATCTTTGCAAGTGATCGTGAAGGGATTGACAACCCCTTTATCGCGTTGGGTGCAAGTGTTTGATTATTTGTGCAGGTATTTTTTATTTGCGCGTTCTTCTCCTACTGGATTGATACCTTGGTTCTTAACTGTGGGAAATACTTATCTCTACTTCGCTGCATCACCCTTTCCTCTTCAAGGGAAAAACCAACGCAAGCTCAAAAAGTAGCAGTTCCTTGGAGTATGCAGGCACCATCCTGGCCCCCCTTGCATTGTCGCGGCCTCGCGGGTGCAAGTGATCGCGCGGATCTTAGCCCCCACGTCCTTTTCGTCCAGGTCTTCTGGGTGCACTCGGGTGGCGTCACTTGACCCCTCGTACAACCACATGGGGTGAGCTCTGGCTTGCAACGGCTGGATCCGCCGAGTAAGGAAGGTCTCCAACAGATCTATCCCATTCACGTCGGCGTTCACAAACCCAACAAGGGCGTTGGACAAGATGTCGACCTTCGTCTTCTCCTCCTTCGTCACAGAAAGCGACTCGGGGGCCCTCACCCTCTCCGACGAGTACGGCGGGAGGCCCGATTGACTACTGGCCCCGGGGACGTCCCTACAGTAAAACCAAGTCCCCTGCCACCCCTTGATGGAGTCGGGGAAGCTCATTTTTGGGAAGGCACTCCCTCCCTGGAGCTGGATCCCTAGACCACTGCACAGCTGGGTGACATTGGTCTTGGCACCAGTCGGTGAATCCTTCTTGACAGTCATCGACTGATAGGTGAAGATGTGTTTGAAGAGGACCCAATGGGGATGGCAACCGAGAAAATTCTCATAGAGAGAGATGAAAGCCGAAAGGTAGATAATGGCATTTGGGGGAAGATGGTGGAGTTGCGCACGAAAATAGTCGAGGAACGCTCAGAAGAAAGGATGAGGAGGCATTGAGAAACCTCTCTCAATATGGGTGACCAGAAGGACGCGCTCGTCCTCCTGTGACGCCGCTTCGACCTCCCTTGCCATCGGGCGATGCCATCCATCCTGCGGGATGGGCCCCTCTGTGGCGAGCTCCTCCAATCACTTGGCCGAGACTCGCGAGGGGATCCCATCCCCTAACGCGCCCCAACAGCTGCGCCGGAGCCCGAGGAGGAAGCCTTCCCGGTCTTCTTCGTCGTCTCCGTCTTGGCCGTGGAGTCTTTCGCCATGGATTCGAGCACCTCATGCGCTCGAGTGGAGAGGAGAAGCGGAGGAGTCGAGAGGGAGAGAAGGGTATCTGGATGCTTAACCCCAACCCCCAATCCTTTTATGTCTCTGATAAAATCGCACGATGGATCTCACGCCGCAGATTTCTGGACCAACAACACACGCAACAGAGCATCGCAGAGGAACCGCAGCACGTGGCTGATTTTGTGGGTGAAAATCGAGGCGTCATGCCCCACTTTCCACACTAACCTGCGTCGTTACCGCTTATGCGTGCGCACGACAAATTCAAATCCGATATTTCCGGGGTAAATCAACCCGATTGATTTGCTCGCAATCCCTTTTCTAAAGGGAGTCCGTCAGTCCGACGGACCACCCTCCACGGGGACACGTGCACTCGGACACGTTAAACACCCGACTGAAGTCCTCTTCAGGATCGCTATGAGGCGAGCTTGATGCCCCTCCGCGGGTTGACCTGGCCCTTTCATTAGGCTCCAAGGAGCATGACTTGTAAATCTGGACTCGTAGATGCCATGTGCTAGTGTTCCCCTGGGATAAGGAGGGGCATCTCTCCGGGGAGTCAGACCACGCACCGGCGTCGCCGCTCGAGTTATAATGGCATGCCCTCACTTGGGCTTCAAGTCTATCTCCTCCGAGAGTCAAATGAATGCCACCGGATTTTTCTCGGCGGTCAACGACACTTGGTCATCCGGTAAAATGTATAGTCTAGAATTGTAATAACCCAGATTTTTAGGGTTAATATTTTATGTTAAGTTAAGATGAATAATTAAATCTGTATTATTTGTTTAAATAAATGATTGAGCACTGTTTCAAAGAAATATAATAGACATGTATTTTTTTCTCCCTGCAATAAAAATTAGATGGAATATCCTATATCCACACAATCAGATAGGGTGTGCATTTGTGCACGTGAGACTAGCATCCATGCACTCACGTGATGGTGTTTGTATGTGGTAATAGATGGCAGTATATCTAGATAATTAAGGGAGTTAACATGGAATTAGACTAGATGGAATTGGGTTAGGTAGAAATGATACTTGGTAGATATTTCCTAGTACTAGAGCTGCAAGTCAACTAGGTGCATGTATGTAATCATGAGAATGTACATGCGTATAGGGATCCTTCCAAGCTAAGTAAAACATCTGTGTACGTGGATGTTGTGTTGGCACTTGCTAGTGGCTTGGACATTCTAGTCCTATACGTGGACATTTCCCATGGTGGCCAGGTTGATTAGGCCTTTGCACTAGCTGTAGGGGCAGCAGCCAAATCATTTGTACCTAGCTTCAAGAGCCAAGGGTCAAGCGGCAAGAGTCACTGCGGCTGAGATATTTTAGCTAGCGACCGACCGTCAGCTCCTATAAATAGAACGCTCCTGCTGCTGCTCAAAGCACAACTCCGAGAGAAAAATAGAGACCAGAGGGGAGAGTATGAGAGAGAAAGAGGGTAAGAGAGATGAAGAATTCATGCATGCATACATGTTTGAAGTGCTGTGGAGAGAAGTGTCGAGCCATCCGTCTAAAGAAGAATATTAGCATATGTATGGTTCATCAGATTTCATACAATGGGAACCTGCTCGCTGAATTTTATTCTAGAGGAGAAATATTGTTATCAGAGGCAAGTGGTTACTTTGCTAACTCCTGAATCCTATCTTATTGTTATCTCCTATGAACATCGATCTGATTATGTTGCTGGACCTTGAATCTTATTTATCCTCTGTTGATTCCTGTTTTATTTGAGAAGGACATGTTGTCCTTGATAATCCATGTGTTGAAAGACATGTTGTCCTTGATAATTCATTTGTTGATGGAGCGTCGGTATGAGAGGAACTCATGTAAAGGCATGGGTTTATTGTCTTGGTGATATTTCGGTGATCCTATAGCTGATCTAGCCACATGTCATATTCTGTCCATCTATATTGGTGTCACGACGGCAAACGTATTGTACCGGTCACAGTTCAGGTATGGGACTGTCGGGCTCTCCGCTAAGGACGGACCTTGTTCGGGAGCGTGTCGGTGATGGATCCGTAGGAGCGACCGACATCGATGAGGTTCAGTGTCCGGTCTTATAGTGGGTACAAGAGCTCAGATCTTCTAGAACTGTGTGGTTACGGTCGAGGCTGTCGACGTCGGAGTACCCTCTTAAGGCGTAAAAGTGTGAAATTTCACCCTCGACTCCGGGTTGGGAAGCTTGCGGTCATGTGTGACGCCAATAATTTCTTGGTCCATTTTCATTATATCCGGTTATGTTGTTCTTTTATCTATTTCCAATGAATTGGCTCCAGCAATTTGTCACGTTATTTATGCTCCTTAGATACAGTCAACCTGTTGTTCTGTATCAATATCCTTAAATTCTACTCTTGTTGAATAGTAAAGTATCGCTTCTTTGAGTATGACTTGTCGTACTCATCCTTGCTTCCTCTATTTTTTTAGATACAGACGATGCAACTTAAGTATGCCCAGAAGATGTCATAGAAGAATAGGCTGGTCCAGTGGGTGGGAAGGCGACTAGAAAATAATCTATTCGAGCCATTTTGTAAATGCAAAGGAACTTGTAAAGTAAATATATGAGGTTTTGTGATCCACTGTTGGTTTATGCCTGCTTTATCACGCCTTGCGTGACTATAGGCCTCTGGTCTATAGGCACGCGGCAGCTGTCTCGCCTAGGCCCGGTCTTGGGGCGTGACAGTTAAAGTGGTATCAGAGCTCTAGGTTTTAGGTTGCGATGGGAAACATGGGTAGATCGTTGAACATATTTGTGGCTAAGTATTGTTAAAGAAATAATGCTTTTAGCAATTGGTTGCAAAAAAGAAGTGCTTACACCATTATTAGACTCTCGAGGAATCGTATAAACTTAAAATGATTCATGGCAATAAATTTTGTCACTGCATATTTGTGTTGTGTAACAGGTATGAAGATTTTTTTTCATATCTTGTCTCAACTAGTTTGTGTGTTGTTACTCACGAATATTGTTGACAAATATCCAGGCAAATAAAAATATAGCATACATATTATCGGTGGAATTTGAGGATGCATGGGAAATAAATACATTTTGTTAGATTAATTCATGACCTGTTATTTGTGTAGATTTTCTTGTTTAAGACAATAGGTGATATTTATCTAGTAATGGGACAATTACTATATCACCATCTATCCTTTTTGTTCATGACCTTACCAAATAAAATATTTCGTGTTGCCAACTTATGTTATAGCAGATATATCCGTGAATTGTAGAAAATATTGCAAATCTTGGTTGCATTATTTCTAATTAATTATTGAGCATGCATCAAATAAACTGTCCCAAATATGATTGGAGGGAATTTGAGTCCCAAAAAAAAAACCAGAAGATGTTAGTGTTGAATTTCGGGGACGAAATTCTTATAAGGGGGGAAGGATGTAATAACCCAGATTTTTAGGGTTAATATTTTATGTTAAGTTAAGATGAATAATTAAATCTGTATTATTTGTTTAAATAAATGATTGAGCACTGTTTCAAAGAAATATAATAGACATGTATTTTTTTCTCCCTGCAATAAAAATTAGATGGAATATCCTATATCCACACAATCAGATAGGGTGTGCATTTGTGCACGTGAGACTAGCATCCATGCACTCACGTGATGGTGTTTGTATGTGGTAATAGATGGTAGTATATCTAGATAATTAAGGGAGTTAACATGGAATTAGACTAGATGGAATTGGGTTAGGTAGAAATGATACTTGGTAGATATTTCCTAGTACTAGAGCTGCAAGTCAACTAGGTGCATGTATGTAATCATGAGAATGTACATGCGTGTAGGGATCCTTCCAAGCTAAGTAAAACATCTGTGTACGTGGATGTTGTGTTGGCACTTGCTAGTGGCTTGGACATTCTAGTCCTATACGTGGACACTTCCCATGGTGGCCAGGTTGATTAGGCCTTTGCACTAGCTGTAGGGGCAGCAGCCAAATCATTTGTACCAGCTTCAAGAGCCAAGGGTCAAGCGGCAAGAGTCACTGCGGCTGAGATATTTTAGCTAGCGACCGACCGTCAGCTCCTATAAATAGAACGCTCCTGCTGCTGCTCAAAGCACAACTCCGAGAGAAAAATAGAGACCAGAGGGGAGAGTATGAGAGAGAAAGAGGGTAAGAGAGATGAAGAATTCATGCATGCATACATGTTTGAAGTGCTGTGGAGAGAAGTGTCGAGCCATCCGTCTAAAGAAGAATATTAGCATATGTATGGTTCATCAGATTTCATACAATGGGAACCTGCTCGCTGAATTTTATTCTAGAGGAGAAATATTGTTATCAGAGGCAAGTGGTTACTTTGCTAACTCCTGAATCCTATCTTATTGTTATCTCCTATGAACATCGATCTGATTATGTTGCTGGACCTTGAATCTTATTTATCCTCTGTTGATTCCTGTTTTATTTGAGAAGGACATGTTGTCCTTGATAATCCATGTGTTGAAAGACATGTTGTCCTTGATAATCCATTTGTTGATGGAACGTCTGGTATGAGAGGAACTCATGTAAAGGCATGGGTTTATTGTCTTGACTGATATTTCAGTGATCCTATAGCTGATCTAGCCACATGTCATATTCTGTCCATCTATATTGGTGTCACGACGGCAAGCGTATTATGCCGGTCACAGTTCAGGTATGGGACTGTCGGGCTCTCCGCTAAGGGCGGACCTTGTTCGGGAGCGTGTCGGTGATGGATCCGTAGGAGCGACCGACATTAGTAGGTTCAGTGTCCGGGTCTTATAGTGGGTACAAGAGCTCAGATCTTCTAGAACTGTGTGGTTCGGTCGAGGCTGTCGACGTCGGAGTACCCCTCTTAAGAGCGTAAAAGTGTGAAATTTCACCCTCGACTCCGGGTTGGGAAGCTTGCGGTCATGTGTGACGCCAATAATTTCTTGGTCCATTTTCATTATATCCGGTTATGTTGTTCTTTTATCTATTTCCAATGAATTGGCTCCAGCAATTTGTCACGTTATTTATGCTCCTTAGATACAGTCAACCTGTTGTTACTGTATCAATACCCTTAAATTCTACTCTTGTTGAATAGTAAAGTATCTGCTTGCTGAGTATGACTTGTCGTACTCATCCTTGCTTCCTCTATTTTTTTAGATACAGACGATGCAACTTAAGTATGCCCAGAAGATGTCATAGAAGAATAGGCTGGTCCAGTGGGTGGGAAGGCGACTAGAAAATAATCTATTCGAGCCATTTTGTAAATGCAAAGGAACTTGTAAAGTAAATATATGAGGTTTTGTGATCCACTGTTGGTTTATGCCTGCTTTATCACGCCTTGCGTGACTATAGGCCTCTGGTCTATAGGCACGCGGCAGCTGTCTCGCCTAGGCCCGGTCTTGGGGCGTGACAAGAATCCGTTGTGTTTTCGTCTAAGGAGCAACGAACCACGACTCAGTAACATATTCCGAGTGCTCCCGAAGTACTCGGACTTAACCGAAGGCTCAGTTTGTGTGCCCTACGAAACCTCAATCGATTCGGGGGCTAATGATGAGGTCACCTACTGCACGTAGGGTCAAGAACCCATCATATGGGGTCCACCTAGGGCCTTACACCATCATTGGTAGGTCCCTGGACCATGTCAGCATCGGCTGCTCATATCACTAAGTCCACTCGGACACCTCAACAGCACTCGACGAACCTCAGTCGGCACGGCAACCACCACTCGGACAAGGGGAGTGGAGGGACGGCGTGGGAGCTGCAACGGTCGAGGAATCCTAAGTCACCCTTAAAGTATGGTTGTGGCTACCATTACGTGTAACTACTGTAGTTGTGACGCTTTATACCAGTAACTGCCATAGTAATGAGCACTAAGTACCCTAGCGACGTGGAGACGTTGGAGCTCCAGCGCACTCTACATAAGCCGCACTCCTCCTCTTGAGCTGGGATTAAACATTCTCTGTAATCACATCCCTCAATAAAAACCAAGCCTCAGGGCACGAGACGTAGGACTATTACCTCCGCAGAGAGGAGCCTGAACTCGCTAAACACCGAGTGTTACACCTGCATCGTAGCTAAGCTCTACCCTTCTTTCGTATCCCTAGTACTTATTGTCAGGATCGTAACCCCGACACTCTCAACCTTGTCACGGCCTCAACTTGGGGACCTGCAATGGATAGGATTTCCTGTGCAATCCTGCCATCTGCTACCACCAGCGCATACAACATAACGACGAAGATGGTAAGACAACCAAGGATACGGTTCCTCCGCTGCCTGTATGGCATTGGGATACGACTCTGACATCGATGACCATATGGACACTGAGCCTCCACTAAAGCCAGTGGCTAACCTGCAACCCACCTATGCAGATGGCAAGATTTACTAGGTGGTCGAGCGAAGCTTCGGGACAAGCTCCACGACATCCTGCGAGCTGGTGGCATTTGACACCAAGGAAAGAAAGTTCGAGATCATGGAAGGCCCCCGTTAAACTACGGCGACGCTCGCATTTCCATCGTAGAGCCCCACGACACAATTCATGTGGCATCATCGTATCAAGGCGTGAACACCATTGATGTATGAAGGATGGAGGATAGCAACGTCTGGTGCATGAAGTAACTTACCAACTTCATGAATACCTTTGGATGTACTGTTGGTACATTTCCAATAAAATACCTAGGGATTCCTTTACACTATGACAAGCTGAGGAGGGAAGACATCCAACCTCTTATTGATAAGATATTAAAGAGGATGGCTGGCTGGAGGGGGAAGCTACTGTCCTACTCTGCTAGACTAACTCTCATTAAAGCTTGTTTAGCTAGTATCCCCATATATCTGTTGTCCTTCTTTAAGTTCCCTAAATGGGCCCTAGATTTGATTAACAGTCAGCTAGCTCATTGTCTCTGGAGTGACTTTGAGGGGAACAGGAAACTTCACCTGGCCAACTGGCACCTAGTTTGTATGAAGAAAGAACATGGAGGGCTTGGGATCCCTAACATCAGGGATATTAACCTGTGTCTACTGGGTAGTTGGGTCAAGAGATATGCCCAAGATGAGGGCAAAATCTGGAAAACCATTGTAGACAACAAGTATATTAGGAATGCTCCTAATATATTTGCATGTAGGCCACAGGCCTCCTCAATTTTTTGGCAAGGGGTTATGTGGGCTGCCAAAGCTCTTAAGTTTGGCTATAGATGGGTAGTAGGAAATGGTAGGAAGATTAGATTTTGGGAGGATATCTGGTTTGGAACCTCCCCACTCTCTGTTCAGTTTTGGCCTTTATACTCCATTTGTCACCAACAATGTGTGACAGTCTCTGAAGTTTGGGATGGGAGTAACATTAAACTTACTTTTAGGAGAATATTTACCCCTACCATGATGGAGGAGTGGTACTGCCTTGAACAAATCATAAAGGAGACTGTGCTCAAAACAGATGATGATGCAATGGTCTGGCAGTATGAATCAAGGGGGTCTACTCTTCTAGCTCGCTATATGCCATAATCAATTTTAGAGGGGTGAAACCTGTCTATATCCCTTCTATTTGGTCCATTGTTGTGCCTCCCAGAATCCAGGTTTTTCTCTGGCTCCTGGCGCATAATAAACTTATGACTAAGAACAATTTGCTTAAAAGGGGTATAGATAGGAACCCTGGCTGCCTTTTCTGTTCTGAACAGGAAATTGTAAATCACCTGTTTTTTGACTGTGTTGTTGCAAAAAACATCTGGGAAGCAGTCTCCTCGTTTTTTTCCATGGAAGTAGGAACCAGTTACTTTTCCATAGCCAAATTTTGGCCTGCTAGCAAGAAACATGAAGTGCTTAATGCCTTTTGTGCTTGTGTCTTGTGGAGCTTGTGAAAACTAGAAATAAGCATGTTTTTGATAATGCAATCTGGTCTGATGTTAAACAGATCTGGTGGCTGATTTGGAGGACCCTTAAGAGGTGGATGATTCTGTACACCAAGGACTCGCTCGAGAAAATGCAGGGGATACTACATTGGATATCCTGCATACTCAAAAGCCCACTCCAATTGACTTTGGGGTGAAAAGGAACTTGATGAGCATTGGAGGTGCCACTCATGCTTCTTTCTACTCCAAGCTTGATTTTGGGGCTTGCAAAGATGGGTTCCAGACTCTTCAAGGCCGAGTGATCCACCATCAAAAAAGGCGGTCCAGGTGATTTCAAGCCCTGCGTCGCCTCTCGACTGGCCTGGCACACCAACTCAACCCCTCAAGAAGATGAAAGGGGAGCTCGTGGAGCATATCAAGGAGGTCCGCAAGATGCTCGCTGCAGAAGACATGAGGATGCTGGCTGATGCAGGAGGAATGCGGATCACATTGCTGTAGTGTTCCCATCAGTTTTTGTGTTTCAGAGTTAAAAAAAGTTGGATTTCTAATCCTGTAATAGGCTGTAGGCCTTGCTTTTACCTTGTTTCTTTTTGGCTATTTCAGAACATGCGTTTGAGGGCATGTATGAGTGTTGGACTGGTTTGGTTTCATTTAATTTGAATGGAACCGGGGGCAATACTCCCCTGATGATCTAAAAAAAAGTACCACGTAGAGCTTGGCAAATTCTCGCCAGAGTACTCATCCGAGAGAACAATGCTGATGGGTATCGATCCTATAGATGAACGGATTTTGGTCAACACCGGACGGTCGTTAGGGTACTACGACCCCAAGACCGGGGAATTGGAGACAATCTACCGTGTTATTGCTCAACTAGTTTACAACGACGAGAGGTTCAATTTTTGTGCACCTGTCTGCCAACAAAGCCTATTCCGCCCATTTATGATATGATATGAGGCAACGAAGTCTGTGAAAACTAAGAATTTCTAGTCGTATGGTAATTTACTTTGCACTCCGCATGGGAATTCAGTTGGGTGCTTGGAATGATTTGCTTGGCTTCATTTAGTAAGGATGGTGTTAGGTATATCGAGTTAATTTACGATGTAAACCAGCCCATACATACAAGGTTTTGTATTTCAGGTTTTCATTGTATCTCAACTCTCAAGTGAGTAGGCTACTTCGCTGCAGTTGGTCTTTAATTCGAAAACCGACAAAGGTGGTTTCTTCCTTATTCACGCCTTGATGCACCTTTGTCGTGTTCAATCTCACCCAAGAGTAGTGCATCGTCGGTACCTTTGGCATCATCGATCTCAAGACATGTAGCCTTCTAGTTAATCTTGATCGCTATATAACACGAAGGCGTCCCTGCCATCCAACTCGCAACCTTCCTCCTCCCTTGGTCATGACGCGTGCACTTTCTATCATGTTTTCATTAAGTATTTTGCATCATAGTGATAGTTTTTTTAGGATTTACCGCGGTTGTTTTGCCGCTTTATCACAAGTTCAACGGGAGATAAAACTGAGAGGACTTCGAGCATTTATTTAAAGAAAAAAATCCCATTTATTGGGTGGGAAATATGAAGATTGGATAGAATGGGCATCTTCCAAAAGAAAAGCCAAAGCCAACTACCTGCGGCTCGCTTCAATATTTAAATATTTGTAGTCATCGCTAGATGATCTACGGATGTAGATGTAATTTTTATTATTTCTGTTGTTTGTTGTACTGTCATGATTAAAAATAAATAGATTGAAAGTTTCACAGGAAAAAATGTTTTTTTTGTTAGGCATGCCCTAGTGCCAGGCGCTGCTAGAAAACAAGTATGGGGTCGACTTGAGTTCCAATGGACAAACAGAAGACACGTACAGACCAAAATCGACTGACCCCAAGTTCTGTGAAGGATTTGCTCATTCTTACTTTGATATGATCATGTAACCAGAATCAGTCTGACGACACAGATGCAATATGATCTGTATAATTATTAATTTTATCCCAACAAATACCACGTTAACTTTATAACAGCACCCAAAAGAACGGAATTACACTTTTGACAATCTTGAGAATAACAAAATCAAAGTTGCCGAGCATAGAAAATTGCCACATTCATCGAGCTCTTGGTACAAAGAGTTCAAGGATTACCTATTAGCATAACTGAAAGTGTTGCCTCAATGGTTACTAGTACTACCATTATGTCATTATTACTGTAGACCCCGTATACCACCCAACATTTTCCTTCCTGAGATCCTAATTTCAGCTTTATTTATGATATGTAATTATGTATTATGTTCTTCTCCTATCCTCATGCTGTGACTAATGTGAAATGCCATGTCTGTCTTATCTTCAGGTGGAGCTACTGCTTCAGCGACCATCTCTGTAGGTACAGAACTGGTGAACTCCTGGATGCCTATTCTTCCGGTTCTTTCTTTGTTGTACTGCTCTGCGGCCTTTCAGCCCGTGTATCAAATCAATTATGCCCGGAACTAATGGTATACAGCGACTGTGAGGAGTAGTTTCCTTTTCAGGAGTATGAGCTATGGTTGCCCTGGCTGAGGTGTGGTAGATTGGTAGGGGCAACAGATCCTTGTATATTGACTTTCTCTCTTCTGTATAAAGCTATGGTACGCATTTTGCATACTCTCTCAAAAAAAATGAGATTATAATTTTGAAGGAACCTTGCTGAAACCGACATGGACGCATTCCCCTTACCCAAGATATAATATCGTTATGCTAAAAACAAGATATAATATCGTTGGGTAAGTACCGCCTACCTACAAAACTGTGCTTATGCACGTGCATGAGTGCACCATGCTGAATGCATACACCATTCACAGTTAAGCAGATACAAGACAAAGAACTAAATTTAACCTAGATCAGGCTTCTACTCCCTCCGTTCCTAAATATATGACGCTTTGGTAGTTCAAATTAAACTTGTCAAACATCAAGATCATCTACCACTTGTCAATATACAAGCTGACCTTCGTGTCAAATGTACAAGGCTACTGGTAAGCAATTTTATGCCGCATCTACAATCGATAGCACGAGACAAACGTGTCCCATTAGCAAGCAAACATTGTACATTTATAGTCATCAACACTTCGGGTAAGTCAATGAATAGGTCAAACTGATGAATATGACCAAACAAGTAAACGCCTAGCATGTGTTGGCAGTATAGACTTGTAAATGCTTATATGAGTTATAACAGCACCAGACCAGTAAGACCACCAAAGTTTCAACCATCACGGTTGCGAGAAACAGGCGTGCCCTTAAGAACAATGTTTGACAATTTAACCTAATAAACAGATTACCAACGATCCCCAAGAGTTGCGAGAAACAGGCGTGCCCTTAAGAACAATGTTTGACAATTTAACCTAATAAACAGATTACCAACGATCCCCAAGAGTCACATTAACAATGAGCAACAGAGCAAACATCATGAATTTCAGAATACTCATAACATTTCAGGACGGATATTCATCCCTAAGTTCATTACTAGAAACGAGGCACATTTCACAGCATAAGTGCGCATCAAGAGCGTATTCACATGGAGAGCACAGAACTACTACGGCCAACTACACATCACAGAGGCATTTTACGGATTATTACGCAACACACAAACAGCAGCACACAGGCATATCATGGAACTTGCCACTCCTGGGAAAGGGAAACCCTAGAATCTAGTTCTTACCACCGTCGTAGGCCTCGACGCCGGGGATGATGACATAGCCAACCTTCTTGGGGCTCTCGGAGTCGGACGCCTCGTCGCCGTAGAGCTCGTCGTGGTGGGAGGACGCGCCGGGGCCGGCGATTACGGACCACACGAGGTACATGGAGGCAGCGGTGAGGGCGCCGCAGCCGAGACCGAAGAGGATCCCGACGAGGACCACGAGGATGTCCTTAACGCGCTCCTGGATGCTCGCGGCAACGCCGGCCGCGGAGTGGGGAAGCTCTGGGAGCTCAGGGCGGCGGATCTGGATGTTGGCGGGGATGGAGTGTAGGTGGTGGCGGTGGTGGTGGTTGAGGTGGGGGTGCGCGTGGCCTTGGGTGCGGAGGAAGTGGGGGCCGAAGCGGCGGATGCGGAAGACGGTGACGACCGTCGTGGTGAGGGGGGAGCGGTGGTCGGGGTCGTTGCTGGGGTTAGCGTTAGCCGAGTGGGAGGAGATGAAGAGGGTGTTGCAGGGACGCGCGGCGGCTACTGGGGAGGCTACGGTGAGGGATGCGGCGGCAACGACGAGAACGAGCAGGACGAGGCGGTCGGCCATGGCGGCTACGGCTGGGGAGCAGCGTGAGGAAGTGGAGTTTCCGGATTTCCTGTGAGTGGAGGGTGCTCTTGTCAAAAAGCGGAGAGGCCGCGAGGGTCCAAGAAGAGAAATGGTATACTGCTCCCTCCGTTAAGGGCGTCTTTAGCAACTTAATGGAGTAAAATCTTTAGTGGAGTATATATATTTTTTATTAAAAAATTTGTTTCTAGACGATTCCTTAAATTTAACGGATTAAACTTTAATTTAATCAAATTTAAAACAATTTGAACCAAAGTAGCATGCATTCAAACATAGACATAGATACTCTTGCACAACCGAACATAAAACACAAATTCAAACTAAACTAAGCTTAACTAAACTACTTTCAATCGAATGTGAGGTCGAGCCAAACCTTGCTCGTCAGGTACGGTATGCCGCGATTTGGGTCCTGGCTGGTGCCGTCGTCTTCGTCGTCGGGGAAGACACTCGTCCACTCGTTGACGTCGATCTCCTTGTCCTCGCCGCCGTCCTCGCCGCCTTCGACCTCCTCGGAGGAGGAGACAACGATAACCTCGCTGCCGGCGTCGGCAAAGATCATCCGTTCCGCCTCCACGAGCTCCGGGTGCTGCCGGTGAAGCTTTTGTATGTAGGCCTTGACGATGACATGTACCTGAGGTAGGGTCCTAGGCCTGACCAACATGCCCTACCCAAGGACACTACATAAAGGAATTCAAGACTTACATAGTTATAAAGGAGGTATCGACTGGAATGATCGCAGTATACAAGTCACTCGACAGAAGATCCACTCGGTTGTTCCTCCGACACTCGACTGTCCTTATTCACTCGACAACAGAAGACCTAGAGCCACTCCGGGATGGCAACGGTCAGTCCATCAGTTCGTCATTGTAAAGAACATTAAGTATAGGCGTTACCAGTAATGCTTCCTCATTTACTGTCTCATTGAACCCTTGCGTAATGGAGGTAGATGAGGGGCCAGCGGACTTTATATAAGCCGCTCTTTCGCTCCTGCACAAGCCACAAGGGTTCGCTGTGACGCCCGGATAATCAAGCTACAGTAAACCTCTACTAATGATGTCACGTCACCTCGATTACTGTTACTAACCTCGCGTTAATTCGAAACCGATTTGAATTCAATTCAAAATCAAACAAACAATAAAAGTTTTCAAATATTAAAACTAAAATGTTCGGAGTGAGCCAAATAATGCATAGGTAATTATGGCGGAGAAACCACACTTTTATAAAATGTTTAAATACTCTAAAATAATTTAAAACATAGCAAAAACAGTTATATAAATGCCTTTGGTACTTTATAAATTGCTAAACTATTTTAATTCGGGGTAAAACTTTTTATGACAGCGGGTTATTCTGGAACATTATTTTAGGGGCTATTGTTATATTTTATTGAACTAAAATTAATGTGTAAGAAAAAGAAAAACTAAAACTAACAAAAAAATAAAAATAAAAGGGAACCTCCCCCCAAAGCAGCCCATTGGCCCGGCTAGCCTAGCCGGCCACCCACCGGCCCATCCGCCTCACCCCACTCCCTTAACCCCTTGTCCCGAAACCCTAGCGCCTCACTCCACCACTCCCCACGACGCCCTTCCCTCCTCGATCCAGTTGGATCGGGACCGATCGATCGAACCCCGGACGCCATCGCGGGCTGCCAGACCTTGCACCTCGTCACGCGTCGCGGACCTCGCCGTCATCGCGCCACCACGCCCTGGAGCCGCCCCGACGTCGTTGCTCGTCGCCTCCCGACCCGTCGCCGCCCGCCGGATCGCCACCTCACCGGACTGCCTCCCCGCCGTCCTCTACGTCGTCGCCTCCTCCCTACTTGGCCGCCCCTCCTCCCCCCCCAAAGGCTCGATCGAGCCTCGCCACCCGTTCCAGCAGCGCCGGTGAGGCCATCGGCCTCGCCTTCCTCCTCATCTTCCCTCTGTCGCCGTGCACACTCGCCGACCGGGCCCCGAACGTGCTCACCGCGCCGGCGCATGCCTTCGACCACCGCCCCGTACGCGCGCTGACCGCGCTCACCGCATAGGATGGAAAAAATGAATTAATAAGATTATTAATTAATTAATTAATTAACTTAATTAATCATGTTTAGTTAACATAATTAACTATTGTTAATTAATTAAACGGTAATTAGATTAGATAAATCCTAATTAGTATAAACAGAGTATGACATGCGGGACCCACACGTCAGATTGACTCAGTCAACGCCCTGTTGACTGTTGACGTCATGATGACGTCAGCATACACTATTCTGGATAATGTTGATGTAAAATAATTAAATAAATTCTAAAAATGAATAAATCTTTTAAAATTAATATAAAATAAACCGTAGCTCGGATGGAAAAACTTTGTACATGAAAGTTGCTCAGAACGACGAGACGAATCCGAATACGCAGCCCGTTCATCCGCCACACGTCCCTAGCATAGTGAACCTGCAATATTTCACCTCCGGTTCATCTGTCCAAAAACGCGAAACACCGGGGATACTTTCCCGGATGCTTCCCCCTTTCGCCGGTATCACCTCCTACTGCGTTAGGGCACACCTACCACCGCTCATTGTCATGGCATGCATCGTCATGCATATGTTTGCATTATATTTATTTTTTCTTCCCCCTCTTCTCGCTGAACAAGAGACCGGCCTTGTTGCTACCCAAGACGACTACGGTGTTGACGACCCCTCCTTCTCGGCTAAGCTTCCAGGCAAGCCCCTCCCCCTTGATCACCAGATATCGCCTATTCCTCCTCTCTACTGCTTGCATTAGAGTAGTGTAGCATGTTACTGCTTTCGGTTAATCCTATTACGATGCATAGCTTTGTCATTGTTGCTCGGTTTTACCCTTACCTCTACCCTCTTGCTTAGTATAGGATGCTAGTGTTCCATCGGTGGCCCTACACTCTTGTCCGTCGCCATGCTATACTCTGGGCCCTTGATCACTCGGGAGGTGATCACGGGCATATGCTATATACTTTATCTTGTTACATTACTTGTAATCTTGTTGAAGATGGAAATTTGAAGGCGGTGGCTCCATCCCGTAGAGGTGGGCTGTGTTCCCGATGGCCCCCGACTGTTACTTTGTGGCGGAGGCGGCAGGCAGGTTGAGACCACCTAGGAGAGAGGTAGGCTGTGCACAGTCGGCGTCGCGGTTACTTCATAATAACACGCTTAACGAGATCTTGGTATTTGGTGCGAGTCGGCCACTCGCCTATCGCACTAACCAACTACGCGGGAACATTTATGGGCACTTTCGGCGTCGTGGTATCACCGAAGCCTTCGTGACGTCGGCGATCGGCGGCACGGCCGGATTGGATGGAGCGCTGCTAGGCTAGGTGCGCTTCGGCCGCCCACGCAACATGCAGGTGTGCTAAGGCGATGGGACCGGACACTGGCGCTTAGGTTTAGACCGGCGTCTTGACCTCTCTGTTGGCCTAGGTGGGGCTGCGGCGTGTTAATCTTACGAGGCGGGCATGACCCGGAAAGTGTGTCGGCCAAATGGGATCAAGCGTGTTGGGTTATGTGGTGCACCCTGCAGGAAGTTAATCTATTGAATAGCCGTGATCTTGATGCAGGGACGACTTGGAGTTGTACCTTGACCTTATGACAACTAGAACCGGATACTTTATAAAACACACCCTTCCAAGTGCGAGATACAACCCGGTGATCGCTCTCTAATGAGGCGACACGGAGGGATTGCGGGTAGGATTATGCTATGAGATGCTACTTGGAGGACTTGGTTTACTCTCTTCTACATCTTTGCAAGGCGGAGGCTGCGGAAGCATAGTCTTTAATAAGACTAGCTATCCCCCTTATTCGGCATTCTGCAGTTTAGTCCTTGATATTGCCTCTTTACACATATACCCATGCATATGTAGTGTAGCTCCTTGCTTGCAGTACTTTGGATGAGTACTCACGGTTGCTTTTCTCCCCTTTTCCCCTTCCCTTCTACCGGTTGTCGCAACGGATGTCGGAACCAGGGCAGACGCCACCGTCGGCGGCGACTCCTACTACACCGGAGGTGCCTACTACTACGTGCAGCCCAGCGGCGCGACCGGGAGTAGTTTAGGAGGAGCCAGGCGGGAGGCCTCGCCTCTTCGTCTGTATCCCAGTTTGTGCTAGCCTTCTTAAGGCAAACTTGTTTAACTTATGTCTGTACTCAGATATTGTTGCTTCCGCTGACTCGTCTATGATCGAGCACTTGTATTCGAGCCCTCTGGCTTGTATTATGATGCTTGTTGACTTATTTATGTTTTAGAGTTGTGTTGTGATATCTTCCCGTGAGTCCCTGATCTTGATCGTACACATTTGCGTGCATGATTAGTGTACGATTGAATCGGGGGCGTCACATTTGTTGGAGATATGCCCTAGAGGCAATCATGTATGATGATATTTCCTATGTGTTTATGAATAAAGATAGTCCTTGGACATTATCAATGATGTGTATCAGCAAGTACGTGACTTGTTTGTGGGACTATGCATTGTATGATGACTGTCCTAAAAGGTCCCTAGTCGAAAGGGCTGTGTGGACACGCAGCCGACTAGACTGGCATATGACACGGTCGATGGCTTGGTCTCACTAGCCATGGAGCATTGGATGCTAACGGATAATATGGACTTGGAAAGGTCTGGTCGGATTCGGCGTAGTCGGATCCGAAGTCGAGATAAGGTCGAGTCGGACGGACCCAACTATGAGATGCATCGATATGTCATTTGTGAGTCTCTAGTACAACATCGTTCTATGTCCTAAGACCTGAGTGGCGCATGTCTTGGGGATGGTGACAAACTTGCTTTGGGCCGACCAAACGCTACTCCGTGGTGGGTAGTTACAAAGGTAGGTTTCGGGTTTGTCCGATCCCATCTTTGCGAGACATGGTCGAGCAAGATGGGATTGCCCTCGGATCGGAGAGATATACTCTGGGCCCCTCGTGTGATCCGACCGGGATAAGCATGGCCATGCGACAAGGATTATGAGATAATCTGGATAGTGGTCGGTATCCTTTGGAGCGAGAAAGAGGTCGGGCTAGCACAAGGATGACAGTCTCGCCTTTGAGCCCGACAACATATATTAATGTGGCAAAGGAACAAAAGTGTGACATGTTATGCAGGTTCGCCTAACCAGCTTCATAGTGCGCTTGGTGGTCGGCAAGCCTTGCTAGAGGCCGCTACCGGTGTGCAGGTCGGAGGTGATCGAAGCGTGACCAAGCCGACTTGAACCTAAGGGGTCGCACGCTTAAGGTAAGGAACCTACGAGGTCGGTTCGTAGGGCACTGGTCGGTTATGTGCACGGTTGATGTGATCAACTGCACATGGGGATCGTTGAGGTCGTGACACGATCTACCCCTACCGGTCGGTCATCCGCCATCGGGGTTAACAGTGAAACGTAAATCCGAATCGGATTCGTGATGATCGATAAGATCGGTCAGATCAGAGAATTTGGCGTGATCGGAGTTCAGATGTGATCTGTGATTTCCAAAAACGTCGGGCGCTGCCCGCACCCGCGAGAGGCGCTGCCCCTTCGAACCCCGCACCCTAACCGGCTAAGCGGGACCGCCCGTGTTAAATGGCGCCGTGTATTTTCAGTACCCGACACACAAACCCGGTAGAATGCGATTCTATGCATAACTTTGTTTTGCGGGTTTGATGTGAATAGTATGGCACATGTGTATGTGATGCATGTGTGTAATTTATCGTGGCTGCGTGTCATGTTTGTCACCGGCAGAGCCAAAGTGCTGTCATTATAATGTATAACGACCTGCGTGTCGACTTGTGACTCTATATAATATTCATTACTAGTTGTAGTAGTTGGATAATAGAGATCAGGTTGATGGCTTAGCGTCCCGGCGTGACAGACAAGATGGAGTTCCTAGATGGTCATCGGAGTCAGAGCCGACCTGGATGGACAACCATAAAGGAGGCATACTATTTCACAATATGTGTTCATTTGTGATTGTTATGCTTCTTTGTTTCTATGCATGTTAGAATGATAGAATGACCCCTCATGAATATCAAGCGAATTGCCATCCCCGATGTTGCACCTTCACACGTCAAATACGTCTAGTAGTGGGCTCATAAAATTGGGGTGCTCTTTGGGTGTCCTTGAATGAAGGGTTCGTGTCGGACACGGACATGCTTTGCATCGAGTTAACTTGACAAGGCTATCAAAGCGGTTTTGGGCCTTGTGGCAAAGAAGGTTGCGAGCAGGGTATGAGATACCTTCCCAACCGGCGTGAGTCGTATAGAATACGATTAGCAAGGAGTTGCTTACGGATAGGTATGTTGGCTAGCGATGATGCTAAAGCTCACTAGTCGCATGCGCTAGTCGGATCTGAATCACTAAGAGTTTGCGGAGGATCTTGACTTGGTGGGAGTATTTCTGTTTAGGCTAGAATTACTCTACATAAACACATTGCTTAGTTATTGCATATTTTCTTTGTAGATCAATGGCACCACCTGCTCAACCCAACTTTGCGGTGAAATCAATTTCGGAAAGGATAAACTGAATGGAACAAACTTTACCACCTGGTATAGAAATCTGAGAATTGTTCTCAAGCACGATAAAAAGGAACATGTTCTAGAGGATCCACTTCCAGAGGAACCTGCCGATAATGCGATTATCCTTATTATGAAATTGTGCGTGTGTGTGTCCCGTTCTGGCTCGGTTTCCCCTTTCCAACCTCGTGACGGCTTGGTGCTCTCTGTTGACAGTCCGGTCCCCGGCAGGCTTGACCATCATTTGGTATGCCAGGTCGCGCTGCCGTGGTCAAGGCCAGGAGGTGAGCGACCCGAGGTCCAGTAAGAGCCCCTGAGTCACGATGCTCAGGAGGCCCCCTTTAGCATGCAAGCGACCGCCGAGAGATAGGAAAGGGAGACTACGTTGCCGTAACGGGGCAACACAAATGAGAATTCTATGCCGTAGCGATTGGTTGACCCGAGCGTGAAACTTATCTTGGCAGTACTGGGTTGGTCCTTCGCGAGGCGCCAGACTCATGAGTAGGCGGTCGTAGCATAGCCATGCCAGGCCCGTGCGAGAATCCTCCTCTTCCCCACGCTCTCCTTCGTGCTCTACGTCCTCAGGTCCCGGCCCTCGAGCGAGCTCAGCCGCCGCTGGTATGCCAGGTCGCGATGCCGTGGTCAAGGCCAGGGGGTGAGGGCTGGAGAGCCAGTAAGAGTTCCTGAGTCGCGATGCTCAGGAGCCCCCCTTTTAATGTGCAAGTGGATTACACAGGAGAAAAGGGAGCCCGCGGTGCCGCCTGCTGTGGTCCTCGGGTGGTTCCTGCAAGCCAACACGAGGAAGGGCGCAGATTGCCATTATGATTGGTGGCCGGCCACTGGTCGCTCCGCAAGAGAACGAAGGCACTGAGGGCCTGGTGAGGTGATGCGTGCAGGGCGTGCCACGGGCCAGAGCTCAACCGCTCAGATTTGTCGATGTTGCAGGGACGGACCCATGCACAAGCGTCGTGCCGGTGTGAGCAGCTCCCGTGGTGGGTGACAATCAAGCAAGTGATAGTCATAGACAGATTAAGCATGGAAGGCAAACTAGCTCAGGTAAATGCATGAATGACACATGCCACTGGGTCAGGCCCGAGCGGCTTGGGGATGGCGCAGCCCGATGGGCGCCCCCAGCAAGGTAAGGTAAAGACATAAAAAGGGATACATGCCACAGGGACGGACCCACACGGCCTGGGAATGATGCAGCCCTGGGGGCTCTCCCAGCTAAATAAACTTGGAAATTTTCACCTGGTTCCGTTGTAGAAGGGATGCTGGAGCAGCTGAAGATGCGTGGCGAAGGAGTTGCTTCTCACGAGCCACCGGGGCCCTGAGCCTCAGGAGGCTCCGGGGGTCCGGGCGGTTCCTTGAGGACCGTCTCCATCTCCGCCAGGACGACGTGGTGCCTGGCCTCCTGAGAAGCCAAGATGCTCCGCAAGTTGCGCTGGAAGGTAGATACCACGCTCGGCAGGCCGAATGTCATGCGAACGTAGCTGTGAGGTGGGCCCTCGCAGCGTATGAAAGTGCAACTATCCCTAGGTGGTTTTGGTAATTCATAACAACATATAGCTCATTGAGCTAATGCTATTCCAAGACAAATATTTCAGGAAAGCTCAATGAATGGCATGGCATGGATGATGAAAGTGGATCCTTCAAAAGATCAAGGACAAAGGATTGGCTTAAGCTCAAGACTCTACATTTTACATTTTACTGATCCAAGATCACATTGAGTCTATAGGAAAAGCCAATACTATCAAGGAGGGATGAGGTGTTGCTTAATGAGCCTCTTGCTTCATGTGCTTAGTGATATGCTCCAAAATCCTCCACTACTTTCTCACATCCACATATGACCTAAACCTAAAGTCAAACTCGGCCCTACCGATTCTTTCTATCCGGCGCCACCGAGTTCAAATGTCATAGCCACTGCCACAAACCCTAGGCAAATCGGTCTCACTGATAGGGATCTCGGCCTCACCAAGATGGGATTGTAATCTCTCTGTTTCCCTTCGTAACGTTTCGGTCTAACCGAAGTGAGCGATCGGTCCCACCGAGATTACAATGTAAACTCTCTGTTTCCCTTTCGTAACTTTTCGGTCTCACCGAAAGAGCGAATCGGTCCCACCGAGTTTACCTGACCAACTCTCTGGTTAGCTAATTACCAAATTCGGTCTCACCGAGTTTGTTTAATCGGTCTCACCGAGATTACGTTATGCTAACCCTAACCATATCGGTCCTACCGAGTTGCATATCGGTCCCACCGAAAACCCTAACGGTCACTAGGTTTACTAAATCGGTCCGACCGAGTTTGATGATTCGGTCCCATCGAGTTTGGTAAATTGTGTGTAATGGTTAGATTTTGTGTGGAGGCTATATATACCCCTCCACCTCCTCTTCATTCGTGGAGAGAGCCATCAGAACAAACCTACACTTCCAACTTACCAGTTCTGAGAGAGAATCACCTACTCATGTGTTGAGGCCAAGATATTCCATTCCAACCATATGAATCTTGATCTCTCGCCTTCCCCAAGTTGCTTTCCACTCAAATCTTCTTTTCACCAAATCCAAATCCTGTGAGAGAGAGTTGAGTGTTGGGGAGACTATCATTTGAAGCACAAGAGCAAGGAGTTCATCATCAACACACCATTTGTTACTTCTTGGAGAGTGGTGTCTCCTAGATTGGCTAGGTGTCACTTGGGAGCCTCCGACAAGATTGTGGAGTTGAACCAAGGAGTTTGTAAGGGCAAGGATATCGCCTACTTCATGAACATCTACCGCTAGTGAGGCAAGTCCTTCGTGTTTGACGGCCATGGTGAGATAGACAAGGTTGCTTCTTCGTGGACCCTTCGTGGGTGGAGCCCTCCATGGACTCGCGCAACCGTTACCCTTAGTGGTTGAAGTCTCCATCAACGTGGATGTACGATAGCAGCACCTATCGGAACCACGACAAAAAAAATATGTGTCTCCAATTGCGTTTGAATCCTCCAAACCCTTCCCTTTACATTCTTGCAAATTGCATGCTTTATTTTCCGCTACCTATGTACTCTTTGCCTGCTTGCTTGAATTGCGTGAAGATTGCTTGACTTGCTCAAAGATAACTAAAATCTGCCAAAGTCTAAAATTGGGAAAAGGTTAAGTTTTTAATTGGTCAAGTAGTCTAATCACCCCCCCTCTAGACATACTTCAAGGTCCTACAAGTGGTATCAGAGCTCTGGTCTCCATTTGCTTTGATTTCCATAGCTTTTGGTGGTCATAGCCTTGGTTTCACAACCTAGGAGAGTATGGCGGCTAGCGAGGGAAATTATCACCGTAGAGGTCCTTACTTTGATGGCACTAATTTTGCTAGTTGGAAGCATAAGATGAAAATGCATATTCTCGGACATAACCCCGCCGTTTGGGCTATTGTGTGTATTGGCTTGCAAGGTGAATTCTTTGATGGGAGAGAACCGAACTGTGAAGCTAGTGCGGAAGAGTTGAAGATGTTGCAATACAACTCTCAAGCTTGTGATATCCTCTTCAACAGATTGTGCCCCGAAGAATTCAACAAAATCAGCCGTCTTGAGAATGCAAAGGAAATTTGGGATACTTTGATTGATATGCATGAAGGTACCGACTCCGTCAAGGAATCCAAGTTGGATGTGCTCCAAAGTCAGCTTGACAAGTTCAAAATGAAGGATGGTGAAGGTGTCGCTAAAATGTACTCTAGGCTTGTTCTTATCACAAATGAGATTGCCGGCTTAGGAAGTGAAGAGATGACCGACAGGTTCATCATCAAGAAGATCATAAGAGCATTGGATGGAAAATATGATACCTGTGCACATTGATCCAAATGATGCCAAATTACAAAGATCTCAAGCCAACGGAAGTCATTGGAAGAATTGTTGCTCATGAGATGTCACTCAAGGATAAGGAGGAACTTCACAACAAGTCAAGTGGTGCTTACAAAGCCTCATGTGAAGCCCCCACATCATCAAGTGAGAAACAAACCTTCAATGAAGAATTGATCTTAATGGTGAAGAACTTCAACAAATTCTACAAGAGTAGAAGCAAAGAAAGAAGCTCCAAGTCAAGGTCCTACAATGACAAAAGATCTTCTAGTCGAGAGCGAAATTGCTACAATTGTGGGAGACCCGGACACTATTCCAATGAGTGTACGGCACCCTACAAAAGAAGAGAAGATTCTCCCAAGAGAAGAAGTAGAAGATAAGAATCACCACCAAGAGAGAGGAGTAGAGATGATCGTTATGAATGAATACCCTCACGGAGAAGCAAGGATTCGGAAAGGAAGGACAAGTCATCAAAGAGCTACACAAAACGAAGACATCAAACTCATGTTGGTGAATGGGTATCCGGCTCCGACTTCGACAATCACTCCGAGAGAAGCTATCACTCCGACTCCGAACACACTCAAGATGAAGGTGTTGCCGGTTTAGCACTTGTGTCAACCAACTCCTACGACATATTTGAATCACCAAATGAAGGAATTGGAAGATGCTTCATGGCCAAAGGACCTAAGGTAACACACCCCGAGTATGTTGATTTTAATAGTGATGAAGATGACTTGCTAGGTGATGATGATTTACTTGTTGACAACTCTAGTGATGAATACTATGATGAAACGTCAATTAATCATGCTAATCAATATGAAACGAATGACAATGATAAGGAGAAAATTGAGCGTCTAACTAATTAACTAAACACTCTTAAGTTAGCTCATGAAACTATCTTCGAAGATCATCGAGAACTTTTAATGGCTCATGAGAAGTTACGCTTTGAAAAGCTCAATCTTGAGCAAGAGCATGAGTTCCTAAAAGCGATCAATGATGATCTTCGTAAGAAAAGTTCTTCTTACATTGCCAAGCGTTTACTCTTATCTACTTACATGCCTCAAGTCAAGTCTAGTAACAAGAACAAGAAAGATTCTTCTTCTAGTAGTAACAATAACAATGCTAAACCCAATACTGTTGCTTCTAGTAGTTCTCTTGATTCCACTAATGATTCTCTTAGCCAAGTTACACTTGAGCAAGAAAACATCTTATTGAAGGAATTATAGAAAGGTGTATACAAGAGCCTTGCGGGGTAAGCAATTTGAGGAAATTGTGCGCAAGCAAGGAAGGCTTTGGAAGAATCAAGGTGTTGTTTTGAACGAAAGTTCAATGCCAATGGAGTTGAGTGGGAAGAAGATCAATACCCCAAGACGAAGTTTGTTCCTCAACAAGATAAGTATGATCCTACTTGCTTCAAGGGAACACAAGCACAAGATGATCTTTCACCACAAGACCACAAGAACAAAGGCAAGGACAAGCTTCAAGAAGAGATTGATGCATTTGAAGAAGCACCTAAGGCCTTGGTCAAGTGGGTTCCCAAGACTACGTCAAGTTCTAGTTCATCAAGCACAACTACTACACCAAGGATTCCCATCAAGATGATGTGGATCCCGAAGAAGAACTAGAGAGTTCTTGAGGGTGACTCCGCCAACATTTTTCACTCATATCATCATGGCAAGGACAAGTGCAATCAACTTCCATATCTTGCACTAGTTCAAGGAGTCACAAACCCTCATGCTGGTAAGGCAAGGGACAAGGTAACCTAATTTTTTCATGGACATCATTTTGTGTGTGCATCACTCTATGTCTATGGATATTCTTGTTTGCTCCTTGTGGGACTAACCCGTGTAGGTATTGAAAGTGCAACTCACTCCAAAGGATTGCTCCAAAAGATCTACATCAACATTGAGCATCCACATCTTCAACACCTACATGAAGTCATCATCAACAAAACCCAAGGTTAGTTTATCCCTCAAAAGGGGGATCTCACATCTAGGGGGAGCTTAACTCTAAGAATTGAGTCAAAGCAACTCTAATGATGTGAACTCGAAAATGCTTTATGTAAAAGTGGTAACCCCACTTGAGCTTAAACGATGAGTATGACCTATGATCAAATGTTCTCATTTGACTCCTAAGTCAATATACTCATATATAGATGACTTAGTCATCGCCAATTGTTTGATAGATGCTAGAATTGGTTGTGCATGCTTTGTCACATATTCCATTTGTCATTTTATTGTGTGAGCATGTTGGTTGCATATTTTACTCATTCGAGGACATCCACTTGTTGTTTTGATTGATTGGTCTTTCTCTTTGGCCAAGTGGATGGACAAGAATGCCTAAGAACCTTCTCTAGCTATCTATGCTTTTCTCGTCTCAAAATCGATTCATGCTACATCACAAAATTTGATCAAGTCAGATTCGAACCACTCTGTGTGAGGAGCACTCAGAGTCCCTGATTTGTCATAGACTTAAACTTCCAAAACTTGTTTGTGATTTTCGGTCTGACCGATTCCTCCATTTTGGTCATACCGAGATTACTAAGTCGATCTAGGTTTTCAATCTCGGTGCAACCGATTTGAACTTTTTGGTCACACCGAGTTGCTGTAACTGTTAACCGTTATGCATCTTGGTGCCACCGAGTTGTTCAACTCGGTCACACCGACAATGTCGGGCTATATATACACACGGGCAAATTTTTGGAAAACTTTCTCCGAAACTCCTTGCCAGCAAGATAGCTCGCTCGCCTACCAGGTCTATGGATCGTCGACTTAAATGCCACCGCCTCTGTTCTTTGGTCTCCGCTGCCGTCAACGGAATTCTTCTCCGCCGTTGCCGCCGTAGCGAGTTCACCGCCGAACTTGGGTATGAACTCGATCACTATGCTATCCTCGTCCGATTCTCAGCACATTGTGTTCGTAATGCATCTTGCCACGATTGGAACACTTCTATCCAGTCAAAACAATCCTTAGAACAGTTGTGATTCGAAAATTTAGGGTTAGGTTTCTGCCGAAACCATCTCGGACCCACCAAGTTGAAAAACTCGGTCCCACCGATTTGGCTAACGCCATTGCACTAGTAAGTCTCGGTCTGACCGAGAATTACAAATCGGTGTGACCGATTTTAGAACTTTGTGAAACCCTAGCAGTCTCGGTGCCACCGAACTGTGACACGGTCTGACCGAGGTCACTAGTTTAGGTTCCAAAACTGCTTCGGTACCACCGAGTTTAAAAATCGGTAGATCCTAAATGCTTTCTGTGGAAAACTAAAACTAAGTTTTTTGAATCATTCTTTTGCAAAAATCTCTGCATTTTGTGATGCTCATCCACTCTACCTCGTCTATAACTTATTCACAGGGTCAGCAGTCAGAGTGAGCAACATGTCAGACCAAAGTGACAGCCAGAACAGGTCAGAAGAGCAGATTCACATGAGTGAGGGCACTAGTCCCTCTAGCAGCTCAGATGAGGGGAGCAGAAGCACTCCCAGCAACTTGCCCCAAGGCTGCTACAAGGACAAGGAATAAGAAGACCTTAGAGTCTGAGGATGAGGATTATGTGGCAGCTGAGGATGAGGCCAGTTCAAAGAAGAAAGTGCTCAAGAAGGAGTACAACTCAACAACAGTTAAGCCTGGAATGAAGATCAAAAGGCCAGCAGGTAGACAACCAATTTCCAAAGCCAGAGTCTCCACTCAAGCTTCTTTGGAATCCCAACCCAAAGAACCTGCTGCTGCTGAAGGAAAGAAAAGAAAGGAAAGGGTCAAGAAGACCATGGCCAGAGTGATTGGGAAACCTTCTATGATGGAGGAAGAGGAAAAAGAAGAGGTTGCCGAGCCAACACCCAAGGCACAAAAGCTGATGGGTGATGCCATAAATTCAGGGGCTGCAACTTCAAAGCCCAAAGCTGCCCCCAAGCCCAAGAGTGCACCAAAGAGGAATACCAGGAGTATACCAGCAGCTGAGAAGAACAAGGCCCCAATGCCTGAGGTTGATGTTGAGGAAGATGAAGAAGGGCAGGTCCTAAGGAAGCTCAAACCCAAGATTCCAGACCACAATGATGCTCATCCTGTGGCTGAGAACATGAAGATTAGGAGAGATCATTGGTTGAGGCTATGGAGAGAGACAGATCCATATGCCACCAGGAGAAGGACTGCTGTAGATTGCAGGTTCCACACCAAGGAGCGGCAGGACTCTATGAGACCGTCTTATTGGATAAGGAGCCCATAGTTTGTGATATGAGGTGGGTCGACTGGACCTACATTCAGGAGAATGCAGAACACTATCCTAGAGTGTATGACAACTTCAGTGCTTATGGAGTTGCAGATTTTGTTGGGCAGAAGCTCACAAATTGGAATGACGAGCTCATTACGCAATTCTACTCCACAACACATTTCTATCCAGATGGCAGGATAGTTTGGATGTCAGAAGGAACGAGATACCAGTCAACCATAGAGGAATGGGAAAGTCTGATCAATGCCCCAAAGGAAAATGAAGATGACCTAGACATTTATGCCAAGAAGAAGATGGGACACAACTCAATGTCACAGATGTACAAGGAGATCCCTGATGATGCACTTGAGTCTTTCAAGTTTGGACCGGTTCATTTTCTTCTGTCAGGGCTACCTATGATCAACTGGATCCTAAGGCACACTCTGTTGCCCAAATCAGGTGACCAGAACATGATCAGAGGGCATGCAATCAATTTGCTTCACATTTTTGATGTGCCTCAGAAATTCAAAGTCATGACCCTCATAGTTGAAACTATCAAGAGGACGGCAGCAGACCAGAAGAGGAGCTGTGGATATGCCCCACAGATTCAGGAGTTGATTAACTCAAAGATGGGCACAGGAAAGTATCTGTTGGATAAGGAACACATGGTTCTCTATCCTGACTTTGAGGCTGAGAATGAACCATCATCAGTACAAGCGCAAGAGAAGAAGGAGAAAGCAAGGAAAGAGAAGGCTGCCAAGATGCCAACTCAAGCAGAGGCATCTGAATACTTTCGAAGAACAAGCGAGGAGCAGCTTGGTTACTTGATAGCATCAACTCTGCGGATTGAGAAGGGTTGGCCACCTAACTCAAAACCGGAGAGCACGGAAAGAATCATGGAACAAAATTCTATGATCTTGATGTCAAAATGGCGAGATTGATCGGTGTGGAGCAGCTACTGAGGATGACATGCGAGGAGAGGAAGGGCAGAAAACAGTCGATGCATTTGCCAGAGTGCCACGAGCTCAGAGATTAGCTACAGAGCCAGTACAAGACACCAGAGTCACTTCATCAGCTCCAGCTACAGCTCCAGCGCCACCAGCTCCAGCACCAACTCCTTCAGCTCCTTCTACATCGACTGAAGCCTTCGTTCTTGGAGTTCTCCGGACACCACCACCAGAAGACCAAGCCTGAGAGACGATATAGTCCTATGCATTTTCTAGGAACTTTTTGGTAACTTGTTGCCAAAGGGGGAGAAAAATGTATAGATCATAGGCTTCGAGAGAGAGATTTGCTGCTTTTGTTCTCTCTTGTCTTCTTGGTTGAACTTCGTTTGCTTTTGATTGCTTGAGATACTATGCAATTACCTGTGAGACATTGATGATCATGTGTTTGATCATAAGCTACACTTATGCTTGTTATGTTATTATCTTACTTATCCTTATATAGTCATTCACTTTGCTTGGTGATGAGTGCATGTATTCAATCTTTATTATTTTGAGCGCTCCACCAAGATGTATGTGACATGGAAGAGTAACCCATGAGCCTAATTCCTTGTGCATTTGCAGTCCAAAGCAAATCTTAATATGCACAAATTTAGGGGGAGCTCTTGCTTATCACATACTTCTCAAAGCGACGATGTTTTTCAAATTTAATTATCATTTGTCGAAGCTTTGATCTATATGTTGTCATCAATTACCAAAAGGGGAGATTGAAAGTGCAACTATCCTAGGTGGTTTTGGTAATTCATAACAACATATAGCTCATTGAGCTAATGCTATTCCAAGACAAATATTTCAGGAAAGCTCAATGAATGGCATGGCATGGATGATGAAAGTGGATCCCTCAAAAGATCAAGGACAAAGGATTGGCTCAAGCTCAAAATCTCAAGACTCTACATTTTACATTTTAGTGATCCAAGATCAAATTGAGTCTATAGGAAAAGCCAATACTATCAAGGAGGGATGAGGTGTTGCTTAATGAGCCTCTTGCTTCATGTGCTTAGTGATATGCTCCAAAACCCTCCACTACTTTCTCACACCCACATATGACCTAAACCTAAAGTCAAACTCGGCCCTACCGATTCTTTCTATCCGGCGCCACCGAGTTCAAATGTCATAGCCACTACCACAAACCCTAGGCAAATCGGTCTCACCGATAGGGATCTCGGTCTCACCGAGATGGGATTGTAATCTCTCTGTTTCCCTTTGTAACGTTTGGTCTAACGAAGTGAGCGATCGGTCCCACCGAGATTACAATGTAAACTCTCTGTTTCCTTTCGTAACTTTTCGGTCTCACCGAAAGAGCGAATCGGTCCCACCGAGTTTACTCGCCAACTCTGGTTAGCTAATTACCAAATTCGGTCTCACCGAGTTTGTATGTCAGTCTCACCGAGATTACGTTATGCCCTAACCCTAACCATATCGGTCCTACCGAGTTGCATATCGGTCCCACCGAAAACCCTAACGATCACTAGGTTTACTAAATCGGTCCGACCGAGTTTGATGATTCGGTCCCACCGAGTTTGGTAAATTGTCTGTAACTGTTAGATTTTGTGCGGAGGCTATATATACCCCTCCACCTCCTCTTCATTCGTGGAGAGAGCCATCAGAACAAACCTACACTTCCAACTTACCAGTTCTGAGAGAGAATCACCTACTCATGTGTTGAGGCCAAGATATTCCATTCCAACCATATGAATCTTGATCTCTAGCCTTCCCCAAGTTGCTTTCCACTCAAATCTTCTTTCCACCAAATCCAAATCCTGTGAGAGAGAGTTGAGTGTTGGGGAGACTATCATTTGAAGCACAAGAGCAAGGAGTTCATCATCAACACACCATTTGTTACTTCTTGGAGAGTGGTGTCTCCTAGATTGGCTAGGTGTCACTTGGGAGCCTCCGACAAGATTGTGGAGTTGAACCAAGGAGTTTGTAAGGGCAAGGAGATCGCCTACTTCGTGAAGATCTACCGCTAGTGAGGCAAGTCCTTCGTGGGCGACGGCCATGGTGGGATAGACAAGGTTGCTTCTTCATGGACCCTTCGTGGGTGGAGCCCTCCGTGGACTCGCGCAACCGTTACCCTTCATGGGTTGAAGTCTCCATCAACGTGGATGTACGATAGCACCACCTATCGGAACCACGACAAAAATAGCCGTGTCTCCAATTGCGTTTGAATCCTTCAAACCCTTCCCTTTACATTCTTGCAAATTGCATGCTTTATTTTCCGCTGCCTATATACTCTTTGCATGCTTGCTTGAATTGCGTGAAGATTGCTTGACTTGCTCAAAGATAACTAAAATCTGCCAAATTCTAAAATTGGGAAAAGGTTAAGTTTTTAATTGGTCAAATAGTCTAATCACCCCCCCTCTAGACATACTTCAAGGTCCTACAGCGTCCCATGCGCGAAGGCCAGAAGAGCTCCTGAGACGCGGCCCTGTTGAGCCCTGGTACGTCGACGCAGACACGCAGCCCGGCATCCTCGCCTGGATGGGGAGTTGCGCCCGGTGAGCGGCGGTCGCCGCGCATGACTCTCGCATCTTGCAGTTCCTGAGTGGTCTTGGCAATGAACTCCTGAGCGCTGGGCACCCCTAGCCCTGTGTCTTCCTAAGGGAGACGTGCCGCGAAGTACGCCTCCAAGTGGTGCCCGAGCGCCTCCCTCGTGACGTTGGCAAGGTCTGAAGCCCTCAAGAAGAGAGCCCCAGAGCCCTGCCTGAGGAGGGACGCGGGCGCGCCTTCCTATACGAGGGAGGGAGGCGCCCCAGGTGCGGGCGCTAATCCTGACGAGGTACCACTTGCGATGCCGCCCTCCTGAGGTCTGGCACGGAGTAGCTGCTTCTTCTTCTTGGGGACATCCTCAGGAGGGTACCGAGCTGCACTGTTGTCGGGGTCTTCGACTGACGCTGCTTGGAAGGCGCGCTCGAGGGAGCACACCACACCTCTTTCTTCGCAGGGGACCGTGATGATCCCGCCGCTCCCTGGCATCTTGAGGACGTTGTTGAAGCGCTGGATGTACTTCTGGAGGGTCTCTCCCGGTTGCTGCTTGATGCGGCGCAGGTCACCCGCGGCCGGGGGGTGATACGTCTCCAACGTATCTATAATTTTTTATTGTTCCATGCTATTATATTATCCTTCTATGATGTTTTATATGCATTTATATGCTATTTTATATGATTTTTGGGACTAACCTATTAACCTAGAGCCCAGTGCCAGTTTCAGTTTTTTCCTTGTTTTTGAGTATCGCAGAAAAGAAAAACCAAACGGAGTCCAATTGAACTGAAACTTCACAGAACTTATTTTTGGACCAGAAGAAGCCCACGGAGCATCAGAGATGGACCAGAAGAGTCCCGAGGTCACCACGAGGGTGGGGGCGCGCCCTACCCCCTGGGTGCGCCCCCTACCTCGTGGCCGCCTCGGGGACCCCCCTGACTTGTTCCCGACTCCAAAACATCTTATATAACCCCAAACTTCCAGACAGAAACCTAGATCGGGAGTTCCGCCGCCGCAAGCCTCTGTAGCCACCAAAAATCAATCGGGACCCTGTTTCGGTACCCTGCTGGAGGGGGGATCCCTCACCGGTGGCCATCTTCATCATCCCGACGCTCTCCATGACGAGGAGGGAGTAGTTCACCCTCGGGGCTGAGGGTATGTACCAGTAGCTATGTGTTTGATCTCTCTCTCTCTCTCTCTCTCTCTCTCTCTCTCTCTCGTGTTCTTAATTCGGCACGATCTTGATGTATCGCGAGCTTTGCTATTATAGTTGGATCTTATGATGTTTCTCCCCCTCTACTCTCTTGTAATGGATTGAGTTTTCTCTATGAAGTTATCTTATCGGATTGAGTCTTTAAGGATTTGAGAACACTTGATGTATGTCTTGCATGTGCTTATCTGTGGTGACAATGGGATATTCACGTGATCTACTTGATGTATGTTTTGCTAATCAACTTGCGGGTTCAGTGACCTTGTGAACTTATGCATATGGGTTGGCACACGTTTTCGTCTTGACTCTTCGGTAGAAACTTTGGGGCACTCTTTGAAGTTTTATGTGTTGGTTGAATAGATGAATCTGAGATTGTGTGATGCATATCGTATAATCATACCCACGGATACTTGAGGTGACATTAAAGTATCTAGGTGACATTAGGGTTTTGGTTGATTTGTGTCTTAAGGTGTTATTCTAGTACAAACTCTATGATAGATCAAACGGAAAGAATAGCTTCGTGTTATTTTACTACGGACTCTTGAATAGATCGATCAGAAAGGATAACTTTGAGGTGGTTTCATACCCTATAATAATCTCTTCGTTTGTTCTCCGCTATTAGTGACTTTGGAGTGACTCTTTGTTGCATATTGAGGGATAGTTATATGATCCAGTTATGTTAGTATTGTTGAGAGAACTTGCACTAGTGAAAGTATGAACCCTAGGCCTTGTTTCCTAGGATTGCAATACCGTTTACGCTCACTTTTACTACTTGTTACCTTGCTGTTTTTATAATTTCAGATTACAAAAACCTATATCTACTATCCATATTTCACTTGTATCACCATCTCTTCGCCGAACTAGTGCACCTATACAATTTACCATTGTATTGGGTATGTTGGGGACACAAGAGACTCTTTGTTATTTGGTTGCAGGGTTGCTTGAGAGAGACCATCTTCATCCCATGCCTCCAACGGGTTGATAAACCTTAGGTCATCCACTTGAGGGAAATTTGCTACTGTCCTACAAGCCTCTGCACTTGGAGGCCCAACAACGTCTACAAGAAGAAGGTTGTGTAGTAGACATCAAGCTCTTTTCTGGCGCCGTTGCCAGGGAGGTGAGTGCTTGAAGGTATATCTTTAGATCTTGCAATGAATCTTTTAGTTTCTTGTTTTATCACTAGTTTAGTTTATAAAAGAAAACTACAAAAAAATGGAATTGAGAGTGCCTCATACGCTTCATCTTTTTAATATCTTTCGTGAAAATGATGGGAAGGAAAATTGTGCTCAAGTACTAGAAGAAGAATTACATAGAATGCTTGGCATAAAATATGTGAATGATGAGCATGATTGCAATGTTATTAGTATGAATTCTTTGAATACCCATGATGCTAATGATATGCAAAGCCACAAGCTTGGGGATGCTATGTTTGATGAAGATGATATGTTTAGTCCGCCAAGTTTTGATGAGAAAAATTATTATGATGAAAGCATGCCTCCTATTTATGATGATTATTATGATAACACATATGCTATAAAGAATAAAGATAACCATGAAACTTGTCATCATGATTTTAATTATCAATTGGATTATGCTCCACATGATAGTTGTTTTGTTGAGTTTGCTCCCACTACTATTGATGAGAATAAATTTGCTTATGTGGAGAGTAGTAAAATTTCTATGCAAGTAGATCATGAAAAGAACGCTTTATGTTATGGTTATATTGTTTAATTCATTCATGATGCTACTGAAAATTATTATGAGGGAGGAACATATTCTTGTAGTAATTGCAATAATATCAAGTTTCCTCTCTATGTGCTTAAAGTTTTGAAGTTATGCTTGTTTTGCCTTCCTATGCTAGTTGATTATTGTTCCCATAAGTTGTTTGCTGACAAATCCCTATGCATAGGAAGTGGGTTATACTTAAATGTGCTAGTCATTTTCTTCATGATTCTCTCTTTATGTTTCAATTCTTATCTTTTAGGCTAGCATCATTGAAATCCTCATGCCTAGCTAGGGGCGTTAAATGTTAGCGCTTGTTGGGAGGCAACCCAATTTTATTTTTGTTCCTTGATTTTTGTTCCTGTTTAGTAATAAATAATTTATCTAGCCTCTATTTAGATGTGGTTTTATGTTTTAATTAGTGTTTGTGCCAAGTAGAACCTTTGGGAAGACTTGGGTGAAGTCTTTGTGGTCTTGCTGTAAAAAACAGAAACTTTAGCGCTCACAAGATTAGCTGCAATTTTTTACTGGAGAGTGATTTTAGGTTTATTATTTTTGCAGATGATTAATAGACAAATTCCTCAGGTCCACTAATTTATTTCAGAATTTTTGGAGTTCCATAAGTATACGTTTGATACAGATTACTACAGACTGTTCTGTTTTTAACAGATTCTGTTTTCTATGTGTTGTTTGCTTATTTTGATGAATCTATGAGTAATATCGGAGGGTATGAACCATAGATAAGTTGGAATACATTATATATTACACCAATATGAATTTATAATTAGTTCACAACAGTACCTAAGTGGTGGTTTTATTTTCTTATACTAACGGAGCTTATGAGTTTTCTGTTGAGTTTTGTGTTGTGAAGTTTTCAAGTTTTGGGAAAAGATTCGATGGACTATGGAATAAGGAGTGGAAAGAGCCTAAGCTTGGGGATGCCCAAGGCACCCCAAGGTAATATTCAAGTACAACCAAGAGCCTAAGCTTGGGGATGCCCCGGATGGCATCCCCTCTTTCGTCTTCGTTCATCGGTAACTATACTTGGAGCTATATTTTTATTCACCACATGATATGTGTTTTGCTTGGAGCGTCATTTTATTTTATTTTGTTTTACTTGCTGTTTGAATAAAATACCAAGATCTTAAATTATTACATATTAGAGAGTCTTCATATAGTTACATAATTATCCGACTACTCATTGATCTTCACTTATATCTTTCGGAGTAGTTTGTCGTTTGATCTAGTGCTTCACTTATACCCTTTTAGAGCATGGTGGTGGTTTTATTTTATAGAAATAGATGAACTCTCATGCTTCACTTATATTATTTTGGGAGTTCTAAACAGCATGGTAATTTGCTTTGGTTATGAAACTAGTCCTAATATGATAGGCATCCAAGAGGGATATAATAAAAACTCTCATATAAAGAGCATCGAATACTATGAGAAGTTTGATTCTTTATGATTGTTTTGAGATATGAAGATGGTGATATTAGAGTCATGATAGTTGAGTAGTTGTCAATTTGAGAGATACTTGTGTTAAAGTTTGTGATTCCCGTAGCATGCACGTATGGTGAACCGTTATGTGATGAAGTCGGAGCATGATTTATTTATTGATTGTCTTCCTTATGAGTGGCGGTCGGGGACGAGCGATGGTCTTTTCCTACCAATCTATCCCCCTAGGAGCATGCGCGTAGTACTTTGTTTTGATAACTAATAGATTTTTGCAATAAGTATGTGAGTTCGTTATGAGTAATGTTGAGTCCATGGATTATACGCACTTTCACCCTTCCACCATTGCTAGCCTCTTTAGTACCGCGCAACTTTCGCCGGTACCATAAACCCACCATTTACCTTCCTCAAAACAGCCACCATACCTACCTATTATGGCATTTCCATAGCCATTCCGAGATATATTGCCATGCAACTTTCCACCGTTCTGTTTATTATGACATGCTCCATCATTGTCATATTGCTTTGCATGATCATTTAGTTGACATCGTATTTGTGGCAAAGCCACCTACATAATTCTTTCATACATGTCACTCTTGATTCACTGCACATCCCGGTACACTGCCGGAGGCATTCACATAGAGTCATATTTTGTCCTAAGTATCGAGTTGTAATTGATGAGTTGTAAGTAAATAAAAGTGTGATGATCATCATTATTAGAGCATTGTCCCATGTGAGGAAAGGATGATGGAGACTATGATTCCCCCACAAGTCGGGATGAGTCTCCGTACGAAAAATAAAAAAAAGAGAAAAAAAGAGGCCATAAAAAAAGAGAAGGCCAAAAAAACCAAAAAACCAAAAAAATAAGAGAAAAAGAGAGAAGGGGCAATGCTACTATCCTTTTACCACACTTGTGCTTCAAAGTAGCACCATGATCTTCATGATAGAGAGTCTCCTATGTTTTCACTTTCATATACTAGTGGGAATCTTTCATTATAGAACTTGGCTTGTATATTCCCATGATGGGCTTCCTCAGAATGCCCTAGGTCTTCGTGAGCAAGCGAGTTGGATGCACACCCACTTAGTTCCTTTTGTTGAGCTTTCATACACTTATAGCTCTAGTGCATCCGTTGCATGGCAATCCCTACTAACTCACATTGATATCTATTGATGGGCATCTCCATAGCCCGTTGATACGCCTAGTTGATGTGAGACTATCTTCTCCTTTTTGTCTTCTCCACAACCACAATTCTATTTCCACCTATAGTTCTATGTCCATGGCTCACGCTCATGTATTGCGTGAAGATTGAAAAATTATGAGAACATCAAAAGTATGAAACAATTGCTTGGCTTGTCATCGGGGTTGTGCATGATTTAAATATTTTATGTGATGAAGATAGAGCATAGCCAGACTATATGATTTTGTAGGGATAACTTGCTTTGGCCATGTTATTTTGAGAAGACATGATTGATTTGTTACTATGCTTGAAATATTATTGTTTTCATGTCAATATTAAACTTTTTTTTTGAATCTTATGGATCTGAATATTCTTGCCACAATAAATAAAATTACATTGATAAATATGTTAGGTAGCATTCCACATAAAAAATTCCGTTTTTACCACTTACCTACTCGAGGACGAGCAGGAATTAAGCTTGGGGATGCTGATACGTCTCCAACGTATCTATAATTTTTGATTGTTCCATGCTATTATATTATCCTTCTAGGATGTTTTATATGCATTTATATGCTATTTTATATGATTTTTGGGACTAACCTATTAACCTAGAGCCCAGTGCCAGTTTCTATTTTTTTCCTTGTTTTTGAGTATCACAGAAAAGGAAAACCAAACGGAGTCCAATTGAACTGAAACTTCACGGAAATTATTTTTGGACCAGAAGAAGCCCACGGAGCATCGGAGATGGACCAGAAGAGTCCCGAGGCCACCATGAGGGTGGGGGGCGCGCCCTACCCCCTGGGCGCGCCCCTGCCTCGTGGCCGCCTCGGGGACCCCCCCTGACTTGTTCCCGACTCCAACACCTCTTATATAACCCCGAACTTCCAGAAAGAAACCTAGATTGGGAGTTTCACTGTCGCAAGCCTCTGTAGCCACCAAAAACCAATCGGGACTCTGTTCGGGCACCCTGCCGGAGGGGGGATCCCTCACTGGTGGCCATCTTCATCATCCCGGTGCTCTCCATTATGAGGAGGGAGTAGTTCACCCTCGGGGCTGAGGGTATGTACCAGTAGCTATGTCTTTGATCTCTCTCTCTCTCTCTTGTTCTTGATTCGGCACGATCTTGATGTATCGCGAGCTTTGCTATTATAGTTGGATCTTATGATGTTTCTCCCCCTCTACTCTCTTGTAATGGATTGAGTTTTCCCTTTGAAGTTATCTTATCGGATTGAGTCTTTAAGGATTTGAGAACACTTGATGTATTTCTTGCATGTGCTTATCTGTGGTGACAATGTGATATCATGTGATCTACTTGATGTATGTTTTGGCGATCAACTTGCGGGTTCAGTGACCTTGTGAACTTATGCATAGGGGTTGGCACACGTTTTCGTCTTGACTCTCCGGTAGAAACTTTGGGGCACTCTTTGAAGTTTTATGTGTTGGTTGAATAGATGAATCTGAGATTGTGTGATGCATATCGTATAATCATACCCACGGATACTTGAGGTGACATTGGAGTATCTAGGTGACATTAGGGTTTTGGTTGATTTATGTCTTAAGGTGTTATTCTAGTACGAACTCTATGATAGATCAAACGGAAAGAATAGCTTCGTGTTATTTTACTACGGACTCTTGAATAGATCGATCAGAAAGGGTAACTTTGAGGTGGTTTCGTACCCTACAATAATCTCTTCGTTTGTTCTCCGCTATTAGTGACTTTGGAGTGACTCTTTGTTGCATGTTGAGGGATAGTTATATGATCCAGTTATGTTATTATTGTTGAGAGAACTTGCACTAGTGAAAGTATGAACCCTAGGCCTTGTTTCCTAGCATTGCAATACCATTTACGCTCACTTTTACTACTTGTTACCTTGTTTTTTTTTTATAATTTTAGATTACAAAAACCTATATCTACTATCCATATTGCACTTGTATCACCATCTCTTCACCGAACTAGTGCACCTATATTGTGTTGGGGACACAAGAGACTCTTTGTTATTTGGTTGCAGGGTTGTTTGAGAGAGACCATCTTCATCCTACACCTCGTAGAGAGTAGAGAGTAGAGGGGGAGAAACATCATAATATCCAACTATAATAGCAAAGCTCGCGATACATCAAGATCGTGCCAAATCAAGAACATGAGAGAGAGAGAGAGAGAGAGAGAGATCAAACACATAGCTACTGGTACATACCCTCAACCCAGAGAGGGAACTACTCCCTCCTCGTCATGGAGAGCGCGGGATGATGAAGATGGCCACAGGTGAGGGATCCCCCCTCCGACAGGGTGCCGGAACAGGGTCCCGATTGGTTTTTCATGGCTACAGATGCTTGCGGCGGTGGAACTCCCGATCTATGTTATGTTCTGGAGGTTTCTGTATTTATCGGAATTTTTGGCGTAGGTCTCACGTCAAGGGGGTCTCTGAGTCGTCCACGAGATAGGGGGGCGCGCCCAGGGGGTGGGCGCACCCTCCACCCTCGTGGATGGTTCGGGACTCTTCTGGCCCAACTCTTTTACTCCGGGAGCTTCTTTTGGTCCATAAAAAATCGTCAAAAATTGGCACGTCAATTGGACTCCGTTTGGTATTCCTTTTCTGTAAAACTGAAAAACAAGGAAAAAACAGAAACTGGCACTGGGCTCTAGGTTAATAGGTTAGTCCCAAAAATCATAAGAAATAGCATATAAATGCATATAAAACATCCTAGATAGATAACATAATAGCATGGAACAATCAAAAATTATAGATATGTTGGAGACGTATCAATAGCTATCGCATACCTTGCTTCTCCTCCAATCGTTTGTTGGTGCGGATGAGCTCTTCATCGGCCCACTCCAACCTCTGCTTTGTTTCGGACACTTCATCGGCATGGGCGGTTGCCGCTAACTTCGACGCCTGTTTGTTCAAATACACATGCATGTATGTTAATCTCCTGCGAGAACTATTTGATCCTCTGTTCGACATTTCTTAAACGAACGCCGAACAAAGTCTCAGGGGCTACTAACTATACATAGGCATTCCTTTTACATAGATAAAAAATATTACATCCCATACCTCAAAGCCTGTTAAAAGGCCGGTGTAGGCTTCATTCAATCCGTTTTTAGCGGACCGAACCCTTTACACAATAGAAGCGCTCTAAAGCGCTTCCACCAGAGTGGCCGGCGCCTCCGGATGGACAGAGGTCACCGGTGGAGTTGACACACCCCTTTCTTTCAAAGGAAGCTGCTCACCTGATTCTAGAGCCATGTTGGTCTCCGAAATGATACTCGGTTGGGGGCCAAATTGGGCATGGCCCCAGTCGCCAGTCTCCATGGGGGTCGGTTTCCCCATGTTTTCGGCAGTAGAGGTATTACCCTCTGGCGCCACCTTGCCGGCTTCCCGCGCCTCTCCATGGCCTGGAAGGGTCCCTCGGGACAACACTTCAGTGTTGTCCGTAGCAGTCGGTGGGGACGCCGGCGGAGGCGACTCGCTCTCCATCATGTTCGAGCCCAGTGAATTCCCATAAGATGATGATCGTTGGGGGAGCGAGCCGAACTACAAGACGTGATTCCGTGTGTTAGACTCGCAAGGCATAAATCCGGATATGTACATTATCTTTAAATACTTGCAATTCGGCCGAGGGCTTTGGCCTGGGGTTCCACTCGGGGACGGCTTCGACGTATGATTCCGAGTCGTCTGGAAGGGAGAGTTTCCCCTTCTTGGACGCCTTCACTTCTAGTTGTGCGGAAGCCCCCCTTTTCTTCTTTCCCCCCTTAGGGGGAGAATTGTTCTCCTCCTCTTGCTCCTCATCTTCATCGTGGGAGGAGAGAGCTTTGGTATCTTCGGATGTTATGTCCGAAGTACCTTTGCGGCGAAGGCCACTTCGGACCTCCTTGCCCTTCTTCTTGGCCTTCTTTACCGGCGCCTGGTACGGCGCCGGAACCAGCATCTTCATCAGAAGAGGAATAGATGGGTCTTCGGGCAGGGGAGCCGGACACTTGATCTGCTCTGCCTTCATCATCCATGTCGGCGTTCTGGAAATGGGGGTCCCCAGACTTGCCTACCTGCGGCCCACTGCATGGCTCTGTGAGTGGGCCCGTACGGCCCATCTTCACCAGCTAGCACTCAAGACCCTCGCGAGGGGCCAAGCCTCGCGAGGCGGATGATGCAAGACCTCCTCGAGAGCGGCCTCACCAGGCTGGCTCGCGAGGGGCGGAGAGATCAAGGCAAGGCAAACCGCGCGAGGATCTCATGACGTGAGCCATGACGACCAAGGCCAGGCGGGCGCCAGCGCGCACAGTGTCCTTGTTTCCTCTTTGGTTCTAAGGAGCCGAATGCAGGCGAGGAGTACCGGGGCGTCAAGCAAAGGTTTCCATATCAGTGCAACGAGACCAAGACCAGCAGGACGGCAAGATGGAGCTCATCGTGGAGCCCAAGACAGCGTCACCACCAGAGCCTTTGGCAGGCGAAGACTACTTTTATCAGGATAAGCTGTACTAGCTGTCCCCTTTCAAATTGGCCATTGTGGCATCCCTTCCCGCTCAATATTTGGGAAGAGTACCAAGGCCTCTATAAATAGGACTAGCCACCACAGTAGGAGGGGACAGAGAGAGAGAGAGAGGGAGAGAGAGAGAGAGAGAGAGATCAGTTCGACTTTCCATCCTCACACCCACAAGTCCACCAAGCACAAGAACACCTCTCCTCAGGAGGTTGTTCTTCCCCTTGTATTGTTCATCCTCAGCCCAAGAGGCAATCCACCACCACCACACCGGAGTAGGGTATTACACCACAATGGTGGCCCGAACCAGTATAAATCTTGTGGCTCGTGTGTTCTGAGTTCGTCGTGCCTAGCCTAGAGATAGCGAAGTGTGTGAGGGTGTGATCAGTGAGGGGGAGATCTTTGTGCGCACCCTAGAGTTCAAACCTTAAGGGTTTTGCCGGAACGCGCCAGGTAGGGGGGCGTCGGAGTTTTTCTTCGCTGATCCGCGTCCCATCGCTTCATCGCAACCATGTCGGACGCTCGTAGCGTCTGCGCTGAGCGCCGGGTCGCCCTCGCCGCCTGCGTCGCCCAGACGGCTCCTGTCGGCAGGCCTCCCCTTCGTTCTCCGTCACCTGCCACCAACGCCGCCATCGGCCCGGTGGGGAACGAGCAGCAAGCATCCTCGTTGCACCCCTCTGTGCGGCGGGACGGCCGCACCGCCACTCCGTCGCTGACCCCCGCCGGTTCATTGTCTCACGCTCGTCGCACTCCCACGGACGCGCGGGCTGCACTACTCATGGCGCACGAGCTCCTGTGCTACCGCCCCGTTGACGACCTCTACGAGGACTGGCTGGACCTACAAACCTCTACTTGATGTATGTTTTGGCGATCAACTTGCGGGTTCAGTGACCTTGTGAACTTATGCATAGGGGTTGGCACACGTTTTCGTCTTGACTCTCCGGTAGAAACTTTGGGGCACTCTTTGAAGTTTTATGTGTTGGTTGAATAGATGAATCTGAGATTGTGTGATGCATATCTTATAATCATACCCACGGATACTTGAGGTGACATTAAAGTATCTAGGTGACATTAGGGTTTTGGTTGATTTGTGTCTTAAGGTGTTATTCTAGTACAAACTCTATGATAGATCAAACGGAAAGAATAGCTTCGTGTTATTTTACTACGGACTCTTGAATAGATCGATCAGAAAGGTTAACTTTGAAGTGGTTTCGTACCCTACAATAATCTCTTCGTTTGTTCTCCGCTATTAGTGACTTTGGAGTGACTCTTTGTTGCATGTTGAGGGATAGTTATATGATCCATTTATGTTATTATTGTTGAGAGAACTTGCACTAGTGAAAGTATGAACCCTAGGCCTTATTTCAACACATTGCAATACCGTTTGTGCTCACTTTTATCATTAGTTACCTTGCTGTTTCTATATTTTCAGATTACAAAAACATATATCTACCATCCATATTGCACTTGTATCACCATCTCTTCGCCGAACTAGTGCACCTATACAATTTACCATTGTATTGGGTGTGTTGGGGACACAAGAGACTCTTTGTTATTTGGTTGCAGGGTTGTTTGAGAGAGACCATCTTCATCCTACGCCTCCCACGGATTGATAAACCTTAGGTCATCCACTTGAGGGAGATGTGCTACTGTCCTACAAACCTCTGCACTTGGAGGCCCAACAGCGTCTACAAGAAGAAGGTTGTGTAGTAGATAGCAAGCTCTTTTCTGGCGCCGTTGCCGGGGAGGTGAGCGCTTGAAGGTATATCTTTAGATCTTGCAATCGAATCTTTTAGTTTCTTGTTTTATCACTAGTTTAGTTTATAAAAGAAAACTACAAAAAAAATGGAATTGAGGGTGCCTCATATGCTTCATCTTTTTAATATCTTTCGTGAAAATAAGGATTTTCATAATTGTGCCAAAGTGTTAGAAGAAGAATGCATTAAAATGTTTGGCACTAAATCTTTGAATGATGAGCATGATTGCAATGTTTTTAGTATGAATTATTTGAATATCCATGATGCTAATGATATGCAAAGCCACAAGCTTGGGGATGCTATGTTTGATGAAGATGATATTTTTAGTCCCCCAGGTTTTGATGTGCAAATTTATTATGATGAAAGCATGCCTCCTATCTATGATGATTATTAGGATGACACGCATGCTATAAAGAATAATTATAACCATGAAAATTGTCATCTTGATTTCAATTTTCAATCCCATGATAGTTATTTTCTTGAATTTGCTCCCACTATTCCGAATGAGAAGAATTTTGCTTATGTGGAGAGTAATAATTTTTCTATGCTCTTGGGTCATGAAAGGAATGATTTATGTGATAGTTATATTGTTGAATTAATTCATGATGCTACTGAAAATTATTATGAGGGAGGAATATATGCTTGTAGGAATTGCAATAATATCGAGTTTCCTCTCTATGTGCTTAAAGTTTTGAAGTTATCCTTGTTTTGCCTTCCTATGCTAGTTGATTGTTGTCCCCATAAGTTGTTTGCTCACAAAATCCCTATGCATAGGAAGTGGGTTAGACTTAAATGTGCTAGTCATATTCTTCATGATGCTCTCTTTATGTTTCAATTCTTATCTTTTATGTGAGCATCATTGAAATCATCGTGCCTAGCTAAAAAGGCAATAAAGAAAAGCGCTTGTTGGGAGACAACCCAATATTTATCTTTTCTGTTTTTGTGTGTTCACATGATTATGCCACTGTAGTAATCATGTTTTATAGCTTTTGTTTCAATAAAGTGCCAAGTAAGACCTTTAGGATAGCTTACGGTGATAGTTGTGTTGACCCTGCTGAAAATTAGAAACTTTTGCACCCAGTAAATTAGTTTTGATAATTCACAGAAACGTGCTTTTGATGTGATTATTTTTGCTCTGGATTGGTACACAAATTGCTCAGGTTTTCCTAATTTGGTATAATTTTTGGAGTTACAGAAGTATGGACAGTTACCAGATTACTATAGACTGTTCTATTTTTGACAGATTCTGTTTTCATTGCGTTGTTTGCTTATTTTGATGAATCTATGAATAGTATCGGAGGGTATGAACCATAGAGAAGTTGGAATACAATAGATATTACACCAATATGAATTTAGAATGAGTTCACAATAGTACCTAAGTGGTGATTTATTTTCTTATACTAACGGAGCTTACGAGTTTTCTTTTAAGTTTTGTGTTGTGAAGTTTTCAAGTTTTGGGTAAAGATTCGATGGACTATGGAATAAGGAGTGGCAAGAGCCTAAGCTTGGGGATGCCCAAGGCACCCCAAGGTAATATTCAAGGACAACCGAGAGCCTAAGCTTGGGGATGCCCCGGATGGCATCCCCTCTTTCGTCTTCGTTCATCGGTAACTTTACTTGGAGCTATATTTTTATTCACCACATTATATGTGCTTTGCTTGGAGCGTCATTTTATTTTATTTAGTTTTGCTTGCTGTTTGAATAATATCCCAAGATCTGAAATTCTTAAATGTTAGAGAGTCTTCACATGGTTACATAATTATTCTTCACTTATACCCTGTTAGAGCACACCGGTGGTTGTTTTTTCAAGAAATAGATGAACTCTCATGCTTCACTTATATTATTTTGAGAGTCTTAAACAGCATGGTAATTTGCTTAGGTTATGAATTTAGTCCTAATATGATAGGCATTCAAGATGGGTATAAGAAAAACTTTCATATACAGTCCATTGAATACTATGAGAAGTTTGATACTTGATGATTGTTTTGAGATATGAAGATGGTGATATTAGAGTCATGCTAGTTGAGTAATTGTGAATTTGAGAAATACTTGTGTTGAGGTTTGCAAGTCCCGTAGCATGCACGCATGGTAACCGTTGTGTAACAAATTTGAAGCATGAGGTGTTTCTTTGATTCTCCTCCTTATGAGTGGTGGTCGGGGACGAGCGATGGTCTTTTCCTACCAATCTATCCCCCTAGGAGCATGCGCTTAGTGCTTGGTTTTGATTACTTGTATATTTTTGCAATAAGTACGTGAGTTCTTTATGACTAATGTTGAGTCCATGGATTATACGCACTCTCACCCTTCCATCATTGCTAGCCTCTTCGGTACCGTGTATTGCCCTTTCTCACCTCGAGAGTTGGTGCAAACTATGCCGGTACATCCAAACCCCGTGATATGATATGCTCTATCACACATAAGACTCCTTATATCTTCCTCAAAATAGCCACCATACCTACCTATTATGGCATTTCCATAGCCATTCCGAGATATATTGCCATGCAACTTTCCACCGTTCCGTTTATTATGACACGCTTCATCATTGTCATATTGCCTTGCATGATCATGTAGTTGACATCATATTTTTGGCAAGGCCACCATGGATAATTTTTCATACATGTTACTCTTGATTCATTGCCCATCCCGGTACACCCCGGAGGCACTCATATAGAGTCATATTTTGTTGTAGTATCGAGTTGTAAATAAATAGAAGTGTGATGATCATCATTAATAGAGCATTGTCCCAAAAAGAAAAAGAGAAAGGCCAAATAAAAAAAAGAAAGGCCAAAAAAAAAAGAAAAGAAGGGACAATGCTACTATCCTTTTTCCACACTTGTGCTTCAAAGTAGCACCATGATCTTCATGATAGAGAGTCTCTTATTTTGTCACTTTCATATACTAGTGGGAATTTTTCATTATAGAACTTGGCTTGTATATTCCAACAATGGGCTTCCTCAAATGCCCTAGGTATTCATGAGCAAGCAAATTGGATGCACACCCACTTAGTTTCTTTTTGTTGAGCTTTCATACATTTATAGCTCTAGTGCATCCGTTGCATGGCAATCCCTACTCCTCGCATTGACATCAATTGATGGTCGTCTCCTTAGCCCGTCGATTAGCCGCGTCGATGTGAGACTTTCTCCTTTTTTGTCTTCTCCACACAACCTCCATCATCATATTCTATTCCACCCATAGTGCTATGTCCATGGCTCACGCTCATGTATTTCGTGAAAGTTGAAAAAGTTTGAGAATACTAAAGTATGAAACAATTGCTTGGCTTGTCATCGGGGTTGTGCATGATGAGAGCATTTTTGTGTGACGAAAATGAAGCATGGCCAAACTATATGATTTTGTAGGGATGAGCTTTCTTTGGCTATGTTATTTTGATAAGACATAATTGCTTGGTTGGTATGCTTAAAGTATTATTATTTTTAAGTCAATATTAGACTTTTGTCTTGAATCTTATGGATCTGAATATTCTTGCCACAATGAAGAACATAACATTGATAAATATGTTAGGTAGCATTCCACATCAAAAATTATGTTTTTATCATTTACCTACTCGAGGACGAGCAGGAATTAAGCTTGGGGATGCTTGATACGTCTCCAACGTATCTATAATTTTTTATTGTTCCATGCTATTATGTTATCCATCTAGGATGTTTTATATGCATTTATATGCTATTTTATATGATTTTTGGGACTAACCTATTAACCTAGAGCCCAGTGCCAGTTTCTGTTCTTTCCTTGTTTTTGAGTTTTACAAAAAAGGAATACCAAACGGAGTTCAATTGACGTGCCAATTTTTGACGATTTTTATGGACCAAAAGAAGCCCCCTGAGTAAAAGAGTTGGGCCAGAAGAGTCCCGATCCATCCACGAGGGTGGAGGGTGCGCCCACCCCCTGGGCACGCCCCCTATCTCGTAGATGACTCGGAGATCCCCCTGACGTGAGACCTACGCCAAAATTTCCTATAAATACAGAAACCTCCAGAACATAACCTAGATCGGGAGTTCCGCCGCCTCAAGCCTTTGTAGCCACGAAAAACCAATCGGGACCCTATTCCGGCACCCTGCCGGAGGGGGGATCCATCACCGGTGACCATCTTCACCATCCCGACGCTCTCCATGACGAGGAGGGAGTACTTCACTCTCGGGGCTGAGGGATTGTACCAGAAGCTATGTGTTTGATCTCTCTCTCTCTCTCTCTCTCTCTCTCTCTCTCTCTCGTGTTCTTGATTTGGCACGATCTTGATGTATCGCGAGCTTTGCTATTATAGTTGGATCTTATGATGTTTCTCCCCCTCTACTCTCTTGTAATGGATTGAGTTTTCCCATTGAAGTTATCTTATGGATTGAGTCTTTAAGGATTTGAGAACACTTGATGTATGTATTGCATGTGCTTATCTATGGTGACAATGGAATCTCACGTGCCACGTGATGTATGTTTTGGTGATCAACTTGCGGGTTCCGCCCATGAACCTATGCATAGGGGTTGGCACATGTTTTCGTCTTGACTCTCCGGTAGAAACTTTGGGGCACTCTTTGAAGTACTTTGTGTTGGTTGAATAGATGAATCTGAGATTGTGTGATGCATACGGTATAATCATACCCACGGATACTTGAGGTGACATCAGAGTATCTAGGTGACATTAGGGTTTTGGTTGATTTGTGTCTTAAGGTGTTGTTCTAGTATGAACTCTAGGATAGATCGAACGGAAATAATAGCTTCGTGTTATTTTACTACGGACTCTTGAATAGATCGACCAGAAAGGATAACTTTGAGGTGGTTTCGTACCCTACAATAATCTCTTCGTTTGTTTTCTGCTGTTAGTGACTTTGGAGTGACTCTTTGTTGCATGTTGAGGGATAGTTATATGATCCAGTTATGTTATTATTGTTGAGAGAACTTGCACTAGTGATAGTATGAATCCTAGGCCTTGTTTCCACGCATTGCAATACTGTTTGTGCTCACTTTTATCATTAGTTACCTTGCTGTCTTTATATTTTCAGACTACAAAAACATATATCTACCATCCATATTGCACTTGTATCACCATCTCTTCACCGAACTAGTGCACCTATACAATTTACCATTGTATTAGGTGTGTTGGGGACACAACAGACTCTTTGTTATTCGGTTGCAGGGTTGTTTGAGAGAGACCATCTTCATCCTACGCCTCCATGGATTGATAAACCTTAGGTCATCCACTTGAGGGAAATGTGCTACTGTCCTACAAACCTCTGCACTTGGAGGCCCAACAACGTCTACAAGAAGAAGGTTGTGTAGTAGACATCACCTATTCACATCTGAAATGATATGGCTTGTTGTTGTGTTATCTTGGTGAGTTTTGTGATTATGCCTACAGTTGAGGTGTGTGAGGTCAAGACCCTCAATAATGCGCTGGCCGAAGCCAAGAAGGAGGTGGAGGAGGAATGAGCCACCCGCCAAAAGCATGAATCAAGGTGGAGGAAGTTCAGCAAGAGCTCCGGGATGCCATAAGCAAATGTGAGTCCTTGGAGCGCAAGATTACGGATCAAGATCCCGAACTTGCTAAGGCCCTCCAAAGCTCACGGGAGGCCCTAGTCGAAGCCCAAGGCGCCTGCCGGGAGATCCAAGAGGCCAAGAAGATCACGGAGGGTAAGGCCTTTAATATGCAGAGCAAATTTTTGAAGACAAGGTACCTCTTACTGACCCGGGTTTGGAGTTCTCGAGGAGCGTTTGTGGATCTACCCCGGAGTATTGCTGATGCTGCGGAGTTCTTCCGAGCCGAAGAGGGGAGCTCGACAGTGAAGCTGTTCTGGTCGTAGAACCTTGCGCCAGAGCATCCGGTGCACCTCAGCGATCAACTGAAACAGTTGACCGAAGTGCATAGGGTGGCCGGATTAGCTATGAGGGATATTATAATCCGTCTCTGGCCCACCGAGCCCATACCCAACAGCTACTTTGGGCTCGTGAAGCGGCTTGTCAGTGCCTGCCCCCGGCTGGATGCCATAAAGTGGTCGGTCTGTATCGAAGGTGCCCGGATGGCCTTCGCCTGTGTCAAGGTGCAGTGGGCGAAGATGAACGCCGTCAAGCTGGCAACCGAGGGACCGCCCGCAGGCAAGGAGCACCGCACCCCGGAGCGGTATTTTGATGAAGTCTTGGAAGGTTCCCGCATTGTAGAGGGCCAGTGTTCGAAGGACATTCTTTTCGAATGAATGTATCCGTGCTGCTCAAACTTTGTATTATGAAACAAGGCTTATGTATAATATGTTGCTTGTTTTACCTTTAATTCTTTTCCTCTTGTGCGGTCATTTACGATATCTGAGAGTTGGCCAGTTGTCGGCTTCAGCCCCGACGTAGGTAGTACGGGGGTGTTCGGAATAGCACCTGGACACACTTCACCCAACGGCTAGGTCCTTGAAGTAGGTGTTTAGTGCGGGGAACTAGGCAATCAGACTATGCGGCTTTATCGCTCTCACTTAACCATAGGTGTTTGACAATGAGGTTGTAGGCGTAGCCCCTAGTATTATTCGATTATCCGAACTTGGGTGCTGTAGACACCTGACCGGGTGAAGACCGGTCCTTCATGTATTACAGACAAAATCGTAATAGATTTGTAATTAGTCACCGAATAGCTGACCAACTCTTGCCGCACCATGACATTCAGTTTTCGGCTTTCTCTACTGAGGTGTTTATCCGGATGAACCGGAAACACAATCGCAGTAGTTCTCCCTTTACTACCTTAGCGAGCAAGCGGGCGTAAGGCGGTAACCACGGAGCAGCAACCCAACTATTGATCAAAGACATGATTCGGAGCCGATTCATATAATGCTATATTCGAGACACCGAATTGTACTAAAAAAGTGTTCGGACTTATTTTATGAAATGTACGTGGCTGGAAGGAGCCCCTGGCGATTTAAGTCATACAGAGGTGTACATGAGAATCGAAAAGAAGAGGGAATACAGATTAGTAAATAAGCCAGTGCCGAATAGGTTGGGCAAAAAAACTGTTTCCATTATAACCTAATTGATACATCAAAACGTATTTGTACAAGTAATGCGATAAGCATCGAGGCTATTTTACATGCCTAGCACAAGGGAAAGCTGTGTACAGGTCCAGAAAAAGGAAGATGTCATCTTTAAAGATCCTTTAGACACTCTGCCGCACGTCTGCACTGCTTTGCTCCTTGGTGTATAATCCTTTAAGAGGATCAACGATTGGGTTTTCATAAGGGGCCTGGAAAAGGGGCCCTTGGTACCATCAAAAGTTGACGTGGGTTGTAAGGAACCTGAAAAAGTAAAAATAAGAAGAAAAAAAGGATATGAGGGTCCAGATAGGGTCAAGCCGTATTATAGACTTTATCTTTAATATGCCTCCTTCTTTGCCCATGGTATCTTTATTGCGTAGTTGTGTATGCGTGGCATGTATGCCACAACTTGGTTGGGGCTGAGACGGAGGCCGAACTGCTATTCGAGCTCCTGACGAGCTGGACTGTCGCTCTGCAGGGTAGTCCAGACTCGTTTAACAGTGTCCGGGGGCTTGACTGCTGATGTAGTATTTGGCTTTATAAGGCCGCCCTGTACTTCTGCTGCAAGGGCCGCGGTGTGCTCCTCAGTACGGAGGGAGCGCTCCATGTTTCCATTGACTGTTATAACACCGCGTGGTCCGGGCATCTTGAGTTTGAGATAGGCAAAGTGCGGGATCGCATTGAAGCGAGCGAACGTGGTTTATCCGAGCAGTGCATGATAGCCGCTACGGAAGGGGACGACATCGGAGGTCAAGTCCTCGCTTCGGAAGTTGTCCGGCGAACCGAAGACGACTTCCAATGTGATTGAGCCCATGCAACGGGCCTCTACACCAGTTATTACTCCTTTAAAGGTAGTTTTGGTGGGTTTAATTCTTGATTAATCAATACCCATTTTGCGGACCGTGTCCTGATAGAACAAGTTAAGGTTGCTGCCGCCGTCCATGAGGACCCGCGTAAGGTGGAGCCTCCGTGACAGATACTAGTCGGATGGTCTCTGCGATCGAAAGTGATCGGACAGGCTGACCATGGATTGAATTTTGGGGCGACTGGCTCTATCGCATAGATGTCCCTTAGAGCGCGATTGCGCTCCCGCTTGGGGATGTGAGTAGCGTATATCATATTCACCATTTTGACCTCGGGGGAAAATTTCTTCTGTCCCCCGGTGTTCGGTGGGTGAAGCTCCTCGTCGTCGTCCTCACTGGGCGACCCCTTCTCCTTATGTCCGGTGTTTAGCTTACCGGCCTGTTTAAAGACCCAACAACTTCTGTTGGTATGATTGGCAGGCTTGCGGGGGTGCCGTGAATCTGGCAAGGTCGATCGAGTATTCGGTCCAGGCTAGATGAACCGTCTTTATTTCTTTTGAATGGCTTCTTCCGTTGACCGGATTTGGAGCCACTGAATCTGGCGTTGACCGCCGTGTCTTTGGTACTATCACTGTTACTTTGACGATTGTGTTTGTTGCGTCGGGGCCTGCCGCTGCCGTTTCTGGTTTCAAAAGTACCAGGGTTGCTGGTACCGTTATTGCTACGGGCTAACCAACTATCCTCTCCCGCGCAAAAGTGGGTCATGAGTGCTATAAGGGCTGCCATGGACTTTGGCTTCTCTTGGCCGAGGTGTCGGGCGAGCCATTCATCGCGGATGCTGTGTTTAAAGGCCGATAGGGCTTCGACGTCCGGACAGTCGACAATCTGGTTCTTTTTTGTTAAGAACCTGGTCCAGAATTTCCTGGCCGACTCTCAGGGCTGCTGGACTATGTGACTGAGGTCATCAGCGTCCGGAGGCCGGATATACGTGCCTTCGAAGTTGTCTCTATAGGCGTTTTCCAAGTCTTCCGAGCTTCCAATAGAGTTTTCTGGGAGGCTATTTAACCAGTGTCGAGCTGGTCCCTTAAGTTTTAGGGGGAGGTATTTGATGGCATGTAGATCATCACCGCGAGCCATGTGAATGTGGAGAAGAAAATCTTCGATCCATACCGCGGGATCTGTTGTGCCATCGTATGATTCGATGTTCATGGGTTTAAGCCCTTTTGGGAACTGGTGCTCCATTAACTCATCGGTGAAGCATAGGGGGTGTGCAGCGCCTCTGTATCGGGCCACGTCACGACGCAGTTCGGATGAAGTCCGTGTGCGGTTTTCGGCCCGGGTGAGGTTATGCTTGTCGCGTCAGGCCTGATAGCTGTCTTCTCGCATTGGGGCACGCCCCTGTGATCCGTAGATTGATCTGGTCTGACCGGCTCTATTGTCCAGGTCTTGTCATAGGTCATAGGTGTATCCTGGGGCTGCTGTTTCTCTGCCTCTACAGCGAGGTGGTGTGGGCTGGTGTTCGGCTTGAGTTGCCGCTTTGTCCCGGCCACGTGGTGGTCGGTCGGGTCTGTCAGCAGCATCATGCATTGGCGGTATGGGCTCCAGGGCCTCGTTGTTGAATTGTGGTAGTAGCTTGTGCTTCGGGTAACTCTTAGTTGGGCGCTCAAGGCCGTATTCCTCGGCTGCCAGGACATTAGTCCATCTGTCATTGAGAAAATCTTGATCAGCTTGAAGCTGCTACTGCTTCTTTTTCAGGCTTCTTGCAGTGGCGATTAGCCGGCGCTTAAAGCGCTCTTGTTTGAGGGGTTCCTCCGGCACGATGAAATCTTCGTCGCCGAGGCTCACATCCTCTTCGGAGATTGGTAGGTAATTACTGTCCTCCGAGCCCTCGTTCCTGATAAGATCGTCGAGATTAACTTGACAATCCTCCCAATCATCCTGTTCGGATGTTGGCTCTACAGGGGCTTCAGGGTCTTTGGCATTCTCTGGAGTATTATTGTCTTCGGTGCCGGTATTGCCGTATTTGTCGCGATGCGGTTTTGAGCGGCGCCGCTGACATCGACGCTTTGGAGGGGCTTCGGCAGGCTCGTCCTCAACCGGATACTCCTTGCCGTTGTCGCCATCCTCTTTGGGTGTGTCCACCATGTACACGTCGTATGTGGAGGTGGCCGTCCATCGTACGGTAAACGGAGGGTTTTGGCCTTGTTCGTCTCCGGCAACGTCGTCCATATCGTCGATGTCATCAGAGGCGTAATCCAGCATGTCAGTTAGATCTTCGATAGTGGCTATGAAGTGGGTGGTGGGTGGGACGTAAAATTCCCCGCTCTCAGCCCCTGGTCTAGGCTGGGCGTAATTCAGAAACGATTCCTCTGTAATGGCGAGGGGTCGCATTAAGTCCAGAGCCTCGTTTAGGCGTGAGTTTTGGACAGAGAAGCGAGAGTCCGCCGGGCTGGCCCGGGCGAGAGCCGCCTGGCCACGCCCGTTCAACATGGACCTCGAGAGTTCGGATTTAGAGTCCGAAGGAGAGTCCGGCGCTCTAGCGACAAGGGGAGTTCGGTTCGTCTTTGGGTTTGCTGATGACGCCGTCCCATCCGGATCTCTAGTAGCGAGTTCCATAATGGCAGGGAGTCTGGCGGGCTCTGAATTCCCGTCTCCGGACCCGGTGGACTGCTCTAGATCTAAGGCCAGAGCGGCGGTCGGGGCCGCGAATCCTTCAAAGATCAAGTCTCCTCGGATATCGGCGATGTAGTTTAGGTTCCCGAAACTGATCTGATGACCAGGGCGTAGCTGTTGATCTGCTCAAGGTGGCCAATCGAGTTGGCACGCAGTGCGAAGCCGCCGAATACAAAGATTTGGCCGGGGAGGAAAGCCTCCTCCGAAACAGCATTATTGCAGATGATCAAACGAGCCATCGAACCTTCTGTCGACAACACAGAGGAACTCTCAATGAAAGCACCAATGTCGGTGTCCAAACCGGCAGATCTCGGGTAGGGGGTCCCGAACTGTGCGTCTAAGGATCAAAGTTAACAGGAGGCAGGGGACACGATGTTTACCCAGGTTCATGCCCTCTTAATGGAGGTAATACCCTACTTCCTGCTTGATTGACTTTGATGAGTATAGGGGTTACAAGAGTTAATCTACCTCGAGATCGTAATGGCTAAACCCTAGATGTCTAGCCTGTATGATTCAGATCACCTCTACGGACTAAACCCTCCGGTTTATATAGACACCGGAGGGGCCTAGGGTTCTATAGAGTCGGTTTACAGAGGAAGGAATCTTCATATCCGAATGCCAAGCTTGCCTTCCACGCCAAGGAGAGTCCCATCCAGACACGGGGGAAGCCTTGTATCTCGTATCTTCACGGCCCACCAGTCCGGCCCATGTCACATAGCCCGGACGCCCGGGGACCCCCTAATCCAGGACCCTCAATAGGTGAGGGGGCTCGCGGCAACGTGCCACTCTCTGCCATTTCAGGTGGCAGAGAATTCCCCTCTGATAATGGAGTATGCGGGAGCACGCGGGGAGGGATGAAAGGCAAATAGCAAAATAACTTACATAATGGAAGCAGGTAGACCGAAGATAAACAGTAAATTTCTGAATACTTACCATTCGGCTAGGGGCTTCACCCTGGGAGGTTTCTTGGGGACTAGTTCAGACTCTGAGTCCGAACTGTCCAGGAGGGTCAGCTTCCCTCTCTTGGGCGCATCCCCCTCCGGGTCTTCGGAGGCCACCCTCTTCTTCTTCCTCCCCTTATGGGGGGGAGTCGCTTTCCACCACCTCCTCCTCTTCCTCCTCGTCTCCTTTGTGGGAAGAGAGGGCTTTGGTCTCTCCAGACACTATTTCCGAAGGACCCTTGGGGCGGGGGCCACCTTTGGCCTCCTTGCCTTTCTTCTTCTTGGTTTTTTTCTCCGACGCCTGATAGGGCGCCGGGACTAGCATCTCCGTTAGCTGGGGTGTGTGTCGCTGTCAAAACCGGCTAATCTCGGGTAGGGGGTCCCGAACTGTGCGTCTGAGGATCGAAGGTAACAGGAGACAAAGGGGACACGATGTTTACCCAGGTTCAGGCCCTCTTAATGGAGGTAATACCCTACTTCCTGCTTGATTAACTTTGATGAGTATAGGGGTTACAAGAGTCGATCTACCTCGAGATCGTAATGGCTAAACCCTAGTTGTCTAGCCTATGTGAATTCTGATAGCCGCTACGAACTAAACCCTCTGGTTTAGATGGACACTATCAGTGTCAAAACCGGCGGATCTCGGGTAGGGGGTCCCGAACTGTGCGTCTAGGCGGATGGTAACAGGAGACAAGGGACACAATGTTTTTACCAGGTTGGGCCCTCTCGATGGAGGTAAAACCCTACTCTGCTTGATTAATATTGATGATATGGGTAGTACAAAGTGGATCTACCACGAGACCAGAGATGCTAAACCCTAGAAGCTAGCCTATGGTATGATTGTTGTTAGTCCTCTGGACTAAAACCCTCCGGTTTATATAGACACGAGATAGGGTTAGGGTTACACAGTCGATTCTGATGGTAGGAGATCTACATATCCGTATCACCAAGCTTGCCTTCCACGCCAAGGAAAGTCCCATCCGGACACGGGACAAAGTCTTCAATCTTGTATCTTCATAGTCTAGGAGTCTGGCCAACGGTGATAGTTCGGCTATCCGGACACCCCCTAATCTAGGTGTCGGGGAAGCTGATCGGACCCACGAACACCTATGGGACCGGCGGGCCGAGTGCCTTTCGGTTCGGTGGAGGAGGAGATCGCATGAAGAGCAGATCGAGGCGAAGCACCGAGCGGTTACCCAGCGGAGCTCTCCGGAGATAATACTCCTCTGCTGCTTGTCGATTGTATTGTGTTCTTGCTAGAGAGCTATGGGAGCTACAAGACTTAGCATAGTGTCTCTTGTTTGAATGAGTGAACCCCTCTCGTTGCGCATGGGCCTCCTTTTATATGCTCAAGGGATCACCTGTGGTGTAGCGTAGACAAGGGCAAAAGGGAAAATGAGTTGCGGTTGGTACAACTACTTTGTCTGATGTACTCTACCTAACTCGACGGCAAGGGACAAAAGCATTAAATGCCCGTCCATGTTGCCTAAACGAGGCAATGAGGGACCGTCGGGAGCGCCACCGCTTGCCACGATGGCAATCTTGTCGGCGCCGCTTACCGCTGCTCTCGCTGGCCGCCAGACCTCTTGACCGCTGCGCTGGAATGGTCCCATGGCGACACGTTGGTGGATGAGCTGGAGGCGGAGATGAAGAGTGGTTACTGCAGCGGCTGAATCCTTGGCGCCTCCGGAAGCTTGTCGCTCTCCGGGCCTTCCAACAAGCTCCTCTTGCAGGGGTCTTGTCTTCTGCGTGCCACAGTGGCCTTCCGGCAAGCTCCTCTTGGGGCCTTGTCTCCTTGGCTTAAATACTTTGTTCTTGAATGGCTCCAAAGGAACCATGGAGGACCTTGGCGGTCACTAGGCAAGCCTTGCAGCGAGTCTTGCTGCTGCCCGTGCACGAGCTCGGGATACTAGGGTACCCTACTCTAGTACACCGGCAGAGAGCCCGGGCTGGGCCACACGATGCCAGCGCTGTTGGGCCAGGCCCAAAACAGTCTGCAGACACGCAGCGGCCTAGATCCGCCGTAACTTTCTGGACCCACCACGTCCCCACGAGCAGCCACGCGCCCGAGCGTGGCGTCGTGGGAGAGATCGTGGGGGTTTCTTTATTGGAAGCGGGCGTCCGCCCCTCTCCCTCCTTATAAACAGGGGAAACAGGGGCAGGTCGCCCACCTTGCCATTTGCTGTCTAATCTCGAAAACCACCGCCGCTCCCCCCTTCTTCTCTAGTCTGAAGAGAGCAGCGCTCCGCCCCCCATCGCCACCAACGCCATCAACGCCGTCGGTCTCCTCCACCGCCTCCGCCATGGCTCTGAAAGCTGATAAGGGGAAGGGCGTGAAGTCGACGGCGCAGCGGCTTTCATGGCGCTGCGAAAGGGCGGGCCGTCTTCCCCCCAGCTCGATGCAAGGGAGCTGAGGGAGAACTACTACTTGTTACAGTCGTGAGACGCGGCAGGCGCATCCGTGCGAAGTACTCCCAGCCGTTGCTTGTGAACTAGCCCCAACTGGGTACCCCTTCTTCGTGCTTTTCTTCTATTGCGGCTCTGCCTGCCCTTCTCTGAATTTTCTGCGATATTATGAACACCTACGGGCCGCCTCCTTGATTTCACCCCAATGCTGTCTCGACCATGGCGGTTTCGCACACCTTTGCGAAAACTTTGTCGAATCCACCAAGCGTAGCCCTCTTCCGCCACTTCTTCATGCCCAGCGTCGAGAGAGGAGAGCCACTTGCCGGGAGGATTGCTTGGATCTCAAGGATCGGCAGAAAGAAGCCTATCTGGAAGGAGAGCTCCGCAGCAAGTGGGAGGAGTGGAGAGCGATTGGTGTTGGATCGTTGAGGAGAACCGCAGCCCTTCGCTTGACGCAAACTCCAATAGTCTTGGCGGCAGCGATTGGAGCAACTTGGCGCCGGAAGATGCTAGGTTGAAGATTGCTGTGACCCGGATCTTGCGCCTCAGGCTTGCCGGACTCACCGTAGGCGCTGTTGGCGCAGATTTCCTTCGCCGCCGCGCTTCCCTTGCGGGAGAGGAGGAGACCTGCTTGGGAGTTCAAAATGCGGCGGACATCATGAGGCTGCGCCGGGCCTCAACTTCAATTTCAGCATCTTGGAGTTGGATGCGATGCTGCTAGAGCTGTTCAAGCATGACCCCGATCACCCAGTGGTTTAGGTTGCGGGAGTCGTCCCATTGTGCAACAACTCTTCGCTCGACGCATCCGTGCAATGATGCCGTTATGCGATTCGCATGGGATCGTTCCAACCTGGCAAGAGCCTTGAGACGACGTCGTGCGGCAGTTCTTGACAGCTTGGAAGAAGTGCCGATCCGCCCGACGAGCGAAGTGGCTCACCAGCGACACCACCGGCGGACGAGATGCGGCGCCGCCACCCAGCTGGAGGAGGCGGCAATGCTGCCGCCCGGCGAATTCGAGTTCATCGTGGAGGAGGCAGAGGCAGCGGGCGGCAAGCCTTGCGGCGAAGGAGTTTGCGGCAGGAGGAGCTTGCGAACCCGAAGCGAGTCGAGCAAACCCACCGAGGGCGCTTCTTCTCCACCATCTAGCAGCTTGCATAGCGGAGCCCCAGCTCCACCAAGAAGCGTCTCCGCAAGGCTGGAGGCGAGGCAGAGGCGGCAGACGGGCAACAACAGCTGGCGCGCGCTCTACGCGGCAAACACTGTTGCAGGAGCACACACCGCTGCAACAAGCGGGCGGGATCCTCCGAGCTACCGCCACCACCCCGCCAAGCGGTCGAGGAACCTTCTCCTCCGCCTCTCGTCGCCGGGCGAGCGGAATTGACCTCTCGCTCTCGGCTCCGGCGAGGAAGAAGAAGAGTAAGCTTCTATATTGTGCTTGTATTTCTTCAATTTTGTTGCTTCGTCTTGCATCTGATTTGCTTCATTCGAACTCTTTCCTTCTCGGGCCTTTGGCCCGAAGCGTCGAAGAGAGCCAAGACCCGGTGGTTGTCATCGAGGCGATCCCCCATGGCAACAGGAGGGCGTCTGAAACCCCTTGCGAATCCGGCAACCCTTCCTCAAAGCAGCCCCGGCTGGCCCAGGCGTAAGTATATGGTTTATTTCTTCTTGTTAGGCATGCATGGGTGCTCCTTCTTTGTTGATATCATTGTTGGTTTGTATAGGAGCGAGCAGCCTCATCGGGGAGTGCCCGAAAGCCGCTCCTGAAATACCATCTGCTTCGACTTCACCGCCAAGGGAGGGTTCTCCGGCAAGGGAGACTTCTCCGCCAAGGGACAGCACCAGTGATCCTCCGGTGGTTGAGACCATGGTTGCAGATCCCATCGCAGGTTATCCTCTTGCAGGGAAATTTCCCTTGGGTTCGTTTTCTTCTGTTTTTCTTTTTCGAACGTTTGCTTGACTGAATTTTCTGGTCGTCAGATCCATCCGCCGCAGAGCCGATGGAGACTGAGGTCGCCGGCGAGGAGGACGCGCGCGGCAACACTGACGACATCGCCACCATGGAGGAAGAGGCTGGCGCCGATGGATCCGCCGGCGAAGAGGCCGCCAAGGCTGCCGCAGCAAAGGCTGGCGAGGGGTCTGGCGATTGCACTGACGACCCTGAGGCCGCAAGAGCGCCAGGCGCTACGCCGACCGCCGATCCCTCCGCCACTGGTGCAGCGTCAGGCTCAGAAGAGCCTCTGCCCGACGCCTATCTGAAGGCCGGCGACGGCGTCTTCATCAAGCTCCCCTGGGCATTGAGCTCCAGGGCGCCGGTCGAAGAGAGACCTTTGATGAAGAGCTGCTCGCCTCCATTGGGCTGTCGCTGGTTGCGCGCAAACAACAGCAGCGGCAATGCGAGGAGGAAGCATTTCTTGAAGAAAAATTGTCGCTCTACCGCACCCGGCAAGCCAAACTGGAATCTGGGAAGCGCTTATCGTGAAGGCGGAGCGGAACATAGAAAGCGCCGGAGGAGCTCAGGGAATCAATCGAGAAGCTCTCCGGTCCTTGGTAGAGGAGGGAGCAAATTGTTGGCGCCGAAAGCCTTCATCCTCGAGAGGCGAGAGGTTGAAGAGCAGCAGAGGCTCGCTACCGAGAAGCTATCCGCCAGGAGGCGCGGTGGCGCAGCGGAAGATCAACCTTGACAGCCACGAGGAGGAGCTTGTCGCGTGAGGAGTCACTTGGCGGGGCTCTTAAGGAAGCAAAGGATGCCGCCCGCAGCTGCCGAGGCCGCCAAGAAAGAGTTGGAGACAAAGGTGACAGCTGGAGGCCGGTCCCGAAGAAAGCGGCGAGAGCTTGCTGCACTCAAGCACGGCGAGAAGGGCGCCTATACTCTTGGCGAGCTGCGGGGCCGTCTGCTGAGAGGATCAAGGAGCTCAACGCCGCCAAGGACTCCAAAGCAGATCTTGAGCTGAAGTGACCACCACGATCACGAGACCTTCGGGCGGCGCCAAGGAGGCGGGAGGTGGGCTGTTGGGAAGATCAAGGCCAGCGAGGCGCTAGCCTGGCGAAGTGCTCTGCCGCCAGAGCACTTTCGAGGAGAATGTGGAGCCTTGGACCGAGGTCTTGTGAATATTGCCGCCGCCATCGACACGGGGCTGGCGGAGCTAGGGATGGTGGATCTTGGGTACTCTTAAACGGCGCCTCCAACCCAGCGCCAAGCTCAGCTTGTTCCTCAAGGGCGTGGTGGCGCTCCAGCGACTCGGGAAGAGATCCCAAAGCAGCTGGCGAGAATCGTGCGGATCTGTGCGGGAGCTCTCCGGAAGGTGTTGATGAAGGTGGCCTTCGCAATCAGGCCTCAAGCTCACCGACATCCTCGAGATCCTTGCCGCGGATCTTGATGTGGGCGCTCAAGGCCCTTGTCGCACCATTGTGGACAAGGTGGGCAAGATCAAGAGGGTCGATGGCGACCCGCGTAGATTAGGCCGCCAACTTTATCTTTCCTTGTCGGCTGCGATCATGTTTAGAAGAACAATTTATTAGATTTGCGACAAGCTATTTTGTAATATAACTCTATCTTAGGCAATGATTGCAATGTTATTTCCTTTACTTGATTCCTTCCTTTGTATGTTTGTGCCCTCGCTTCTAGGGAACTTGTCGGCGCTGGCACCTTTGCATGAAGTGTTGAGTGCGGAACGTCGGCAACTTCTTTGGCGGTGCCGCTCCGACAAACAACCTTATCGCAACTAGTTGCAGCTCACTTACGTTGTTGGCGGACTCGAAACAAAGTAAGGCGCGACCAGCTTCTGAGTTGGTTCCTCCAGCGCACAGGTTTTCCATACAAAGTACTATCGTTCTAGGAAGATAACTTAAAGATTAAAAAACTGATTGCTCAAACTTTGGCAACTTAGCTTTTTCCGTCGTTTGCTTCCCGGTAAGGCGAAACTTCCTCGGGCGACGCTTGGTGGCCCACACCATTATCTTCTCCTTCCCCCCCGGCTAACTTGTGGGCGAAGGAACCTTCCTTTCTTTGAGAAAGAGAAAGAAGATAAAATAAAGTTATGGAGCCTTGTGGCTCTTTATTGCTTACCGGGTGTGGATGCTGCACAAAATGTTAGATAATACATGCAAAAATGATGATGAAAGCATGTAGTTGACAAGTTGTGCGCAACACATGAGTTTTACTTATGCACGGGGTCTGCGCCCGGCTTTGTACAAAGGATTACATGCAACATCGGCAAGACTTGTACAAAAGGTGGTTGCGGAACAGGTTCCAACAACCGCGCCCTCTGAGTAAAACTTACGAAGATGTTCAACGTTCAGGAGTTGCTCACGAATGCCATCTTGGTCTCAAAGCGGACAGCGCCAGGCCTAGTGACTCGTTTCACCCGATAAGGGCCTTCCCACCGGCGTCAACTTGTTGGAATTCTTGGCGGACTGAGCGCCCGAAGAACAAGGTCGCCTTCCTCGAGACTTCGGCGTTAACTGCGGCTATGGTAGCGGCGCAAAGCTTGCTGGTAACGAGCAGCTCGTCACGACAGCTGAAGCGGTCCTCCTCAAGGAGCAGTAGCGTCATCTTGTCGCAGCTGCTCTTGCTCAAGCTCATCATGGCGAGTACTCGAGGTGACCCGTATCTGAGTTCCGTGGGGAGAACGCCTCTGCTCCATAGACTAGAGCAAAGGTGTCGGCGGTGGCTCGATTTGGCGTCGTCTGATCGACCAAAGAACCACCGGCAGCTCCTCAATCCAGTTTCTTCCGCACTTGTGCAGACTGTCGAAAGTTCGGTCTTGAGCCCGCGCAGCACTTCACATTGCCCTCTCGCTTGACCGTTGCTTCGGGATGAGCAACAGAAGCAAAGCAGACCTTGGCGCCAAGATCTTGGACGTACTGCATGAAGGTGCGGCTCGTGAACTGTGTGCCGTTGTCGGTGATGATCCTGTTAGGAATTCCAAAACGGCAAACAATCGACCTGAAGAACTTGACTGCTGACTGTGCTGTCACCTTCCTCACTACTTCCACTTCCAGCCACTTTGTGAACTTGTCGATTGCGACGTACAAGTACTCAAAGCCCCCGACAGCTCGGGGAAAGGGGCCGAGAATGTCGAGCCCCCAACCGAAAATGGCCAGGATAAAGGGATCGTCTGGAGAGCTTGAGCTGGCTGGTGTATCTGTTTGGAATGAAACTGGCACGCTTCACACTTAGTTACTTGTGCAGTTGCATCCTGGAGGGCTGTCGGCCAGAAGAAACCTTGCCGGAAAGCTTTGCCGGCAAGTGCTCTTGCGCCAATGTGGTGACCACATATGCCTCCGTGTATCTCTGCCAACAACTTCTGTCCATCTTCCCGGTGAATACACTTCAATTTCACACCGTTGAGTCTTCTTCTGTACAGCGTGTTGTCGACAAACTGGTACATACTTGACTGCCGGGCTACTCTTTCCGCTTCTTCTTGCTCTTCGGGAAGTTCTCCTGTCTGAAGGAAATGGACAATCTGCTGCGCCCATCTTTGGAGCTTGTGGCTCGACAACAAGGACTAAAGGCACATCTGCTGTTGTGGGAACATCCGCTTCTCGGCAAGAACCTGCGGCTCGGCGGAGCTTGATGTTCCCGGCAAGCTTGCGGAGCAAAACTTGTCGGGGCGTCGCTTCAACGAAACAAACCCTAGGGCTTGTCGGAGCAGACTGCTCCTCGGCATTTTGGTGTTGAGCTTGGGGACCTTTGGCGGCGGCTTGGGGGCTCGGCGGGAAGTAGTCACCGAAATCAACTTCCTCTTCTTGTTCTGTCCAGTTGATGGCGTTCTGATCGGTTGAGTCAGCTTGAGCACAAAATCCCTTGTTCCACGAGGTAACTTGAGTGCAGCGCACTTGACGAGCTATCGGCAATATCATTACGAGCTCTTGGAACATGTTCCATCTGCAGGCCGTCAAAGTGCTCTTCTAGCTTTCTCACTTCATCAACGTAGGCTTCCATCAACGGACTCTGATAATCTTTGTTTACTTGGCGGACGACAAGCTGCGAGTCACCCCTGACAATGAGCTTCTTGATCCCAAGGTCTACCGCGATTCTGAGACCGGCAAGCAAACCTTCATACTCTGCAGTATTGTTTGTTGCTTGCTCCTTGGGAAAGTGCATCTGGACTATGTACTTGAGGTGCTCTCCGGTGGGCGCGACAAGCTGCACGCCCGCACCGGCGCCTTGCATCGAGAAGGCACCATCAAAGTACATCAGCCACTCTTTGCTTGCCTCCTTGACGGGGATGCTCGTCTCTGGAATTTCTTCATCCTGCGTTGGCGTCCATTCTGCAATGAACTCAGCCAATGCTCTGCTTTGGATAGTTGAAGTGCTTTCAAACTTGAGGCCAAAGCTTGACAATTCCAGTGCCCACTCGACAATCCTGCTGTTGCTTACGGATTTTGCAATATTCTCTTGAGGGAAGCGGTGGCATTGTTATCTCATGTGATTGGAAGTAATGGCGCAGCTTTCGAGGCCATGAGGAGGCGAAAAGCAATTTCTGCACACAGTACCTTGACCTAGCCCCCTGAAGGGCCGACAAAGTAAACGGGCGCTGCACCATCCTTTTCGCATCTTCTCGCACGCGTCTGCATGAGATCCATCCTTGTCGGGACGAGCTTCGCCGTTGAAGCTCCACGCTTGTCATTGGATGCATCTGCCTTGGTTCTTGGCTCATCATCCGCCTCCCTTCCGCTACTAACGCAACACTAACCACTTGATTGGTTGCCGCTATATATAATAGCAACTTCTCTTGTGGCCTAGGTGCGACAAGTATTGGAGTGGAGGACAGGTACCTCTTTAAGTCTGCGGCGCAGCCTCCGCTTCGAGTCCATTTCATTGGACCTGCCTTTTTCAAAATCTTGAAAAATGGCGGGCGCGTTCAGCAGAACCTAGAGATAAACCTCTTTGAGAGCAGCCACGCAACCGGCAAGTCTTCGTACATCCTTGGCGCTTTGGTGCTTCAATCTGCTCAATGGCCTTGATCTTGTCGGGATTGGCTTCAATTCCCGCTGAGACCACGAAGAACCGAGAAGCTTGCGGAAGGGACTCGAACACGCACTTCTCGGGGTTGAGCTTGAGGTTGATCTTGCGCAGATTTGCAAAGGTCTCATCTAAATCTTGAACCAGAGTTGCCTGTCTTTGCTTTTGACCACTATGTCATCCATGTAGCTTCTACATTTACGTGCATTTGCGGCTCAAAAGCGTCATGGACTACTCTTGCAAACGTTGAACCAGCATTCTTTAGCCCAAAAGGCATCCGTACAAAACAGTATGTGCCGCATGGGGTGATGAATGCGGTTTTCTCCCCATCCTCTTCTGCCATGAAGATCTGATGATATCCTGAGTATGCGTCAAGAAATGAAAGCAAATCACATCCAGCCATGGAGTCAACAATCTGGTCGATGCGCGACAAGGGAAATGGGTCTTTGGGACAAGCTTTATTAACATATGTGAAGTCGATACAAAGTCTCCATTTCCCATTTGCCTTGCGTACAACTACAGGATTGGCCAACTACGTAGGATGGAGCACTCCTCTGACAAGGCCTGCTGCTTCCAATTTCTTGATCTCTTCTGTAATGAATTCTTGGCGCTCCACTGCCTGCTTCCTGACTTTTTGCTTGACGGGCCGCGCATGAGGACAGACAGCTAGGTGATGCTCAATTACTTTCCTGGGAACACCGGGGATGTCAGACGGTTGCCATGCAAACACGTCGACGTTCGCCCATGAGAAAGCAACGAGCGCCTTCCTATTTAGGGTCGAGTGGCAGCGATGGTGAAAGTACCACCGGTGCCGTCCTCCTTGGCGGACACCTTCTTGGTCTTTGGTGGAGCTGCCATCGTCTTCTTGCACTTGCCGGTGGAGCTCGATGGTGCGTCCTCGACGGTAGCGCAGCACTCCGGGGAGTGCGTTTGCGGAGTGAGCATCGAGCTCTTGCGGACTTGGTCTTCTTCTTCCCCGGGAGCTTCAGCGGCAAGTGACTTGCTATCTATTGCAGCTGCTGCCTCCTGGTAAATCTTGTCGGCGCAGATAAGAGCATCCTTCTTGTCGCCATGGACAGAAATGACACTTATCGGACCTGGCATCTTGAGCAAGTTGTATGCATAATGAGAGGCTGCCATGAACTTGGCGAGTGCTGGACGGCCAAGTATCCCATTGTAAGGCAATGGAAAATCAGCAACGTCGAATGTGACCCTCTCAGTCCTGAAGTTTAGTTCACTGCCAAATGTTACCGGTAACGTGATCTTCCTCTTCCGCTTGCTCCTTCCCGGATTGATTCCTTGGAAAGTGTCAGTCTCTTCGAGCTCGCTGTCAGGGATCTGAAGCTTCTGGAGCACCGCGGAGGAGATCAGGTTTAAGCTGGCCCCGCCGTCAACTAGCATCTTGGTGACCTTGAGGTTGCGGATAGTTGGTGAGACCAACATCGGCAAGCACCCGACCGCAGTTATGCGATCGGGTGGTCCTCAATATCAAAGATGATAGGCGTCTTGGACCATTTCGAGGCTTGCGTGACTCTACGGATGGTTCTGCTGCATTAACTTCCGCATCCTTTGCTTGAGTTGGCGGTGTGAAGTATGCGAGAGAAGCACCATAAATCAGCGCAGAGGACCTCTGTGGCTTTCTAAAACTCCTGCTCATCGGTCTAAATGCGTCTTCCATATCTTCATCGCCGTCGTCGTCTTCATCCTTGTCGCGCCGCGGGAGGTCTGTCTCCTTGCCATTGCTTGGCCTTGCATGGCGTCCTCCCGGCCGGGTCGCTTCTTGCTAACTCCCCGGCACCTTCTGGGCCTTCTCCTTGTCGCGCCGCTCGTACTCAGCCTTACGCTGTTCAACAAGCTGCTCGACCTTCTTGCAACTCTGGAGGTCATGGCCCTTGGTGCGGTGGATCTTGCAGTCTTGCTTGTTGGAGCTGTCCTGCTTGTCGGTGCGCCGCCACTGACTTTTGCGGTCGGTGTCGTGACAACCTCCTTGCGGAGCCACCAACTTTGGCTTTCTTGGTGGCACCACCGTTGCCGGACTGCTTTCGACAACTAGTACCTCTTTGCCCTTCTTCCTTACTGTTGTTCCGTCGCTTGGCTCTTCTTGGCCGGGCGGTCTCCTCCTATCGAGATCCTGCTACATATTCTCTCTGGAGTCTCCTCCTTCCTCGGCATGTGCACACTTGTCGGCCGGGGCATACAGCTCACTTACGTCCTTGACTTTGCACATTGCCATCTCTTCCCTCATCCTGCGGTTCCATGCGTTTTGATGGAGCAGCTGATCACCGCTGGCAGGGTGGACATACGGGATGTTGTAGTGCACTGCAGCTGAATCTCTGAATGAACTTGCGAGAGACTCTCCTTCCTTACAGGCGGCAGATGAAGGTCACTTTCTTGGCCATGAGGCTTGTGGCGCTGTGAAGCGCCGACAAACTGATGGCATAGATCTGCCAAGAGGATATGGAGCTGTCCGGCAAGTGCATGAGCCAAGATCTGACATTGGGCTTGAGTACCAGTGGGAAGTAGTTGGCGAGGATCTTGTCGTCTCGTCCCCCCGCAGCCTGCACCACGATGGTGTAGATGCTGAGGAACTCTGGCGGGTGTGTCCTGCCATCGTACTTCTCACGCACGTCGGCGAAATTCTTCTTCTTTGGGCCCTTTGGACTTGCCGCAGCTCACGAGTGAGCAGGGGCAACCTACGCGTATGGCAAGTCGCTGGTTCCCCTGGCGCATGCATATCGACAGAGGGCCCAGTAGCTGGTCGGATTGACGTCGCGCTTCTCTTGGCGCTTCGGCGCGAGTTCGAGCATCTTCTTGTTGCCGTTCTTGAAGAACTGGCGCTGATCACGGCGAGCTCGTGGATCCGATGGCGACGATGGAGTCGTTGTCGAGGTGGATCCGACGAGTTGGTGATCTTGGCCTTCGGGTGGAGAGTGCATGGTGGTTGCACCCCCACAGGTTTCGTCGCCACCGGCCCGTGTCTTGTCGTCTTGCCGCGGCAGCGATGTAGTTGGTTGCCGCGGAGCATCGCCATTGGCAAAGCCGATGAGACTCTGGATGGTGGCCCTCCATTCATCGACCCTGTCGGCTGTTGGAGGGTAGTCTAGGAGTAGTTGAGCTCTCGCCAAGGCTTCCGCTGGAGTGGTGGGTGGCAATGGCGAACGGTGCGAGGAGCGGGATATGCTCGGACTTCTAACTATGTTAGAAGGAGCAGCATCCGTCGAGCGACCGTACCCGCTTCGTGCCGACATCTTTGGTGTGCGCGCTGGTCTTGAGGGCCTCGCGATCCTCCGGCTCGATCTTGATCCAACGGCGTATGGTACTATGAATACCATGGCGCTGTCGGTCCCGCGCCTCTGAGATGGGCGTGGTGCGTGTCTGGACGCCGAGTCTGCGGCCTTGTCCTTGGACTTGGCAGCGTCATGAGCTCCCTCGTCGACGCCCGTTCTTCGCCAGCGTCTACCCGCCATCCATTTGCTCCGGTGGTGGCGGGATCGGCGTGGGCGGCTCCGCTGCCGCGAAGCCTTCTTCTTCGGTGGCATGTTGATGAAGATGATGAAGATGTTGCTCGTGTGAGCGCCGGATCAGGTTCACACAGCCTCGGCGCCCTACGGGCGCGCCAAAGATGTCGGGAAGCTGATCGGACCCACGAACACCTATGGGACGGCGGGCGAGTGCCTTCGGTTCGGTGGAGGAGGAGATCGCATGAAGAAGCGGATCGGCGAAGCACACGAGCAGTTACCCAGCCGGAGCTCTCGAGAGATAATACTCCTCTGCTGCTTATGCGATTGTATTGTGTTCTTGCTAGAGAGCTATGGGAGCTACAAGACTTAGCATGAGTGTCTCTTGTTTCGAATGAGTCGAACCCCCTCTACGTTGCGCATGGGCCTCCTTTTATATGCTCAAGGGATCACCAACAGGTGGCAACGTAGACAAGGGCAAAAAGGGAAAATGAGTTGCGGTTGGTACAGCTACTTTGTACAGTGTACTCTACCTAACTCTGACGGCAAGGGACAAAAGCATTAAATGCCCGTCCATGTCGCCTAAGCAGTCTGTGAGGACCGTCGGGGCGCCACCGCTTGCCACGATGGCAATCTTGTCAGCGCCGCTTACCGCTGCTCTCCGCTGGCCGCACAGCCTCTTGACACGTGCGCCTGGAATGGTCCCATGGCGACACGTTGGTGGATGAGCTGGAGCGGAGATGAAGAGTGGTTTCCTGCCGCGGCAAGCGCCTTGCCGCGGCTGAATCCTTGACGCCTCCGGAATCTTGTCGCTCTCCGGGCCTTCCCGGCAAGCTCCTCTTGCCGGGGTCTTGTCTTCTGCGTGCCCTGAGTGGCCTTCCCGGCAAGCTCCTCTTGCCGGGGCCTTGTCTCCTTGGCTTAAATACTTTGTTCTTGAATGGCTCCAAAGGAACCATGGAGGACCTTGGCGGTCACTAGGCAAGCCTTGCCGCGGGGTGCTGCAACTGCCCGTGCACGAGTTCGGGATACTAGGGTACCCCTACTCTAGTACACCGACACCAGGACTCCCTCAGTAGCCCCCGAACCAGGATTCAATGGCGATGAGTCCGGCGCGTAGTTTGTCTTCGGCATTGCGAGGCGGGTTCTTCTCCAAATTCCATATACTTGTCGAATAGTGTCCGCCCGATAAATGCTGTGCTCCTTGGCTACGTAATAATGGCCATCTTCCACGTGTTTGAATGAATGTGAAAAGCCAGGTATTTTTACACTTATCCCCTAGCTGCGCAAATGAGCCGCCTATAAAAGGGCGAGGATCTAGATCTGAGTCACACCATCCCCCTCATGAGCTTTCATGGGCGCCTCGACAAAATCCATTCCATCATGGACGGTCGTGCGGCTCCTCCTCTCGCTCCCAGCCCTCAGCCTGGAAATTGGGAGAGATGCTCAGTCCGCATAGCGAGCTAGTGACACTCCAAACCAAGGGATTTCTTCCCGGCCTTCATGGTTTGGTTCGAGCCGGACTCGCCACCTATAAGAGGCGGAAAGCAAGCGGAGAGTGTCCCCAATCCCTCAAAGGAGAGCGGGTATGCTTTGTCTCTTATCTAGTAACAGGACTCGGATTTCCAATTCATCCGTTTCTCCGGGTGCTCTTGGAGTTCTACGGCCTCCGATTGCACCACCTTCGCCTGCCTCCATTTCGCACATCGCGGGCTTTGTGGCCCTTCGCAAACTGTTCTTGGCGTCGAGGCTCATTTTGCGCTGTGGAAGAGATTATTGTGCCTTGTACCCGTTCTCATGAGGGGTCAATATATCAAGTGGGCGGAGCGAGCTATGGCGATCGCCAGACCGGATATTTATCCGAACCCAAGAAGGCGTCCAAGACTGGCCTTCGAATGGTTTTATATAGAAGGCGCCCCACTGCCGGATCCTGTTACGATCGGTCTCCCGAATTCAGCAATGCTCCTTTGAAGAAACGCCTGAGTTGGCGCCCATGAGCTCCGGAGGGAAGACAGCAGGGCGTCCTTTACGATGAGCGAGAATAAGATTGTTAGCTCATTCCGGACTGACCATGATCGGTGTCATGGCCACATGTATTATCTTGGGGTGCAGCCGCCCGAGATAGGGGCCACCCATGTGGGATTTCAGCGGGAGGACGACGCCACCCGTCATGGCCGTAAGGGGCCGGGATCGGTCACCGGTCTGGTGAAGATCTTGCCCACGCTGTACAAGGGGGAAGAGGAGGATTTCCTCCGCGTCAGTCCATTGAACGGATTTTCTATGAACAATCCTCGAAGCTGGGTAAGCGGACATTTCTTTTTTGCACATCCGATCCGTATTCCCATGGTTAGGTATCTCATTTTGTGATTTTGACGCAGGAACTGCGCCAGGCCGTAAATGACATAAACAACCCACCTCCACAACCCGAGGATCCGGAACGGCTCCTCGATCCGGCCTCCCAAGAGGATCCGGACATATTGGTGGAGCTGATTGATGGGGTATTTCACCAACTGAGCATCGATAATGCTTGGTTGCCATTACGGCCGATTACCCCGGAATACTTCCAGCCTCACAGGTAATTGAGACCGAGGTCCCAATACTCTGATAATGACCCATCCATGCTTATTTTTTATCACCGTATACCAATGGTGTTTCGCAGAGGGTGCCTTCGAGGCAGGAGGCCGAGCCCGCGGCGGCTAGCCAACAAGGGGCAGCACGGCCCCGCAGGCTAAAAAAAAGTGCGGTCAGATCGAAACACCGCCCAGAGCGGTATGGCGTCACCATATTCCCGGATTGATTCTGGAAGGCGATTAACGCTGGTGCCCTTTTCAGGAAAAAGAGCGCTCGCCGGACTATGTCCGGAGAGGTTGCCAATCGAGCCTCCGCCAGCCAGGCTCCAAAGCCGGGTCCAGAAGCGGAGGCGAGCACGAGGCGTGCGTCGGACGCTCCTCCGATAGAGGATGCCGACAGATTGTCCGCCACCAACTCCGAGGTGGAGAGCGCCATGAATCACAGTCGCCGCCGGACAGTTCTTCGTGACGCATGTTTCTCCCAAGAGGCATTGAATGCCTTCAATTCGGGAGATGCGCACCTCTGTGCCGCTCAAGATGGTCTAGCCAGAGCCACAGAGCAGTATGTAAAGGACATACGGGTGAGGAAATTTGACGGTTATATATGCCAGTAGCCCCCGAGACTTAAAATAGTTAGAATAACTGATTTAAGGATCATTTGTTATGCAGGATCTTACAAAAAAGAATACCCGACTGTCCCAGGAGCTTAAAGAATGCAAGGCCCAACTTGAGGCCGCACTAGCCGCTACAGGGGGAGCCACAGAGACACCCTCTGGTAATATATGCTTCAAAAGATAAGTAGTTTGTGAAGTGCGGCGTGTGTGTAAATCTGACAATAATATTGCAGATGGCGCTGGACTAGACCCGGACAAGCAACATTTTTTGCGCCGATTGAAGGCCGGCGAGAATGTGCTTACAAGGGTGAGGCTAGAGAAAAATAATCTCCAAGATGCCAACACCCAGCTGGGTGAGGAACTAAAGGATGTTAGTGCCCAGCTGTCTGACTCCGTGAAGGAGAATCGGCGACTTCGTCGCGGCATTTATAGTAAGTGCTTGAGCGAACTTTGAAAAAGAGGTCGGCGAGGAAGTCAATTAACAGAGTTATGTCTGTAGGTATGCTCACGGGTCGTCCTGCAGAGGAAATGCCCGGTTCTACGGGTGACCTTCTTCGAGCTATTGCAATCGCACGAGCGAGTTCGGCGGTGATGAAAGGCGTTGCCCAGGCCTTGTGGCCATCTATATCCCTGCCGAAGGCCTTGGAGAGCTTGCAGAGCAGCTTCAGGAGCACGGCGGCACTTCCGACTATGGAAGATATCGGCTGTCGTCAAGGCGCCGAGGAGGCTGGGCCATGGTGAAGGCAGCGGTACGGCGGACCCAAACCACATGGCGAGTCGGACACATGGGGCCCGACAGGAAGGAGATCCTGTGAGCTTAGTGTACGACCAAGTAGAGTTGGCATAAAGTATTCCCCAACAGATGTAAACTAGACAGCCTATTAGATGGCATTGAAGAGGAATACAATCAGTCAATTTGACTATGTAATTTAAAATGACATGTAAAATGCCTTCTAGCGGATTGTAGATCGTTTGTCGTAGCGGACCTTTTCGCTTCAACCTCGGGACCCAATAGTCCGGTGTGTCCGAATACCCTCGCGGTTATGTAAAACCGGGGCATGCGTGGAGACCCGGCGTAGGGGTCATGAGTGCTTTATCGGACAAGTGCCCAACTAGTTATGTTATATTACATGGTTAGTAAGAAATATCTTCCAGGAGAATAGTTTCGTTAGGGTTCCTTTCACAGGAGGCATGCCCTAAAGTGCATGTCCGGACTGCGAAAAAAAGAAAAAAGCATCCGGGGCAGATAAATGAAAAATAAAAATTGTCTTTTAGTTCACCAACGAATATTCCCTTAAGAACGCTAGTTTTCGGCTTCACCCGATCGAGGTACACGTCCGGCTGACCAGCGGTAACAATCGCAGAGGTGCTCCTTTACCACTTAGCGAACAATCGGGAGCGTAAGGGTAAGCACAGAGCCGAGCAACCCAGCTTGGCCAAAACTTAAGTCATATCGATGCATATAATGGTGAATAAAAGGTACATACGGAAGTGTGACACATGTGTTGGGCATAAAGCCCGTATAAATAAGCTTACATTAAAGAAGCCCCGAAGTATAATGAGCGGATAGCGCGTCATGTGTGCGAACAATGCATAAACTAGCCTTTAACGACTTCGGAAAAAGGAGGGAGAAGGAGAGAAATAAAAGACAGCTTAAAGTATAAAATATAGACGGAGGAAGGAGACGAACTCAGAATCCGGCGCTAGGCGTAGAATCTTCGGAGACGGGCTGCGTTCCATGGGTTCGGCTCGAGTCGGTTATCCGATGCGTTTCGCAGACGGTACGCTCCGCCGGTCAGGACTTGGTCGATGATGAAGGGACCCTCCCATTTGGGCTTGAGTTTGTCCTTTTTCTTGTCCGGCAGGCGTAGAACTAGTTCGCCAACATTGTAAGCTTTGGCCCGTACTTCCCTGCTTTGATATCTTTGAGCCTGCTGTTGATAGAATGCGGAACGAGCTTTTGCCACGTCACGCTCCTCCTCCAAGGCGTCCAAGCTGTCCTGCTGATCGAGCTCAGCTTGTCTTTCTTCGTACATGCGCACGCGAGGTGAGTCATGAATTATGTCGCAGGGCAAAACTGCCTCTGCGCCGTATACCATAAAAAATGGTGTGAATCCGGTAGTGCGATTCGGCATGGTCCGCAGCCCCAGTCTGGTCGAGCTCCTCTACCCGGGCGTGTTAGATTCCTTGAGGACCGCACTAGTGCGGGTTTAATGCCGCTCATGATTAGACCGTTTGCTCGCTCGACTTGACCGTTAGTTTGGGGTGATAGATGAAGCATAGTCGAGCTTGATGCCCATGTTTTTGCACGAGTTTGACCTTGTCGGCCATGAAGTTCGTGCCGTTATCGGTGATGATGCTATGGGGGCGCCATAGCGGTGTACTACCCCGATATGAAGTCTATCACGGTCCGGATTGACCGTCTTCTGAGCTTGGCCTCTATCCATTTGGTGAATTTATCCACCATGACCAATAGGTATTTTGCTTGTGGGTTCCTCCTTTAAGGGGTCCAACCATGTCAAGCCCCTGGACCACGAAGGGCGGTGATGGGTATAGTTTTGAGGGCGGTGGGTGGCATGTGGCTTTGGTTAGCAAAGAGGCGGCAACCGACGCATCGTTGGACTAAGTCTGAGCATCTGCCCGGCCGTCGGCCAATAAAATATCTGTCGGAAGGCCTTGCCTACAAGGGCCGGGCTGCGGCATGGTGCCCACCGAGTCGGCATGAATTTCAGCCGGAGATTTCGCCCTTCCTCTTTGGAGATACACCTTTGAAGGACTCGGTTGTGCTTTTCTTATAAAGCTCTCCCTCATGGACCTTATAGGCTTTAGACCACCGCACTATGCAGCGGGCCTCGTTTTGGTCCTCGGGAAGTTCCTGCCTAGTTAGGTAGGCTAGGAATGGTTCTGTCCACAGGCGATAACTGCCATTATTGCGTAATGGCGATGTTATTTCGTTGGCGGGACCACCAACTATGTCGGAATGTTCGGTGTGGGGCAGTGTGGTTGGGTCCGGGTTGTTATTTCCGGACTCTCCCTCCCATAGTACAGATGGCTTGAAAAGCCTCTCTACGAAGATGTTGGGGGGGACGGCATCGCGCTTTGCGCCAATGCATGCCAACACATCTGCTGCCTGGTTGTTATCCCGGGCTATATGGTGAAATTCGAGCCCCTCAAACAGAGCTGACATTTTTAGGACGACATTGCGATAAGCTGCCATTTTCGGATCCTTGGCATCAAAGTCCCCATTTATTTGGGATATCGCGAGGTTGAATCGCGCACCTCTAGGCATTGAATGCCCATGGGCGCCATCCGAGACCATGTAGAAGGGCCTCGTATTCGCTGCGTTGTTGGAGTCCGTGTACATTATTTGAAATACGTATTGGACTATATCTCCGGTTGGGGACGTCGAGCAGCGCCAGCCCCGACCGACCAACATTTTGGGCGTCGAAGTGCATGCTCCGGTTGGAATATCGCCGTACTCTTTAGGGAGTTCGGCTTCAGTCCATTCGGCAATGAAGTCAGCCAAAACTTGCGACTTAATAGCTCGCCGTGGCTTGTAGGTTATGTCGAACGGGAGGAGCTCAATGGCCCATTTAGCAATCCGGCCCGTTGCGTCGCGGTTGTTTATAATGTCGTTAAGAGGTACTTGGAGGCTACTGTTATCGAACACTCTTGAAAGTAGTGTCGCAGCTTCCGGGATGCCATGAACACCGCGTATGCTATCTTTTGATAATGCGGGTACCGTGACTTGCATGGAGTTAGGACGGTGGACACGTAGTAAACTGGTTTTGGAGAGGAACTTGTGTCCGTCCGTTTCTCGTTCGACAACGAGCACCGCGCTTACAACTTGATGGGTTGCTGCGATGTATAATGGCATTGGTTCGCCCATGTTGGGCACGGCCAGGACGGTTGTTGCCAATATGGCTTTGATTTCTTGAGACCGGCCGTGGCAGCATCCGTCCACTCGAAGTGTTGGTCTTGCGGAGGAGGCGATAAAGGGTAATGCCTTTTCTCCTAAGCGGGAGATAAAGCGGCTTAGAGCCGCCACGCATCCGTCAATTTTGTATTTGTTTGAGGTCTTTGGGGATATCAATTGTGACAGAGCTCGGATCTTGGCTGGGTTTGCTTCAGTTCCTCTACGGATACAATGAAGCCCAAGAGTTTTCAGTGATGCGCCAAAACGCATTTTCGGTTGAGCTTGGCGTCATATGTTGGAGATTATCGAATGTGAGCCTCAAGTAAATCGACTAGGGTTTCGACATGCTTGGATTTGACGACCACATCGTCTCGTATGCCTCCTTTGTTTTGCCGATCTGGTTTGCGGACATGTACGAATCATGCGCCGATATGTTGCGCCGGCGTTTTTGAGCCCAAAGGGCATTGTGTTGAAGCAGAATGGGCCATATGGAGTGATGAATGCCGTTCCGGCTTGGTCTGGCTCTGCCATCTTGATTTGGTGGTAGCCGGACTATGCGTCGAGGAAACACAATGAATCGTGGCCTGCGGTAGCGTCGATAATTTGATCGATGCGGGGGAGGGGGAAGGGATCCTTTGGGCAAGCCTTGTTAAGGTCCTTAAAATCGACACATAGGTGCCAGGATTTGTCCTTCTTTGGTACCATTACCAGGTTTGCTTGCCAGTCCGGATGTTTAATATCTCTGATGAATCCGGCCTCCAATAGTTTAGCTAGCTCCTCTCCCATGGCCTGACTCTTGGGTTCGGAGAAACGCCGAAGAGCTTGTTTGACTGGCTTGAATCATTTTAGGATATTTAGGCTGTGCTCTGCCAGCCGGCGTGGGATTCCTGGCATGTCTGAAGGGTGCCAGGCAAAAATGTCCCAACTTTCGTGTAGGAATTCTCGTAATGCGGCGTCCACATCAGGGTTTAATTGTGCCCCGATGGAGGCCGTTTTTGTAGGGTCCGTTGGATGGACTTGGAATTTGACTATTTAAATCGCGGTTTAAAGAGGTGGACTTGGATCTCTTATCGAGTATCACATCGTCCATGTTCACCGTGGGCGCAGCGCGATGAGTTCCTCTGCCGCTAGGGCTTGGATAGTGCCTCAAGGGCAAGTCGGCTGTTTTATTTTGGTAGCGAGCGCTATGTCCGGTCACTAGCGAGAGTGATAATTCCGTTGGGTCCGGGCATTTTGAGCTTCATGTACCCGTAATGGGGTATAGCTTGAAAAATTGTGAATGCCTCTCACCCTAATAGGCGTGGTATCCGCTGCTGAGCAGGGCCACTTGGAATGTGACCTCCTCGGACCTATAATTGTCGGCGTGCGAACACCACATCTAGTGTGATCTTTCTGTCTGACATGCTTCCCGATCGTGGATTATTCCTCTAAAGGTTGTGCTGCTTTGCTCAATGCGACTCCAGTCTATTTCCATTTTTGAAGGGTTTCCTCGTGAGCGAGGTTTAATCCGCTGCCGCCGTCCATGAGTACCTTGGTAAGGCGAAGCCGCCCACTATTGGACCGAGGACCAATGCGGTGGTGCTCGGGCTGTTCGAATTTAGGTTAAATCCTTGGCGTTAAAGGTAATAGCCATGTCCTCCATGGATTTATTGTTGCTATCTGGTAGACTTGACAAGGTTGCGGAGTGTTCGTTTCGCATATTATTTGATCTGAAAGTCTCGAAGGCTATTAATACCGTCTTGGTATTGCTGGGCTGGTGCTCTGGAACTAAGAGCTCTTCGCCACTTTTGGCCACTGCCGTAGTATCCAACATGCTCTAAGGCTATGAGTTGGAGTGGCGCCCTCGTGCTATGAATTTTGTAGGGCCATTGAGCCATCCCTCGAAAGGTTCCATGCCCTTTGGGGGTTTTGCTTTTGGTATGTAACCCGGTGCACGGTGATGATGTACCCTTTTATTTCGGACTAGGGTCGATTGGGGCGGATTATCCCAAAATTTGATTTGGTTTTCCAGCGCTCTCCATCGCGCGAGTACTTTTCGTATTATGGACGCCAAGTCAGTGGCGTGTAATTTCCTGACGACTTATGGCGTTTAGGATTCCTTGTCCGTGCAATTATTGCGAAGAATGAGATTATGTCCTCCTCGCGGCAATCCTTTATCCTGTCCATAACCGGGAGAATCGCCCGATAATGATGTACCGCTTCACGGGCTCTTGCGGATTTGGGATAGATCGCTTATGTTTGGGTGGGCGGGTGGAATTAAATTCTGAACCCGTCCGATCTAAGATTCAGGGGCCAAGAAGTTTCCGAACTTGGAAGCTTGGGTTCTTGGAGGTTGTCCAATGAATCTAGCCCGCTGCCTGACTTTAAGTTCAGGGCTTGAGTGGTGTCCTCCCCTCCGGGAATCGGCATGGAGGGTCGGGAATCGGACATAGCTAGTCCTTAAGGTAGGAGAAGAGTCGCCATATTGTTCCTCTACCACAGCAACGTGGTGGGTAGCCTGGGGAGAGTTGATCTCTCTCAGATCGGTTTTAGGCCCAATCTGATCGTAGTCTGTAGTGACTCCCAGGGCGGCGATGCGATCCAAGAGCTCGTTCAAGGAAGAGAGCTCCATCGGATCTAACTGCTCGTCGAGTTCCGAGTTAACGTGAAGATTGCTTTCGATGACCGAGAAGTCATCGTGCGGTGGCGACGAACAGCGGTCATAAGAAAACCGCCTAGCCGGAGAGTTTGGCCGGTGGCCAAAGCTCCTTTAGCAACGGTGCCGTCTTTAAAGAGGGGATGAGGCATCCTTCCTGACAGCAACGGCACAGAGGAACTCTCAATGAAATCCCCAATGTCGGTGTCAAAACCGGCGGATCTCGGGTAGGGGGTCCCGAACTGTGCGTCTAGGCGGATGGTAACAGGAGACAAGGGACACGATGTTTTTACCCAGGTTCGGGCCCTCTCGATGGAGGTAAAACCCTACTCCTGCTTGATTAATATTGATGATATGGGTAGTACAAGAGTGGATCTACCACAAGATCAGAGAGGCAAAACCCTAGAAGCTAGCCTATGGTATGATTGTTGTTCATCCTACGAACTAAAACCCTCCGGTTTATATAGACACCAGATTAGGGTTACATAGAGTCGGTTACAATGGTAGGAGATCTACATATCCGTATCGCCAAGCTTGCCTTCCACGCCAAGGAAAGTCCCATCCGGACACGGGACGAAGTCTTCAATCTTGTATCTTCATAGTCTAGGAGTCCGGCCAACGGTGATAGTTCGGCTATCCAGACACCCCCTAATCCAGGACTCCCTCAGACACCGGAAGGGCCTAGGGTTGTACAGAGTCGGTTTACAGAGAAAGGAAATCGTACATCCGGATGCTAGACTTGCCATCCAAGCAAAGGAGAGTCCCATCCGGACATGGGGGAAGGCCTTCTATCTTGTATATTCACGGCCCATCAGTCCGGCCCATGTTATATAGCCCAGACACCCGAGGACCCCATAATCCAGGACTCCCTCAGTAGCCCCTGAACCAGTCTTTCGATGACGATGTGTTCGGCACGTAGATTGTCTTCGACATTGCAAGGCGGGTTCCTCCTCCGAATACTTCAAAGTAGTGTTCTGAATAAGAGAACTGTATCCGGCTCCGTATAGCAATCACAACCCTCAACCACATGGGCACAATACTTTTCCATCATACTCACAAAAGATATTAAAAAGGTGAAGCGTATGAGACAAACTCAATTCCATTTTTTGTAGTTTTCTTTTATAAACTAAACTAGTGCTAAAACAAGAAACAAAAAGATTCGATTGCAAGATCTAAAGATATACCTTCAAGCACTCACCTCCCCGGCAACGGCGCCAGAAAAGAGCTTGATGTCTACTACACAACCTTCTTCTTGTAGACGTTGTTGGGCCTCCAAGTGCAGAGGTTTGTAGGACATTAGCAAATTTCTCTCAAGTGGATGACCTAAGGTTTATCAATCCGTGGGAGGCGTGGGATGAAGATGGTCTCTCTCAAGCAACCCTGCAACCAAATAACAAAGAGTCTCTTGTGTCCCCAACACACCCAATACAATGGTAAATTGTATGGGTGCACTATTTCGGCGAAGAGATGGTGATACAAGTGCAATATGGATGGTAGATATATGTTTTTGTAATCTGAAAAATATAAAAACAGCAAGGCAGCAAGCGAAATAAGTGAGCATAAACGGTATTGCAATGCTAGGAAACAAGGCCTAGGGTTCATACTTTCACTAGTGCAAGTTCTGTCAACAATAATAACACAGTTGGATCATATAACTATCCCTCAACATGCAACAAAGAGTCACTCCAAAGTCACTAATAGTGGAGAACAAACGAAGAGATTATGGTAGGGTACGAAACCACCTCAAAGTTATTCTTTCCAATCAATCCGTTGGGCTATTCCTATAAGTGTCACAAACAGCCCTAGAGTTCGTACTAGAATAACACCTTAAGACACAAATCAACCAAAACCCTAATGTCACCTAGATACTCCAATGTCACATCAAGTATCCGTGGGTATGATTATACGATATGCATCACACAATCTCAGATTCATCTATTCAACCAACACATAGAACCTCAAAGAGTGCCCCAAAGTTTCTACCAGAGAATCACGACAAAAACATGTGCCAACCCCTATGCATAAGTTCATGGGCGAAACCCGCAAGTTGATCACCAAAACATACATCAAGTGAATCACGTGATATCCCATTGTCACCACAGATATGCACGGCAAGACATACATCAAGTGTTCTCAAAACTTTAAAGACTCAATCTGATAAGATTAGTTCAAAGGGAAAACTCAATCTATTACAAGAGAGTAGAGGGGGAGAAGAAACGTAAGATCCAACTATAATAGCAAAGCTCGCGATACATCAAGATCGTGCCAAATCAAAGAGAGAGAGAGAGAGAGAGAGAGAGAGAGAGAGAGAGAGAGAGATCAAACACATAGCTACTGGTACATACCCTCAGCCCGAGGGTGAACTACTCCCTCCTCGTCATGGAGAGCGCGGGATGATGAAGATGGCCACCGGTGAGGGTTCCCCCCCCTCCGGCAGGGTGCCGGAACAGGGTCCCGATTGTCTATTGGTGGCTACAGAGGCTTGCGGCGGCGGAACTCCCGATTTATTCTGTTCCCGGAGTTTTTAGGGTATATGGAGTTTTATAGGCGGAAAAAGTACGTCGGTGGACCTCCGGACTGTCCACGAGGTAGGGGGCGCGCCCTAGGGGGGTGGGCGCGCCCCCACCCTCGTGGGCAGCCGGGGACTCCCCTGGTGCAGCTCCGGTACTCCGTGGGCTTCTTCTGGTCCAAAAATAGGTTCCGTGGAGTTTTAGGTCAATTGGACTCCGTTTGATATTCCGTTTCTTCGAAACACTGAAATAGGCAAAAAAACAGCAATTCTGGGCTGGGCCTCCGGTTAATAGGTTAGTCCCAAAAATAATATAAAAGTTGAAAATAAAGCCCAATATTGTCCAAAACAGTAGATAATATAGCACGGAGCAATCAAAAATCATAGATACGTTGGAGACGTATCAAGCATCCCCAAGCTTAATTCCTGCTCGTCCTCGAGTAAGTAAATGATAAAAAAATAATTTTTGATGCGGAGTGCTACTTGGCATAATTTCAATGTAATTCTTCTTAATTGTGGTATGAATATTCAGATCCAAAAGATTCAAGACAAAATTTCATATTGACATAAAAATAATAATACTTCAAGCATACTAACTAAGCAATTATGTCTTCTCAAAATAACATGGTCAAAGAAAGTTCATCCCTACAAAATCATATAGTTTAGTCATGCTCCATTTTCGTCACACAAGAATGCTCTCATCATGCACAACCCCGATGACAAGCCAAGGAATTGTTTCATACTTTAGTAATCTCAAACTTATAAACCTTCACGCAATACATGAGCGTGAGCCATGGATATAGCACTATGGGTGGAATAGAATATGATGATGGGGGTTATGTGGAGAAGACAAAAAAGGAGAAGATATCACATCAAAGAGGCTAATCAATGGGCTATGGAGATGCCCATCGATTGATGTTAATGCAAGGAGTAGGGATTGCCATGCAACAGATGCACTATAGCTATAAATGTATGAAAGCTCAACAAAAGAAACTAAGTAGGTGTGCATCCAACTTGCTTGCTCGCGAAGACCTAGGGCACTTGAGGAAGCCCATTGTTGGAATATACAAGCCAAGTTCTATAATTAAAAGTTCCCACTAGTATATGAAAGTGACAAAACAAGAGACTCTCTATCATGAAGATTATGGTGCTACTTTGAAGCACAAGTGTGGTAAAAGGATAGTAGCATTGTCCCTTCTCTCTTTTTCTCTCATCTTTTGGGCCTTCTCTTTTCTTTATGGCCTTTCCCTTTTTTTGGGGCCTTCTATTTTTTATGGTCTTTCTCTTTTTTTACCTCACTTGGGACAATGCTCTAAAAAAATGATGATCATCACACTTCTATTCATTTACAGCTCAATGATTACAACTCGATACTGGAACAAAGTATGACTCTATATGAATGCCTCCAGCGGTGTACTGGGATATGCAATGAACCAAGAGTGACATGTACGAAAGAATTATGAACGGTGGCTTTGCCACAAATACTATGTCAACTACATGATCATGCTAAGCAATATGACAATGATGAGTGTGTCATGATAAAAGGAATGGTGGAAAGTTGCATGGCAATATATCTCGGAATGGCTATGGAAATGCCATAATAGGTAGGTAGGGTGGCTGTTTTGAGGAAGATATAAGGAGGTTTATGTGTGAAAGAGCGTATCATATCACGGGGTTTGGATGCACCGACGAAGTTTGCACCAACTCTCAGTGTGAGAAAGGGCAATGCACGGTACCGAAGAGGCTAGCAATGATGGAAGGGTGAGAGTGCGTATAATCCATGGAAGCAACATTAGTCATTAAGAACTCACATACTTACTGCAAAAATCTACAAGCCATCAAAAACCAAAGCACTACGCGCATGCTCCTAGGGGGATAGGTCGGTAGGAAAAGACCAACGCTCGTCCCCGACCGCCACTCATAAGGAGGACAATCAAAGAACACCTCATGTTTCAAATTTGTTACATAACATTTACCATACGTGCATGCTATGGGACTTTCAAACTTCAACACAAGCATTTCTCAAATTCACAACTACTCAACTAGCACGACTTTAATACTATTACCTCCATATCTCAAAACAATCATCAAGCATCAAACTTCTCTTAGTATTCAACACACTCATAAGAAAGTTTTTACTATTCGTGAATACCTAGCATATTAGGATTATTTAAGAAAATTACCATGCTATTTAAGACTCTCAAAATAATTTAAGTGAAGCATGAGAGATCGATAGTTTCTATAAAACAAATCCACCACCGTGCTCTAAAAGATATAAGTGAAGCACTAGAGCAAATGACAAACTACTCCGAAAGATATAAGTGAAGATCAATGAGTAGTCGAATAATTATACAACTATGTGAGGAATCTCCCATTTAATAATTTCAGATCCTGGTATTTTATTCAAACAGCAAGAAAATATAAAGAAAATAAAATGACGCTCCAAGCAAAACACATATCATGTGGTGAATAAAAATATAGCTCCAAGTAAAGTTACCGATGAACGAAGACAAAAGAGGGGATGCCTTCCGGGGCATCCCCAAGCTTAGGCTCTTGGTTATCCTTGAATATTACCTTGGGGTGACTAGGTAATCCTCAAGCTTAGGCTCTTGCCACTCCTTATTCCATAGTCCATCGAATCTTTACCCAAAACTTGAAAACTTCACAACACAAAACTTAACAGAAAACTCGTAAGCTCCGTTAGCGAAAGAAAACAAAAAACCACTTCAAGGTACTGTAATTAACTCATTATTTATTTATATTTGTGTTAAACCTACTGTATTCCAACTTCTCTATGGTTTATAAACTATTTTACTAGCCATAGATTCATCAAAATAAGCAAAGAACACACAAAAAACAGAATCTGTCAAAAACAGAACAGTCTGTAGTAATCTGTAACTAACGCAAACTTCTGGAACTCCAAAAATTCTAAAATAAATTGGTGGACCTGGGGAATTTGTCTAGTAATCATATGAAAAAAGAATCAACTAAATAGCACTCTGCAGTAAAAAGTTGAAGCTAATCTCGTGAGCACTAAAGTTTCTGTTTTTTACAGCATGACCATAAAGACTTCAGCCAAGTCTTCCCAAAGGTTATGCTTGGCACAAACACTAATTAAAACATAAAACCACATATAAACAGAAGTTAGATGGATTATTTATTACTAAACAGAACCAAAACGAAAGGAACTAAAATAAAATTGGGTGGCCTCCCAACAAGCGCTAACGTTTAACGCCCCTAGCTAGGCATGATGATTTCAATGATGCTCACATTAAAGATAAGAATTGAAACATAAAGAGAGCATCATGAAGAATATGAATAGCACATTTAAGTCTAACCCACTTCCTATGCATAGGGATTCTGTGAGCAAACAACGTATGGGAACAATAATCAACTAGCATAGGAAGGCAAAACAAGCATAACTTCAAAACTTTAAGCACATAGAGAGGAAACTTGATATTATTGCAATTCCTACAAGCATACATTCCTCCCTCATAATAATTTTCAGTAGCATCATGAATGAATTCAACAATATAACCAGCACCTAAAGCATTCTTTTCATGGTCTACAAGCATAGAAAATTTACTACTCTCCACATAAGCAAAATTCTTCTCATTCGGAATAGTGGGAGTATCATAAGAGACTTGAATACTATAAATTGTTTCCACATTAAAAGATTAATGTTCAGAAAAAGGGTAATCATAATCATGACAAGCTTTATAAGTATAGTCATCACTACTTTTTATAGCATAAGTTTCATCACAATAATCATCATAAGTAGCAACTTTGTTCTCATCATAATCGATTGAAACCTCTTCCGAAATAGTGGATACATCACTAAATAAAGTCATGACATCTCCAAATCCACTTTCATAAATATTATAAGATTTAGCCTCCTCCAAAATAGTGGGATCATCACTTCCTAAAGTTGACACTCTTCCAAACCCACTTTCATCAATATAATCATCATAGGTAGAAGGCATGCTATAATCATAACAACTCTGCATATCAAAACTTGGGAGGCTAAAAATATCATCATTATTAAACATAGCATTCCCAAGCTTGGGACAAACATTAATTGCAGAAAATATATTCTCAAATATGTCATCCTCATCAAACATAGCTTCCCCAAGCTTGGTCCTTTTCATATCATAAGCATAATCACTCTCATCATTAATAGTATGGATAGCACCAATAGTATAGCAATTATCATATTCTTCCAAGCAAGTGCCAAAAAGATTTTCAAGATCATAGGAAGTATCATTATCTTCCCAATCATAATCATCACAACAAGCAATAGGCATAACGAGATCATCATCAAGTGCATCATCTTCCACAATTATTTTTGATTCATTTTCATGAGGCACAACAATAATAGGAACAACATTATTTGGGAGAGATACCTTTTTAACTCTCTTCCTTTTCCTTTTCTTCTTCTTCACCACATCATGTGTGGGTTCAATCCTCTTTTTGGAGCTCCTTATTAATGAGATTGGTTGAATAGAAGGCTCCTCCTCGTTACCTGATTCATCATAAGAAATAATAGGATGATATTGGGAAGTCTCTTCCCTTTCATTAGTATTCTCTTCATCCTCTATTTCTTTTATTTTCTTTATGTAATAATTGGCAATATAAGGATTTTCAATGCAATTCACCGCACAATACATATAAATTTCCTCTAGATCAAAACCAAGAAGTTTGTAACGGGCAAATTCTGGAAGATAACTAGTTAAACGTTTCATTTCTTCGCAACCCATAAGCAAGCTAAGTTCATTATAATGTGCAAGGGAAATCAACTCATCACAATGTTTGGACACGATTAGATCATGAAACAATTTGCATCGGATAGCTAAATGACCATTTTCTTTGCAAAGTCCACAAGTACGGCCAAGAAAATTTAAATCTTCAGCACAAACATCTAGCCTTTCTTGCAACAATTTAGTTTCTAAGTGCTTATACCTCTTGCAATATCTATCTTCCCTATTTGGAGTGTATTTGCAAACCCAATGCACTCCACAAAAATTGACATGCTTATAGGAGATATTTTCATCATAACTAGTGCAATCATCATTAGTATCATGGATATTCAAAGAATTTGTACTAACAACATTGCAATCATGTTCATCATTCACATATTTTATGCCAAGCATTCTATGTAATTCTTCTTCTAGCACCTTTGCACAATTTTCTTTTCCATCATACTCACGAAAGATATTAAAAAGGTGAAGCGTATGAGACAAACTCAATTCCATTTTTTTGTAGTTTTCTTTTATAAACTAAACTAGTGCTAAAACAAGAAACAAAAAGATTCGATTGCAAGATCTAAAGATATACCTTGAAGCACTCACCTCCCCGGCAACGGCGCCAGAAAAGAGCTTGATGTCTACTACACAACCTTCTTCTTGTAGACGTTGTTGGGCCTCCAAGTGCAGAGGTTTGTAGGACATTAGCAAATTTCTCTCAAGTGGATGACCTAAGGTTTATCAATCCGTGGGAGGCGTGGGATGAAGATGGTCTCTCTCAAGCAACCCTGCAACCAAATAACAAAGAGTCTCTTGTGTCCCCAACACACCCAATACAATGGTAAATTGTATGGGTGCACTAGTTCGGCGAAGAGATGGTGATACAAGTGCAATATGGATGGTAGATATAGGTTTTTGTAATCTGAAAATATAAAAACAGCAAGGTAGCAAGCGAAATAAGTGAGCGTAAACGGTATTGCAATGCTAGGAAACAAGGCCTAGGGTTCATACTTTCACTAGTGCAAGTTCTCTCAACAATAATAACATAGTTGGATCATATAACTATCCCTCAACATGCAACAAAGAGTCACTCCAAAGTCACTAATAGTGGAGAACAAGCGAAGAGATTATGGTAGGGTGCGAAACCACCTCAAAGTTATTCTTTCCAATCAATCCGTTGGGCTATTCCTATAAGTGTCACAAACAGCCCTAGAGTTAGTACTAGAATAACACCTTAAGACACAAATCAACCAAAACCCTAATGTCACCTAGATACTCCAATGTCACCTCAAGTATCCGTGGGTATGATTATACGATATGCATCACACAATCTCAGATTCATCTATTCAACCAACACATAGAACCTCAAAGAGTGCCCCAAAGTTTCTACCGGAGAATCACGACGAAAACATGTGCCAACCCCTATGCATAAGTTCATGGACGGAACCCGCAAGTTGATCACCAAAACATACATCAAGTGAATCACGTGATATCCCATTGTCACCACAGATACGCATGGCAAGACATAAATCAAGTGTTCTCAAATCTTTAAAGACTCAATCCGATAAGATTACTTCAAAGGGAAAACTAAATCCATTACAAAAGAGTAGAGGGGGATAAGAAACATAAGATCCAACTATAATAGCAAAGCTCGCGATACATCAAGATCGTGCCAAATCAAGAACACAAGAGATAGAGAGAGATCAAACACATAGCTACGGGTACGTACCCTCAGCCCCGAGGGTGAACTACTCCCTCCTCGTCATGGAGAGCGCCGGGATGATGAAGATGGCCACCAGTGAGGGTTCCCCCCTCCGGCTGGGTGCCGGAACAGGTCCCGATTGATTTTTGGTGGCTACAGAGGCTTGCGGCGGCGAAACTCCCGATCTATTCTGTTCCCGAAGTTTTTAGGGTATATGGAGTTATATAGGCGGAAAAAGTACGTCGGTGGACCTTCGGGCTTTCCACGAGGTAGGGGGCGCGCCCTAGGCGGGTGGGCGCGCCCCCCACCCTCGTGGGCAGGCCGGGACTCCCCTGGTGCAGCTTCGGTACTCCGTGGGCTTATTCTGGTCCAAAAATAGGTTCCATGGAGTTTCAGGTCAATTGGACTCCGTTTGATATTCCGTTTCTTCGAAATACTGAAATAGGCAAAAAAACAACAATTCTGGGCTGGGCCTCCGGTTAATAGGTTAGTCCCAAAAATAATATAAAAGTAGAAAATAAAGCCCAATATTGTCCAAAACAGTAGATAATATAGCATGGAGCAATCAAAAATCATAGATACGTTGCAGACGTATCAGGAACAGGCAAGTTTTAAGGCTTGGGGGGGCGCTTGATATTCACTGCCTATATAAGTGGATAAAGATCCATCTTTTTACCCCACACCTTCTACCTTCCTCTGCTTCCCCATCCTCGAGCTCCAGCACCCAAGTTCCAATCTTTTCCCATCGCCACCAACCCCTCCGGCCATGTCCGGATCCGGTTCTCAAGGCAAGTGGGTGGCCTCCTCCTTCACGGATAAGGACGTCAAGGAGCTCTGGGAGGCGGGGTACCTGACTGCGGATGTCGCGCACAGGCTCCCTGCCAGAAAGCAAGTCATCCCCACTCCGGAGCCCGACGAAAGAGTGGTGTTTATCCCCCTCTTCCTCCATGGACTAGGGTTTCCTTCCACACATTCGTCCACGGTCTCATGTTCTATTATGGGCTAGATTTCCACGATCTCGCCCTGAATTCCTTCCTCCACATCTCGGGTTCATCGTCGTGTGCGAGGCACTCCTCCGCATCCCCCACACCGCGGCCATGGTGAGCAAGCTCCCCAACTCCACCTGGCCCAAAGGGGCCTTTGCGGAAACTGTCAAGGTATGGCAGCAGGAGTGGTTCTACATCACCGAACCTCGCGGCGCCGCATGGGCAGCCACTCCCGAGTTTAGATGTGGAACCCCAATGTGGCTCGCATCATGGACCAACAAGGGTCTGGACTAGGGGTCGTCCGACGAAGTGATGATGCTGCAAAAGCGCATCAAAAATATGATAGAGAAGAACACCAATCTCACTGACGTGATTCAGGTGATGCTTTTCCACCGGATCCTCCCCTGCCAGCGCCGGCCTTTCCATATGTGGGAGTTCAATCCGGAAGGTCCGCGAACCCTACATCGATTCTTTGTCACAATGCACGAAGATATCTGGAAGCTTCTCTTCAAGGCCCGGAAGACGTGGCCGGAGACAACCGATGACATCGACCTCGCCAATAAGCATTTAGTTTCCAAACATAACTTCAATTCATAAATCAAAGGGTATGCTGAGCCTTCCATCCATTAATCAGGGCTGGACGAAGAAGGCGGAGCAGATCAAGTGTCCAGCTCCGCTACCCGAAGACTCGGCCATTCCTCTGCTAACGAGGATGCTGGTCCCGGCGCCGTATCAGGCGCCGGAGAAGAAGGTCAAGAAGAAGAGCAAGGAGGCTAAAGGTGGCCTCCGCCATATAGGTACTTCGGACGCGATGTCCGGAGAGACTGAAGCTCCCTCCTCCCACGAGGGAGATGAAGACGACGAGGAGGAGGGGGCAGAAAGCGAGTCTCCCCTTAGGGGGAGGAAGAAGAAAAGGGCAGCCTCCATAGACCCCGAGGCGGAGGCGTCGAAGAGGGGGAAGGTATCCCTCTCGGACGGTTCGGACACGGATGCCGAACACTCCCCCATGTGGCGCCCCAGGGAAAAGCCCCTGGCCACATCATAAGTGCAAAAGGGTACTCGAACGCTATCCAGTCTTTTTTGATCGTAACTACAACACATCATGTTATGTGTGGTAGTCCGGCCCGTGGCCTCCCCCAACAATCGTCATCCGAGGGGAACTCCCTGGCACTGGAGATGGTGGAGAGCGAGTCGCCCCGCGAGCCTCTCCGCCTACCACCGTGGATGACACCGAGGTGTTTTCCTGAAGGGCCTCTCTGGGCCATGGAGAGGTGAAGGAGGCCGCCATGATGGCGCCAGAGGGTAACACCTCGGCTTCTGAGAACATGGGGGGTGCAACCCCCATGGAGACTGACGACGGGGGCCCTGACCAGTCCGGGCCCCAGCCGAACACCATTCCGGAGACCCATGTGGCTCCGGAACCGAGCGAGCAACCCCCTTTGAAGGAGGGGGGAGCGCCTACTCCGATGGCGACCTCCACTAATCCGTAGGCGCCGAACACTCTGGTGGAAGCACTACAACGTGCTTCCTTCGTGGAGGAGCACCGTACCCTGATGGGTACAGTGGTTGAGAAGGTTCAGTCCGCCAAGAGCGGGCTGAACGAAGCCTTCACCAGCCTGCTAAAAGGCTTCGAGGTATGCGATGTAATATTCTTAGCTACTTTTCATATGAAAAATATGTGTGTGTATAGATAGTAGCCCCTGAGACTCTGTTCGGTTTTGAAAAACAGCCGAGCAAAGGATCAAATAATAATCGCAGGAGGTAACATACTATTCTTTTGGTAAACAAGCCTCCCTATTAGCGGCGACCGCCCAGGCCGCTGAAGTGTCCGAACTTCAGCGGAAGCTGAACCTGGCCAATGAGGACATCGTCTGCATCAACAAGCGGTTCGATGAGGCGCAAGGTGTGCTTGAAAAATTATTCACACACCTAAAGTGATATGCCAATGTGGAGTTTAAGCTCATGCGTTGCTTTGATCTTTATTGCAGGAAGTGCAGCCAAGGTCGAGACCCTGAAGAGCGCCCTCGCCCAAGCCAAGGAGCAGGCAAGGGTGAGCAAAGCAGCCACTGATAAAGCGACTGCCGATTTAAAGGCCGAGCAGGTTGCCCGCCGCCAGTATGAGGAGCGGGTGACCGAGGTGGAGCAAGAGCTCAAAGACGCCACCAGCAAGAGCGAGGCCTTGGAGGAGAAGAGAATAAGGCCCAAGCAGCCAACCTCGCCAAGGCCCTTCAAGAGGTGAAAGAAGCGCAGTCCGAGTCCCGGGCGACTCGTGAGGAGGTCCGACAGGCCAAACAGATAGCGGCTGGTAAGCCCTTTCTTTTGTAGAGTATTTTTGGCGGTTAAAGATATGCCTTGCTCACTCGGCTATGGAGTTCTCCAGACGCCTCTGTGGATCTTCTGAATAGTGCTGCCAACGCCGCGCAATTCTTTCGGTCCCAGGAGGGGCACACGACGGAGAAGCTCTTCTGGTCGCAGTACCTGGCGCCAGAGCGCCCTGCATTATTGAACAACCAGATGATGTAATGGGTGGAGCTACATAGGATGTCCGTATTGGCCATGGAGGACCTCATAGTCCGACTATGGCCAACTGAACCCATTCCTAGCAGCTACTTCGGCCTGGTGAAACGACTTGCTGACGCCCTGCCTTGAGTTGAAGCCGTGAAGCGCTCAACGTGCATAGAGGGCGCGTGGATGGCCTTTGCCCGTGTCAAGATGCACTGGGCGAAGATGAAGGCCGTCGTCATGGCGGTCGAGGGCCCACCTGAAGGAAAGGGCCACCACAAGCTGGAGCGGTATTTTGAAGACGTCCTAGAGGGTGCCAGTTTAGTAGAGGGTCAATGCTTGAAGGATACCATATTTGAGTGAATGTATCCGGGCTGCCCAGATGTTGTTTTATGAACCAAGGCTTTGTAATATATTCGTGCCTTTTATCTGAAATTACTTTCCTCATGTGCGGTCGTTTATTAATTTTGAGAGTTTTACCAGTTGTCGGCTTCAGCCCCCACGTAGATGCTAGGGGGTGTTTGGATTAGCGCATGATCACACTTGACCCATCGTCTTGGTCCGTAAAGGAGGCGTCTGCGTAGCGAACCATGCAATCATACTATACGGCTTTAGGACTTTCACTTAGCCATAGAAGTTTGACGGTGGGGCTAAGTACTAGCCCCTGGTGCATATGCGGTCATCCGAACTGGGATGCCATAGGCACATGACCGGACGGAGGCCGGTCCTTCGCATAATACGGAAGAAATTGCAAGGGATTTATAATGGGTCACCGAATTGCTGACCAGCTCTCGCTGTATCATGATAGTCAGTTTTCGGCTTTATCTACTGAGGTGCTTGACCGGACGAACCAGAAACACAATCACAGTAGTTTTCTCTTTACTAGCTTAGCCGAACGAGCGGAACGTAAGGTCGTAACCACAGGAGCCGGGTAACCCAACTATTGACCAAAGGCATGATTCAGAGCTGATGCATATAATGCAATACTCGGGACGCCGAACTATACTCTGAGAGTGTTCAGACTTTTTTTGAAAATATATGTGGCCGAATAGAGCCCCTGACATGTTTAGGCCATGCCGAAGCGTCTATGCCAATCTGAGGTGAAGAGGGAATACAGATGGTGAAATAAACCAATACCAAATAGGGTTGGTAAAAAACTGTTTCCATTATAGTCTGATTGATACATCAAAATGTGCTCTTACAGATAATGCCGTACACATCAAGGCTATTTTACATGCCGATAATTCGTAAACAAGGGAAAGCTGTATACAGGTCCTAAAAAGGAAAAGGTAGTCTTGAAGATCCTTTGGACACCCTGCCGCATGTCTGCGCCGCTTTTCGCCTTGGTGGAGGATCCTTTGAGAGGATCGACGATCGTGTATATAAAAGGGGCCTGGGAAAGGACCCTTGTACCACCGAAAAGTGACTTAGGTTTTAAAGAACCTGAAAGAAGAAAAAAAAGAAGAAAAATGAAGAAGAAGATTAAGGTCCGAATAGGGTCGAGCCGCATTATGGACCTCGTCCTCAGTGTGCCTCCGTCGTTGCCCAAGGTATTTTGAGTGCGTAGTTATGCACACGCGGTATATATGCCGCGATTAGATGAGGCGATTGACAGAGGCGAAACTGCTAGTCCAGCTCCGGATTGACCGAGCCGTCGTTCTGTAGGGTAGACCGGACTCGTTTGACAGTGTCCGGGGGTTTGATGGCCGATGAAGTGTTCGGCTTGAAAGGGCCGCTCTGTACCTCGGCTGCGAGGGCCGCGGTGTGCTCCTCGGTACGGAGGGAGCGCTCCATGTTTCCATTGACTGTGATAACACCGCGGGGTCCCGGCATTTTGAGCTTTAAGTAAGCATAATGCGGGACCGCATTGAAGCGAGCGAAGGCGGTTCGTCCGAGCAGTGCGCGATAACCACTGCGGAAGGGGACAATGTCGAAGATCAAATCTTCGCTTCGGAAGTTATCGGGCGAACCGAAGACTACTTCCAATGTTATTGAGCCCGTGCAGCGGGCTTCTATGCCGGGTATCACTCCTTTAAAGGTGGTGTTAGTAGGCTTGATTCTTGCTGGGTCAATACTCATTTTGCAGACCGTGTCTTGATAAATCAAGTTAAGACTGGTGCCGCCGTCCATGAGGACTCGGGTGAGATGGAATCCGTTGATGATTGGATCAAGGACCAGGGCTGCTGAACCTCCATGATGGATACTGGTCAGGTGGTCTCTGCGATCAAAGGTGATCGGACAAGCCGACCACGGGTTGAATTTAGGGGCGACGTGCTCTATGGCATAGACGTCCCTTAGTGCGCGCTTGCATTCCCTCTTGGGGATATGCGTGGCATATATCATGTTCATTGTTTTCACCTCAGGGGGAAATTTCTTTTGTCCCCCTGTGTTCGGTGGGTGAGGCTTTTCATCGTCCTCGCTTGGCGGCCCTTTCCCCTTATGTTCGGTATTTAACTTACCAGCCTGTTTGAAGACCCAACAGTTTCTGTTGGAATGATTGGCAGGCTTGTCAGGGGTGCCATGGATCTGGCAAGGCCGGTCGAGTATTTTGTCCAAACTGGATGGACCATCTTTATTTACTTTAAATAGCTTCTTCCGTTGACCGGATTTAGAGCCACTGAATCCGGCGTTGACCGCCGTGTCTTTGGTGTCTTCATTGTTGCTTTGACGCTTGTGTTTGTTGCATCGTGGCCTACTGTTGCCATCTCTGGTTTCGGAGGTGCCAGGGTGGCTAGTACTGTTGCTCTACGAGCCAACCAACTGTCTTCTCCCGCGCAAAAGCGGGTCATGAGTGCGGTAAGGGCTGCCATGGACTTCGGCTTTCCTTGGCCGAGGTGTCGAGCGAGCCATTCATCACGGACACTATGTTTAAATGCCGCGAGGGCTTCAACATCTAGACAGTCGATGATTTGGTTATTTTTAATTAAGAACCTAGTCCAAAGTTTGCGGGCTGACTCTCCGGGTTGCTGGACTATATGACTAAGGTCATCGGCATCCGGAGGCCGGACATAGGTGCCTTGGAAGTTGTCTCGAAAGGCATCCTCCAAATCTTCCCAGCTACCAATGGAGTTCTCTAGGAGGCTGTTTAACCAGTGTCGTGCTGGTCCTTTCAGCTTTAAGTGGAGGTATTTGATGGCGTGAAGATCGTCACCGCGAGCCATGTGAATGTGGAGGAGGAAATCCTCAAGCCATACCGCGGGATCTGTCGTGTTGTCGTATGATTCAATGTTTACATGTTTAAACCTTTCTAGAAACTAGTGCTGCATTACCTCATCGGTAAAGCATAAGGGGTGTGCGGCGCCTCTGTATCGGGCAATGTCACGACGGAGTTCGGATGACATCCGTGTTCAGGTTTCAGCCCGGCTGAGGTTATGCCTATCGCGCAAGGCTTGATGGCCGTCTTCTCGCGTTGGGGCACGCCCCCTTGATCCATAGATTGATCTAGCTTGGCCGGCTCTATTGTCCAGGTCCTGTCGTAGGTCGTAGGTGTATCCTGGAGCCGCTACCTCTTTGCCTTTTCGGCGAGGTGGTGCGGGTTGGTGTTCAGCGTAAGTAGCCGCTTTATCTCGCCCACGTGGTGGTCGGTCTGGTTCATTGGCGCGGTCATATCTTGACGGTATTGGCTCAAAGGCCTCGTCGTCGAATTGTGGTAGTAGTCGGTGCTTCGGATAACTCTTTGTTGGGCGCTCGAGGCCGTATTCTTCGGCAGCTAGGACTTGGGTCCATCTGTCGTTGAGGGTATCCTGTTCGGCTTGGAGTTGTTGCTGCTTCTTTTTTAGGCTTCTCGAATTTGCGATTAGCTGACACTTAAAGCGCTCTTGCTCGAGGAGTTCCTCTGGCACGATGAAGTCTTCGTTGCCGAGGCTGACATCATCCTCAGAGATCGGTAGATAGTTTCTATCTTCCGAATCCTCATTCCTGACCAGCTCGTCAGGGTTCACTTGTCCCTCATCCCAATCATCCTGTTCGGACGTAGGCTCGACGGGGTCTTCGGTGTTGTCCGGAGTGTTATTGTCTCAGGTGCCGGTATTACTATCCTTTTCACGATGTGATTTTGAGCGGCCTCACTGACGTCAACGTTTCGGTGGTGCGTCCGCAGGCTTGTCCTCACTCGGATCTTTCCTGCCTTTGTCATCGTCCTCTTTGGGTGTATCCACCATATACACATCATATGTGGAGGTAGCCGTCCAGCGCCCCGTGAATGGCGGGTCTTGTCTTTGTTTGTCTCCGGCATCATCGTCCATACCGTCGATGTCTTCGGATGTGTAATCTAGCATGTCGGTCAAATCCTCGACAGTGGCTATTAAGTGGGTGGTGGGTGGGACGTAAAATTCCCTGCTCTCAGCCCCTAGTCCGGGTTGGGCGTGGTTCAGAGGCGATACTTCTGTAATGGTGAGGGATCGCCTTAAGTCCAAGGCCTCATTTAAGAGTGAAGGCCGGACAGGGCTAGGCACGGCAAATTTTGCCAGGCTGTGCTTACTAGATGCGAACCTTGAGAGTTTGGAGTTTCATCCTGAGGTGGGTTCGGCTCTCCGACGATAGGGAGAGTCCTGCTTGATTCCAGGCTCGCCGAAGACATAGTTGCCTCCGGGTCTTCGGAGGAAAGCTCCATAGTAGGGGAGAGTCCGGTGGGTTTCAAATACCCATCTTCGGATGAAGTAGTTTGCCTTGGATCTAAGGCCAGGGCAGGGATGATAGTTGGTCCTTGAACGGTGCCTGATGACGGATCCGATGGGTTTCCTTCAGTGGTCGAGGTCGTGAACCCTTCGAAGATCAAGTCTCCTCGGATGTCAGCGACGTAATTCAGGCTTCCGAATCTGATCTGATGACCAGGGGCGTAGCTATCGATCTGTTGAAGGTGACCAATTGAATTGGCACGTAGAGCGAAGCCGCCGAACACAAAAAGTTGACTGGGGAGGAAAGTTTCCCCGGAAAAAGCGTCATTGTTGATGATCGAACGAGCCATCGAAGTTTCTGCCGACGACACGGTGGAACTCTCAATGAAAGCACCAATTTCGGTGTCAAAACCGGTCGATCTCGGGTAGGGGGTCCCGAACTGTGTGTCTGAGGATCGAAGGTAACAGGAGACAAAGGGGACATGATGTTTACCCAGGTTCGGGCCCTCTTAATGGAGGTAATACCCTACTTCATGCTTGATTGACTTTGATGAGTATAGGGGTTACAAGAGTCGATCTACCTCGATATCACAATGGCTAAACCCTAGTTGTCTAGCCTATGTGAATTCTGATAGCCTCTACGGACTAAACCCTCCGGTTTATATAGACACTTGAAGGGTCTTGGGTTGTACATAGTCGGTTTACAGAGAAAGGAAATCGTACATCCGGACGCCAGACTTGCCATCCATGCAAAGGAGAGTCCCATCCGGACACGGGGGAAGGCCTTCGATCTTGTACTTCACGGCCCATCAGCCGGCCCATGTTATATAGCCCGGGCACCGAGGACCCCATAATCCAGGACTCCCTTGGTGTGGCTGGATCCTCAGGCAGCGGTGCCGGACAGTTGATCTGCTCCGCTCGTCCAGACCTGTAAGGAAAGCAAGCAATATAATTTCTATTTTATCCGAAATATTGATAACATAGGTCTTCAGAAAGATTATGCTTACCGTCGTGGCCGGGTTCTTGATGTCGAGTCCAATGTCCTCGGTCTTCTTCGTCACTTTTTCTGAGCCTTGAAGAGCTACTTCCATATATCTTCATGCGTGGTGCCGAAGAAGCTCTTCAGGGTCCGTGGCTCCTCCAGATTGAACTCCCACATGGGGGAGGCCCGGAGCTGGCAGGGAAGGGTGCGGTGGAAGAGCATCACTTGAATCACGTTTGTGAGACCGATGTTCTCACCCAACATGTCGGAGGTGCGCTTCTGGAGCATCTTCACCTCCGATTTGGACCCCCAATCAAGGCCCTTGGCGGTCCATGAGGTGAGTCTCATGGGAGGACCGGATCTGAAATCAGGTGTGGCCGCCCAGCTGGCGTCGTAGGGTTCGGTGATATAGAACCATTCCCGCTGCCATACCTTGACTGTTTCCACGAAATCCCCTTTTGGCCAGATTGCATTTGGGAGCTTGCTTACCATAGCTCTGCTGCAATCCGCATGCTGTCCGTCAACCACCTTTGGCTTCAAATTGAAGATTTTGAGCCAGAGGCCGAAGTGTGGGAGGATGCGGAGGAGAGCCTCACACACGACTATTGTCGTGGTTTTGTCACGGCAGATGTCCTCGTGAAAGGACTTAGTCGTGGAGCCATCGCTACAGGTTAACTTGAAGGGGTTAAAGCGGACGTAAAGACACAAGAGTTTATACTAGTTCGGCCCCTTCAAGGAAGGTAAAAGCCTACGTCTAGTTGTGATGGGATTGATGTGGTTTCGATGACTAGGGAGCAAATAAGCTTCGCCTAGGCCTCGAGTTGTCGTCCTTTTTCTGAACCGCCGCCCGGTCGTCCCTTTATATACAGGTTGGCCTTGGCGGTCTCTGAGTCCCGAGCCGACCTATACAAAGTGTCCGGCTCGGTCTCTCTCCTTTCTAACTTATATTACAAGTTCACATAATCATGGCGGTTTACCACTACGGGCCCTAATCCGCCTTTGGGCCGTGGCCTTCCAAGCTTTACTAGTTGAACGCCATCTTCAAGACCTTCATGGGCTTCAACACAGTCTAAGGTGAACCGGGCCCTCCTGGACGGTTTACACTTAGTAGCTATATCCTCAACATTAGGCCCCGGATTGACTTGAATTTATTCATGTCAATCTTCAACACTAAAAACATCTTGTAAACATCCTCTTGAACTTTCGTAAACCGCCATATTGACTTCTCCTGTGAATATTTGTAAACCGTCGTGACGTCATCTTCGGAGCACCGCAACGGTCCATCATGACATCATCTCTGCATAAAAGGATTAAAAAGATTCCCTTCTCATTAATGATTATCTTGGAAATCGAGGCGACAGGCGCGCCCACTCGGCCGCTTCGGACGCCTTGAATCTCGCGCCCGCCATTTACTCTTTCCCTTATAAATAAAGCCCGAGGGCTCCTTTTTCTCTTCCTCTTCTGCATCTTCTTCTTCCTCGCGACGCCCTCAGCTCTGAAGCTCCGCCGCCGTCCGCGACCTTCGAGAACTGCACCAACCAAGGCCGCTGCATCAACCTGAGTTAGATCAGAGGCTCATCGCCCCCCTCCGCCGTAATCTGCAGCGGTCAACTTCTTCTGTTCTTCGTCCTTAGATCTGCATTAGGTTTTTGCAAGCTCATCCGCACAGTTCTCCATTTTCCTCTTCATCCTACCTTACGCATGTAGTTTTGATCCAAAAGCGGTATAGATCTCCTGCGGCAGTCATTCCGCATCTGTTTTTAATACTAGCAGCCCTTCCTTTGCTTCTTGTAAAGTATGCATCCTTCTCTGTTCTACTTGAACGCCGTTTAAAGAACGCAGTAAAAACTGCTTTATAGATGCGCGGTAGATCCAAATAGATTTGAACATTGTGTAAAACCTGTTTCTGTCAACACTTAGCAGAAATTTTGAATCTTGGCCTTTCTGCCTATGGGCGGTTTAATCCTTGATGGCCAATCCGCCATATGTCATTAGCCCTCTCTAAAACCGCCAACTGGACCTCGCATTGTATTTCCTTCCGGTTTAACACTGAATTTTTCACTTACAAACAGTAGACATTAAACCGGCACCTGTTTGATTTTCTTTCAGCTCGCCCCTTCCGGAATGGCGAAACAATTTGCTGCTTGCAATTGGGTTCCTTCCCGGATCACGGAAACACAACTCAACGGCTACATCACCACTGGCGTTTTAGCCTCAAAAAATGTTCTCCACTGGCGAGTTCCGGAATCGGAATGTCCACCTGAACCTCAAGAAGGAGAGGTGATTGTTTTTATGCAACACCTAGACAGGGGATTCAGCCCGCCCAGATCAAAATTCTTCCGGCATGTCCTCGCAAGCTTCCAACTCCATCCACAAGATATTGGTCCGAACTCTGTGTCCAATATATGCAACTTTCAAGTATTCTGCGAAGTCTATCTTCAAGAAGAACCAACCGTGGAGTTATTTCGAGATTTCTTTCATTTGAACTGCCGTACAGAATTCTCGGACGGTCCTAACACAGAACTTGGCGGCGTTTCAATCCAGAAAAGGAAGGAAGTGGACTTCCCTCACGCCAAACATCATAGCCATCCTAAAGATTGGAATCAAACCTGGTTCTATTGCCGGAACACTGCTCCTAACGGAGAAAATCCCTTGCCGGGTTATCGCCCTCACCGGCTTAGCAACAGCCACCCATTGCCTTCGCGCTTGACCGCCGCAGAACGGAAGAATTTTTCACCTCAAATTACCAAGCTCCGGGCTCTGATGGCCAACGGTTTAACTGGTATTGACCTTGTCCGCTGCTGGGTTTCTTGGGGCATGTTGCCATTAAGCCGCCGCCCCGGATTGATGCACGAATATCTGGTGGCGTCAAAGATCCTCAACGACATCACGAACTATCAATAACGAGCTTGAAGTTACCAAAACAGTGAAGAAAATGCTCGATGAACCGATCTCCGCATGCAGCCAAACCGGGTTGGCTCCGTTCTGCATCTCCAACAAACCGCCCGCGGTAAGGTTCCTTCTCATTAGTCTACTGACTTTGATTCCATATTGATTGTATTAATCCCTCTGTATTATTTTTCAGGCTAACAACTCCTTTTTGGAAACGAACTAAACCGGCCCGAGTTCCTCGTGCAAAGACCAAGACCACCAAGAAAACTGGCAAGAAGAAAACCGCCGAGTCTTCTGAACCGCCAGAAGATGAAGAATCAGATGCTGAGGTAGAGCTTGACTCACTTGGTTCCTTTTTCATTCATTTTATTGACAGTTACAATTCCGGGATGACGCCGAGGCCAGCCATGCGAGAACTGTTGAGGTAATCCTTCTTTCTTCCGATTACGATCTTGTACGGTTAAAAGAATTACGCACAGTCCGGAAAGTGAAACAATCTCACTCTTATGCTCATTTGAATCCAAAACTTTCTTTGAAGACACAACAAAGCGAAGAACGCCCGACGACCCGGCATAGCGGTCAACAAATTACGTCGTCGGTTTAGTGACACACCAACCCGGAAGCGTCGTCCGAGGTGACTTGTTCTCTGGCGTTATCCTTTGAAAGGTTTCTTCCGATGCCCTCTCAATCCGTCGACCCGAATTACTAGGCTTCTTCCAACTCGTCTGGCGGTTCATCAACCACTCAGCTGCCTCCTCTCAAAGTTGTTCTTTGGGTAAGTATATTACTCCTTAATTTGTTCCTTGTATTTGTCGGTTTATCATATTCTAACCCTTGATGTTGTAGCACCAAGGCTCGACTTAGTAAAAGGCCAAGACCCTCGACCCCCTCATGGATGTTGATCCGGAGAAGACTCGAGCATCATGGTGAAAATCCGAAGTTGCTAAAGACAACTCTCTTGGGAAAATCAAGATGCCAATGCTAATCCGCCAGAGGTTGAACCGGATGTCCAAGTTGAGACTTCACATCCTCCTACTCCCTCGAGTCCTGTAGCAGAACAACGGGACTCAACTGCTGATCCGCCAAGCCCGGGAATGAAAGCGCCAAGCCCTGTTGAAAATGCTACTTCAGCCAGTCCGACCAAAGATGATGATGTCGTAGTTACGGGCATCGCATATACCACCCCTGGCAATCCGGTTGCTCTATCAAAGCACACTGCTAAGGAAGAATTTGCTGCCATGAGCAAAGGGAAGGAAAAAACTGATCTGTCAGCTTATAACAATCTCTCTGCCCAAGACCTTCACTCTGGCTTCCTGAACCGGCTCTACACAAGCCGTGATTATGAAGCCGGTTTAGTAAATCTTATGAAGGAGCGCTATGAGGTAAATAGTTGTGCCCTTCTCTTGTACCTTCATTGCATAGTAGCCCCCAAGGGCCGATTTGTCCCTAGAAAGTCAAACCGGGACTTTGCATAGTTCATAGTACTTTGTCTTGTATATTTCTGATCAAGCACGCATTAGCCCCCAAGTGCCATGATTAACACTTGTATTAATCCATGGGACTTCAATAATCAATATAAAAAATGATCCGCATTAGCCCCCAAGTGCCAAGTGTATGACTGGTTATGCGCTTGGGACTTTTAATGATGATATTAACATGCTCTCTTTTTGTTGCAGAGTGAGATACGCCAACAAGTCTCACAAATCAATGATCTTCAAGAAAATCTGAAATCTCAACAAGCAGAAACCTCCAAGGCCAAGGATGAGCTGAAAACCGCCTTGACTACCATGGAGCAGCTCAAGGAGTGGTTCAAGTCTGAGCGGGCCGGCTGGGATACTGAAAAGGCGGGCTTGCTAAAACGGGCGGAAGATGCTGAAGCAGCTCTTAAACCGGTGACGGAAGAGCTCACTGGATTAAAGCGCCAAATCAATGCCATGACCTCTGCAATATTTGGTAAGCAACGTTTCACCAAGGTTGTGATGAATATTCCACTTTGAAATTTCCTCCGGTTTAACCTGAACTTTCTTAAACCGGTATAGGTAGGCGCATTGCTCATCTGGGCTCTGACATGCGGAAGAAACTCAAGGCCGCGTATACGCTAATTGAACAGCTGTATACCGGCACCCAGCGAGTTATTTGCGCCACTTCTTATGATAATGCAGCTCCAACACTGATCAAGGACACACTGGACCGGCTATCTACGATACCAGCACAGATAGAAGAATTGAAACGATCCGCTGCCCGGGCTGGCACCTTATTGGCACTAACTCGCGCCAAAGCATGGATAGCTGACCTTGATCCGGCTGACATAGCCAAAGGCTTCCCCAGTGCTCAAGAAAATGGCGAAGTATTTGATAATGATGCTCTCAAGCGGGTAACAAGGAGATCGTCCTCTGGCGAGTCAAGCTGGAAGAAGAGGCCAACTGACGGTTCACGCTCCTTCTATGACGCGAACAATGAGCGGGTTGAAGCTGTTATTCGGAAGTGCGAACCTTGTTCCACCAACCCGTAAGCACACTTACGCCTCGACGTTGATCCGGTGAGCTTATAAGTGAAGAGGCTGTCTTTCAGGCTTTAACCCGGATTGACTGGACCACCAATGACTTCCGGCCATTGGATGGCGAGGAGGAAGAAGTTGAACCGACGCCAGACGACCCATCTACTTCACGTCAACCCGGCAATGAAGCTTAATCCGTCAAGTCGGTTGATACGTCAGAAACTGCCCGTTATGAAGCAATTCCAAATTTTGGGCCTCTGAATGCCTTGTAATAGGATAGCCAACACTTTTGCTTTTAATATGCCTTCGTGCATGGGTGCTGATACTTTTGATTGAATGATCGAAACCTTTCAATCTATATTGCCTGCAGTCACAAAATCTTAAACTGCCACGGCGGTTTGTGCCGCCAGCCGGCTTGTGACGTTCATATATATATGCAATGAAATATTGAGGTATATAATCAAAATTTGTGATACAAAATACCTGCCATCGCTGGGCATGAAGTTGGCGTAGCTAATCTTGAAGCGGAGGTTGTATAAACCATTACCGTCAAAGGAGAATAGCTCCTGTGTTTATAATGCCGGTTTACCATGTAAACCATGTCGGGTCATGACAAGCCCCCTGTTACTCCATAATGGGATGTTAACAGAAAAAGTCAAACCGGAAAAATTATCTCCGGATTAAAAATGGACCGAATTCCGTCAATTGACAGTTTGAACGGTTTAAAATGTTATCGGTTTAAAAAACGCAACAAAATCAAATAACAGTTATGAAAAATATGAAAGCAAAGGCAATGATAAAACCGTTTGCAAAAGAGGCTTTCTTGAGCCGATCGGATGGTGTTACCATGGTCGGACACGACCAAGCTCCCAATAAGGTGTAGCTATGGTTCAAGTCAGCAGGTCCCCAAGCTGAAACCGTGGCATTATGCCGATCAAGTGGCGTGGCAATGGTTGGGTTCGACCAAGCCCCAAGTGACTCTATGGCCTTAGGCCGATCAAGAGGCGTGTTGGTTCAGACTTGACCATGTCCCCAAGTGATCTGGTGGCTTTCGCCTATCAAAAGGTGTTGCATTGGTTGGACACGACCAAGCCCCCAAGTGATATCATAAAGCTTTTGAAAAGCAAACTCAAGGGGTAAACGGAGGCGCTTTAAGATAGAACAACTCCATGTAACCACGCATGATGTAACAGAGCAGATACCCGCTTTAGTGAGGCTCCGTTTATTACTTTATTCATAATATATACCTTTGTCATAATATGTACATGAGTAGAGCCGATGGCTCAGGTATAATAAGGCCGAAGATGAGCTATGTTCCACGGCCTGTTGGTCTCCTCCTCCGATGTACGTGAGTCTTTATGCTCTCTAATATCAATCAGATAGTATGACCCGTTGTGCAGATTCTTGCTGACCACGAAAGGTCCCTCCCAAGGTGGGGATAACTTGTGCATACCAGTCTGGTCTTGGATGAGCCGAAGCACCAAATCTCCTTCTTGAAAAGTTCTGGTTCTGACCCGGCGACTATGGTAACGACGAAGATCCTGTTGGTAAATCGCCGAACGGGCAGCTGCTATGTCACGCTCCTCATCCAACAGGTCCAAAGCGTCCTGCCGTGCCGTCTCGTTGTCCGCTTCAACATAAGCTGCCACACGAGGTGAGTCATGACGGGTGTCACTGGGGAGAACCGCCTCCGCTCCATAGACCATAAAGAACGGTGTGTATCCTGTGGATCTGTTGGGCGTAGTGTTGATACTCCATGACACAGATGGTAGTTCTTGTACCCAACAACCCGGTGTCCTCTGCAAAGGGACCATGAGCCGAGGCTTGATGCCTCTCAAGATCTCTTGATTGGCCCGTTCTGCTTGTCCATTGGACTGTGGGTGAGCTACTGACAATACATCAAGCCGGATGTGCTCACGCTCACAAAATTCCTTCATAGTGCCTTTGGACAAGTTGGTACCATTATCAGTAATGATACCGTGTGGAAAGCCAAACCGGAAAATCACCTTTTTAATGAACTGAACCGCCGTGGCTGCATCACACTTGCTAACAGGCTCCGCTTCAACCCACTTGGTAAATTTGTCAACCGCCACCAAGAGGTGGGTCTTCTTGTCCTTGGACCTTTTGAAAGGTCCGACCATATCCAACCCCCAGGTCGCAAATGGCCAAGTAATTGGAATCATCCTCAATTCTTGAGCCGGCACATGAGCACGCCTTGAAAATTTCTGACAGCCATCACACCGTTTAACTAGATCCTCCGCATCAGCATGAGCCGTCAACCAGTAGAAACCGCGACGAAACGCCTTAGCTACCAGAGACTTTGAACCGGCGTGGTGACCACAATCCCCTTCGTGGATTTCGCGTAAAATTTCACAGCCTCCCTCAGGGGACACACAGCGTTGAAACGCGCCTGATACACTGCAATGATGCAACTCGCCATTGATAATGGTCATGGACTTGGATCGCCAAACTATCTGCCTGGCCAGAGTCTCATCCTCTGGCAACTCGCCCCGGTTCATGTACGCAAGATAAGGAACTGTCCAATCGGTATGACATGCGGGGCTGCCACCAAGCTGCGCCTCCGGATCAGGAATAGCCAAATCCGCTTCACCGGGAGCTTGACCGACGGGTTATCAGAACATCAAAAAGGCGTTAAGCGGGACGGTTTCTGCTGAGATCCCAGCCGGCTTAAAGCGTCCGCCGCTTCGTTCTTCCGTCTATCCACGTGATCCACCTGATAACCCTTAAAGTGACCTGCAACAATGTCCACCTCCCGACGATAGGCTGCCATGAGTGGATCCTTGGAATCCCAAGTGCCAGACACCTGTTGGGCCACCAGGTCCGAGTCACCGAAGCACTAAACCCGGCTAAGATTCATCTCCTTTGCCATCCGAAGACCATGGAGCAAAGCTTCATACTCAGCTGCATTGTTAGTACAAGGGAACATTAAGCGGAGAACGTAACAGAACTTGTCACCTCGTGGGGAAGTTAATACGACTACAGCCCCCGAGCCCTCCAATTGCCTGGATCCATCAAAATGAATCGTCCAATAGGTGTGATCCGGCTTTTCTTCAGGCGCCTGTAACTCCGACCAATCATTGATGAAATCCACAAGTGCTTGAGATTTGATCGCAGTCCAAGGCACATACTTCAATCCGTGCGGCCCAAGCTCTATAGCCCACTTAGCAATCCGGCCAGTCGCTTCCCTGTTCTGAATTATATCGCCCAAAGGAGCAGAGCTGACCACTGTGATCGGATGGCCCTGGAAGTATTGCTTAAGCTTCCGGCTCGCCATAAAAACTCCGTATACCAGCTTTTGCCAATGCGGGTACCGTTGCTTGGATTCAATAAGCACTTCGCTAATATAGTAAACCGGCCGCTGAACCGGATATTCCTTGCCTGCTTCTTTGCGCTCTACCACAATAGCCACGCTAACTGCACGAGCATTAGCCGCTACGTATAGTAATAACGGTTCTTTGTCGATTGGAGCTGCAAGAACGGGTGGATTAGCTAACTGCCGCTTTAAGTCCTCCAACACTTCATCGGCGGCTGGACTCCAGACAAACTGATCTGTCTTTTTCAGCATCTGGTACAAAGGGATGGCCTTCTCTCCGAGGCGGCTGATAAACCGGCTCAACGCGGCAATCCGCCTGCCAAGCGCTGGACATCGTTAATACACTTGGTTTAGCCAGGAGGTAATAGCCGTAATCTTTTCGGATTAGCTTCAATTCCCTGTTGGACACGAAAACCCAATAACTTGCTGCGGAACACCAAAAACACATTTTGCGGGTTGAGCATCATCTTGTAAACCCGTAGGTTGTCAAAGGTTTCCTTCAAATCGTCAATCAGTGTCTCCTTCTCCCTTGACTTGACCACAATATCATCAACATAGGCGTGCACATTACGGTCGATCTGTTTATGCAGGCAATTCTGTACACATCGTTGATAAGTTGCTTGGGCGCTCTTGAGACCAAAAGGCATAGATACATAGCGAAGGCTCAAAGGGAGTGATAAGCGCTGTTTTCTCCTGGTCCTTAACTGCCATCTTGATCGATGATACCGAATATGCATCCAAAAGCTCAAGCGCTCACAACCCGCAGATGGCATCAATAATCTAGTCAATGCGGGGAGGGCAAAAGGATCTCTTTGGACAAGCCTTGTTAAGATCTGTGTAATCCACACACATCGCCAAGTGCTGTTTTTCTTAAGAACCAGACCGGATTAGCAAGCCACTCGGATGGAAGACTTCAGCGATAAAACCAGCTGCTAAGAGCACCGCCACCTCCTCTCCAATGGCCTTGCGCCTTTCTTCGTTAAACCGGCGGAGAAACTACTTCACGGTTTGTACTTGGGATCAACATTAAGAGTGTGCTCAGCGAGTTGCCTCGGTACACTGGCATGTCGAAGGCTTCCATGCAAAATGTCCCGATTCTCACGGATGAACTCGATGGTAGCGCTTTCCTATTTCGGATCAAGGTGGCAGCGATGTTGAACTGCTTGGACGAATCGCCCGAACCGAAGTCAACAAGCTTAGTCTCAGCTGCCGATTAGAATTTTAAGGCCGGATCATGCTCTGTAGTTGGCTTCTTCAATGGAGTCATGTCCGCCGGATCAACATTGTCCTTATAGTACTTCAGCTCCTCGGTGGCACAAACCGACTCTGCGTAAGCTGCATCTCCTTCCTCGCCTCCAGCGACCTTACGGCTTCCGTGAACCGTTATGGTCCCCTTGTGACCCGGCATCTTGAGCTGTAAATACACATAACAGGGTCGTGCCATAAATTTGGCGTAAGCCGGTCGCCCGAACAGGGCATGATATGGACTTTGGATTTTTACCACTTCAAACGTCAATGTTTCCGATCTGGAGTCATGATCATCACCAAAGGCCACTTCCAGGGCTATTTTACCAACAGGATATGCTGACTTGCGGTACCACACCATGGAACTTTGTCTTTGGGCGGCTTGAGATGTTTATTCGTTAGTCCCATACGACGGAAGGTCTCATAATGCAGGATGTTAATGCTGCTCCCTCCATCCATGAGTACCTTGGTGAACTTATAACCTCCGACCTGAGGTGCCACCACCAGGGCTAGCTGACCCGGATTGTCGACCCGGGGAGGATGATCCTCTCTACTCCATATAATGGGCTACTCCGACCAGCGTAGGTAATGGGGCACGGCCGGTTCAACAGCGTTGACTGCCCGCTTCTGAACCTTCCGGTCTCGCTTGTTTAAGCTAGTGGTGAATACATGGTACGCCCACTATTCAAGCGCTTTTGGGTTGCTCGATAACCCGATTTGTTCTTCTGCTGCTGGTTGTAACCACATTGGTTATTCTGATTGCTCGATTGTTATGTCCGCCGGATTACCATTAAATCCTGAACCGGAATTTCCTCCACCGTAACCCGGCCCGGATCCTGAACCGCCGTCAGAGCCGTGATCATACCGGAAAACATTAGAACTCTTGAACTCCTGCATAATGTAACAATCCTTCCAAAGGTGGTTGGCTGGCATCTCCTTCGTCCCATGCTTCGGACATGGTTGATTCAATAGATAGTTCAAGTTGTCCGGATTGGGATTAGGCGCTCCACTTCGATTCGGCTGTTTACCCTTGCGCCGCTGGCACTTGTCCTGCGCGTTGGTATTAGCTACAAAGTCCATGTTGCCATCCTCTTTACGCTTGCCATTACCTGCTGAGTGATGTTGCTGGCCCTTGGAGTTGCTGTTCTTCCTTCCCTTCACTGTCTTGTCATCGTCAGACTCGGGATCCTTGGTACTATCAGAATCAGCATACTTCACTAAAGCACCCATGAGAGTTCCCATGTCATTACAAAATCGCTTCATGCGCTAACTTTAACCAGAGGCTGAAACGGCGGTTGCCCTCCAGGGTTAAGATCCCGGAGTCAGCGTTGATCCGGTCTGATGAGTGCAAGATTTCCGAAACGCGGCGTACCCAATGGGTTGTTGACTCCCCTTCCCCTGGACGCACGCCACCAAGTCCACTACGGGCATGGGCTGCTTACAGGTATCTTTGAGATTCTGGATAAACCGGGTTCGCAACTGGGCCCATGAACTGATAGAATTGGGCGGCAAGCTCTTTAACCAAGTACGGGCTATCCCTTCAAGCATCATGGTAAAATACTTTGCACACGCGGCCTCATCCACATCTAGCATCTCCATGGCCATCTCATAGCTCTCTATCCATGCTTCTGGAGGTAAATCAGCAGTGTAATTCGGCACCTTGCGCGGACCCTTGAAGTCTTTGGGCAAGCGCACGTTGCGTAAAGCGGGGGTCAAAGAGGGCACCCCCAAGCTAGAAGCGACCCCTGGCTCGACTGAGGTGGTGGGGCAAACCGGCGTGGCGGACGCGCCTCGTTCTGTGCTGCTAACTCGCCTCCTCGCCGTGCCCGGGCCCGGTCCACCACTTCCTGAGCATCGCGAATACCGCCTGCCGGGTTATGGCCATGGGACGCTTCACGGTGCCGTGCATTGCTCGACAGCCGGTTCATCCATCGCTGCTGTAGCTCCTGCTCGGGCGTGGGGTGGAATGAATCCGGTCACGGCTGCATGCAGTATGCTTCTGTTGGATCAGGCGGTTCAAGAAGCTCCTTAACCGGCGTGTCTCTACTGCTGCGGAGAATCTCCTTCGATCGGGATGGCCTCCAATCGTGAAGCGGCGACAAGATTGTCCATAGGATTAGAATAATGACCGGAGGTGTGCGGACGGCGGAGGCATCATATTGTTACGCGAGGGGGTTCCATGAGGCGGGTTGGATCGGCGGCGCTGGCCTGGCGCCTCAGCCGGTTTACCTCCGCGGATTCTGGTTCCATACAGGGTGTGAAAGAGGTTTCTAGCGTCGAAAACTGAAGGCAAAGCGGGACCTGTGTTTCCGCTTTAAGACCTCATGCGCGCGTTCGGTCAACATAAGCTTATAGGCCTGGGCATCCAGCGGCCCACTCTGCGACCATCCTGTCGTTCTCGGCTGCAGTCTGCTTTGGCCTGCGCGATCTGCTCTCTCACCTTTGCAACTTCTGCGTTGTGGGCATCTTGATCCGCGGATTGGCCTCTGCCATAAGCACAACTAGTCGTCGAACAGGTTAGATAAAACTTGAGCGGCGGGTGCAGGACCTCCTGCCCGGTTGCTGCCGCTTGTGATGGTCCGGAGAGCATCGCCGCGCTTGATCGAAGAGTGAAGCTCCGCTTGTGTACCGCCATAAATATTCCAACCTGGTTGGGCTGATCGTAGGGGTCCGGAATACTATCGCCATCGGAACAGCCCCTAATCTGGTCGTCTTGCAACTGGTACAACGATTCGGTTTCTCCGGTCGAGGACTCGTCACCGGAATAGACGACGGTCTCGCTACCATATCCCGATTCGTCCTCATGGTTTCCTCCGTGGATGATTCCCACGAAGGCGCGCTTCACGGTCGGTTTAACCTGCGCAGATCTCATACGCTGAGCCGTCTCGACGAGGTCGGTGCGATGTCCGGCTCAGGCCCCGGCTCACCAATCTTGCCAATGAAAACGTGTATGCCACCAAAGGGGACCCGGTACCCGTACTCGATTGAACCGGCCTCGGGGCCCCATCCTGCGTCGTCGATGTAGAGCTTGCCACGACGACTCTTGGTCATCCGGCCCACAGCATAGCCTTCGAGTCCTTCGAGCTTGCCCTCCAAGATCATCAAACCATCGTGCGATAGCCCCACGGTGGGCGCCAACTGTCGTGGTTTTGTCACGGCAGATGTCCTCGTGAAAGGACTTAGTCATGGAGCCATCGCTACGGGTTAACTTGAAGGGGTTAATGCGGACGCAAAGACACAAGAGTTTATACTTGTTCGACCTCTTCAAGGAAGGTAAAAGCCTATGTCTAGTGGTGATGGGATTGATGTGGTTTCGATGACTAGGGAGCAAATAAGCTTCTCCTAGGCCTCGAGTTGTCGTCCTTTTTCTGAATCGCCGCCGGGTCGTCCCTTTATATACATAGGTTGACGCCCGGCCGGTCTACAGAGTCCCGAGCCGACCTATACAAAGTGTCCGGCTCGGTCTCTCTCCTTTCTAACTTATATTACAAGTTTACATAATCATGGCGGTTTACCACTACGGGCCCTAATCCGCCTTTGGGTCGTGGGCTTCCAAGCTTTACTAGTTGAACGCCATCTTTAAGACCTTCATGGGCTTCAGCACAGTCTAAGGTGAACCGGGCCCTCCTGACCGGTTTATACTTAGTAGCTTATCCTCAACAACTATAAAAGCCGATATGTGGAGGAAGGAATTTGGGGGCTAGATCGTGGAAATCTAGCCCGTAGAAAAACATAAGACCCTGAACAAAGGGGTGGAGGGTGACGGTGTCCTGGACTACGGGGTACTCACCACATCATCTCTCGACCAGTGGGTCGGGCCAAGGACCCCCATGGCGGTTCACTATTGGGCCAGTTCGGGCAGCCCGTGCCGCATACAAGGGATATTCCATAAGACTTGGTGACCAAGACAAGAACTCTCCTGAACCCTAGGCCTCTGGTGCATTATATAAACTGAGCTAGGCTAGTCAAAGACAATCTCATATTCATTAGAACAATCTCGTGGTAGATACATGTACTCTGTAATACACCCCATACGAATACAATCAAAAGCAGCATGTAGGGTATTATCTCTTCGGGAGAGCCCGAAGATGGGTAAAACCCTGTGTCCATGTTACCATTGCTCTAAGACGCTTAGCTTAGGACTCCTACTACGAGATACGTCGGATATAGAACCGACATTGGTGCTTTCATTGAGAGCCTGCTAGGCGGTCGTCGCAGTTCGATGGGTCCTCTACCGACGCCAAATTAGGTGTTATACTTTCAGTTTATTTCATTTTACATAGATCAGTTTGTTTGGAAATTATCTACGTCGCCGTGTGCAATTCTTTTACAGATCGGTTTTTGCCCTCGCCTGGAAGTTGGGATCAAAAGATAGTCACGCAAACGCCGCACACCCTGATCTCCAGTGCGCAATCCGTGCGATGCACATCGAGCTGAGGCATGCTGTCCTGTCGTGTCTTTTCGGCCCGCTTGTTTGCTTAAGATCAAGTGAAAGTTCCGTACACGGAGATCAAGATAAACAGTAGCGTATGTGGCTGTTTTTGGAGATGCCAGGTTCTGTTTGGCAACCGACAATAAAATCAAATCCGGTGCATGGCTGCAGCTTCACGCGGACAGATTATTCAAAGCTGTCCTTTCTCCCCCAAAATTTCCATGTGCACTAGGAGATCATCAGGGAGATCCAATTCCTCTCTCTCTCTCTCTTTCTCTCTCTCTCTCTCTCTCTCTCTCTCTCTCTCTCTTCCTTATTCAATTAAGCCTTGAGGAAATAGACTACTCTAATAACTAGTTTGTAATCCATGTACATAAGCATGCATGGTACTAATTGTTTTGCAATTTTTGAGGTGTGATCACGGTTCAAATTTGCTTTGAAGTGCCACTAATCATTAAGGAAGCGCTTCTCCCGAGGTTTGATGGATCAACTCAGCTCTCTCGTATGGATCGACTGGCGGACGGCTTTGTCGCTTCCTACTTGTGATCTGACCAACTTTGCGTCTGCGGCCGGACAACTTTTCATCAGACTTCGCTTAGTCCGTCTTTGATCCGACCAACTTTGCGTCTGCAGCCGGACAAATTTTCATCAGACTTTGCTTCGTCCGCCTTTGATCTGGCCAGCCACTTATATTACTGCTAGGTGCTACCTCTCCGAACTATTTTTAGTGCGCATTACCTTTTCTCCTCGGAAATATTGCTTGGGCCAGTGTTATTTTCTCTACACAGGTTAGCTAATTTGTGGCCACAATGAGATCGCCCCGCGAAATCATGTTTCATCGTGCTGCCACTGCGCTACATCTTCGTTGTTATTCCGGGCACCCTGAATCCAGCCCAGGAGGACGAGCACGTCTGCGTACAGTCCACGCGGAGCAGCGCCCGTAGCTAACACGAATTCAGCTATGCGGCAACCCACGGGGAGATTTAATTATTTTTCCCTTTTTAATTCGGCTCTTCGTCAGCCGCTGGCAGTTCCTAGTAATCCTTTTCAAAAATTGCATAGGCCTAGAGTATTTCTAACCTGATTAAATACTTGTTTTGCAAGCACGGTCCTTGTGATCTAATCTACAAGCACTACTTCACGTATTGATGAATGCTAGCGGTCCAGCTAGCACTACTTCGCACAATGATCAATGTTCAACCGATGTTTCTTTATTTTCTTCGGTCCTCCACGAACATCACTGTCCATGTTTTATTTTTCTTAGCTATTTGTTTTGCTCATAAATTATTATACGAAGAATATTTTCTGTTCTTTTGTGCTGCATTATTTTTGCAGAAGAAAATTTTCTGACCCTCGTACATGGCGTCGGTCGGACCAGTCCCTCGTTGTCACCTCGGCATGTCGACCAATGTCGATATTGACCTCACGCCAAATAATCAACCTTGACTACGTCACGCCGCCACCTCGGCAATCCGACGTCGTCGTCCAGCCTACGCTGATCACGCCAGACCAATCTCAGCACAGTCACAGGGAGATTTGATTTTTCCTTTTTCTAATATTTAATTAATTTTGGAGGCCGGCTACACTTCCACTAATGGTCTCACTTTCATGTGCTTCCCCGATGCAATTAGCACTACCAGTTGCTTCAGGTCCATCGAGATTGGATTGATGCAACAAGCAGGCCTATGTGGTACCTTCCATATGAAGTTGTATGAGTAATTTGGGGCGGCTCTTTCACAACAATTGCTACATGCGTATCAGGCCAAACTTACCTGGTTAATTATGCAAAAAAATTCTTTCTCAATTATTATTGTTTCTTGCTCGCACTGTTTTATGTGTGCAGGTAATGAATTTCGACTGCATCACGTGGTCACTTCGGTGTGCCGATGTCATTCTCTCGCCTCCGATGACCAAATTACTGCGGGCTTCACCTTGCCACAGCGTCCATGCTATGTCGCCACTTCGGAATGTCGAGCTCCCCGCTCGGCCACCTCGGGACCAGCCTGGGGGCTGGAACCTTGTCGAGCACCAAGCTCGGACCGCGTCATCAATGCCGAACACATTAACCAGCTAAGTCGCTTTCATGCTCAAAGTTTTAAATTTTTAATTTGTGTTCGGTTCGACCGTGCTCACATACGTTGTTTGTTCAAAGAAACTTCCTTTCCCATGATAACTGGGGTCTCTTAAATTTATATGAGCTGTTTTATAATAAGTGTTCTTCTTCTTAGTCGTTGCAAAGTCTTTTTCTATCACTCCTTTTTTCGACGCGAGTGTGTGGAGCCTAATTTCTCTCTCAAAGCCGCTAGAGTTTAGTTTGCTAAACTGGCATAACGTGAAGTACTCCGCCTTCGGGATAGGAGGTTGAAGCCGTAGGCTGACCTGCTTGAAGTCTTGAGATAGGATGTCTCATGTTAAAGCACGATGGAAGCACATTTTTTTTTCTAAGTCCAATTTTTGGATTGGCACCGAACACTTGATCTAGTTCGGACGTCAAGTTTTTACTGGAGTTTTTTTATTTTTCAAGCCTATGGCACTTTTAAACTATTTGTGTGTTTCCAGCATTAGTCTCATAGTGCAACACCAGACACCTTTAGAGATTCGGCAAAAATATTCTTGGATATTGCTATATATGCATCGGTTTCGAATTGTGTCTTCGATCAATAGTTGGGTTGCCTGGCTCATGTGCTTGCCTCCTATGTTCCGCTTTGTTCGGCTAGGTGTGCATAGGGAGAACCACTGCGATTGTGCTTCCAGCTCGCATGGTTAAGCGCCTTAGTGGAGAAAGCCAAAAACTGACTGTCACAATAAGCGTAAACTGGTCAGCGATCCGGTGATTGTGTTAAGATCGATGGAGGTCACCCCGTGTTAAGTGACGGGCCATTCATAATATTGGCCGAAGTGTTAATGGCTTGACCTCGGCTGTCGCCGGACATTAACCGGGGGCTAATATTTGGCCTCCCAACTTTAAGCTCCTATGACTAAGTTATAAAGCCCGCATATCTGATTGCCTCGTTTCCACTAACACAACCGCCTTCGGGCACCGAGACGTCGGCTAAGGGTTGTTTGTTATGGCGGAAACACCCTGCCTAGCATCTACAAGGGGGTGGAAGCCGATGATGGGCCACTTTTAATTGACAAACGGTCGCAACGGAGTCAAAAATAAACATATCATCAGCATTTGTATTTAATATACAAGGGCTGCCTTCCGTAATTATCGTTATAAAGCCATAAATATGCATCAATTTGACTTAATATTTTGTCCAAGCTGGGTTTCCTGGCTCCTGTGCTTACCCCTACATTCCCGATTGTTCGGCTAGGTGGTAAAGGGAGCACCTCTGTGATTGTTACTACCAGGTCATCCGAGTTAGTACCTCAGACTGGGTGAAGCCGAAAGCTAGCAATCTTAAAGGATATAATTGGTCGACAACGACGGAAGTGAAAATTTAGGTTCGCTAAAGATCACATAGTTCGGGAACTTTCCCCAAACTAAATCCTCAATATTTTTCTCCCGCATTGATCGAAGGTGAGGTTTCATGATCATGGTCGGCATGACAACCCAAAGAAAGGAACCGATAGCGGGACTATTTTCTTTGGAAGATGTTTTTTTAATTACATAGTAATATAACATTCTCTCTGCATACCTTTGTTTATAAAATCGTATGGCCGGATTGCCTTGTTTGTCGTAAATCTTTGCCCTCATAAAGGCTTTATAAAGTGGGACAAATACTCCCCGGCTACTGGCCGAGGAGGTTGAAGCCGATGGTCGGTCACCAAAAATTTGTACACCACGGATCCGAGCATCAATGATGTAGAGTACATGGATACATAGAATCATTACACATAATTTGTGATCTTATTTGGATATCGATCCTTAATTCGGCCACCCGTGCCCACATTAAGGCTCGGGGGCTACTGGGCTTCGGGCTTATCATTTACTAATATTAAAGGGGCACAATGATCCCCTGATCTGGTGTTGCCACCCGACCAGTGTCTCGGGGGCTACTGCATTTCCTATTCAATACAATAAATTCAAAGTGCTCAGTGTTCGGCTTGACAGAACTATGGGCAAACACGTCTTCGGACGACAATAGGTACCAACTGGGACTTATCCGGCATCAAGCTAATATATTACGACGACTTCTCAAAACCCTCTCTCAAGGGCCCGTCCGCCGATCACTATCTCCTCTAATGTGCATCTCGGATTTTAGGCCGACACACACCTTGAGGGCTACTGGCTATATATCTCGTCAGTAAATAAATTGCATTCATCGGAAATAAAATCCACAAACAATCAGCCCGAGCCTGAGGTGGTGCATCACCTTGGAAGAAGTCCGGCATAAAGCTCACTTGCGAGCGGCTGGCTCCATAGAAAACTTTTTGGCGTTAAGCTCGGATAACCTCCTTCAAACTTTTTCAAGCCAAGGTGATCTATGACACCTCGGATATAGTCCGGCGCGGGAGCTCGGATATAGTCCGGCGTTGGAGCTCGGATACAGTCCGACGTTGGAGCTCGGATACAGTCCGGCTTTGGTGCTTGGCTGCAAAAGATGCCTCCAATGTAGTCCGGCGTTAGAGCTCGGATGCAAGAGGACACCGCCGCACGGAGACAACTTCAAACTCGAGGCTTGGCGTGAAAAATAATAAGGCATTGATAAAGGCCGAGAACTTAAAGCGGCTCCTTGGATATCCAACGTATAAACTCTTTGGATTCACTTCGGCGATCCTCAATCAAAGATGGGGAAGATTTGTTGAACCAGTTTTCAAGACCGGTGTCCGAAGTTGAAGAATAGTTCGGAAGAACCGAGGAGCGTCCCAAACTGGAAGACCGGTTCAGGGGGCTACTGATGGTGTCCTAGACTAGGGGTACTCACCACATCGTCTCCCGACCAGTGGGTCGGGCTGAGGACCCCCATGGCGGTTCACTATTGGGCCAGTTCGGGCAGCCCATGCCGCATACAAGGGATATTCCATAAGAATTGGTGCCCAAGACAAGGACTCTCTTGAACCCTAGGCCTCTGGTGCATTATATGAACCGAGGCTAGGCTAGTCAATAGACAATCTCATATTCATTAGAACAATCTCGTGGTAGATACATGTACTCTGTACTACACCCCATACGAATACAATCAAAAGCAGCATGTAGGGTATTATCTCTTGGAGAGAGCCCGAAGCTGGGTAAAACCCTGTGTCCATGTTACCATCGCTCCAAGACGCCTAGCTTAGGACTCCTACTACGAGATACGCCGGATATAGAACCAACAAAGGGGAAATCCTATCCCCTGAAGGAAATGGGGGATGAACACAACCCTCTCACCATGCTCTGGAGTAGGAACGACCTGGTGTTTATCTGGAACCCTATGCGCGATGTCCGTAGACAGATAGCCCGCGTTCCGGAGATCCTTGACATGCTTTTCGGTGACGGTGGAGACCTCCCACTTGACCTTGGAGCCGGACCTGGCCATTGCTGAGAAGGGTGGCGGCGGTGGAGGAGGTCGGAGTTGTGGGTGCTGGAGCTTGGAGATTGGGAGACATAAGCTAGAGGAAGGCGTGAAGAAAAAGGAGGGGTCTTTACCCTTTTATGGACGGTGAAAATGCCAAGCGTCCCCCTCGTAAGCCATAAAACTCGCCTGCTCCCGACGAGATCATGCGTAAGGTGCGGTTGGATTACCCAAACCATATTGATGAGAATCCCGTAATGGGTGGGCATGATCTCTGTTTTGACAAGACGTGTCAATGGAGGCTAAGCCTCGAAACACGGAGCGAGGAGCGTGAAAATGGTTCGAAGTGTTGAAAAGTCAAGTGTGACGCTTCGTCAGAAGAGTTGTCAGTAAAGGCACTGTTTCTATTTGGATGCCTTGCCTTTGTGGCTGAGGGTTGTATTGATTATGCAGAACCGCACACAATCCCTTTATGCGGGAGGCCTAATAAAATATTTGGGAGGAGGAACTCACCTTGCAATGCCGAAGACAATCCGCGTGCCGAACACATCATCATCGAAGACTGGTTCAGGGGCTACTGAGAGAGTCCTAGATTAGGGGGTCCTCGGGTGTCCGGTCTATTCGATATGGGCCAGACTGATGGGCCGTGAAGAAAAACTAGAAGATTATCCCCCGTGTCCGGGTAGGACTCCTATGTGCGTGGACGACAAGTTTGGTGTCCGGGTGTACTATTTCCTTCCTCTGCAAACCGGCTCTGTATAACCCTAGGCCCCACCAGTGTGTATATAAACCGAACGGTTAGGTCCGTAGAAGGGGGGAAGATTCATAGGCTAGACAGCTAGCCTTTACGATCTCGAGGTAGATCAACTCTTGTAACCCTTATACACACACCGAATATAATCAAGCAGGATGTAGGGTTTTACCTCCTTTAAGAGGGCCGGAACCTGGGTAACATCATTACCCTTGTTACCATCGATCCTCAGACACATAACTTGGGACCCCCTACCAGAGATCTGGCGGTTTTGACACCGACACTTGGAGGTTTACCAGCAAGCCTGGTGAAGTAAGTTATGTGGTAAATCGAGGAAGTAAGGTTCAGATGAATCCATAACTTCAAGCGCAAACAAAAGTACTCAGGCAGAAGGCCTGAATAGTTTTAATGGTTACAAAATCACTCGGCATACCGAGGCAAATAAGTTTGAAACATAAAGTTTCTTTTCACACACCGGTGGGACTTGCTGGCTCGACGAAGATGTCCAAGTCAATGCCGTCAGCTATCCGAGTGGCTACCTCGATGAAAGTTTCCATGAAAGCTTCAAATTGGAGTTCCTTTGTGTTTGCCACCTGGAGAGCCTTCAGTTTTTCCTCCTTGGCGTCTTTGCAGTGAACTTAGATGAGGGAGAGTGCCACATCGGCCCCGCAGCGAGCGGTAGACTTCTTCCATGCTTGCACCCAGGGACCTCATCAAGTTGAGTCATCATTGACTCGAGATCATTCTGAAGTGTATCCTCAGGCCACAGTTCTTTATCTATCTTCGTCAGCGCGGCCCTCAGACGAGTGATATACCGCCGGACATCTTTAAGACGAGCTTCGAGTCGCAACATGTTCAGAGCCGCCGCGTCCTTCACAAGTGACTTGGTGGGATCTAGATCCACCTTAATCTGATTAGTTTCCTCCTCAAAGTTCTGACATAATTCTGCGCAAGGAAGAAAGAAAAGATTACTTGCGTCCTTACACTCAAGAGTTAGAGAAACCCACTCGGACAAAGAGAGGTACCTTCGAGCATGCCATACATCTTCTTCACGGAACCTCCCAGATATTTCTCCAGCGCGTCCCTATTCTCTGTAAGTTCGCCCACTTTGTCAGTCAGAGCAGTCTTCTCCAACTCAAAAGTACTCGCCTGATCTTTGGTTTTCTTGGCCCACTCGGCCCATTATTTCTTGAGCTCTTCAATAACAGTCTTCAGAGACGCATTCTCCTCTTCCAACTTTCCGACTGAAGCTAGCTTTGCCTCAGCAGCTTCAGTATTCTCCTTTGCCACCTTCTGAGCGCCCGCGTGATCTTTTTCCTTCTTTTCCATGGCCTGCTTCGTAGTGTCTAAAGAAATAACATTCCTGAGTCGCGCTTGAAGTTGGTGGTTCTCATTACACACATCTGTTCGAGTAAAACTACTTGGCTCAAAGGACAGAAGAACAGAACAAAAGTACATCCAGTCGACATGATTTACCTCCCATGGTCTTTGCCTCCATCTGAGAACACTCCAAGTTATTTATGGTCAGCTCCAAGTCCAACTGGAGTTGGCTCTTTTCCTTCTCCAGGGCAGCATACTCAGTCCCGAACTCACAAGTTTTCTGATACCAACAAAGAAATGATTCATTCAAATATTCCTCCACTTCCGAGTGGAGAGGAGCAAGTCAAGTTGCTAAGAGCAAACAGTTCTAAGACCCCCGCCTCTCGGGGACTACACTCAGTGGGTGCAATCAGCATTCCTCCACTGGACCCTTTCCACTCGGCTTCAGCCCTACTGATCCGAGTAAAGAGCCAAAAAAGTGTTCGCTAAGACCCCCGCCAAATCAGACATTTGACGGAGGTCTCGGGGACTACACCCAGTGGGTGCACCCAGCGTGCCCCCACTGGATCCATTTCCACTTGGTACAGCCTGACCGACCCGAGTGAAGAGCTGCAGGTAAAAGCATTCTAAGACCCCCGCCGAATCAGACATTCGACAGCAGTCTTGGGGACTACACCCAGTGGGTGCACTTAGCGTGCCCCCACTGGATCAATTTCCCACTCGGCACAGCCTAACCGGTCCGAGTTGAAGAGCTACAGACTGAAAAGCTAGAGGGTGAGTGCCGATATTCTACAACAAAAGAAAACACTCGATGGGTGTACAGAGTCAAGATGGACAAGAAGTAATTCAACCAGAAACCAACTTACAATCACACTTACTCGGACATTCGCCTGGAGAGCAGTACTGGCATCATAAGCCAACTTGCTACCTTCATACACCTCCTTCAGACGCTGCATCATCAGACCGGCTTAAATCATGGCTTCCTTGCTAGCCCCAATTTGGTCTTCAGGGACATGATGTAAAACGAACACATTCGACGCAGGAGTCGGCGGCGTACCAGGATGAATCAACACTTATGGTTGGTCAATCGGACCCTAAGCAGGGGCAGCCGACATTAAAGGTAAAGCAGTCGACTGCGGGGCAGCAAAGATAGCACCAGCTCGGGACGAACCACCTTGATCTTGAGGAACAACTTCGGGCGGCGGGCGAGACGATTGGCCTGACGGCACTCTCTTAGTAAAGCTACGGGGGACGGTCGAGGTTCTACCCTCTCCTCTTGTGCTCTTCAGGGGCTCATCTTCGTCATCGTCTGCGAGGTGGATGATGTCCGTTGGTGCTGTAGTCACTTGACAGCAAAAACTCAGTCGACCAACAGATCAATTGGTGAAATAGAGCAGAGTATAAGTTGGTCATACCTGGCCGAGAAGTGGCTGCATCCGCGATATCCATCTCCGCATGTTCCTCGTCAATCTGTGTAGGCGATGTCACAGAAGTAGCAGCTCTGGCACTCAAAATTCACTCGGTCAGTATAACAATGAAGGTCTGCAGTAATAAGATAGAAAGAGAAAAAGAAGAACAATCGCGTTGAAGCAATGGGCACATCAACCTTTATCCTGGGCAAGGCCTTCCGAGGCTTCGGTGGAACGATCTTGGCTTTCTTTACGGTTTTCTCAGTCGGGTCTGGAGTTGGTGTCGAGTGCGCTTTGGGTTCTTGGCACTCGGCACTACGGCCCTGCCCTGGCTGGCCACTGAATCTTGAGTTTGTTTGGTACGACGCTTGGTGGGTGATGGTGACTCAACTTCTTCGTTGTCATCAGAGTGTAACTTTCGCCCTCACTATCGTCAGCATAATCAATATCAGCACTCTCGCCCTCGCTCTCTACTCCTTCTGTGAGTTGTTCCCGTTCGGCATGGGCGAGTACATCTTCGTGAGTGCCTGCAAGACACAGATTTGAAAGTCAGTCAGTTCCCAATACACAGTGGCATATTGAAAACAAAAGGTAATACACTCGACAAGTTATGTCTCACCTCTCCTGGAGGATGCTCAGTGTTGAAAGGTTGAATTCGTTTGGATCCATTCGGGTTGTCATGGGCTTCGGTAATGCTCCTAAGAGCATCTTCAGTAGTCCCCCCAAGAGGCCCCCAGGATCACCTTTTCACCGCCGGCAGTAAAAAATGTCCCCACTCATGCCCCCAGGATCACTTTTTCTGCCGGATTCGTGACACTTTAGCGCTGGCAAACCCACCCCAAACCCAGCCCCCTGGGGGCATCTGGGGGTGCCGATGATTTGTTTTTGCGTGCGAAGGCCCACATGCAGCCTCACAACACCCTCTCTCTCCTTTCATTTTTCACCTGACACACGCACGAGCTCTCTCTCTCCTCATCCTTTCTTCCAACAACCACACACCCGCGTCGCTCGCCGTTTGCTTGCCGTTGTGCTCGCCGCCGGGGCCGCCCTACGTGCCTGCTCGCGCACGCGTGTATGGAGCCGTGGCAGCTCATCGCTGACGCTGCGGGAGCTCGTCTGCCAGCATGTGGCCATGGCATGGACTGGCCAGAGCTCGCTGCACGCGGACGCCGGCTTGCTGCTTGCTGTCTGCACGCCTTTGCCGCCGCTCGTCACGGTCGCCTTGCGCGCTGCTTCAACCTCCGCCGTCGAGGCCGAGCTGGAGGCCAGGGAGCGGACAAGAGACGGCGAGGCCAGGGAGCGGATGGGACGGCATCCGCATGCAGCGAGCTCCGGCCTCCTGTATGTGCGGCAGTCGGGCGGAGCGGCGCGGGCGCGGTCATGGACGCCCGCCTGGACGGCGCAACCAGGACGATGTGGGCGTGGCGGCGGGCGGAGCGGCGTGGCGCTGCTGTGGGCGCCTTCGACGGCGCGGCGGGAAGACGTGGGCGTGGCTGGGCGGAGGAGGAGCGCGGGGCGGGCGAAGGAGGAGCGCGGCGGCGGGCGGAGCAGCGCGGGCGCGGCCGTGGAGTGGGGACTTGCCGGTCGCCGCTCGTCAGAGTCCTCTCCCCGTCGGCCGTCTGGACAGAGCGGAGGAGCGAGCCCACCTCCCTTGTGCTGTTTGGGACAGAGGGGAGAGATGGCCCAGCTGCACCAGCGAGCAGGTCGGCTTCCGGGGGAGGGGCGGGAGTTGCCGCCGAGCTCGCGCAGCTGCACCTTCGGGTCGCCTCCAAGCTCGCGTTGCCACCGCTGCAGTCCACCTCTGGGTCGTCTCTAAGCTCACGCCGACAGGGAGGGAGTGAGGGGGAGCACGTCACCGCCGTCTCCTCCGGGCTGTTGCACCGGGATTGCGCAAGAGGGTCGGGTCGACGAGCGGCGACCGGCGCCGGCGACCTCCTTGGAGAAGGGGATGGACTCCGCGCTGCTGTCCGCAGCAGCGAGCGGTGTCGCGGCGAGGGCGACGAGCAGTAGGAGGGCCGCGAGGGCGAGCGCTTGAGAAATGGCGAGGGCATGCGGTGGCCAGACTGGTAGTGGGTATGCGCGTGGGGGGAAACGAGTGGATAATTTTTCACCCCCAGGCTAAATGTTTCGCCGGCAGCCCCCTAAGTGGCGAAAAAATGCCTCCTGGGGGCTCAACGACTGGAGATGCTCTAAGCCACTGCACCACAGTCTCCTCATGGACTTCCTCTGGATGGGTTCGAGCGGTGTCGTCTGCACCTGAATACAGCCACATGGGGTGGTCGCGTGCTTACAGAGGCTGGATGCGTCGACTGAGGAACACCTCCAACAAATCCAAGCCTATCTCTCTGCCCCGGATCAGTTCAATTACTACTTCTACCAAGATCCCCACCTCGTCTTTCTCCACCTCATCCACAGTCAACGAGCGAGGGGCGCCGAGTCTCTCCAGCGAGAAAGGGGGAAGGCCAGTCAACGCACCAGGAGTCGAAACATCAACATAGTAAATCCAACTCGACTGACAACCTCTAACTGACTCGGGAAAGGTCATGGAAGGGAAAGCACTTCTACCTCTCATCTGGACACCTAAACCCCCACACATCTGGATCATGTGGGTTTTCTCATCACTTAGGTTGTCTTTCTTAACCGACTGGGATCGACAAGTCAAAATATGTTTGAATAGCCCCCAATGAGGATGGCATCCCAAGAAGTTTTCACACATCGAGACAAAGGCAACAAGGTACGATATGGTATTTAGAGGAAAATGGTTGATTCACGCACCGAAGAAATTCAAGAATCCACGGAAGAATGGATGAGGAGGCAAAGAAAAACCTCTCTCCACGTGGGTGAGAATAATAACCCGCTCTTCGTGATGTGGCACACGATCGACTTCCCCCTCTGGCAACCTCAGAGATCCAGGGGCCAGCAAGCCATTGGTGGTGAGCCCCTCGAGGTCCTCCGTCGTGACCATCGAGGGCAGCCAATCCCCCTGGATCCAGCCCGGCGGCAGCGTGGCCCAAGAGCTCGCCACTTTCCTCCCCTTGGCCACCTTATTTGTGCGCTCCAGTGCCTTCATCTTGTCCTTCGCCATCTCCGCGGAGGTCGTCGGAGCCGAGCGGGGTGGCGCGGCGCTAGGGCAGAAGAGGCAGAGAGGCAGGGTGGAGAGGGGAAAAGTGGAGAGCACTGTTTCAACCTCCGGCCGCATCGACCTTCATATCCGCACGTCCGAGTCACTGACCTGTGGGCCAGCAGGATCCCAGCGCATCCCACAATTGGATCCTGCCTGACACATGGCGATAAAGGGGAGTGAAAATCGAGGAGTCCCTCCCCACTTGCCCACTTACCACGCTGCAGCCGGCCCGCGCGCTTCTCCAAAGTTTTGAATCCTACAAATTCCGGGATCCGGGAGAACAATCGATCGCATCAAAGATATCCCTATTCATTCGGATCCGACTTGGTACTCGATGAATCGCAGCTCATCTCACTCGGACATTTAACAATCCAGAATCGATCGAGGCAATCGACAAAGGATTTGGCAGATCATGAACCTACAGACCTACGAAAAGTGCCTCCGAGGCATTAAGTTTGGTCGACTTCAACTTCAATCCTTTCTCACTCGAACCCCGATCCATTCGGAGGCTAATGACGATGACATGTACCTATGGTAGGGTCCTAGGCCTGACCTACATACCCTACCCAAGGACACTACATAAAGGAATCCAAGACTTACAAAGTTATAAAGGAGGCGTCGACTGGAATGATCGCATTATACAAGTCACTCGATAGACGATCCACCCGGTTGTTCCTTCGAAACTCGACCGTCGTTATTCACTCTACAGCAGATGACCTAGAGCCACTCGGGGATGGCAACAGTCAGTCGACCAGTTCATCGCTGTGAAGAACATTAGGTATAGGCGTTACCAGTAATGCTCGCTCATTTACTGTCTTATTGAACCCTTGCGTAATGGAGGTAGATGAGGGGCCAGCAGAAACTATTTAAGCCGCCCCTTCCCTGCTGCACAAGGTTTCGCACCCCCTGTAACTCAACACTCCATACAACAAAACTCCCGCAGCACCGAGACATAGGGTCTTTATCTCTTCCGAGAGGGGCCCGAACTCGTAAATCTGAGGGTACAATCTCGCCGTAGCTAGGCTCTGCTGTCGGTGTTCTGGGAATGGGGGTACCCAGACTTGCCTGCCTGCGGCCCACAACATGGCTAAGCTAGCAGGCCGTACGGCCCATCTTCATCAAGAAGGCATCCAAGACCCTCGCGAGGGTCCAAGCCTCGCGAGGCGGACGATGCAAGACCTCCTCTGGAGTAGCCTAGCCATGCAGGCTCACGAGGAGCGGAGATATCAAGGCGGGGCAAAACCTCACGAGGCCCTCGTGACGTGAGCCATGACGAACGACACCAGGCAGGCGCCAGCGCGCGCAACATCCTTATTTCCTCTTTGGTGCTAAGGAGGCCAGCGCAGGCGAAGAGTACCAAGGCATCAGGCGAAGGTTGCTATATTGGTGCAACGAGACCAAGACCAGGAGGATGGGAAGACGGAGGTCATCGTGGAGCCCAAGACGGCATCACAACCAGAGATTTTCGCAGGCGAAGGCCACTTTTGTCACGATAACTTGTACTACCTGTCCCCCTTCAAATTTGCCCGCCGTTGTTGGCTCCCTTCCCGCTCATTATTTGGGAAGAGGACCAGGGCCTATATAAGTAGAGAGAGCCACCAAAGAGAGGGGGGGCTGGTCTCACCTCATCTCATCTTAGCTTGATCCAACCCGATCAAGAGCCTAGCCACAAGAACACCTCAACCTCAGGAGGCTGTTCTTCCCTTGTACTGTTCATCATCAGCCCAAGAGGCAATCCACCACCACCACACTGGAGTAGGGTATTACACCACAACGGTGGCCCAAACCAGTATAAACCTCGTGTCTTTCTGTGTTGCGAGTTCGTCGAGTTCGTCCGTGAGATCTTAGTGAGCTAGGGCGTAGATCGGTAGGAGGGAAAGACTTCGCGCGCACCCCAGTGTTCGAACCTTAAGGGTTTGCCGGAACCCCACATCCGACATTTGGCGCGCCAGGTAGGGATGCGCCGTAGCTTCCCTTCCATCAGTTCGTCGCTCCATTGCTCCGTTGTCTCCATGGCAGACGCTCCCCGTGCTCGAGTTGAGCGTCGGGCTGCCCTCACCGCCCGCGTCGCTCAGACAGCCCCCGTTGGCGGGCCACCTCGTCGTTCTCTGTCTCCCGCCGCCAACGCTGCCATCGGCCCGGCAGGGAACGAGCAGTAGGCGTCCTCGCTGCATCCTTCGGTGCGGCAGGACGGCCGCACCGCTACTCCATCACTGACCCCTGCCGGTTCTTCGTCTTACGCGCACGACGCTCCCATGGTGGCACGGGCCGCGCTCCTCGCGGCGAACGAGCTCCTGCGCTACCGCCCCGTTGACGACCTCTATGAGGAGTGGCTCGACCGCGTCGCCGAGCTCGTCCGCGCCGCAGGGGGCTCTCCAGCGCCATCCCACTCTTTGCCTCCCCCTCAACCAACCGCGGGCGATGGGGCTCATGGCGTGCCTCCACCACCTTAGCCCCAAGACGGCACCTTGGCACCAATGCGCGTGGCTCCGTGGCGTGTTCCGCCGTGCCCGGTGCCCGCGCGCGAAGAGAGAAGCTGCCAAGAAATCCCATGGCCGCGAGAAGCTGCACCTGCGCTCCCCGCGCCACCTCGTCAAGACCGCGCGCCGCCTGCAGCGGCGCTGTGCAGACCTCGTCAAGACCAAGCTCCACCTCCGAAGCGGGCCCCGGCAACCACGACCAGCTGACGTGCCTTCACCCCCGAGCTGCGTAGCGTCGCCTGGCCAGGAAAGTTCAAGCCGGATCTGCCTCCTCGCTACAACGGCACCGCCGACCCCCCGGAGTTCCTGCAGCTCTATGAGCTGAGCATCAAAGCGGCCAACGGCAACGAGAAGGTCATGGCAAGCTGGTTTCCCATGGCTCTCAAGGATGGGGCTCGCTCCTCGCTCCTGAACTTGCAGCACGGCTCGATCTCCTCCTGGGACGAGATGCGCGACCGCTTCGTCGCCAACTTCCAGGGCACTCGCGACCGCCCACCGGTCGCGGGTGATCTACGCCGCATCAAGCAACAACTAGGAGAGACCCTCCAGAAGTACATCCAGTGCTTTAACATCACTCGCCTCAAGATCCCCAAGGTCACGGACGAGGCCATCATCTCCGCGTCCTCTGACGGCGTCCGTGACGTCAAGATGAAGGAAGAGCTCGCTATCCATGAGGAGTTGTGCACATCTCAGGAGCTGTTCAACCTAGCGACCAAGTGTGCAAGAGCTGAGGAGGGGCACCTCTCCCTCCTCGAGCTGCCAGCTGCGGGCACAGAGGAGAAGAAGGCCAAGGCCAAGGACGTGAAGCGCAAGGAGGCGGTGGTGCTCACAGCGGAGCCCGACACCAAGCGGGGCAGAGATCAACCAGAGTCATCCAAGAAAGGCCGACCATTCTGCGCCTTCCACAACCTGAACACCCACAACACCAGCGATTGTCAAGAGCTCAGAGCCATACGAGAAGGACGCTACGGTCGACGCCCCGAGCGCAACGAGCGAGGCTATGGCCGCGGAGGAGGACATGGAGGCGGACGCTGGGACGATCGTGGCCCGCGCCAGGAGTGGTGCGACCGGCCTCGTGAGGACTGCTGGCAGGACCAACCTCGTGAGGGCGCCTGGAGGGACCCGCCTCGTGAGGATCGCCCCCAGGGCAACACCGGTCTTCCCCCACTGCCGCCACCAAGAAGGAGCGACGACCACCACCAAGACGAGGGGGCTGGGGGCTTCCAGGAGCCGCGTGCGATTGCCTACATCTTGGGTGGCGCATTGGCCCCAGCCTCCCAGCGCATCTTCAAACAGTTCGCTCACGAGGTGAATGCGGTGCTCCCCAAGCTCGAGGCCACGTGCCCGCTCAAGTGGTCCCAATCTGCCATCAATTTCAACTCGGTGGATCAGCTCAAGTGCGCAGCCACCGCTGGCGCCCTCCCTATGCTGTGTTCCCCAGTCATCAGCAATGTGCAGGTCACTAAGACCATCATCGATGGCGGCGAAGGGCTCAACGTCCTGTCCGTCGACATGTTCGACAACCTCCAAGTGCCATATGAACAGCTCCATCCCACCAAGCCTTTCTCAGGACTGACCGACGGTTCCACCACACCAATAGGGCAGGTCCGCCTGACTGTCACCTTCGGGGAGCGCAAGAACTACCGCACCGAGCTCATCGACTTCAACGTCGCGCACATCCGCCTGCCATATAATGCTATCCCCGGGTATCCAGCCCTGGCCAAGTTCATGACCGTCACTCATCACGGCTACAACGTTCTCAAGATGCCAGGAAGCGGAGGAATCATCATGGTCCCATGTGAAGAAAGGGATGCGGCATGCTCCCCCGACAGCAGAAGTGAATGCCCTCCGGAGGCCATCCCCAAGAAGAAGCAGCCGCGCCGCGCGGGACCTCAGGAGGCTGGCGTCGCGGCAGGAGCCTCCTCAGGATCGGCGCCCGCTCCAGGGGCGCCACCCTCCATTGCATAGAAAAGCGCGCCCTCCTCGGGGGAGGGGGGGCTCGGGGGCTCTCTTCTTGAGGGCCTCAGACCTTGCCATCCTCACGAGGGAGGCGCTTGGGCACCACTTGGAGGCGTGCTTCGCGGCATGTGTCCCTCAGGAGAGCACAGGGCAAGGAGTGCCCATCACTAAGGAGTTCATCACCAAGACCACTCTGGAACTGCAAGAAGCAAGAGCCATGCGCGGCGACAACCACTCATGAGACGCAGCTCCGCATCCTGGCGAGGATGCTGGGCTCCGTGTCTGCATCGACGTCCCTGGGCTCAACAGGGCCGCATCTCAGGAGAGCTTCTGGCCTTCACGCGTGGGCCGCTGCGAGGGCCCGCCGCACAGCTATGTTCGCATTCCCTTCGGCTTGCCGAGCATGGCGTCAGCCTATCAACGCGACTTGCGGCGCGTCCTGGCGGCTCAGGAGGCCGGGTACCACGCCGTCCTGGAGGAGATGGAGACGGTCTTCAGGGAACCTCCCGTGCCCCCAGAGCCTCCCGAGGCTCAGGGTCCGGGTGGCTCATGAGGAGTCGTTTCTTCAACGCACGCCTTCAGCTGCACCAACTCTACTTCATCTACAAGACCAGGTGACACCTTCCAAGCTCGTTTAGCTGGGAGCGCCCCTCGGGCTGCATTATTCCCAGGCCACGTGGGTCCGTCCCTGTGGCATGTATCTGTTTTGCTTATGTCTTTAGCTTACCTTGCTGGGGGCGCCCCTCGGGCTGCATCATCCCCAAGCCGCTCGGCCCGGACCCAGTGGCATGTATCTTCCTGCATTTACTTAAGTTGATCTGCTCTCCATGCTTAACCTGCCAACTGCTACCACCTGCCCGATCATCGGCTCCCCCGGGGCCTCACACAGGCACGGCGCTGGTGCATGGGTCCGTCCCTGTCACGTCGACAATCCTGAGCGGTCGAGCTCTGGCTCGCGGCACGCCCCGCGCACGTCACCTCACCAGGCCCTCAGTGCCTTCATCACATCTAGAACAACCAGCGGCAGGCTGACAGCTGTAACGGCAAACCGTGTTTCTTCTTGTGCCAATTCACAGGGATCCCATGGGAAGGATAGCAGGCGGCACCGCGGGTCTCCTTTTCTCTCATGCAATTAAACTTGCTTGGCGTTAAAGGGGGGCCTCGAGCATCGTGACTCAGAGTTTATCGCTCTCCAGCCCTCACCCCCTGGCCTTGACCACGGCATCGCGACCTGGCATACCAGCGGCGGCCGAGCTCGCTCAAGGGCCGGGACCTAAGGACGTAGAGCACTAAGGAGAGCATGGGGGGAGGGGGACTCGTATAGGCCGGTCTAGCTATGCTGCACAAGTAGGCGCGCAGCCCTGGCGCAATGCCAGGAGTCGCCACGGAGTCAACAAGATAAGTCCCGCACTCGAATTGGCTAAATGTTTGGGCCTAATGGTCACTCACGCCGCAGCCCCGTTGCGGCCATGTAGACTCCCTTTCTCGCCTTACCATGGCTGCTTGAGCGCTAAAGGGGACCTCCTGAGCATCGCGCCTCAGGGGCTCTTACTGGACCTCGGGCTGCACACCTCCTGGCCTTGACCACGGCATCATGACCTGGCATACCAGCGACGACTGTAGCCTGCCTGGGGACCGGGACCTGTCAGCGTAGAGCAACAAGCTATCGCGAGGAAAGAAAGGGGGGGACCGAGCCTTAACGGGACGTGCGTTCACCAAATTCTCATGACAGGGAAGATAGGCACAAAAGACATTACAGACCCTTACATGCCCCCACGAGGTGATTCATGATTCTTCGCAGGAAACAAAAGCAGATACTAAGGGGAATCCTATCTACACCCTTCCGTGGCGGACGCCATCATCAACAGTGGGCCACGGGGGGCCGGCGCCAACCCCATCCAGATCAATGGCGGCGACGGTCGGGCGCCGCAGCTCTGCTCCGAGCGCGGCGAGAGCTCGGGGGCACGTAGCTGTCATCACTCGTCTCCGGAGTATCATAACGCTCAGGAGAGATGCTGGGCTCCCAAGGGCTGCTGCTGCTGGAGTAGCCGTGAGCGGAACGCGCGTCAGTTTGGCACTCCTCTCCGGAGCAGCACTCCAGGCGGCGGCCCTCGGTGTTGAAGACCTTGAAGAAGAGCGTGGAAGCACCGTCGTACTCGAAGTGGATCACGAGGGCGCCCCTTGCACAGCAGACCCATGCGATCTCCCCCCAGCCGCGGGTCATGAAGATTTTGCCGGCGGGAACCGCTTCGATCTCCGCTTCGGTCGCCGGAGCGCTGCAGTCGGCGTGCTGCACCAGAGCTCGAGAGGCCTCGGATCATCACGGGGATCCTTTCCTTTATCTTCGGTAGAAAACCTTTTGATAGGCACCATTGTTGTCAGCAGTGGAGCAAGGAGGAAGAAGCAAGCAAGCGAGGAAGAGATGGGCGACGGGGGCTCCGCCCCCTCCCCATTTATAGCGAGAGAAGGCCAACCGACGTCCCGCACGATCGCAGGTAATGATGGTTTTCCTTGCATGCCGCAGGGACTTGTCAAGTCGTGCAGTTGCCGAGGCAGCATGGGGAAGCGGAGGCGCCCACGTCCAATCGACCGCCACGCGTCAACCGAGGCCACAGGCTTTTGGGGCCCGCGGTGCTCCGAACTTGACCCTTGGCTTCGCTGCGAAGCCAAGCCCGAGCGAACCTTGGGCCCAGGGGCTACTGTCAGTGTTCTGGGAACGGGGGTCCCCAGACTTGCCTGCCTGCGGCCCATAACAAGGATAAGCTAGCAGACCGTACGGCCCATCTTCATCAACAAGGCATCCAAGACCCTCGCGAGGGTCCAAGCCTCGCGAGGCGGACGAGGCAAGACCTCCTCTAGAGTAGCCTAGCCAGCCAGGCTCACGAGGAGCGGAGATATCAAGGCGGGGCAAAACCTCACGAGGCCCTCGTGGCGTGAGCCATGACGAACGACACCAGGCGGGCGCCAACGCGCGCAGCGTCCTTATTTCCTCTTTGGTGCTAAGGAGGCCAGCGTAGGCTAAGAGTACCAAGGCATCTGGCAAAGGTTGCTATACTGGTGCAATGATACCAAGACCAGGAGGACGGCAAGATGGAGGTCATCGTGGAGCCCAAGACGGTGTCACCACCAGAGCTTTTCGCAGGCGAAGGCCACTTTTGTCAGGATAACTTGTACTAGCTGTCCCCCTTCAAATTTGCCCGCCGTTGTTGGCTCCCTTCCCGCTCGTTATTTGGGAAGAGGACCAGGGCCTATATAAGTAGAGCTAGCCACCAAAGAGAGGGGGAGGGGGCTGGTCTCACCTCATCTCATCTTAGCTTGATCCAACCCGATCGAGAGCCTAGCCACAAGAACACCTCAACCTCAGGAGGCTGTTCTTCCCTTGTACTGTTCATCATCAACCCAAGAGGCAATCCACCACCACCACACTGGAGTAGGGTATTACACCACAACGGTGGCCTGAACCAGTATAAACCTCGTGTCTTTCTTTGTTGCGAGTTCATCGAGTTCGTCCGCGAGATCTTAGTGAGCTAGGGCGTAGATCGGTAGGAGGGAAAGACTTCGCGCGCACCCTAGTGATCGAACCTTAAGGGTTTGCCGGAACCCCACATCCGACATCTGCCTTGTCCTTCCTACCCCTAACCTCTACTATCAGATTAGTTCCCACGACAGGCCTTGGCGGTGGCCTCGGCCTCAAGGCGTTCGCTTGCCTCACGGTCCTCCCGCGCCATAGCCGAGCTCATCACCCTCGGCTCCGATGGGACGAGGTGGACCAGAGCCATGCCGAAGGGGAAGTTCAGCCGGGCCGCCATGCCGTGGTAGCGGACCTGCCAGCGGTCGTACTCCATTGCCTCGAGCTCGGCCGTATGGAAGCTCCCGAGCCACCACCGGGTGTGGGTCTCTCGATCTGTGATTTCGGCCAGCCAGGGCCCCCATTACCGCTGCCGGCCCCCGAGGTAGGTCCTCGTCAATGGCCAGGTTAGAGGGAGGACGGGAAGTCCTCGAACCAACGTAGGGGCACGGGGGCGGGCAGATCGGGTGAGCGGCGGTGACGACTCGATGAAGCGCTCGCGAAGGACGACCCGTGCGCGTGGCGGCGCAGATCCGCGGTGCGGATCGGCGAGGTGGATCGTAAGCCACCACGTCCAGCCATCGAAGAGGCAGGGGAGGCCGAGGGGCGCGCCAGCGGCGGTGCGGGGGGAGGGGAAGAGGGGGCGGGGAGAAGAGAGTCGATTTTACTCGGCCGCTGAAAGAAGGAGTAAATATACTTCTATGGATAAGGAAGGAGTAAAAATTATACCCCACTAAGCCGTTTGGGGATTGGTTTGGTTAAACTTAGTGGAGTAAAAAGCAAAATATATACTCCACTAAGTTGATATAGGGGATCGGTTAGAAATACCCTAAGAGTGTTTTTATGTGCAAAGGATCCTCGTGATTCCCCTCCTAGGCATAATATGTCGGATTTCATTGCGTGGAGCTATAAAAAATGATGTATTCACTGTTTGATTAGCTTATTGGAGGAACAAAACCAACAACATGGAAGAAAACTGCAATATACTAATGGTATGGGTCGAATCAATCACTAGTACAGTGAACTCCTAAACAAACGGTTTTTAACCCCTTTCCGCGACGGCATTTGGAACCGTCACCAAGTGAGTGTGGGCGGTAGGGGGGTCCTTCCCACACGACCGAAAAACCGTCGGGGATATGCCCTCCTGGCACATACGTTTGGCAAAATGAGGTCGTGTGCGACCGGCGAGCGCTCAAATACGAAAATACGTACAGTAGAGCTAAAAAAACACAATTATACAGCGAAATTATTACCGGTCGCAAGTACATCCCACACAGTTAGTCCCCGCTAAACGTTTCCGTTCGTATGTACATCCCACATAGCCGCTCCAAGGAAAATGTTTTCATTCACTGGTACATCACACACAATTTTTCTCGTTAAATCGCTTGCGTTATTGAATATATCACACATGGTCCGTGGAAGAAACTGTGTGGCAAAGGCTGTCCATCACACACAGTTTTCATGTGGTAAACGTTTGCGCAAGGTGGCCTAACACAAACAGTTTTCAAGAGAAAGTCATGTGTGATTGTTCATTGATCCAACACGATTTATTCCTTGAAACTGTGTGCGTTGCCTGAGGTCATCACCCATGGTATTTTTTCAAGAACCATTTGCAATAGCAAAACCCAATTAGGAGGCTAATTATCCAATTATTCATAATCCATTTATTAATCTAATTGACAGTTCATATTAAGCACACAATATATTTCATTCTCATAATTGAAATACATCAGAGTACAACATCATATAGCTTCAGCACTCAGCTACCCCATTACACAACTACACCAGGACCAAGTTTCACATGCAACATCTATAACCTTTTGAAATTAGCATCATAGACGGTACATAGACAGATGTATCTCATCTGGAAAACTGCTGAAGCAGAAGACGAATATTGAGCCTTCATTGATGTTGAAGGTCTTTGTAACTTTAGGCCAGTCCCTGTGGATGATTGGCCGTCCATCCTTCTTCCTCTTCGGGAACACTTCAATATTGAACCGTGGGTGTTGTATGAATACCTTCCTCGCCTCCTGACCATACAGGTGGTTTGAGAGGTAATCATCAGTGAACTGCTTTGGAAAGGCCTGAAAACAAGGATGTGCATAAATATCTTCTCCATATTGGAAATGGGGCAAAGGAATAAAAAAGGCAAGGCATAATAGTTAGTACAATCCTGTAGTGAACTGATGTCTTCTTCATTGTACAGACAAAGATCTTGTTGTTTTTTGTCGCTAATTTCTTTATCCTAACAATCTTTCTGAGTGTCTTGACATGACTGATATTCATGGACAACTCATTTCCCCATATGCAAAAAGGGTCGAACAGTGGGTCAAAACCTCTGACAACATGACCTACATGTGCAAGACTAAATTGTTAAAAACCTAAATATTAGAATGGTGCGTGCAATTGCACAATAATGTGCTATTAGACAACGGACCATGCACGTGCTAACCTCGATTGTAAACCTCAGTGCTTCCCATTGTTTCCCTGCAACACATATAAGGTAGTTAGTCATCAGGTTAAGTAAAGGTTCGCATGCTATCAGTAAAATATGTTGATGAAAAATAATCACATTGCAGATTCATCAGATTAATTGAAGCCACGAGGAAAACCCATTTATCCAAACCAAGCATGATTAAGAACTAGGAAATATAGCACTTGTATATGTTTCTCATGTATTAAGTGTAGCCAAATTCGATTTATTCCTCACATGCACAACAATACAAAATTATACCCACGACAATTGGACATCGCATTGCAGAATTAAACCAAGCAGTTAACTAAACACCACAACAAATGAACGAAACATTAACTGAGCACCACATTGCATAATATAACATACACCTAATAGAAGATCAGACAGTTAACCAAACAGTTAACTACAACCAATTGTAGCAATTGTATTTGTTTCTCATGTATTTACTACATCCAAATTCAATTTATTCCTCACATGGTATACAATAACAGAATGCACTGACAATTTTGTAAAGATAAATTCAATTTATTTCTGACATGGAAGACAATACAAAATTGTAGCCTGTTATTGAAAAATCAAATCTTTGTCCTTGGGTGCATGCTTAGGTCCCATGCAAGAAATTGGAATGAATTTCAAAAACCAGGGCACCGTTGATTGCAAGAAAAACATTGAGATGCCTGGTTTTTAAATTCTAGTAAATCCAAAAGACGTCTGAAATTCATGAAACTTGGCATGCTATCATGGAGCGGCATCAACATGCCGTGGTAAAAATTGTGTCCCATTTGGTGCAGGTTTGGGTATATGCTTCTCACAAACCGGAGCTCCACACAACAAGCATGATGGTTTTCGATAGGTAACGTCCCACCTTTGGGGACGAAACGATATCCATTGCCTCTTATTGCTTTCAAGTTTTTTTCTCGTGTCAACATAGAACAATAGGAGTGTTGTGTGAATTTTTGTGATTTTTCGGGGTTCCTTTGGACATTTTTATGCATTAACTGAGTTTTCAATGCATTTATGTGCATAATTCAAATTTGAACTACATGCGCATGCTCCGGTGCAAAAAAATTGGTTGGAATAAGAAATATGTGTCCTTGGGTGCATGCTTAGGTCACATGCAAGAAATGGGAAAGAATTTCAAACACAAGGGCACCGTTTATTGCCGGAAAAAACTTGAGATGCCTGGTTTTTAAATTCTAGTAAATCCAAAACTCGTTTGGAATTCATGAAACTTGGCATGCTATCATGGAGCGGCGTCAACATGCCGTGGTACAAATTTTGTCCCATTTGGGGCAGGTTTGGGTATATGATTCTCACAAACCGGAGCTTCTCATAACAAGCATGATGGTTTTTGGTAGGGAACGTCCCACCTTTGGGGACGAAACGATATCCATTGCCTCTTATAGCTTTCAATTTTTCTCTCGTGTTAACATAGAACAACAAGACTGTTGTGTGAAGTTTTGTGATTTTTCGGGGTTCGTTTGGACATTTTTATGCATTAACTGAATTTTCAATGCATTTATGTGCATAATTCAAATTTGAACTACATGTGCATGCACCAATGCATATAAATTGGTTGAATAATCAAATATGTGTCCTTGGGTGCATGCTTAGGTCCCATGCAAGAAATGGGAATGAATTTCAAACACAAGGGCACCGTTGATTGCCGGCAAAACATCAGGATGCCTAGTTTCTAAATTCTAGTAAATCCAAAACTCGTCTGAAATTTATGAAACTTGACATGCTATCATGGAGCGGCATCAACATGCCATGGTACAAATTTTGTCCCATCTGGGGCAGTTTTGGGTATATGATTCCCACAAACCGGAGCTTCTCACAACAAGCATGATGGTTTTCGGTAGGGAACGTCCCACCTTTGGGGACGAAACGATATCCATCACCTCTTATTGCTTTCAAGTTTTTTTCTCGTGTCAAAATAGAACAACATGAGTGTTGTGTGAATTTTTGTGATTTTTCGGGGTTCGTTTGGATATTTTTATGCATTAACTGAGTTTTCAATGCATTTATGTGCATAATTAAAATTTGAACTACACGCGCATGCTCACGTGCATATAAATTCGTTGAAAAATCAAATCTTATTCCTTGGGTGCATGCTTAGGTCCCATGCAGGAAATGGGAATGAATTTCAAACACCAGGGCATCGTTGATTGCCGGCAAAACATTGAGATGCCTGGTTTTTAAATTCTAGTAAATCCAAAACTCGTCTGAAATTCATGAGACTTGGCATGCTATCATGGAGCTCCATCAACATGCCGTGGTACAAATTTTGTCCCATTTGGTGCAGGTTTGGGTATATGATTCTCACAAACCGGAGCTTCTCACAACAAGCATGATGGTTTTCGATAGGTAACGTCCCACCTTTGGGGATGAAACGATATCCATTGCCTCTTATTGCTTTCAAGTTTTTTTCTCGTGTCAACATAGAACAACAGGAGTGTTGTGTGAATTTTTGTGATTTTTTGGGGTTTCTTTGGACGTTTTTATGCATTAACTGAGTTTTCAATGCATTTATGTGCATAATTCAAATTTGAACTACATGCGCATGCTCCGGTGCAAAAAAATGGTTGAAAAATGAAATATGTGTCCTTGGGTGCATGCTTAGGTCACATGCAAGAAATGGGAATGAATTTCAAACACCAGGGCACCGTTGATTGCCGGCAAAAACTTGAGATGCCTGGTTTTTAAATTCTAGTAAATCCAAAACTCGTCTCAAATTCATGGAACTTGGCATGCTATCATGGAGCGGCATCAACATGCCGTGGTACACATTTTGTCCCATTTGGGGCAGGTTTGGGTATATGATTCTCACAAACCGGAGCTTCTCACAACAAGCATGATGGTTTTCGGTAGGGAACGTCCCACCTTTGGGGACGAAACGATGTCCATTGCCTCTTATTGCTTTCAAGTTTTTTTCTCGTGTCAACATAGAACAACAGGAGTGTTGTGTGAATTTTTGTGATTTTTCGGGGTTCGTTTGGACATTTTTATGCATTAACTGAGTTTTCAATGCATTTATGTGCATAACTCAAATTTGAACTACACGCGCGTGCTCCAGTGCATAAAAATTGGTTAAAAAATGAAATTTGTGTCCTTGGGTGCATGCTTAGGTCCCAGGCAATAAATGGGAATGAATTACAAACACCAGGGCACCATTTATTGCCGGCAAAAACTTGAGATGCCTGGTTTTTAAATTCTAGTAAATCCAAAACTCTTATGAAATTCATGAAACTTGGCATGCTATCATGGAGCGGCATCAACATGCCGTGGTACAAATTTTGTCCCATTTGGGGCAGGTTTGGGTATATGATTCTCACAAACTGGAGCTTCTCACAACAAGCATGATGGTTTTCGGTAGGGAACGTCCCACCTTTAGGGACGAAACGATATACATTGCCTCTTATTGCTTTCAATTTTTTTTTTCTCGTGTTAACATAGTATAACAGGAGTGTTGTGTGAAGTTTTGTGATTTTTCGGGGTTCGTTTGGACATTTTTATGCATTAACTGAGTTTTCAATGCATTTATGTGCATAATTCAAATTTGAACTACAGGCGCATGCTCCATTGCATATAAATTGGTTGAAAAATCAAATATGTGTCATTGGGTGCATGCTTAGGGCCCATGCAAGAAATGGGAATGAATTTCAAACACAAGGGCACCGTTGATTGCCAGCAGCACATTGGGATGCCTGGTTTTTAAATTCTAGTAAATCCAAAACTCGTCTGAAATTCATGAAACTTAGCATGCTATCATGGAGCAGCATCAACATGTCGTGGTACAAATTTTGTCCCATTTTGTGCAGGTTTGGGTATATGCTTCTCACAAACGGAGCTTCTCACAACAAGCATTATGGTTTTCGGTAGGGAACGTCCCACCTTCGGGGACGAAACGATATCCATCACCTCTTATTTCTTTCAAGTTTTTTTCTCGTGTCAACATAGAACAACATGAGTGTTGTGTGAATTTTTGTAATTTTTCGGGGTTCGTTTGGACATTTTTATGCATTAACTGAGTTTTCAATGCATTTATGTGCATAATTCAAATTTGAACTGCACGCGCATGCTCCAGTGCATATAAATTCGTTGAAAAATCAAATCTTTGTCCTTGGGTGCATGCTTAGGGCCCATGCAAGAAATGGGAATGAATTTCAAACACCAGGGCACCGTTGATTGCCGGCAAAACAATGTGATGCCTGGTTTTTAAATTCTAGTAAATCCAAAACTCGTCTAAAATTCATGAAACTCTGCATGCTATCATGGAGCGGCATCAACATGCCGTGGTACAAATTTTGTCCCATTTAGTGCAGGTTTGGGTATTTGCTTCTCACAAACCGGAGCTTCTTACAACAAGCATGATGGTTTTCGATAGGTAACGTCCCACCTTTGGGGACAAAATGATATCCATTACCTCTTATTGCTTTCAAGTTTTCTTCTCGTGTCAACATAGAACAACAGTAGTGTTGTGTGAATTTTTGTGATTTTTTGGGGTTCCTTTGGACATTTTTATGCATTAACTGAGTTTTCAATGCATTTATGTGCATAATTCAAATTTGAACTACATGCGCATGCTCCGGTGCAAAAAAATTGGTTGAAAAATGAAATAGGTGTCCTTGGGTGCATGCTTAGGTCACATGCAAGAAATTGGAATGAATTTCAAACACCAAGGCACCGTTGATTGCCGGCAAAAACTTGAGATGCCTGGTTTTTAAATTCTAGTTAATCCAAAACTCGTCTCAAATTCGTGAAACCTGGCATGCTATCATGGAGCGGCGTCAACATGCCGTGGTACAAATTTTGTCCCATTTGGGGCAGGTTTGGGTATATGATTCTCACAGACTAGAGCTTCTCACAACAAGCATGATGGTTTTTGGTAGGAAAGTCCCACCTTTGGGGACGAAACGATATCCATTGCCTCTTATTGCTTTCAATTTTTCTCTCGTGTTAGCATAGAACAACATGACTGTTGTGTGAAGTTTTGTGATTTTTCGGGGTTCGTTTGGACATTTTTATGCATTAACTGAATTTTCAATGCATTTATGTGCATAATTCAAATTTGAACTACATGTGCATGCTCCAGTGCATATAAATTGGTTGAAAAATCAAATATGTGTCCTTGGGTGCATGCTTAGGTCCCATGCAAGAAATGGGAACGAATTTCAAACACAAGGGCACCGTTGATTGCCGGCAAAACATTGGGATGCCTAGTTTGTAAATTCTAGTAAATCCAAAACTCGTCTGAAACTCATGAAACTTGACATGCTATCATGGAGCAGCATCAACATGCCCTGGTACAAATTTTGTCCCATTTGGTGGAGGTTCGGGTATATGCTTGTCACAAACGGAGCTTCTCACAACAAGCATGATGGTTTTCGGTAAGGAACGTCCCACCTTTTGGGATGAAACGATATCCATCACCTCTTATTGCTTTCAAGTTTTTTTCTCGTGTCAACATGGAACAACATGAGTGTTGTGTGAATTTTTGTGATTTTTCAGGGTTCGTTTGGACATTTTTATGCATTAACTGAGTTTTCAATGCATTTATGTGCATAATTCAAATTTGAACTACACGCGCATGCTCCAGTGCATATAAATTCGTTGAAAAATCAAATCTTTGTCCTTGGGTGCATGCTTAGGGCCCATGCAAGAAATGGGAATGAATTTCAAACACTAGGGCACCGTTGATTGCCGGCAAAACAATGAGATGCCTGGTTTTTAAATTCTAGTAAATCCAAAACTCGTCTGAAATTCATGAAACTCTGCATGCTATCATGGAGCGGCATCAACATGCCGTGGTACAAATTTTGTCCCATTTAGTGCAGGTTTGGGTATTTGCTTCTCACAAACCGGAGCTTCTCACAACAAGCATGATGGTTTTCGATAGGTAACGTCCCACCTTTGGGGACGAAACGATATCCATTGCCTCTTATTGCTTTCAAGTTTTTTTCTCGTGTCTACATAGAACAACAGGAGTGTTGTGTGAATTTTTGTGATTTTTTAGGGTTTCTTTGGACATTTTTATGCATTAACTGAGTTTTCAATGCATTTATGTGCATAATTAAAATTTGAACTACATGCGCATGCTCCGGTGCAAAAAAATTGGTTGAAAAATGAAATATGTGTCCTTGGGTGCATGCTTAGGTCACATGCAAGAGATGGGAATGAATTTCAAACACCAGGGCACCGTTGATTGCCGGCAAAAACTTGAGATGCCTGGTTTTTAAATTCTAGTAAATCCAAAACTCGTATGAAATTCATGAAACTTGGCATGCTATCATGGAGCGGCATCAACATGCCGTGGTACAAATTTTGTCCCATTTGGGGCAGGTTTGGGTATATGATTCTCACAAACTGGAGCTTCTCACAACAAGCATGATGGTTTTCGGTAGGGAACGTCCCACCTTTAGGGACGAAACGATATCCATTGCCTCTTATTGCTTTCAATTTTTTTTCTCGTGTTAACATAGAACAACAGGAGTGTTGTGTGAAGTTTTGTGATTTTTCGGGGTTCGTTTGGACATTTTTATGCATTAACTGAGTTTTCAATGCATTTATGTATATAAGTCAAATTTGAACTACAGGCGCATGCTCCAGTGCATATAAATTGGTTGAAAAATCAAATATGTGTCATTGGGTGCATGCTTAGGTCCCATGCAAGAAATGGGAATGAATTTCAAACTCAAGGGCACCGTTGATTGCCGGCAAAACATTGGGATGCCTGGTTTTTAAATTCTAGTAAATCCAAAACTCGTCTGAAATTCATGAAACTTGGCATGCTATCATGGAGCGGCATCAACATGCCGTGGTACAAATTTTATCCCATTTGGTGCAGGTTTGGGTATATGCTTCTCACAAACGGAGCTTCTCACAACAAGCATGATGGTTTTCGGTAGAGAACGTCCCACCTTTGGGGACAAAACGATATCCATCACCTCTTATTTCTTTCAAGTTTTTTTCTCGTGTCAACATAGAACAACATGAGTGTTGTGTAAATTTTTGTAATTTTTCGGCGTTCGTTTGGACATTTTTATGCATTAACTGAGTTTTAAATGCATTTATGTGCATAATTCAAATTTGAACTACACACGCATGCTCCAGTGCATATAAATTCGTTGAAAAATAAAATCTTTGTCCTTGGGTGCATGCTTAGGGCCCATGCAAGAAATGGGAATGAATTTCAAACACCAGGGCACCGTTGATTGCCGGCAAAACAATGAGATGCCTGGTTTTTAAATTCTAGTAAATCCAAAACTCGTCTGAAATTCATGAAACTCTGCATGCTATCTGGAGCGGCATCAACATGCCGTGGTACAAATTTTGTCCCATTTAGTGCAGGTTTGGGTATTTGCTTCTCACAAACCGGAGCTTCCCACAACAAGCATGATGGTTTTCGATAGGTAACGTCCCACCTTTGGGGACGAAACGATATCCATTGCCTCTTATTGCTTTCAAGATTTTTTCTCGTGTCAACATAGAACAACAGGAGTGTTGTGTGAATTTTTGTGATTTTTTGGGGTTCCTTTGGAAATTTTTATGCATTAATTGAGTTTTCAATGCATTTATGTGCATAATTCAAATTTGAACTACATGCGCATGCTCCGGTCCAAAAAAATTGGTTGAAAAATGAAATATGTGTTCTTGGGTGCATGCTTAGGTCACATGCAAGAAATGGGAATGAATTTCAAACACCAGGGCACCGTTGATTGCCGGCTAAAACTTGAGAAAACTGGTTTTTAAATTCTAGTAAATCCAAAACTCATATCAAATTCATGAAACTTGGCATGCTATCATGGAGCGGCGTCAACATGCCGTGGTACAAATTTTGTCCCATTTGGGGCAGGTTTGGGTATATGATTCTCATAGACTAGAGCTTCTCCCAACAAGCATGATGGTTTTTGGTAGGAAAGTCCCACCTTTGGGGACGAAACGATATCCATTGCCTCTTATTGCTTTCAATTTTTCTCTCGTGTTAGCATAGAACAACAGGACTGTTGTGTGAAGTTTTGTGATTTTTCGGGGTTCGTTTGGACATTTGTATGCATTAACTGAATTTTAATGCATTTATGTGCATAATTCAAATTTGAACTACATGTGCATGCTCCAGTGCATATAAATTGGTTGAAAAATCAAATATGTGTCCTTGGGTGCATGCTTAGGTCCCATGCAAGAAATGGGAATGAATTTCAAACACAAGGGCACCGTTGATTGCCGGCAAAACATTGGGATGCCTAGTTTTTAAATTCTAGTAAATCCAAAACTCGTCTGAAATTCATGAAACTTGACATGCTATCATGGAGCAGCATCAACATGCCGTGGTACAAATTTTGTCCCAATTGGTGGAGGTTTGGGTATATGCTTCTCACAAACGGAGCTTCTCACAACAAGCATGATGGTTTTCGGTAGGGAACGTCCCACCTTTTGGGACGAAACGATATCCATCACCCCTTATTGCTTTCAAGTTTTTTTCTCGTGTCAACATAGAACAACATGAGTGTTGTGTGAATGTTTGTGATTTTTCGGGGTTCGTTTGGACATTTTTATGCATTAACTGAGTTTTCAATGCATTTATGTGCATAATTCAAATTTGAACTACACGCGCATGCTCCAGTGCATATAAATTTGTTGAAAAATCAACTCTTTGTCCTTGGGTGCATCCTTCGGGCCCATGCAAGAAATGGGAATGAATTTCAAACACCAGGGCACCGTTGATTGCCGGCAAAACAATGAGATGCCTGGTTTTTCAATTCTAGTAAATCCAAAACTCGTCTGAAATTCATGAAACTCTGCATGCTATCATGGAGCGGCATCAACATGACGTGGTACAAATTTTGTCCCATTTAGTGCAGGTTTGGGTATTTGCTTCTCACAAACCGAAGCTTCCCACAACAAGCATGATGGTTTTCGATAGGTAACGTCCCACCTTTGGGGACGAAACGATATCCATTGCCTCTTATTGCTTTCAAGTTTTTTTCTCGTGTCAACATAGAACAACAGGAGTGTTGTGTGAATTTTTGTGATTTTTTGGGGTTTCTTTGGACATTTTTATGCATTAACTGAGTTTTCAATGCATTTATGTGCATAATTCAAATTTGAACTACATGCGCATGCTCCGGTGCAAAAAAATTGGTTGAAAAATGAAATATGTGTCCTTGGGTGCATGCTTAGGTCACATGCAAGAAATGGGAATGAATTTCAAACACCAGGGCACCGTTGATTGCCGGCAAAAACTTGAGATGCCTGGTTTTTAAATTCTAGTAAATCCAAAACTCGTCTCAAATTCATGAAACTTGGCATGCTATCATGGAGCGGGGTCAACATGCCGTGGTACAAATTTTGTCCCATTTGGGGCAGGTTTGGGTATATGATTCTCACAAACTAGAGCTTCTCACAAGAAGCAGGATTTTTTTCGGTAGGGAACGTCCCACCTTTGGGGACGAAACAATATCCATCACCTCTTATTGCTTTCAAGTTTTTTTCTCGTGTCAACGTAGAACAACATGAGTGTTGTGTGAATTTTTGTGATTTTTCGGGGTTCGTTTGGACATTTTTATGCATTAACTGAGTTTTCTATGCATTTATGTGCATAATTAAAATTTGAACTACACGCGCATGCTCCAGTGCATATAAGTTGGTTGAAAAATCAAATCTTTGTCCTTGGGTGCATGCTTAGGTCCCATGCAAGAAATGGGAATGAATTTCAAACACCAGGGCACCGTTGATTGCCGGCAAAACAATGAGATGCCTGGTTTTTAAATTCTAGTAAATCCAAAACTCGTCTGAAACTCATGAAACTCTGCATGCTGTCATGGAGCGGCATCAACATGCCGTCGTAAAAATTTTGTCCCATTTAGTGCAGGTTTGGGTATTTGGTTCTCACAAACCGGAGCTTCTCACAACAAGCATGATGGTTTTCGATAGGTAACGTCCCACCTTTGGGGACGAAACGATATCCATTGCCTCTTATTGCTTTCAAGTTTTTTTCTCGTGTCAACATAGAACAACAGGAGTGTTGTGTGAATTTTTGTGATTTTTCGGGGTTCCTTTGGACTTTTTTATGCATTAACTGAGTTTTCAATGCATTTATGTGCATAATTCAAATTTGAACTACATGCGCATGCTCCGGTGCAAAAAAAATTGGTTGAAAAATGAAATATGTGTCCTTGGGTGCATGCTTAGGTCACATGCAAGAAATGGGAATGAATTTCAAACACCAGGGCACCGTTGATTGCCGACAAAAACTTGAGATGCCTGGTTTTTAAATTCTAGTAAATCCAAAACTCGTCTCAAATTCATGAAACTTGGCATGCTATCATGGAGCGGGGTCAACATGCCGTGGTACAAATTTTGTCCCATTTGGGGCAGGTTTGGGTATATGATTCTCACAAACTAGAGCTTCTCACAACATGCAGGATTGTTTTCGGTAGGGAACGTCCCACCTTTGGGGACGAAATGATATCCATCACCTCTTATTGCTTTCAAGTTTTTTTCTCGTGTCAACATAGAACAAAATGAGTGTTGTGTGAATTTTTGTGATTTTTCGGGGTTCGTTTGGACATTTTTATGCATTAACTGAGTTTTCTATGCATTTATGTGCATAATTAAAATTTGAACTACACGCGCATGCTCCAGTGCATATAAGTTGGTTGAAAAATCAAATCTTTGTCCTTGGGTGCATGCTTAGGTCCCATGCAAGAAATGGGAATGAATTTCAAACACCAGGGCACCGTTGATTGCCGGCAAAACAATGAGATGCCCGGTTTTTAAATTCTAGTAAATCCAAAACTCGTCTGAAATTCATGAAACTCTGCATGCTGTCATGGAGCGGCATCAACATGCCGTGGTAAAAATTTTGTCCCATTTAGTGCAGGTTTGGGTATTTGGTTCTCACTGGCGGAGCTTCTCACAACAAGCATGATGGTTTTCGATAGGTAACGCCCCACCTTTGGGGACTAAACGATATCCATTGCCTCTTATTGCTTTCAAGTTTTTTCTCGTGGTAAAAATTTTGTCCCATTTAGTGCAGGTTTGGGTATTTGGTTCTCACAAACCGGAGCTTCTCACAACAAGCATGATGGTTTTCGATAGGTAACGTCCCACCTTTGGGGACGAAACGATATCCATTGCCTCTTATTGCTTTCAAGTTTTTTTCTCGTGTCAACATAGAACAATAGGAGTGTTGTGTGAATTTTTGTGATTTTTCGGGGTTCCTTTGGACATTTTTATGCATTAACTGAGTTTTCAATGCATTTATGTGCATAATTCAAATTTGAACTGCACGCGCATGCTCCAGTGCATATAAATTCGTTGAAAAATCAAATCTTTGTCCTTGGGTGCATGCTTAGGGCCCATGCAAGAAATGGGAATGAATTTCAAACACCAGGGCACCGTTGATTGCCGGCAAAACAATGTGATGCCTGGTTTTTAAATTCTAGTAAATCCAAAACTCGTCTAAAATTCATGAAACTCTGCATGCTATCATGGAGCGGCATCAACATGCCGTGGTAAAAATTTTGTCCCATTTAGTGCAGGTTTGGGTATTTGGTTCTCACAAACCGGAGCTTCTCACAACAAGCATGATGGTTTTCGATAGGAAACGTCCCACCTTTGGGGACGAAACGATATCCATTGCCTCTTATTGCTTTCAAGTTTTTTTCTCGTGTCAACATAGAACAACAGGAGTGTTGTGTGAATTTTTGTGATTTTTCGGGGTTCCTTTGGACTTTTTTATGCATTAACTGAGTTTTCAATGCATTTATGTGCATAATTCAAATTTGAACTACATGCGCATGCTCCGGTGCAAAAACAATTGGTTGAAAAATGAAATATGTGTCCTTGGGTGCATGCTTAGGTCACATGCAAGAAATGGGAATGAATTTCAAACACCAGGGCACCGTTGATTGCCGGCAAAAACTTGAGATGCCTGGTTTTTAAATTCTAGTAAATCCAAAACTCGTCTCAAATTCATGAAACTTGGCATGCTATCATGGAGCGGGGTCAACATGCCGTGGTACAATTTTTGTCCCATTTGGGGCAGGTTTGGGTATATGATTCTCACAAACTAGAGCTTCTCACAACAAGCAGGATTGTTTTCGGTAGGGAACGTCCCACCTTTGGGGACGTAACGATATCCATCACCTCTTATTGCTTTCAAGTTTTTTTCTCGTGTCAACATAGAACAACATGAGTGTTGTGTGAATTTTTGTGATTTTTCGGGGTTCGTTTGGACATTTTTATGCATTAACTGAGTTTTCTATGCATTTATGTGCATAATTAAAATTTGAACTACACGCGCATGCTCCAGTGCATATAAGTTGGTTGAAAAATCAAATCTTTGTCCTTGGGTGCATGCTTAGGGCCCATGCAAGAAATGGGAATGAATTTCAAACACCAGGGCACCGTTGATTGCCGGCAAAACAATGAGATGCCTGGTTTTTAAATTCTAGTAAATCCAAAACTCGTCTGAAATTCATGAAACTCTACATGCTGTCATGGAGCGGCATCAACATGCCGTGGTAAAAATTTTGTCCCATTTAGTGCAGGTTTGGGTATTTGGTTCTCACAAACCGGAGCTTCTCACAACAAGCATGATGGTTTTCGATAGGTAACGTCCCACCTTTGGGGACGAAACGATATCCATTGCCTCTTATTGCTTTCAAGTTTTTTTCTCGTGTCAACATAGAACAATAGGAGTGTTGTGTGAATTTTTGTGATTTTTCGGGGTTCCTTTGGACTTTTTTATGCATTAATTGAGTTTTCAATGCATTTATGTGCATAATTCAAATTTGAACTACATGGGCATGCTCCGGTGCAAAAAAAATTGGTTGAAAAATGAAATATGTGTCCTTGGGTGCATGCTTAGGTCACATGCAAGAAATGGGAATGAATTTCAAACACCATGGCACCGTTGATTGCCGCAAAACTTGAGATGCCTGGTTTTAAATTCTAGTAAATCCAAAATTCGTCTCAAATTCATGAAACTTGGCATGCTATCATGGAGCGGCGTCAACATGCCGTGGTACAAATTTTGTCCCATTTGGTGCAGGTTTGGGTATATGCTTCTCACAAACGAAGCTTCTCACAACAAGCATGATGGTTTTCGGTAGGGAACGTCCCACCTTTGGGGACGAAACGATATCCATCACCTCTCATTGCTTTCAAGTTTTTTTCTCGTGTCAACATAGAACAACATGAGTGTTGTGTGAATTTTTTGATTTTTTGGGGTTCGTTTGGAGATTTTTATGCATTAACTGAGTTTTTAATGCATTTATGTGCATAACTCAAATTTGAACTACACGCGCATACTCCAGTGCAAATAAATTCGTTGAAAAATTAAATCTTTGTCCTTGGGTGTTTGCTTAGGTCCCATGCAGGAAATGGGAATGAATTTCAAACACCAAGGCCCCGTTGATATTCGGCAAAGCATTGAGATGCCTGGTTTTTAAATTCTAGTAAATCCAAAAGTCGTCTGAAATTCATGAAACTTGACATGCTATCATGGAGCGGCATTAACATGCCGTGGTACAAATTGTGTCCCATTTGGTGCAGGTTTGGGTATATGCTTCTGACAAACCGGAGCTTCTCACAACAAGCATGATGGTTTTCGGTAGGGAACGTCCCACCTTTGGGGACAAACGATATCCATTGCCTCTTATTGCTTTCAAGTTTTTTTCTCGTGTCAACATAGAACAATAGGAGTGTTGCGTGAATTTTTGTGATTTTTCGGGGTTCCTTTGGACATTTTTATGCATTAACTGAGTTTTCAATGCATTTATGTGCATAATTCAAATTTGAACTACATGCACATGCTCCGGTGCAAAAAAATTGGTTGGAATATGAAATATGTGTCCTTGGGTGCATGCTTAGGTCACATGTAAGAAATGGGAATGGATTTCAAACACAAGGGCACCGTTTACTGCCGGAAAAAAAACTTGAGATGCCTGGTTTTTAAATTCTAGTAAATCCAAAACTCGTTTGAAATTCGTGAAACTTGGCATGCTATCATGGAGCGGCGTCAACATGCCGTGGTACAAATTTTGTCCAATTTGGGGCAGGTTTGGGTATATGATTCTCACAAACCGGAGCTTCTCATAACAAGCATGATGGTTTTTGGTAGGGAACCTCCCACCTTTGGGGACGAAATGATATCCATTGCCTCCTATTACTTTCAATTTTTCTCTCGTGTTAACATAGAACGACAAGACTGTTGTGTGAAGTTTTGTGATTTTTCGGGGTTCGATTGGACATTTTTATGCATTAGCTGAATTTTCAATGCATTTATGTGCATAATTCAAATTTGAACTACATGTGCATGCTCCAGTGCATATAAATTGGTTGAAAAATCAAATATGTGTCCTTGGGTGCATGCTTAGGTCCCATGCAAGAAATGGGAATGAATTTCAAACACAAGGGCACCGTTGATTGCCGGCAAAACATTGGGATGCCTAGTTTCTAAATTCTAGTAAATCCAAAACTCGTCTGAAATTTATGAAACTTGACATGCTATCATGGAGCGGCATCAACATGCCATGGTACAAATTTTTCCACATCTGGGGCAGTTTTGGGTATATGATTCCCACAAACCGGAGCTTCTCACAACAAGCATGATGGTTTTCGGTAGGGAACGTCCCACCTTTGGGGACGAAACGATATCCATCACCTCTTATTGCTTTCAAGTTTTTTTCTCGTGTCAAAATAGAACAACATGAGTGTTGTGTGATTTTACGGGGTTCGTTTGGATATTTTTATGCATTAACTGAGTTTTCAATGCATTTATGTGCATAACTAAAATTTGAACTACACGCGCATGCTCCAGTGCATATAAATTCGTTGAAAAATCAAATCTTATTCCTTGGGTGCATGCTTAGGTCCCATGCAGGAAATGGGAATGAATTTCAAACACCAGGGCACCGTTGATTGCCGGCAAAGCATCGAGATGCCTGGTTTTTAAATTCTAGTAAATCCAAAACTCGTCTGAAATTCATGAAACTTGGCATGCTATCATGGAGCTCCATCAACATGCCGTGGTACAAATTTTGTCCCATTTGGTGCAGGTTTGGGTATATGATTCTCACAAACCGGAGCTTCTCACAACAAGCATGATGGTTTTCGATAGGGAACGTCCCATCTTTGGGGACGAAACGATATCCATTGCCTCTTATTGCTTTCAAGTTTTTTCTCGTGTCAACATAGAACAACAGGAGTGTTATGTGAATTTTTGTGATTTTTCGGGGTTCGTTTGGACATTTTTATGCATTAACTGAGTTTTCAATGCATTTATCTGCATAATTTCAATTTGAACTGCACGCGCATGCTCCAGTGCATAAAAATTGGTTGAATAATGAAATTTTCCTTGGGTGCATGCTTAGGTCCCATGCAAGAAATGGGAATGAATTTCAAACACCAGGGCACCGTTGATTGCCGGCAAAAACTTGAGATGCCTGGTTTTTAAATCCTAGTAAATTCAAAACTCGTCTGAAATTCATGGAACTTGGCATGCTATCATGGAGCGGCATCAACATGCCGTGGTACAAATTTTGTCCCATTTGGGGCAGGTTTGGGAATATGATTCTCACAAACGGAGCTTCTCACAACAAGCATGATGGTTTTCGGTAGGGAACGTCCCACCTTTGGGGACGAAACGATGTCCATTGCCTCTTATTGCTTTCAAGTTTTTTTCTCGTGTCAACATAGAACAACAGGAGTGTTGTGTGAATTTTTGTGATTTTTTGGGGTTCGTTTGGACATTTTTATGCATTAACTGAGTTTTCAATGTATTTATGTGCATAACTCAAATTTAAACTACACGCGCATGCTCCAGTGCATAAAAATTGGTTGAAAAATGAAATTTGTGTCCTTGGGTGCATGATTAGGTCCCATGCAAGAAATGGGAATGAATTACAAACACCAGGGTACCGTTGATTGCCGGCAAAAACTTGAGATGCCTGGTTTTTAAATTCTAGTAAATCCAAAACTCGTATGAAATTCATGAAACTTGGCATGCTATCATGGAGCGGCATCAACATGCCGTGGTACAAATTTTGTCCCATTTGGGGCAGGTTTGGGTATATGATTCTCACAAACTGGAGCTTCTCAGAACAAGCATGATGGTTTTTGGTAGGGAACGTCCCACCTTTAGGGACGAAACGATATCCATTGCCTCTTATTGCTTTCAATTTTTTTTCTCGTGTTAACATAGAACAACAGTAGTGTTGTGTGAAGTTTTGTGATTTTTCGGGGTTCGTTTGGACACTTTTATGCATTAATTGAGTTTTCAATGCATTTATGTACATAATTCAAATTTGAACTACATGCGCATGCTCTAGTGCATATAAATTGGTTGAAAAATCAAATATGTGTCATTGGGTGCATGCTTAGGTCCCATGCAAGAAATGGGAATGAATTTCAAACACAAGGGCACCGTTGATTGCCGGCAAAACATTGGATGCCTGGTTTTTAAATTCTAGTAAATCCAAAACTCGTCTGAAATTCATGAAACTTGACATGCTATCATGGAGCGGCATCAACATGCCATGGTACAAATTTTGTCCAATCTGGGGCAGTTTTGGGTATATGTTTCCCACAAACTGGAGCTTCTCACAACAAGCATGATGGTTTTCGGTAGGGAAAGTCCCACCTTTGGGGACGAAACGATATCCATTGCCTCTTATTGCTTTCACTTTTTTTCTCGTGTCAACATAAAACAACTAGAGTGTTGTGTGAATTTTTGTGATTTTTCTGGGTTCGTTTGGACATTTTTATGCATTAAGTGAGTTTTCAATGCATTTATGTGCATAACTCAAATTTGAACTACATGCGCATGCTCCAGTGAATATAAATTCGTTAAAAAATCGAATTTGTGTCCTTGGGTGCATGCTTAGGTCCCATGCAAGAAATGGGAATGAATTTCAAACAGAAGGGCACCGTTGATTGCCGGTAAAACATTGAGATGCTTGGTTTTTAAATTCTAGTAAATCAAAAACTCGTCTGAAATTCATGAAACTTGGCATGCTATCATGGAGCAGCACCAACATGCCGTGGTACAAATTTTATCCCATTTGGTGCAGGTTTGGGTATATGCTTCTCACAAACGGAGCTTCTCACAACAAGCATGATGGTTTTCGGTAGGGAACGTCCCACCTTTGGGGACGAAACGATATCCATCACCTCCTATTGCTTTCAAGTTTTTTTCTCGTGTCAACATAGAACAACATGAGTGTTGTGTGAATTTTTGTGATTTTTCGGGGTTCGTTTGGACATTTTTATGCATTAAATGAGTTTTCAATGCATTTATGTGCATAATTCAAATTTGAACTACACACGCATGCTCCAGTGCATATAAATTCGTTGAAAAATCAAATCTTTGTCCTTGGGTGCATGCTTAGGGCCCATGCAAGAAATGGGAATGAATTTCAAACACCAGGGCATTGATTGCCGGCAAAACAATGAGATGCCTCGTTTTTAAATTCTAGTAAATCCAAAACTCGTCTGAAATTCATGAAACTTTGCATGCTATCATGGAGCGGCATCAACATGCCGTGGTACAAATTTTGTCCCATTTAGTGCAGGTTTGGGTATTTGCTTCTACAAACCGGAGCTTCTCACAACAAGCATGATGGTTTTCGATAGGTAACGTCCCACCTTTGGGGACGAAACGATATCCATTGCCTCTTATTGCTTTCAAGTTTTTTTCTCGTCTCAACATAGAACAACAGGAGTGTTGTGTGAATTTTTGTGATTTTTTGGGGTTCCTTTGGACATTCTTATGCATTAACTGAATTTTCAATGCATTTATGTGCATAATTCAAATTTGAACTACATGCGCATGCTCCGGTGCAAAACAATTGGTTGAAAAATGAAATATGTGTCCTTGGGTGCATGCTTAGGTTACATGCAAGAAATGGGAATGAATTTCAAACACCAGGGCACCGTTGCTTGCCGGCAAAAACTTGAGATGCCTGGTTTTTAAATTCTAGTAAATCCAAAACTCGTCTCAAATTCATGAAACTTGGCATGCTATCATGGAGCGGCGTCAACATGCCATGGTACAAATTTTGTCCCATTTGGGGAAGGTTTGGGTATATGATTCTCACAAACTGGAGCTTCTCACAACAAGCATGATGGTTTTTGGTAGGAACGCCCCACCTTTGGGGACGAAACGATATCCATTGCCTCTTATTGCTTTCAATTTTTCTCTCGTGTTGACATAGAACAACAGGACTGTTGTGTGAAGTTTTGTGATTTTTCGGGGTTCATTTGGACATTTTTATGCATTAACTGAATTTTCAATGCATTTATGTGCATAATTCAAATTTGAACTAAATGTGCATGCTCCAATGCATATAAATTGGTTGAAAAATCAAATATATGTCCTCGGGTGCATGCTTAGGTCCCATGCAAGAAATGGGAACGAATTTCAAACACAAGGGCACCGTTGATTGCCGGCAAAACATTGGGATGCCTAGTTTTTAAATTCTAGTAAATCCAAAACTCGTCTGAAATTCATGAAACTTAACATGCTATCACGGAGCGGCATCAACATGCCATGGTACAAATTTTGTCCCATCTGGGGCAGTTTTGCGTATATGATTCCCACAAAACGGAGCTTCTCACAACAAGCATGATGGTTTTCGGTAGGGAACGTCCCACCTTGGGGGACGAAATGATATCCATTGCCTCTTATTGCTTTCAATTTTTTTCTCGTGTCAACATAGAACAACTAGAGTGTTGTGTGAATTTTGTGATTTTTCGGGGTTCGTTTGGACATTTTTATGCATTAACTGAGTTTTCAATGCATTTATGTGCACAATTCAAATTTGAACTACATGTGCATGCTCCAGTGAAAATAAATTCGTTGAAAAATCAAATCTGTGTCCTGGGTGCATGCTTAGGTCCCACGCAAGAAATGGGAATGAATTTCAAACACCAGGGCACCGTTGATTGCTGGCAAAACATTGAGATGCCTGGTTTTTAAATTCTAGTAAATCCAAAACTCATCTGAAATTCATGAAACTTGGAATGCTATCATGGAGCGGCATCAACATGCCGTGGTACAAATTTTGTCCCATTTGTTGCAGGATTGGGTATGTGCTTCTCACAAACGAAGCTTCTCACAACAAGCATGATGGTTTTCGGTAGGGAACATCCCACCTTTGGGGACGAAACGATATCCATCACCTCTTATTGCTTCCAAGTTTTTTTCTCGTGTCAACATAGAACAACATGAGTGTTGTGTGAAGTTTTGTGATTTTTCGGGGTTCTTTTGGATATTTTTATGCATTAACTGAGTTTTCAATGCATTTATGTGCAAAATTCAAATTTGAACTACACGCGCATGCTCCAGTTCATATAAATTCGTTGAAGAATCAAATCTTATTCTTTGGGTGCATGCTTAGGTCCCATGCAAGAAATGGGAATGAATTTCAAACACCAGGGCACCGTTGATTGCCGGCAAAACATTGAGATGCCTGGTTTTTAAATTCTAGTAAATCAAAAACTCGTCTGAAATTAGTGAAACTTGGCAAGCTCTCATGGAGCTCCATCAACATGCAGTGGTACAAATTTTGTCCCATTTGGGGCAGGTTTGGGTATATGCTTCTCACAAACCGGAGCTTCTCACAACAAGCATGATGGTTTTCGGTAGGGAACGTCCCACCTTTGAGGACGAAACGATATCCATCACCTCTTATTGCTTTCAAGTTTTTTTTTCTCGTGTCAACATAGAACAACAGGAGTGTTGTGTGAATTTTTGTGATTTTTCGGGGTTCGTTTGGACATTTTTATGCGTTATCCGAGTTTTTAATGCATTTATGTCCATAATTCAAATTTGAACTACATGCACATGCTCCAGTGCATATAAATTGGCTAAAAAATCAAATCTGTGTCCTTGGGTGCATGCTTAGGTCGCATGCAAGAAATGGGAACGAATTTCAAACACAAGGGCACCGTTGATTGCCGGCAAAACATTCGGAGGCCTAGTTTTTAAATTCTAGTAAATCCAAAACTCGTTTGAAATTCATGAAACTTGACATGCTATCACGGAGCGGCATCAACATGCCATGGTACAAATTTTGTCCCATCTGGGGCAGTTTTGGGTATATGATTCCCACAAAACGGAGCTTCTCACAACAAGCATGATGGTTTTCGGTAGGGAACGTCCCACCTTGGGGGACGAAATGATATCCATTGCCTCTTATTGCTTTCAATTTTTTTCTCGTGTCAACATAGAACAACTAGAGTGTTGTGTGAATTTTTGTGATTTTTCGGGGTTCGTTTGGACATTTTTATGCATTAACTGAGTTTTCAATGCATTTATGTGCACAATTCAAATTTGAACTACATGTGCATGCTCCAGTGAAAATAAATTCGTTGAAAAATCAAATCTGTGTCCTTGGTGCATGCTTTGGTCCCACGCAAGAAATGGGAATGAATTTCAAACACCAGGGCACCGTTGATTGCTGGCAAAACATTGAGATGCCTGGTTTTTAAATTCTAGTAAATCCAAAACTCATCTGAAATTCATGAAACTTGGAATGCTATCATGGAGCGGCATCAACATGCCGTGGTACAAATTTTGTCCCATTTGGTGCAGGATTGGGTATGTGCTTCTCACAAACGAAGCTTCTCACAACAAGCATGATGGTTTTCGGTAGGGAACGTCCCACCTTTGGGGACGAAACGATATCCATCACCTCTTATTGCTTCCAAGTTTTTTTCTCGTGTCAACATAGAACAACATGAGTGTTGTGTGAAGTTTTGTGATTTTTCGGGGTTCTTTTGGATATTTTTATGCATTAACTGAGTTTTCAATGCATTTATGTGCAAAATTCAAATTTGAACTACACGCGCATGCTCCAGTTCATATAAATTCGTTGAAAAATCAAATCTTATTCTTTGGGTGCATGCTTAGGTCCCATGCAAGAAATGGGAATGAATTTCAAACACTGTGGCACCGTTGATTGCCTAAGCAAAACATTGAGATGCCTGGTTTTAAATTCTAGTAAATCAAAACTCGTCTGAAATTAGTGAAACTTGGCAAGCTCTCATGGAGCTCCATCAACATGCAGTGGTACAAATTTTGTCCCATTTGGGGCAGGTTTGGGTATATGCTTCACAAACCGGAGCTTCTCACAACAAGCATGATGGTTTTGGTGAGGGAACGTCCCACCTTTGAGGACGAAACGATATCCATCACCTCTTATTGCTTTCAAGTTTTTTTTTCTCGTGTCAACATAGAACAACAGGAGTGTTGTGTGAATTTTTGTGATTTTTCGGGGTTCGTTTGGACATTTTTATGCGTTATCCGAGTTTTTAATGCATTTCTGTCCATAATTCAAATTTGAACTACATGCACATGCTCCAGTGCATATAAATTGGCTAAAAAATCAAATCTGTGTCCTTGGGTGCATGCTTAGGTCGCATGCAAGAAATGGGAACGAATTTAAAACACAAGGGCACCGTTGATTGCCGGCAAAACATTCGGAGGCCTAGTTTTTAAATTCTAGTAAATCCAAAACTCGTCAGAAATTTATGAAACTTGACATGCTATCATGGAGCAGCATAAACATGCCCTGGTACAAGTTTTGTCCCATCTGGGGCAGTTTTGGGTATATGATTCCCATAAACCGGAGCTTCTCACTACAAGCATGATGGTTTTCGGTAGGGAACGTCCCACCTTTGGGGACGAAACGATATCCATTGCCTCTTATTGCTTTCAATTTTTTTCTCGTGTCAACATAGAACAACTAGAGTGTTGTGTGAATTTTTGAGATTTTTCGGGGTTCGTTTGGACATTTTTATGCATTAACTGAGTTTTCAATGCATTTATGTGCATAACTCATATTTGAACTACATGCGCAACTCAAATTTGAACTACACGCGCATGCTCCAGTGCATATAAATTCGTTGAAAAATCAAATCTTTGTCCTTGGGTGCATGCTTAGGTCGCATGCAAGAAATTTGAATGAATTTCAAACACCAGGGCACCGTTGATTGCCTGCAAAACATTGAGATGCCTGGTTTTTAAATTCTAGTAAATCCAAAATTCGTCTGAAATTCATGAAAGTTGGCATGCTATCATGGAGCGGCATCAACATGTCGTGGTACAAATTGTGTCCCATTTGGTGCAGGTTTGGGTATATGCTTCTCACGAACCGGAGCTTCTCACAACAAGCATGATGGTTTTCGATAGGTAACGTCCCACCTTTGGGGACGAAACGATATCCGATGCCTCTTATTGCTTTCAAGTTTTTTTCTCGTGTCAACATAGAACAATAGGAGTGTTGTGTGAATTTTTGTGCTTTTTTGGGGTTCCTTCGGACATTTTTATGCATTAACTTAGTTTTCAATGCATTTATGTGCATAATTCAAATTTGAACTACATGCGCATGCTCCGGTGCAAAGAAATTGGTTGGAATATGAAATATGTGTCCTTGGGTGCGTGCTTAGGTCACATGCAAGAAATGGGAATGAATTTCAAACACCAGGGCACCGTTTATTGCCGGAAAAAACTTGAGATGCCTGGTTTTTAAATTCTAGTAAATCCAAGACTCATCTCAAATTCATGAAACTTGGCATGCTATCATGGAGCGGCGTCAACATGCCGTGGTACAAATTTTGTCCCATTTGGGGCAAGTTTGGGTATATGATTCTCACAAACCGGAGCTTCTCATAACAAGCATGATGGTTTTTGGTAGGGAACGTCCCACCTTTGGGGACGAAACGATATCCATTGCCTCTTATTGCTTTCAATTTTTCTCTCATATTAACATAGAACAACAAGACTCTTGTGTGAAGATTTGTCATTTTTCGGGGTTCGTTTGGACATTTTTATGCATTAACTGAATTTTCAATACATTTATGTGCATAATTCAAATTTGAACTACATGTGCATGCTCCAGTGCATATAAATTGGTTGAAAAATCAAATATGAGTCCTTGGGTGCATGCTTAGGTCCCATGCAAGAAATGGGAATGAATTTCAAACACAAGGGCACCGTTGATTGCCGGCAAAACATTGTGATGCCTAGTTTCTAAATTATAGTAAATCCAAAACACGTCTGAAATTTATGAAACTTGACATGCTATCATGGAGCAGCATCAACATGCCATGGTACAAAGTTTTTCCCATCTGGGGCAGTTTTGGGTATATGATTCCCACAAACCGGAGCTTCTCACAACAAGCATGATGGTTTTCGGTAGGGAACGTCCCACCTTTGGGGACGAAATGACATCCATTGCCTCTTATTGCTTTCAATTTTTTTCTCGCGTCAACATAGAACAACTAGAGTGTTGTGTGAATTTTTGTGATTTTTCGGGGTTCGTTTGGACATTTTTATGCATTAACTGAGTATTCAATGAATTTATGTGCACAATTCAAATTTGAACTACATGCGCATGCTCCAGTGAATATAAATTCGTTGAAAAATCAAATCTGTGTCCTTGGGTGCATGCTTAGGTCCCATGCAATAAATGGGAATGAATTTCAAACACCAGGGCACCGTTGATTGCCGGCAAAACATTGAGATGCCTGGTTTTTAAATTCTACTAAATCCAAAACTTGTCAGAAATTCATGAAACTTGGCATGCTATCATTGAAAGGCATCAACATGCCGTGGTACAAATTTTGTCCAATTTGGTGCAGCTTTGGGTATATGCTTCTCACAAACGAAGCTTCTCACAACAAGCATGATGGTTTTCGGTAGGGAACGTTCCACCTTTGGGGATGAAACGATATCCATCACCTCTTATTGCT